>OX453030.1:5471224-6100367 GCA_949699075.1 Asteroscopus sphinx | reverse complement strand
AAACTTATAATCTTCCACATTGATAGACCTTTATAAAAACTCTCTTTTAAAATTATTTCGAGCACAATGTGATTATAAATTTTTTAGTTATAGTGAGAAAACTGTAAAATACTTAAGACGTCCTAGTTCATAGGTCATTGACCTTAGAGAAAAATTATAATAGCAAATAATGCTCCTTTAGTTACTACCTATTTAAAAAAATCACAAAAAGTAACTTGGTGTTATATGACACACTTCTTCAATTTAGCTTCTTAAATTCAACGCTAGGTGGCGCTGTTTGCAAAAACCAAAATAGCTATGATTAATATTCAATTTGATTCGTTTGTAATTAGGAACCCTATAATACTGAGCATGACCCGACATGCTCTGGCCGGTTTTCTTCATCTACTCAGCCTATCGCAGCCCACTGCTGGACATAGGGCTCTCCCAAGTTGTGCCAAAACACTCGGTCCTGTGCCTTCCGCATGCAGTCCCGCCCAGCTACTTTAATCAGGTTGTCGGTCCACCTGGCGGGGGGGGGGGGGCATATGCTGTGTTTGCCGATTCGCGGTCCGACTGAATGCATGGACTAGCCTATCTGTCAGTATACACGTCTCAGCACTGTAAGTCATGTATAGGCGACAATCTTGATTCAAATAAGTACTGATAAAATATAATTATTAGTTCTGCATATAGGTTAAAAAATGTTATTTAGTGTGTAATTTTTTTAACATAAGGTCTTTTTATAATTATTATTGACGAATTGCATTAAAAAGACATGCCAATAATGCTAATTATGTCTCAAAAAGTTCCATAATAGGAGTCCTGTTGTCAATTTGTCAAGATTCAACTCATTGTTGCCCTGCATTGTCCTCACACAAAAACTTAATAATACAAGATAATGTCTGGACTTTAAACGAGACATTGATCCCCGAGTTTGTTTTGGCCTTTCTTCTCAGAGGTAGTCACATAGGAATTGCCAACGCCATCTAGTTTTTAACCTTTTCACCGCCACGGCTTCATAAAGGTTCTTGTGCCTTCAGCTCCACGTCTTCTGTAGAAGACATATTGTATGGAGATTAGTACAAACTTATAAAGTCGTGGCGCTGAGGGCATGAAATTATTTGTCTTCTATAGGTGTCTTCCTGCGACCACAAACGCTGCAAAGCTTTCGAAACGTCTGGAAAACCAATTTAAATAGTATACGCGATGTAACTGACTTGTAAATATGATTTTAACATCCAAATTGCAGAATAAATAATTTCATTTCATTACAGGATAGAAGGTGATGAAGGAGCAATGGAGCCAGCGTCCCGGCTAGCAGCTTATGTCTCATTCGGAGGCCTGCTGATGCGTTTACAAGGAGACGCTAATAACTTGCATGGTTTTGAAGTTGACCAGAACATGTACTTGTTAATGAAAAAACTGGCTTTTTAAGGCATCAATTAATTACATTCGTTATTTTGTAAGCTTATTTCTAAGAATAAATTGTACCTATATTTTATAACTTCAATTTATTTTATTATCCTACTTATATTATAAATGCGAAAGTACGGACGTTTGTTGTTGGGTTGGACGGATTTAAATATAATTCTGCACAGGTAGACCATATTTCAAATAGCGCCATCTTGCGTTTTAAAAGGAACATCTTTTAAATATGATTACTGCTACTCATCAACAGATGGCACTATTATTAAATGATTTATTTAACACTAGATGGTAGTCATATGATGAAAATAAAGTAACAAGTTCAACGGAATGTAATGATTTTGCGATGATGGGTACTATTAATTCACTCTACATTCTTCGTTCAATATATCCTATTATGGAATGCGCTTCCTCGTGAAATCAGGATGGCGAACAGTCGGCACGCCTTTAAAACTAAGATAAGGAAATATAACGATCCAAATTGTGGAAAGAAAAAATCGCTCACGAGCAGAACTCGAACCTGCGACTCCTGGCCCAGCACGCCAGTGCTCCAGCCACCAAGCCACTGCGAACACTGCTCGTGGCATCGAAACTCTCATCCACTTGGCACGTCTTTGGGTGACGTCAGCGATATCCTATTAAGAAAGTGTTTCTTAACCGACTCGACTAACTTCGAGGTCACCCAAACACGTGCCAGGTAGATGCAAGTCTGGGCACAGCAGCAAAATGACCGAGATTCGTTCTAGAAAATGGAATTTCTAACAAATCATAAATATTTTTTCTGGGGAGGCGGGTGGGAATTTTTATTTTAATAGAGCTTAAGAGTTCACTGCAGTGTGTCAAGTGTGTGATTCCGTTAATTAACTTATGAAGGAAACCTAAGCTAAGATAAGATAATCATTTATTTGCCAAAAATAACTGTAGTTTTTCCATTTCCTTAAGGGGTAGGTACATTACAGGTAGATAGTATTAGGTATAAGTAGTAGGTATTACATAAGGAAACAACTTAAAAACAATTAACTTACTAAATCTATTAATTCTCTTCGACTGGCTAGTGTTTTTATATGATAATGTTTCAGCCGATAATGTTCAACGTAGCTCGTTATCTGTTTAGCCAAGTGATCTCCATAGCATAGATCACAGAAATAGGAGAAAGATGGTAAAGAAATAGTCTCTGAACACTTTCTAAATGTTTAGTGTAAACTTCATAGTGTGGATTCCATATAACTGAGCTAAATTCTAAAATCGGCCGAACTAAGGTTTTAAGTTTAATTTTTGTGGAAGATCTCTTGAATTAATAACTTTTTAGGTTTTCGCGATCACTACACATTATAATAAAACAAAGTTTAACCGGATTAAATCGCGTATATTATTTAAATTGGTTTTCCTGACCACGAAATGCTGCAAAGCTTTCGAAACGTCAGGAAAACCAATTTAAATAATATACGCGATTTAATCCGGTTAAACTTTGTTTTATTATAATCTCTTGAATTCTTTAAAATTTCGTATAACGAAACCAAGTACTTTAAAACCTCTTGCCACAATATTTAAGATTATGAGCATCATACTTGAGTGCACAATAAAGTTGAACTCCTACATCTTAAATAATTATTAAGTAAGTTGATAGTGATATAATCACTTTTAATAATGATTTCATTTGATTATTTTGATTGAAGATTTTTTCCAAATGAGTTATGTCCTTGTCCTTACTTGCGTATGAATATCTATTCTGATAACGTAGCTCACAGGAACAACAGGGTTTTTGTTACATACTGTATATAATATTATAAATGAAAATGAAAAATAAAATAAAATAATAATATAATGATAATGAAATCTCGGGGTTTTCTCATCGCCCTGCAAGGGGCGCGAGAAATCAGGCTCGGGGGTGGGACCCCCTTTCCCGAGGTATCGAGTCTTCACCCGTGAAAACGGGCGCGTCCTTGTGTTGGAAAACAGGTTCCGAAGCCAAGTAGCTGCGTGCCGCCTACCGACAGGCTGGCGGGCAACACAGCTATGTGAGTGGTTGCTATGCGTGTTCCTGTAGGAGCGCCGCGCTCACCGTTTTCACGGGAGCGCTTTTTCACAACGCCTTGGCGGTCAGACCCTACCGGGTGAGACCCCGGTTGCCCGGGGAGGTCCAGCAGAGGTCGACCAGCGACTATAATCAATGACATTAACGTCATTGATTATAAATGAGAAAGTTTGTGAAAATGTTTGGATGTTTGTTACTCAATCACGCTGAAACGGCTGAACGGATTTGGATGAAAGTTGGCACACAGATAGACAATAGCCCGGATTTAAGGCTTTTTTCCCGAGGAAAATAAACAGTTACCGAGGGATGCATGATAATTTTTTCTCGGATAAGCCGAATTATAGGCGGGCGAAGCCGCGAGCAACATCTGTATATTTATATTTTGTTTTATTCACAGACCCCACACTTTCAATTTTCATATATCACACGCTATAATTGTCGTCACCGTATGTCACCCCGGGGCGTGTAATAATGGCGAGTGCGTTTTATTTATTGTCTATGACATGGTAATAATTGGTAATAATGATGCCGAAGAAGAAAATAAATATCTAATAGTTTTTTTTTTATGTTCCACAATTTAAATCGATAGATTTCGCTTCGCTTGCGTAAATGCGTTAAAAATAATAAAATAATTAGTTAGGGTAGGCATAACTATACGTCTTTGAATTAACTGCAAAGTTAGTGGAGTCGGTTAAGAAACACTCGCTGACGTCACCCAAAGACGTTACCAAGTGGAGGTTAAAATTCGATACCACGAGCAGTGTTCACGGTAGCTTAGTGGCTAAAGCACTGGCGTACTGAGCCAGGAGTCGCGGGTTCGAATCCTGCTCGTGAGAATTTTCTTCTTTCCACATTTAAAATCGTTAGATTCTGGAATGCTGATCAATTAAATAAAATAAATATCTTTGGGACATTTTTACACAGCACCATCTAGTCCCAAACTAAGCAGAGCTTCGAATTCGATCATGATTTGATCTGTTGTCAAATCTAATGTTAGCTTTTGTGATTGGTCGGCAAAAGTATTAACAACCAATCACAACACTTGACTAGAGTAGCAGACCTTCCTCTATATATAATTCTTTAGTTGATTGTGAAGACCACATCTGAAAGAAAAAAATGGTAAATTCTTTGCAAGGAACATAAAAGTAAATAGGTAACTTAGTGTCTCAACATCCAGACAAACCTGTGTAAGGTTTTTGTGATGTTTTTTATAATCATTTTTATGTATGTTTTAAGTTAAATAAATTGAAAAATAAATAAATAAATAAAAAAACATTTTTCTTCAGGACTTTTAAAACATCGCAATGCTACTGACCCGAACTTCAAATCTTCAGAAATGTCCAAATAATAATGCCGTTACTGATGACGTAATGTTCACACGGCTGACATCCCACAGCGCGACGCGTGCCACTAACAAGGGTCGTGTGCGCGACCTTTATGCATTGTTTTATTATACTTTACTGATCATTAGTAAGTGGCGCTGCGGAGTATGGAGTCAATGGCTCAGAAAAATTGTTTACGTTTGACTTTATGAAGGGAAGTGGGGACAAGTTCCTATTAAAATAATCTTTCTTCATTGTGGAAAATTTTCGTGGCGAAGAAGTAAAGAAAGAAAGAAAAAAACCGGCCAAGAGCATGTCGGGCCATGCTCAGTATTATAGGGTTCCTTAAGTAGGTGTTACAAACAAATCAAATCGAATATTAATCACGGCTATTTTAGTTTTTGCAATAGACGGCAGCATTGGCGACTCAGAGAGTGATGTCAGTAGCCGCTAGATGGCGCTATACAGTGCCAAATGTAATACACGGCACTTGACGCCAGCATTGGCGACCCAGAGAGTGTTGTACGACGCCGCTAGATGGCGCCAAATTTAAGAAGTGTGTCGTCAACATAACACAAAGTTACTTTTTGTGATTTTTTCAAATAGAAAGTAGCTAAAGGAGCATTATTTGCTATGATCATTTTCTCTAAGGTCAATGACCTTTGAACTAGGACGTTTTAAGTATTTTTCAGTTTTCTGTCTATAACTCAAAAAATTATAATCACATTATACTCGAAATAATTTTAAAAGAGAGTTTTCACAAAGGTCTATCAATGTGGAAGATTATAAGTTTCTACGTTGCATAGTTTAGAAATGGCAGGGGGGGGGGACACATTGCAAGCCACTTTGGCGGGCTATATTTCGCAGTTGGTACACCTGATAAAAAAGTGGTGTATGAAACATTACCTTCATTTTAGTAGACCTATTCAATGATACCCCACACGAGGGGGTGCAGCGAAAAAAATTTTTTTTTCCCCATTTCACATGTATGGGTGCCACCCCTAAAGAACGTAAAAACTATTTTTTTATTCTTTTAAAATTGAGATCTATATGCAGACTATTTTTTAACAAAATTTAATTTACTTATGTTTATAACTGTAGAAGTTATTAAGCTGTAAAGGATTAGGACAGACGGACAGACGGACAGACGGATAGACGGACAGACGGACAGACGGACAGACGGACGGACATGACGAAACTATAAGGGTTCCTTGTAGGACTTCGGAACCCTAAAAATGATTTATTGCTACAGCAAGACATATGCTAGGTGTACTTAAAAATAACTTCTTACATATTTATATATACATATAAAATAAAATATATATAAAACATTTTTTTTATAATATAGGATGCAGTGGTGGTTCTGGGGGGGGTGTCGTAGGGGTCATGACCCCCCCCAAATCGTACACATTAAATTGACAAATCTCCTAAAAATAGACAATTTACAAAAATAAGTTAAATAAATTGTTAACTTCCTGCTTAAACGTCCAAAGTAAACAATGAAATCAAAACTAGGTCAGTACTACCATAAGAAAAGAGAAGATATTATTACCTATTCTTTGGTACTACCTACGTACTCAAACACGACAACTCACGACATCTACTCGTTTGTACGTCAAAAAATACCTAACATTATTTTAGAGTTTTGTTTATGTACTGAAGTTCAATTTACAATGTTTAAATTGCCATCAATGGTATGATCTACTTTGCGTTAATATTTCAAAAAAACGATTTCTGCTTATGAACGCTGAAAGCAAAAGCCAATGGAAATGCCCTGAGTGTTTGAATAAGCAACCAAAACTTGATAATACTAACAACCCCGCTCGACCAATCCGTCCAGAGAGCCCAAATGCTAATGTGAACTTACGTAGCAAGCAATTGCAGATTATCCCGAACACAAATTGTAATGTCTGTCATGATATTATTGTTTATGATGAGGAATATCTGAGTTGTACATTAAATACTTGCAGCAAAAGGTACCATCTTTCATGTACGAGCGAGACAAGTTTGACTAAAACTGATTTATATTCTTGGGCCTGTCCTGAATGTGTCGGTATGACCAAAGATCACAGTGATATTAGCTTAAATTCAACTTTACTTGAGGCTTGCGATCAAAATCAAAATGTCACGTTTAGAAGAAAAATACCCAAAACTAGCATATATGAAGCGCAAAACCAGCTTGAGTGCCAGCAACTCTCTTTTGAAATGCATAGTATGCGACAGGATATGGAAACATTAAAAGAACATCTTAACAAAGCTGTAGCTCTTATTTCGCAATACGATGTAAAGCTAGCTAGTTACGCATCGCAAATTGACATTCTTAACGAACAATTAAAGCAAAGTAATGTCATAAAAACTGCTTCTATAGATCCTGCCCCACAACTGCAACCACTTTCTATAACATCCTTACAGAATTGCTCTCCTCCTCCTGTCCAAATAGCACAAAAAGTAAAAAACCAGAGGAAACAGAAAAGGGCCGAGCAACACTGTGATGCTCCCAAGTTACCGTCACATATGGACTCCGACGATATGACACCAAAGTTACAGTCATATCTTGACTCCAAGCAATGTGCTGTTATTCAAACTAACACCATCATAGACGAGGAGCCTGCGGTAAAATCCAATGAGAACTATCACAAAAGTGTGACCGATGACCACACGTCATTTGATGATAATGAATGGACGGAAGTTAAGAAAAAATCTCGCCGACCTGCATCTTTATGTGGCACCGCTGGTCCCACAGTAACAACTTTAAAAGCTGTTGAAGTGCGAAAACATCTCCATCTATGGAATATGGAGTCCAGCGCTAACGAGATACGCGACTATCTGAACCATTTATGTCCCACTGATACTTGCACTGTTGAAGAACTACGGCCTAGGGGAAATTATAAGTCATACAAGATTGGTGTTCCTGTTGTTTGTTATGAAAAGTGCTACTCAGTAGAAGTGTGGCCGATAAACGCCAGAGTTAAACCTTGGATAACACATAAAAGGGCAAGTAACTACACGGTATCTGGAGAAGCCCAATCTAATATCCAGCAGACATTTCGTAACTAAAGAGCCACATAACAAAACAACAAGCATCAATGTTCACTACCAGAATGTCCGAGGTCTCAAGACAAAACTTTCTACATGGCGAAAAAACTTGTCACTACTAGAACATAATCTAGTTGCTGTCACAGAGAGCTTTCTTGATAGCTCTATCGAGGACGCAGAACTCACTCCTGATGGTTGGAATGTGTTACGACGTGATAGAAGCACGCCATGTGGAGGAGTCATGCTTGCTGCGCGCACACCTCTAGTGCTGCGCCGCTGCCGGGAGCTTGAAACAGACTGTGGAGAGGACTTATGGGCTAAGTTTACATGGTGCGGTCGAACTGTCCATATATGTGTCGTATATATAAAACCGACTGCGAGTGATGATGATTACATGAGGTGGTTCTGTAAAGTCGAAGAATTAGTAAATAACCTTAAAAGTCTTGTAATAATATTAGGTGATATTAATTTAAATAGTGCGTCGTTAAATATTAAGAATTATTATTGTTATTTTGTGTCATTTTGTAGTCTGACTGAGATGAATGTTGTGGAAAATTTGTATGGAGGAATGTTAGATGTCGTATTAATCCAAGAGAACGTTAGTGCGCGAGAGACACTCGTTACGGCTACTGAGGGAATAGTACCAATCGACGCATATCACCCGGCGCTGAACATTGAGGTAAGGATCGATATAGCTCATTACTCTGATTCGATTGAACCTAGTAATATAGACACTGCCAAAGATTGGAATTTCAACAAATGCAATTATGAGCAGCTTTATTCGTTACTCTCCGATAAAAAAGCTTGGGCGAAGGTTCTTGAATCTAATGATGTACACAATGCTACCCAACATTTCTACAACATTATTTATAGTATTTTTGACATGTGCATGCCTAAAAAGCGTCGACGGAAGCTTATAGATAGACGTTATCCTGTATGGTTCACAAATGATATTATTCAGGATCAAAAGCTTAAGCTCAGACTACATAAAAAATGGAAACGTACCAACTGTGATGACACTTATATTTTGTTTAGTGACCTAAGAACATGTTTAAAGGCTCGCATTGCAGTAGCATATTCCTTGTACATGAGACGTATAGAGAGTAGCATAAAGAAAACCCCTCGCGGGTTTTGGTCACACATCTCCAGCCTTAGGTGCAAAGGTGGTTTTGAGCCCAGTGTTACATTTAAGGGAATAACCAACTCAGGAACTAAAGCAGCTGAGGCTTTTGCAGACTTCTTTTCTGATGTCTTTCTACCAGAGGTTCCGCAATTAAATGTTGATCAAGTAAATGTGTCAGACGACGCAATTAACAGTAACTTTATAAATATTTGTAACTTGTGCCCCGAAGACATTAAAACAGCCATCAATAAACTTAAGCCTAATAGCTCTATTGGTCCAGATAATATTCCCCCATTTATAATTAAATGCTCGAAAAATATTTTGTGCGATCCTCTTTGCCACATTTTTAATTTAGCCTTGCAATCTGGTACATATCCGTCTCAATGGAAACTATCAAGAGTAACACCTATACCCAAAACCCTCAACAAAGGATCCGTTGAGGATTACCGTCCAATCGCAATTTTATCCGCGCCAGCCAAAGTCTTTGAGAACATTCTCCACAAGAATATATCAGTACAAATAAATCACTATTTATGTAACGAACAGCATGGTTTTAGGAGTAAAAGGTCCGTTAACACCAATCTCCTTACATTGGTGGAATATATTTCTTCTAGCTTAGATCGTGGTCGACAAGTAGATGTTCTTTACTTTGACTTTCGGAAGGCTTTTGATAGGGTCAATAATGACATGCTACTGGCGAAACTTAGTAAAATAGGACTGGCTCCAGCTCTTCTCCAATTTTTCGCGGATTACCTACGTGATCGTCAGCAGTTTGTCAGGCTTGGGATATACGAGTCGAGTCCCTATCATACGCGTTCCGGAGTCAGCCAAGGCTCAATTTTAGGACCTTTATTATTTTTGATAATGATTAATGATCTTCCTACAGTACTTTGCCACTCAAAATGTCTGCTTTATGCCGATGACCTGAAATTATACCTCGAAATTAACTCCGAAGAAGACTGTTTAGCACTTCAGCAAGACATAAATGCGATTTATCAATGGAGTGTAGAGAACAGAATGGAATTCAATTTCTCCAAATGCAATGCCATGACCTTCGGTCGAATGCGGCACCCAATAGAGTTTCAATACAAGTTATGCAATAACACTATCATTAAAACTACAGCTATGAAAGATTTGGGAGTCACATTCGATCGAAAGCTCACATTCCATGACCACATGCTGCTAACGGCTAAAGAATCGTACCGAAGATTAGGATTCGTTCTGCGAAACTCAAAAGAATTTTGCAATGCACATGTCATTAAAATATTATTTAATGCATTGGTTCGGACCAAATTAGAGTCCAGTGCATGCGTTTGGAACCCTCACGAAAATACCTACGCGCTTATGTTAGAAAAGGTGCAAAAAGCATTCCTGAGGTACCTTTATAAGCGCGTACATGGTTATTATCCGTTTCTCTACCCAACCAAATTTCTACTCGGGTGCCTCGGTTACAACTCACTTGAGGTAAGAAGAGCATGTGATCAGCTTACAACAGCATGTAAAACTCTTCGCGGGTCCATTGATGCACCAGATCTGCATAATGAGCTGGCACGATTCTTTGCACCGGTCAATTACCACCGCAACAGGAAGCACAAGCTTTTTGCTGTGCCTTCATGTCGCACTGTAGCGCGAGCTAAATCGCCAGTACCTCGTACTCTCACTGCACTCAACGAACTCTTGGATTGTAATCCGAATTATGATCTGTTTGCGGACGATTGGAAGAAGATTCTGTTAGTATGCCTGAAACATTGCGAGAGAGATTTATGAAAGATGTGTAATTCACTATATATTTTATGTGTCATTCCTCTATCTTTAATTACTGTAATTGGTTCAAGACCGTTGTAATTAAAGTAAAATAAATAAATAAATAAATAAATTTACAGCATAGGTATTATTTTGCTCAAAAGAAAGTATGAATGATATTTCCAGTTTAATGACAAATAATATCACATATTATTTCACGTTATTCATTATTATCACGAGGGGCTCGTAGCGAAGCAACGACTGCGCGGATTGTACGATCTGCAAGGTTAAGCTGCACTTGCCGCGGTCAGTCTGTGGATGGGTGACCGTTTCGTTACACATCGAGACCCTCCGTGCCTCGGAGAGCACGCTAAGCTGTCGGTCCCGGTTGTCATACGAATATCTATGGCAGTCGTTACGGGTAGTCAGAAGCCTGAAAGTCTGACAACTGGTCTAACCTCCGAATATCGGTATTACCCAGTAACTGGGTTGCGGGGGTCTGATGGCAGTCGCTCCGTGTAAAATACTGATGTTCAGTCACATCTGGCTAGACTGGAAGCCGACCCCAATATAATTGGGAAAAGGCTCGGAGGATGATGATTCATTATTATCACGTATTTAAACAACCAACTGCGATCGCCAACCCGCCTGCCAAGCGTGGCGATTATGGCATATGGCCCTTTGGGGTAGGCCTTTGTCCAGCAGTGGACGTTTTTCGGCTGAAATGATGATGAATATCACATACGACGGCGGTAGTTCATTTTATTGAACGGTTTGCGCTACTTTACATGAGCCTGCCGTTGCGATCGGACACTATATCAAAGGCGCAAGCGATTGAAGATTTGGCGGTGAAAAAAAAAATTCACGCTCGCTTCGCTCGCGCTTCTTCGTTAACGTACATAGTCTGGAACTCCAAAAAAAATACACTTGAATTAAAGTCAACTTTTCGCATAACTATGAAAAATTCGCGCACGCTTCGCTCGCGTTTGTACCCAACGTTCGTTTCCTCTTTGTTGACGTTCATTTTGTAAGTAACTAGGTAGGTATTCTGTTACATAATTAACTAACTCCAAACTTAACTTGTCTTTGAATAAATAAATAAAAATGGTAAATTTGGACCATGAAACTGTACGTAAGCCAAGTTGAACCCCCCAAAATTTTGGGCTGGAACCGCACCTGATAGGATGGCGAAACGAGCTAAAGGCCCACCTGATGTTAAGCGGTTACCTTTGCCCATAACAACTTCAATACCACCTAGGCAGTTACCTAAATGGTACCGCCAGTCGGTTCGCCAAACTAGACATGAAAATGGAAAGTCTCATGTGATTGTAATGACACCGGCTCCCGTACCATGAGCACCGGAACACAGCAATGCAAGCATCACTATTTGGCGGAGTAGTAGGTACGGCGGTGGTAGTACTTCCCCCGACGAGCTCTTTCACGAAGGAGCTCTAGTACTACAAAAAAAAACACCGTAACAACCGAAAACATGAAATTTGAAGTATTATAAACACAGGCTTTCAAAGTTATGAGACTTAATAGACTTTATCAGACTAGGTTTTCATACTCGTCACGATGTTTATAGCAATAGATACTTGTTTGTAGGATTATCATCATTATCATTTCAGCCGAAAGACGTCCATACTGCTAGACATAAGCCTCCCCCAAGCATCGCCACAACGGTCCTTCGCTTGCATCCCGTGACCTTCACCAGGTCGTCGGTCCGCCTTGTGAGGGGCCTACCCACGCTGCGCCTTCCAGTACGCGGTCGCCACTCCTGAACTTTTCAGCCGCAAAGGCCATCCGTTATGAGAGCAATGTGCCCCGCCCACTACCACTTAAGTTTGGCAATTCTTCGGGCTATGTCGGTTACCTTCGTTCTCCTGCGATCTCCTCATTTCTGATTCGATCACGCGGGCACACTCCGAGCATAGCCCTCTGCATTGCCCTTCGGGTGACTAGAAGCCTTCTTATCAGGCCCATTGTGAGCGACCACGTTTCACTGCAGTAAGTACTTTATCACTAGCAACACACACTGGTCTAAGACTTTCGTCCTGATCAGCCATGTCTTGATAAGAACGTATAAAAAAAAAATTTCTTTCTTTTATTTCTTTATATGAAATCGAAAATCTAACATGCTTTCCGAAGCAGATAGGCGGCCATTTGCAAAACACTGTCACCCATTGAAGTTTTGTCAAAGATAGAAAGAATGATTCGCTTAGCTACGAGACTTTCGTAGACGCCTACGCCGTAGCGGAAATAAAATTATCTAATCTCTGTTTTTTTCTTAGTAAACACTCATGGCATGTCTTTTTTATGCAATTTGTCAATAATACTTATTAAATGACATTATGTTAACAGAATAATTTCTTAGGTTTTCGCGATTACTACATATTATAATAAAACAATTGTGTTACATTGTACGGTAGATTACATTTTTTTAGAATTATCTGTAAAACCAGTCAGGAAAACTAATTTAAATAATATACGCGATTTAAGCCGGTTAAACTTTGTTTTATTATTATGTTAACAATTTAACACACATTTTAACCCTCATTGAAACTGATTTAATTTACGAGAGTTATCAAAAGACATCAACGCATCGTAAGCGAAAAATTATTTTTTGCATCTCACTCATTCTTACGCAGGTACCACCACATATTATGTCTATGTTTGCCCTATTTGACGATGGTATGTATTACCGTTTTGAAGATAGAGCAGGAACAAAAACGTTGATTCATCATCATCATCATTTCAGCCGAAAGACGTCCACTATTGGACATAGGCCTCCCCCAATTAAGGGGGGGATATGCCATAATCGCCACGCTTGGCAGGCGGGTTGGCGATCGCAGTTGGTTGGTTAAATACTCAGAGAACGCTGCTGCCCATCCTCTGGTGAATCCCTTAGTCGCCTTTTACGACACCCAAGAGAAGAGATAAGGGTGGTGCTATTCTTTAAGTCCGGCACCACACGGACGTTGATTAAATTCATGTTTTTTGAGGTTTCTTGTATGGGGATACCCCCTTTGATTTTAGACCTTTTTTCGTTTTTAGTATTTGTCTTGATAGGCACTATAGTAACATATATTCTGTGAAAATTTCAACTGGTTATCTATTACCGTTACAAAGATACTTACAGACAGACGGACGGACAGACGGGCAGCGAAGCGAGAGTAATAGAGTCCCGTTGGCACCCTTTGGGTACGGAACCCTAAAAACAGAATATAGTTGACTACATTTTCTCTAGTATCATAGAGGGTTATTTTTAACTCTTTAAGGGTTCATTGTACTTATCAATTTAAACAACTTTTACTATGGAACCAATTTAATGGAAAACTAACAGAATGAAAATTATCTTGATAAACACAGAACAACCTACATTTTATTTGCAGTCGGCAAACCCCACGAAAACTTCGCAGTTTCAACAGAGGGGGAACATCACCCCCCAGCGAGACAGGGAGGTGTCAAATTAGTTCAATTTGTAACAGAATGGAGCGCTGAGCTAACGACGCGACTTTAATTATCAACACAAGTCATTAAATGTTAGGCATCCCAGTTATTATTATAAGATTTGTCTTTTTAATAATTGTTATTTTTTGCGCGATATAAGAGTGCGAGCTATAGCGTAACGTCGAAATACAAATGGCAAGATGGTTTGATGACGTAGTCCAACTTGTCGGAAAAACCGGGTCAAGATTGTCGCAAAACCGGGAAGAACGGTATAAAAGGGAGGATCGAGCCTGACCGGAATTTAAGACAAGCACACTCCGACGCCGTCGTCCAAAATATCGTCCCCGCCGGCGAGGACCGACGCGACACTCACACAGAATCCGAGAGTCCGACTCTCGAGAAACAGAAACACATTCCGACGCAGCAGCGGCTGCTGGGGGGACCGGTGGCGGGGTCCCCCTGCTGCACCCTGAGTCGAGGTCCGAGCTCCCCCCTGGGGACGCCCTCACGGTGTAGCAACCGGAGATAATCTCGTCACGCGAGACCGGCCCTATGCTCTAGAGTAGTTCCTAGGAGCAGGCTATTGCGTAGCCACTGTTTAGGTTTTAGGTAGGTCTTAGCCTCGCCGTTGAGGCTTGCCGTATAACGGCGTTTAGCGCGTCACCCGATAGACCGAAAGTCCGCCACTTTCGAGGAAAAATTCGATGCAGCAACGGCTGCTAGGAGGACATAGGAACGGCGGGGCCCCCCTGCAATGCCCCAGCGAGGTTCGAGCCCCCCCCATAGGGGACGCCCGCTTGCGGTATTGAAACCGCGGCTTTAGTTTTTAAATGTAGGATTAGGGAAAAACTTTCAGCGAATGGAGTCCCACATGGGACTCTCCGCCAACTAAGCCCGGTTAAGCAGAAATGGTACTTCGGTCCCACCTGCGAGAGTCCATTCGTAATAAAAAATAAAAAACTGACCGGAATACACATGCCTGTAAAATGGAGCAGTAGCTTCACAGGAATAGATAGAATGGCCATGTGAGCAGGGCGCGCGTGGCAGCACCATTCACCATAGTGCAGGTTATTTCAAAGCCTTTCTCAGCACGCCTTATGACTTGTTTCTATAAATACTGTAATAATAACCCGCAAAAATGCCTTATTGTGCTGTTTCTAACTGCAGAAACAAAAGCTGTAAAGTACATGTTTTTTTTTTAATAATGACGTCAAAATGTAAGGCGTAGTTTGTTCGGAAAGTTGCCACGCATGAATCGCAAGTAAAATTGTGATTACAACCATTCATTTCTGTGAGTAGCTTGCATACCAGCTGCATGCAAACTACTGGCACACTATGAATACGGTGGGCATTGAATCAACGAACAGCTTTTTAAAACGGCATTTTCACAAGAAACGAATCAACTGTTTTCCATTGCTCAAAAAACAGGTCACAAAAAACTTATGCATTGACAAACGAATTGTTTTAAAAAACCAACTCAATTTTATTTAAACATGAATAAAATTCATTAATATTAATTTTTAAATGAAACCGTTTGAAACGCAATAACTTTTCAAACCTGTTAAAAGTTAACAGCTTTTTCAACCTGTTATTTATCGGAAAAAATGGTTAGATTACATTGACACGAAAACCTTCAATGACCCATCGCTATGGATACATTTGCAAGTAAAACTGCATGCAATTTTCTTACTTGTATGCCTGTAACTGGCAAGCAGTGTACACGTGCCAGTACGCCACGCTACCGACGTCTTAACAGCACATTTTCTAGTTTTTGCATTAACGGAAAGCTTTCGAAGTGAATTAAATAGTATCATATTGTTACT
This sequence comes from Asteroscopus sphinx, assembly GCA_949699075.1. Lineage (NCBI taxonomy): Eukaryota > Metazoa > Arthropoda > Insecta > Lepidoptera > Noctuidae > Asteroscopus > Asteroscopus sphinx. Next base: position 6,084,428 of record OX453030.1, on the reverse strand, counting down.
AACAGAAGAATGTGTAGCTAAATTAATGAGACAAAAAGAAAAGAAGAAGAAGACTGGCATGCCTGTAGCTGCCGCGTACGTTCACCTTCACACGTGCTGGTTGCGCCCCCGCACCCTTCCCTCATATTGCATGCCAGTAAATCAAATGTTGTGCAAGTTGTTTGGCAGGTACAAGCATACCAGTTAACGTTTACACATGAAAGTAGCTGCCACGTGCAAGGAGCTGGTACAGGTATGTGTATCAGAGGCTTTATGCCCGGCCTTATGGGCAGTGGGTTGATAAAAGCTGCGACATGGTTTTTTTATGTTTAAGAATGGCGAATATTTATGGTTATTTTAAATTAAAATTCTTACTTATTGTCTCTGGTACAGAGCTCAACCCCCCGATGTTAAAGCTTGCCTTTCGGCGTGTGAGCGACAAACAAATTCACATTTATAATATTTACAGGAGAACATTATTAAATCAAAAATTACTTGATATAAGTATCACATACATTAACGGTGAAGGAAAACTTCGGACCTGCATACCTGATACAGCTCCAAAATATTCTCGTAAGTTTATGTAGACTAACGGAAAGTTTGTGTTGTATAGACTGATCGTGTAAGAATCTCTGTACTGCGTTCCAAAACACAAATTGCTGATGTAAGCCAAAACCTGCCAAGCTTAAGTAGAACTGAGCTGGTCACATCTGCCGCATGCTGGAGGAGATATGGGCGAAAACAACCACACAGTGGGCTCCAGACAGCAGCAAACCACAACGCGGCAGGCCCAGAAGGAGATGGTGGGACGAACTTGACTCCTATCTAAAGGATTGGCCCCAGACGGCAAAATACAGGGACAAGTGGAAAAAGGAAAGGGAGGCCTGCGCCCTGCAGTGGGACACTACAGGCTGATAATAATAATGGTGTAGTTCGCAAACCCGCAGTAGGCCAACGAGGTGGACTAAGCAAGGCCTTTTTGTATGTTTTCAGGTAGAAATCTTCAGGGATATCCTCCGTCTGGAGAAGGTGGAGGTATATGTCGGACTCCTACTGACTAAAACCATACAGTGGCCACCATCAGCAGAAAAGAGAACAGCTACGGGAACTCCACGTGTGCCTATAGCACGTCCCGGGAAAACAAAAACTTGTTTCCCCCACATTCTTTTGTTCTGAGTCTGACTGAACCCTTCTCATGCAAAAAGAGGCACGGCATGAGCTATTATCATAATGTAATAAATTCTATGCTATATGCTATTATCATTAGGTATGTAGCTCTATCTCATCTCACGGGTGTCGTAAAAGGCGACTAAGGGATTCACCAGAGCATGGGCAGCAGCGTTCTCTGAGTATCTAACCAACTGAGATCGCCAAACCGCCCGCGAAGCGTGGCGATTATGGAATATCCCCCCAACATGCCTGGGAGAGGCCTATGTCCAGCAGAGAACGTCTTTCGGCTGAAATTATGATGATGATGTAGCTCATGTCGACACGATAGAAGAAGATGCTAAAAAGAGGTCCATGCCCAGCAGTGGGACAGTAATGGTCTGATTTGTGTTGTTATTAACAGACAGGAAAGACGCTGCTGTCTTTTGTTACGTAATAATTATTATCTTAGAATTGAAAGGTTAAACAGAAAAGTACAAAAAAAATATTGTAATAATTATAGTAAAGGAGCTCACGTTCATGAAAAGTTTATGATCTATGAAAAAATTATGACGTAATTTTTTTATTATTATTTACAAATCTTCCAAACTTCCCTATCAGTATAGCTTCTTCCGGCTTCTTGAGAATAATATCCAGATCGTCCCGCCAGCGTTTCCTCGGCCTACCCCGGCGACGAATTCCTTCCTGAGGCACCCAATGTGTAGCGATCCTTGCCCACCTTTCTGGATGCATTCTGCTGATATGGCCCGCCGTTTTTTGGAAGAACATGGGGGAGACCTTTGCCCAGCAGTACGACAGTAGATATAGGTTGAGTGTAAGGGGAGACAATAAAGTCTCCTAATAGGTTTGCTCGCGCCATAGTCGACCACAACCTGACAAAGCTGTCTAGATTGCGGTTAAGAGCAGATCTATATATCATCTTCTTCTTCTATCGTGTCGACATGAGCTACATAATGTTAATAGCACATGCCGTGGACAAAAGATTAGTCAGTCAGCAGGTTGGTAGCGGGGCTGACTGCCCAGGGTGCGCCGGACGATCAATTAAGTATCGTCACTCGTGGAGGCTCTTTTAATGCACCCCATATATATTATATATTTTTATATATCATAATTTTTTTTAAAAAATAAGACATGCGTACCACTGGAAGGGCTCCGGAGGCTTATTATATTCCCGGAGTCCCCCTTATTGTGCTGAAGGTGGCTACAGGGGGGGTTTTAGTGGGTAAAAATCCCACACACCCCTGCCTCTGTCCTCCATGAGGTCGGCAGCCTTTTGAAGGTTTCCTCGTATATAAAAAAAGGTATAGGTTGAGGAAAAAAAAAAAAAAACAATATTCACATAGGATTTTTTTTTTTACTTCTGCTATTTACCAAATGAAACCATTTCATATAATTTAGTTAAAATTAATTATTACCGATCAGATCGCATCGTAATAAAACTAGTAGATATTTATAGATCTAATATAATTTCGGCAGTGAGTTAAAACGACTTGGCAGGTAGGTACAGTATATCATAAAAACGTAATGCAATTTTTTTTCTTCATTGTAACACTGCCACATTTATCACTGCTCAATCCATAAATAACAAACAACAAAGAGACTGCATTTAGTTCCAAAAAAAAAACTAAGCTAATTCAAATTAAAAAATCACCGGACATTCATATAATAGAACAGGCTTACTTAACTCTCATTGGGTATTCAACAACCAATCAGCGCGCACGATACACGGAGGCGGGAAGTGGCAAACGTCAAATGCAAACGAGTTATAAAAAAAGGAAAACCAGTTTCCCGCGCTCGTTTTGTTTAGTCTGTGACCGAGTAATGGTTTCGTCTGAGTTATGACAAACTCACTTTTTATGGAAAAATATGTCGTTTTAACGGAAAATTTGATTTTTTCGATAGAATATTTTATAGAATAGCTAGGTAGGCACCTATAGGTAGATCTATCAAGTATTTTGCTGACAATATTCACATGTAGCCTAGTAGGTGCCATTACAATTATAGGTAATCCAAATAAAATGCTCAGGGCTTGACACTAAAACTTCATTCGCAAGCTTTCCTTTGTGGCAAGCTTTATAGTTTCCACCTTTCAATCTGATAAGATAGGTCAGGTCAACCAGTTGAACTTATTAGACATAATCATTTTGGAAAAGAAAATCCATTTAGGCTAAAAACCTCGATAAAAGGCAGAAAATATTCCTAAATTGATTACGCCACTAACTGATCTACTCCCTATTTATGGCACAGAAGCACAGTCATCTATTAGATCGTCGCCATACAGCCCACTTATAATATATTAAAAAATATACGTGTCAAAATACTTCATGCTGTAAGCTGTTATCGCTCACCTCAGCCGGGTTTACCCCCTCCCGCGCTGCCCTACTCCCCTATCCCTCTGGATGTGAGGGAGCGGGACACGGCGTCGTCTGTCAGTCAACCGGGGACAATCGCCACGAGATAACGTACTAAATCAATTAATAAACTAATTTGTTATGATTTAATTATAATTAACAGAAAAATCAATTAAAAATGATTTTTTCAAGTAAAACTTCAAGTTAGATTGTTTTTGAAATAAAAAGTGTGATTTGAAAACCGGATATGGTAGTGACGTAGTGACGTTTCGATTTTTTAAACTTCAAAAATAACAATGGCTGTGGTTCTGTGTTTGTAAATAGGTTGGTTGTGGTCTGTGAAAATGTTTAGTAATGTTTTTTGGTCTCGCTTTGCTGCTCTTATTGGATTCCTGTAAGGTAAGCTATTGTTTACTAAAATCTATGTTTTTACTAAGAATTAACTTTTTTTTATAAAACAATGATGGTAAGATAATGTAACGTTTATTTCACTGTAGCTCCTAAACTAACAAAGTTAAAGTTGTCATTTGAATTATTGTTTTTTTTGTATAGGTACTTAACGCCTATTAAGGCATTGTTAGTCTATAAATATAAAAATCTATAGGTACCTTTGTGATGAAATGAATGAAATAAACTACTAAAATAATTAAATAATATTTTTTTTTATTCATGGTGAAAAACGGTAAAGCAACAAATTGCTAACTAGGTATTTGAATCTTTTAAGGGAGTTTTAACTTTTAAGTAGGTAGTCACATCTTGTTGGTTTTTATTACCCCCTGATGATGATAACCCGTGTCTTTGATAGATTTTGGTGCAATCTAATTAGTTATTATCTAAAGTTTATTTCATCATCATCATCATTATTTCAGCTGAAAGACGTCCACTACTGGACATAGGCCTCCCCCAGAAGGGGAGGATATGCCATAATCGCCACGCTTGGCAGGCGGGTTGGCGATCGCAGTTGGTTGGTTAAAACTCAGAGATCGCTGCTGCCCATCCTCTGGTGAATAGTTGCCCTTTACGACATCCACGAGAAGAGATAGGGTGATGCAATTCTTTATGTCCAGCACCACACCGAACAAAGTTTATTTATTTAGGTAAGTATTATTCAACAGCCTGCGACAATAATGAATGTGCAACATCAACACCAAAAGTTGTGATGGACCTAAGATACTGTCCTGAGGAACGCCTCTTAAGTAAACACTGAAATCATAAAGAAATTTGGTGCTATGATATATTGTATGATGATCTTTTCTTAGAAAAACGCTTGGCGGAAATCCGTCGGGTTCAGCAGAATTCAAATTCGTACAAAAACTATTCAAGCAGCATGTACTAGTAGTATGTACGCACGGCTACACATCAAGCTGTACATTTCCAGTATAAGCTGATCTCGCATTGAACGGAAAGCCAATGCGAGGTCAACTTTTACTGGAAATGTACAGCTTCATGTGTAGCCGTGTGTACATAATATAAAAGAATGAAAAACTACTTATTTATGAAGTTCTACACGAGTAAGTAATAACATTTAAAAGGCCTCTACACATTTGCAAGCGCGGATAGAACGCGCGCGTGTGTTAACGGTGACGTTTTTTTCGGTTTAAAAACTTCCCGGCGGGCGGCGCCGCAGGACGCAAAGACGCAGAAGCTTCGTTTAAACAAAACGGGTGACGACTTGGAAAGCCCGATAGAAGCAAAGTATTTACAAGCGTAGATAGAACACGCGACGTTTTTTCTCGGTCTACTCTACTGGCCGACTATAAAACGACTATAAAAGCTTCGCTTCTGAAACCCCTAGATGATCATCATCATCAACTCGACCTATCGCAGTCCACTGCTGGACATAGGCCTCTCCCAAGTTGCGCCACAACGCTCGGTCCTCTGCCTTCCGCATCCAGGCCCCCCAGCCACGTTCTTCAGGTCGTCGGTCCACACCTGGCGGGGGGGTGTGCTACGCTGCGTTTGCCGATTCGCGGTCTCGACCCAAGGACTCGTTTGCTCCAGCGGCCATTGGTCCTTCGACAGACATGGACAGCCCCCTAGATGATAGGAATAGTAAATTATATGACGACAGAAAGGGCCGCTTACCTCAATATATGTTGCTCAATTTGGCATTAAAGATATAAATTTTGGAAATTAAATTCGCTTACAAGCAGGATTCCTGCGACTCCTGGTTCAGCAGTACACCAGTGCTTTAGCCGCTAAGCTACCGTGAACCCTGCTCGTGGTATCGACGTAGTAGCAACGTGGTAAGTGACGTCAGCAACATCACATTGAGGAACAGACCATGTTCCTTAACCAACCCGATTAACTTTTCAGTGAGATTTCTATCTTATGTCTCATTCGTTAACCAATCAGTACCCTTTATCAGTAGGTTGACAATGTCATCATGTGCAAACCAAAAATTTATTTTATACACAATGATACACAAGCAAATTGATACACAAGTAATTTCCACATTATTTACAATAAACATTTAAAAAAAACTCATGTACAAGAGAAAATGATACAAAAAGGCGCATTTAGGTGTCAAAGTATTCCTCCACACCCCGCTGTCATCAGGCATTCAGGCATAGTGCCCAGAAGTTTACTTCGCATTTAATTCTAAGTCGTATAGATCTGCATTCCCTTTGGCATTATTTTTTAGATAGGTAGGTATTGGATAGGTAAGCGAAACGAGCTAAAGGCCCACCTGATATTAAGCAGTTAATACATTTGCCCATCACAACTGCAGCAGTACCACCTAGGCTGTAGCCTAAATTGCAAGTCGCGTTCGTCAAAGTGAGACATGAAGATATAAAGTCTCACTTCATCATCGTCCGAGCCTTTTCCCAATTATATTGGGGTCGGCTTCCAGTCTAGCCAGATGCGGCTAAACATCAGTATTTTACACGGAGCGACTGCCATCAGACCCCCGCAACCCAGTTACTGGGTAATACTGACATTCGGAGGTTAGACCAGTGGGGCAATTGTGTAATGCATTCACTTTGACATTAGCTTTCATTTTGAAATTAAAGCAACATTCATTGCGTGATACGTAGTTGCCGATAACACGGATTGTCAAAACACACGAAGCAATGAACATTGAAATCCAGATGATTGCGATCGCGAGTGAGTTGCGCAATTCGGCAGCAGTTGTCAGACTTTCGGGCTTCTGACTACCCGTAACGACTGCCATAGATATTCGTATGACAACCGGGACCGACAGCTTACGTTTCCCATCCATAGACTGACCGCAGCAAGTGCAGCTTAACCTTGCAGATCGTACAATCCGCGCAGTCGTTGCTTCGCTAAATAAAGTCTCACTTCTGTAGCAATAAAACAATGACTTGGTTTAAAACGCTTTGCTTTACCTGCTATAAAATCATATCATCAAGGAATAGTCAAGTCACGTTAGCGACGTAGTAGTTTGTTTATCTGCTCTTAACATCCACCCCTACTTCAGTTTACCCATGACCATGGCATCTGTAATAGTGCCAAAATATTAGGAACCTACAAAAAAGGATTTGTAACATGGAAAGGCTGGAAGTCAACTCCAATATTGTTGCGAAAAGGCGAGGAGTCAGAGATCCCGTGACAATATATTTGTACCTAGCCTTCAATCTTTACCTTCATAATATAATAGGCAATACTTATCCTCTAACTGTGGGTTTGCACCAAAAAACATATATCATGTAATGTCTCGAAACTTGTCATATGAAACTAATGTCACAACTTGTTTTGTTGATTGTGACGTTCGCACTGCAGAAAACTGGGTAAATTCTTTGACAGATTTCAAGATTTGTTGTTGGCTGTGTTTGCACTGACTAAAAACTTTTACATTGACATGTTTGTCTATAGATTTGTCTCGGCTGACGTTCGCACTGATGCTTAATCATGTGTCAAAACTTGTATAAATCTCGTTTTTTGTGTTATCCAATGAGGTCGGTAAACATGTATGGCCGAAAGCAGATACTTTGAAGTGTATCGAAATTAATTGTGAAACATGTCAATAGACTATGAAATGTCAAACAAGTTTCGTTTCAACAAGTTGTGTGATAATGCGAACGCGATTCGATACATTGACACAAAACTTTGACTTTTCAACATGTTTTTATGTGAATGTTTCGTCAGTGCAAACTCACAGTAAGGCCTAAGCTGTTGCAAGATCTGTGGAAATTTCGTTTCTTATTACCATTTGCTTGCAATCATTTGGAACATTCAACAGAGCCTGACGTTTCAAAAGTGCCTGTAATTAGGTTTATTTGTTATAAAAAACATTTAAATTTGAATTCATGTGTGGATCAGAATTTGATTATCACTTGCTTTGACAGTGAAGGAGAACACCGTGAGGAAACCTGCACACCTGAGAGTGCTCCATACAGTTTTTGATGGTTAATGTACAACAAAGGATGCTGTCAGCTTTCCGACGGAAATCATTATCGTCTGTTTCAATAATTGATTTCATGTGTGTTTTTCATGATTAGTAGCTGAAGAAGTTTATTGGTTACATAAAAATGGAGAATGCTATACTGACAAGTGCCCATCAGCTTTAATCCATTCATTTTTTTTTTATGGCATAGTACAGCAAAAAGAGCGAAAAGGCCACCTGATGTTAAGCGGTTACCTTTGCCCATAACAACTGCAATACTACCTAGGCTGTTGACTAAATGGTACCGCAAGTCGGTTCGCCAAACTCAGCCAAACTGAGACCTAGAGATGGAGTCTCATGTGATTGTAATTTCCGCGGCACCTGTACCGTTCGCACCGGAACAACAATGCAAGCATCACTGTTTGGCGGCAGAAGTAGGTACGATGGTAGTACCCACCCACTAATAAGTCGTTTATTATGGTGATGGATCGGACCAAAAATACGTTTCAAATTCAAATTATCTTTATTTCAAACTAGCCTACGCGGGCGAAGTCACGGGTGACTTCGCCCGCGTGAATGTCGTTTATCGCGCATCCCTCGGGAACTGTTCATCTTCCCGGGATAAAAAGTAGCCTATATGTTAATCCGAGTTATGTTCTATCTGAATGCCAAATTTAATTAAAATCGGTCTAGCCGTTCTTGAGTTATAAATGATGTAACTAACCCGACTTTGTTTTAAATATATTATAGATATACCTGATTATAAAACGTTAGGCTCTACCGCTCTAGTTGCACGGTTCCAAATGGTGGGTCCTAAAGTTCTAAGGGTGTTGATCTTGCTTAAAATATAATTTCATACAATACAATATCTTTATTTGCAATAAATAGGGTACATCGAATGTTGTTACATGATAAAAATATGTTCAAGCCCATTTAGCCATCACTAACAGCATGCAAATTTTACTGAATCATTTTAATTTTTTTTTTTTCTTCATGAATCTAAACTGATCTCTCAGATTTAGATCTAGATTGAAGATGCATTTCGTCTCTTTTTCGCAATGAGATTTGAGCATGGGTATGGTGTAGTATATGTTCAGTAATCTGAGGTGTAGTAATAATCAGACTAGGAGGACCAAAAATTGTTACATAACTATGTGAGCCTAATTAGATACCTTATTACTCTAATAACCATATCACGGATTGGCTGGATGTGGCTTGCAGTAATGCCAAACAAAAGTTTCTCAAATCTTTATTCGGACGACACTCAAAATTGTTCCAAGTAAGTCGGAATTAGTTTAAAAAAATGGCTATGTGAAATCGCTGCCTTAAACCCACAGACTTAAACCTACAAAAAAAAACATTGCCTACTAACAAATAAATTTAAATGTGAACGTTTGTGAAGTTATTCGAATGTTTTTTACTCAATCACGCTGAAACGGCTGAATGGATTTGGATGAAATTTGCCACACAGATATACCATAACTCAGATTAATAATATGTCATTCTGTGATAAGCCGAATTGTACGTGAGTGAAGCCGCAGCCAAGTCTAGTGTTTTGAATACTTACTTACGTAGGTTAATAATAAGAACACCATTGAAGGTAATGTAATGAGTGGGCTACTGAACTATCGAGTAACCATAATAACTCTCAAGTAACGTTAAGCAGCTGTTATGCTTGACGTTTCGGATTCATAAACAAGAATGCTATGCTACTCTGTACATATTATCGATTGCTCATAAGACCCAGAGAGCAATAATAATGTTTTTAAAAATGGAACACTGGAACGTCAAAACAGTTTCGAATGTCGAAAATAAATAAAAAAACAGAGCTTTGTTCGTTTGTGAGTGTTCGATATTCGAATAGCTTTTGTTCTTTGTTCTTTTAATACGACCGTTAATAATATGTGACGGGTCAAATTATTAGCGGGTCATGACCAAAATGGAGTATGTGTGAGGTTGGTAATTTTAAAACTGTGTTTGCCATGTGGTCTTTGGGTTCAAATGCTTAACGCTTCAATTACCCTATTGCAGTTTACTGCTGGACTAATAAGGCTTAGACTAAGTTGCGGGATACGTAGGTACCTAGATATTGGTCCTTCGCCTTCCACATCTAGTTCACAGCTACCATTTTTCTAACCTATATTCTTCTTTTTCATCAACCACCTGAAAATTGTAATGTATCCATGGATCCCATGGGGGTTAGATCCTTCTTGTATTGGTTGCGGCTTATTTATCAGGTCACTTATAAATACATAGTGACTAAAGGAATCTTTGCTAGAATTTTGTAGTTAATAAATCTTAGTGAGAATAACCCGTATTACTTTTGAAGTATATTACCTAGAAGGCAGTGTTTGGTGACCTTTATAATATAAGCGAAGTTCTTTTGTTTTATTTCGATAAAAGCATTCTATATTTAAAGGCACCAACCAATAGGCTTTCAAACAACGAACTTTACAGTAGTACCACAGTATTTTTACATTACAATTATCGTAACACGACACCAGATCCGCACAAAAGCCTATAAACCACTTCCAGCCCCTGCTTTAAAAAACGAACATCAATTAAATTGACAAACAGCGTAAAATGCAGCGCAAACACAACCTTACGGCCCTTAAATCCTGAAGGGCGCCGAAGTGAGATAGGGCACGTTCGCGGGAACCTCCCTGATTGGCCAACGGCCCGCGCCACCACCCTCTAGGCAACCAATCGCGTACGCGCGCTGCCACCCCCAACCAATGACGGGTGGTAGCTGGAGGGGTTCTATTAAAAAAATGTTTGTCGTTTTAAAACGTTTGACAGAGAAAGTACAACGTTGTTTGAATTTCGAAGGAAAAGATTGATTTGTAAACAGCGGTGTTTTTATGTAAGTGAATGAATGATGTCGGTTTCTTTTAAGTTCGCCATTCACCATTCAATCTATCGTAGTCAATATCCTACCCCAGGTGAACTGTAGCAAGCTTTTTTAAAATACTGAATAGGTAAACTTCCGCCAAAAATATCATAACTATACAGGAAACCCTTTTGAGAAAACCACACACCACACCTAGACATAGTCCTTTGGAGCCGATGCATGTAAGGATTGACAATCACTACAACTAGGATAGAACATAATAAAATAACAAGGGAAGATAGGCACGAAAAATATTGGTATTAAAAATGGGTCACCTTGTGACTCCCGTGAGATTACCGTTTACCGTTAAGGTATAGGAGCTTAGGTGGAAATTTTTTTCCAGTTAATATGAAACGTTAATTTCTAAAAAAAAGTTGTTTATCAGAATTACATCCTCAAGTAATGGCCACATCAAGTTCTTCATTCATTTTCTACATTAATTCAGTGATAACTGCAGACCTGAAAGAAATATCAAATTAATGTGATTGTTGGATACACGGCAGTGTATCAGCCAAGTTCGCAAAGGAAAAGGACGACACCGGCCGTGGGTTACACGAACCATTTCGGCCCACTTCATATTTATATTCACTTATTTCGTCAAGCCTATCAGGTCAAAAATTTAATAATCATTAAATCAATTCACATCCGATTAAATGAAGTGAAAATGTCATATTAATAACCATAACCACCACCACCACCAACCATTCTATTCTGGTTCTGGTTCCATTTTGGTTATGACCATAACTTATCCAGTAGCAAGGAATCTAACTTTTTTTAAACAAGTGAAGAACGTTCAAATCAAATCAGTTTATTGTGAACATAGGTCAAATTTCAGTTCCACTATGTATTTGGCATACAATAATAGTATACGTTGTACATTTTATTAGCTATGATTTAATGAACCTCTACTTAGCAACCATTTAGATCTCAATTCTGTTACCAACCACCCATTATCTTATTATTGAAACCAATAATCCTGCACTTGCTTTGTACCGAACTTGGCATCCTTTTTCACATTTAGTTTTTGATGGAATATGTCTTCTATGGGAACAGCAAACGCAGCGTAGGGGCTCTAGGGCGCCCCCAGCCAGGTGGACCGACGACTTGAAGAAGCCAGCTGGGGCGAACTGGATGCGGAAGGCGGAGGACCGAGTGTTGTGGCGCAACTTGGGAGAGGCCTATGTCCAACAGTGGACTGCGATATGCTGAGTTGATTGATGTCTTCTGTGGCTAGTGTTGTTCCATAAAATCATTAGCCAATTTTTGTGATCATCCAAGGACTAACTATAGCAGAAATCGGTCTTGTGATAAGTTATGCGTATTTAACTGCTATTCTGGCACTAAAGTGTCTTAAAAGTTCTGTATAAGGCCCGTATTACAGAATGTTCCTCAAGCTTTGATTTATAGTTTTGAGTTGCGATACTTGCGATTTAATTTTAGAACATTCCTCAAGCATAGATTTATTGATCACACTTCAGCTGAGTATAGATTTATTCTACTTTTCACCTGTTTAGGTATTTGAGCAGAGATTTGATCTGTAATCAAACCCACGAAACCACGCTTGAGTAGAGATTTCTTTATTATTTATTATTTTATTTATTATTTTTTCTTTCCACAATTTAAATCGTTAGAGATTTCTTTGCTATTTCAGGTTATATTCGTGTGTTACGTTGTTGAACTGAAGTTTATAACTACCGAATAAGACCGATGCTTAAGTAACGATTCTATCCTCAAGTAGTGATCAGGTGATTGAAGATCAAACTGTACTTAAGGCACGTTCTGTAGGTAATACGGACCTAAAACTCAGGTACCTATTGTGAAGGTCTAAAATCATTGTAATGAATTTAATGCAATGATGTGACATAATAAGAAATTTGTTAAGAATTTAAGTAACAATAATTTATTGCTTGTTATCATATAAATGGCGTAATTAATTACTAATAAAGACGTCGATAGTTCAAGCTTGCACAAATGCACATACCTAATTTGATAAGTGAGTTACAAGTTTTACCGTTGTATTTAGTAGTAGTAGAGCTCCTTTGTGAAAGAGCTCGTCCGGGGAAGTACTACCACCGTACCTACTTCTCCGCCAAATAGTGATGCTTGCATTGCTGTGTTTCGGTCTGAAGGGTATCTAAGGGTGCCGGTGAAATTACAATCACATGAGACTTTCCATCTTCATGTCTCAGTTTGGCGAACCGACTTGCGGAACCATTTAGGCAACACCCTAGGTGGTATTGCAGTTGTTATGGGCAAAGGTAACCACTTAACATCAGGTGGGCCTTTAGCTCGTTTCGCCATCCTATACTATAAAAAAATAAAAAATACAAGACTTTGCTCGCGACTTCGCCCACGTGAATGTCGTTTATCGGGCATCCCTCGGGAACTGTTCATCTTCCCGGGATAAAAAGTAGCCTATATGTTAATCTGGGTTATTTTCTATATGTCTGCATCTAAATTTCATCCAAATCCGTTCGGCCCTTACAGCGTGATTGAGTAACAAACATCCAAACATCTTCATAAAGATCAGTACAATGACCCCGTAAGAGTTTTAGTATAAACTAAGAATAAGGTTGATCAAGGTATCCTTGACCGTTTCGTTACACATCGAGACCCCTCCGTGCCTCGGAGAGCACGTTAAGCTGTCGGTTCCGGTTGTCATACGAATATCTATGGCAGTCGTTACGGGTAGTCAGAAGCCTAAAAGTCTGACAACTGGTCTAACCTCCGAATGTCAGTATTACCCAGTAACTGGGTTGCGGGGGTCTGATGGCAGTCGCTCCGTGTAAAATACTGATGTTCAGCCGCATCTGGCTAGACTGGAAGCCGACCCCAATATAATTGGGAAAAGGCTCGGAGGATGATGATGAAGTTATCCTTGCATCGTCGGAGGGGGAGTTACAGAAGATGATAACTATTATGGATGGTGCTTTGAAGAGTAAAGGAATGAAAGTTAATGTCAGTAAGACAAAAACTATGGTTTTTGAAAAGGAAGAAGTTATGACAGAGTGCAATATTTTGATAGGTGACGAATAGGTGGAACAAGTGAAAGAGTTTGTATACCTGGGTTCCATGTTTACGAGAGATGGCAAGCATGCGAAGGACATTGAAAGGAGAGTGAGTGCTGGTAATCAGGTGAATGGGGCACTACACACCGTCATGAACAGCCGCAAAGTGTCGGAAAAGGCACGGCTGGCTGTTCATGGCGGAGTGTTAGTGCCTACACTTATGTATGGAAGTGAAAGTTGGGTATGGCAGAAGAAACATGAAAGCAGAATAAATGCAGTAGAAATGAGAGCTTTGAGAAGTATGTGTGGTGTAACTTTGAGAGATAAAGTAAGGAATAACGTGATAAGGGAGCGTTGTGGAGTGAAAGAAGATGTAGTGACAAAGATTGAGTAAGGTTATGTTAAGATGGTTTGGACATATAGAGAGGATGGACGAGAGGAGATTGACGAAACAAGTATACGAAGCGAGTGTGGATGGAAGAGTTGGAGGAGGACGACCTCGGCGAACGTATCGCGATCAAATCGCGGACGTTGTCAAAAAATTCCAGGTTAAGAGTTCTCTAAACCGATGAGCATGCATGACGAGGTTAATGGACGTAGATGAAGCGAAAGAGGTGTGTCAGGATCATAGCAGGTGGAAATCCTTAGTCTCTGCCTGACCCAATGGGAAACAGGCGTGATAATATGTATGTACCTATGTATGTAATAACTAGACATTGCATAAAATACACGTGGGTCTATTATTAGTTTTCCAGTTCGCTAGCTTTTCATCTATGAGAATCAGCTTATACCTAGTATTTTTTTATCGAAATACACCAAATATGCTGAAATACAACTTTAATGTTAAGTAATACACTTGTGCCCATAACCTACTGACATTGGCACTACATAGCTATATATTTAGCTTTGTCGTATTTGGTGAACCACGTGTATGATTCGTCATGTTGCAGGTATGTTCTGAATTTTGGATTTTTGTGACCTACCTAATAGGTGCAAATATCATCAAAATCATAACAATTACAAACTTTCTCATTCGCAAAATAAGATTTAATAATAACTTCTTAGGTTTTCGCGATCACTACACATTATAATAAAACAAAGTTTAACCGGATTAAATCGCGTATATTATTTAAATTGGTTTTCCTGACGTTTCGAAAGCTTTGCAGCATTTCGTGGTCGTAGGTAGACTAAGATGGTTTCGTACCCGTGGTCCACCTACGTAGTTCACCTAGGTATGACAATCGTCTTTACAGATATTTCTAAAAAAATATTTTATTCTACCGTACAATATTATTAATCAAAATCGCTTCGATGCACGCAGTAATCACTCACAATATCATTATCTTTTACAGTGTTGCATGCTGTTTGGGACTTGATTATTTTTATGACTGGGTTCCAAACAGGTGGTGGTTGCCAACCATCTTCTCTATTAATATTAGGATGTTTTTTAATTTCAATAGCCTCACGGAGCATTCGAGGTACATATCAGTAATTATTATTATTCAAATTGGTATAACTTTTCTAATCCAATAATCCTTATTTATTTTTATTTTTAGTATGAAATTTGTTATTTCTATCATAATAAAGAAATAATCTAAATAGAACTCTAAAGAATCGTATAAGGCGAAGTGCCTTGTCTTCATAAGTATGTATGTTTTGAAAATGTGTACCTACGTTGGCGGCTATATGAATTTAAAACATCTTTTTTTGCCGTGGTGAAATCCTCATGGACGCACTCCACCCGGGGACGGCGGAGCTAGTTAAGTGTCGAACTCTTACCGACTAAAACCACCAAGGTGTTCCTCCAACTACCTTTGGCTGGGGGCATGGGAGCCCTCTGTATCCGCACAACCACCCCCGACAGGTTCCGGTTCATTACAAGCAGGCGAGCCCCTTCTCCCCGTGTGGCCTAACGTCGCAGCTAACACGCTGATGTCACGGCCACGCCAGCCATGCCATGCCAGAATATTCGCCACGCCACGGGCAATAAGATCCCCAGTCCAAAGAATTTTTATTGCCCATGCACAGGGTGCACCGGCCCAACAACTGCTGTTCCCTCCAGACGTGTCCAGAAGGACAAGCAGCTGTCAGACACACGTGGAGGTTTCCTGGCCAGCACCCCAACTTCAATACCACCTAGGCTGCTGCCTAAATGGCATTGCAAGTCGGTTCGCCAAACTGAGACATGAAGATGGATGATTGTGATAAATGAATTTTTTGAATTACAAACTAATAAAAAATTTGACATAATATGAATAATATTACGTTCCTGGGATATAAATAACTAAAAATAACACGCTGATGTCACGGCCACGCCAGCCATGCCATGCCAGAATATTCGCCACGCCACGGGCAATAAGATCCCCAGCCCAGTCCAAAGAATTGTTATTGCCCATGCACAGGGTGCACCGGCCCAACAACTGCTGTTCCCTCCAGACATATCAAGAAGGACCAGTAGCCGTCAGGCACACGAGGAGGTTTTCTGGTCCAGCACCGCATCTTTTAGATTACTTATATATATCTATATATATATCTTACTACCTATCCATATAACCATAACCAACTATTACTGTACCACTGCTGATGAATTTTAGTATGCTGAGAACTGTGGATTGGCAGACTATACACATACCATCGTATCATGGAACACGCTTAGGTTTTGAGGTTTCCTCATGATGTTTTCCTTCACCGTTAATGCAAGTGATATTATTATTCGAAACGATCTTAAGGTCCACCTGATGTTAAGCGGTTACCTTTGCCCGTAACAACTGCAATACCACCTAGGGCCTAGGTTATAGGCTATTGCCTAAATGTTATTGCGAGTGGGTTCACCAAACTGAGACATGAAGATGGAAAGTCTCATGTGATTGTAATTTCACTGGTATACACTACATACATACACTTCGCACTGAAATACAGCAATTAAATAATTAAATTCTGATCTGCACATGAATCCGAAATAACAAGATTCGGGCTGGGTTCGAACTCAGACCCTCCATCATAGAAAGCAAGCGTTCAACCTTTCTACCTATCACTGCATTTTTCCATTTTGCATGTTATCCTAATGTTGTAAATAAATTCTTCTTTTAATGTATAAGTTTAGAAAGAAGGCAATATTCCATAATTTGCAACGTTCCTACTACGTGATTGATATTCGTCAACTCGGCAATTTTATTCAGGCCAACATTTTACATTACTCTAATAATTGTAACCTCGCTACTAGGTATTGCAATGCGGCGTTGCTTCTAATTTAAGGTGAATTGCTACAGGGTAGTCCGCGAAATTCAAAATTTCTTGTGTTTTTTGCAAATTGTAGTTGTATTTTGCGTTGTGTATAAATCGAAATATGATTTGCGGTAGTAATAACAATATATCTACTGAATAATACTTATACAAAATATTAACCTAGCTCTATAAGCTGTACAAGCTCGATTATATTAATTTACGATCAAATTATCGATTATCGAGCTTCTAGAGCTTATAAAGCTAGTTTTATATTTTTTATAAGTATTATTCAGTAGATATATTGTTATTACTACCGCGAATCGTATTTTGATTGATATACAATACAAAATAGAGCTACAATTATCAAAAAACACAAGAAATTATGATTTTCCCGGGCTACCCTGTAGCATTCACCTTAAGGATAAGGTTACTTTTTGCTTCAAAAGTTTGACACAGGTTTCTTGCTTGGCAATCTAGGTAGGTACTTACATTATGTAAATTATCATCGAATTAATTTGTTTTACTATAACTAAAAGTACGTATTAAATCATCCTTCATTTGTCTTTTTTCTAATTTTACACTTGCCGAGCTGGCTGCACAATCTTTGTAAATTTAATCATCATCTTTCAAATATTATCCTATACCCATTTTTCATGAGAAAATACTGTTTGTCTTTTAGGTATGCCTGCTGTCTCCTCAATTTCCAAATTGTCGACCCCTATTAACAAAGATTAAAATAAATCCAAAATAAAATATTGGCCTACTAATAAAAATACAGAGGCACTGGCCGCAAATCCATAGCGAGCACAGATTAAACAACACTTAGATTTGCTTAATCCATACTCAAGTGTTCGTGTGCGCAACACAGAAAGACAAACATGTTATGAGAATAGGTACCCACTAGACTAGAAATAATATTGTGCACGCATTCTTTTTTCTGATCGTCGACATGTTTTTTAAGCCGCGTTTTCCCAAATATTTCATGTTTTTGCATAGTTTAATTATCATAGCATAGGTCAAATGTATTACGTACCTATAAGATTAATAAAAAATTGGTTTTCTTATGAGTAAAGGTGTAAAAGTCAAGTGACGCTTTACACTTTGTGCAAGACTTCAACAACAATTTAGTGGAAGGATCAAAAAATAGAACGAAGGACCAACTTTTAAGTTAATAAGTGAATAAGCTGGTAAGAAGTTCAAAGACCATTTTGTTAATTAGATTGTCTCACAACTGGACAAACCCCACTCATTACCTTTAGTCTCAAGGCTTGACAAAGACTTCACACGAAATAATTTATTTTTGTTTCAATTTTTGGATCAATCATAAGTAAGTGCATCACATTCACAGGTGAGAAGATTGGCGTCACGTCTGCTGCATATTGCTTCTACTGTGACTAGTATTATGTCTTGACTCTCGTGCAAATCGTGTAGTTGCTCAAACTCGTTATTGGAAATGATAATATCAGATTTGGTGTCAAAAAGAGCTGTAATTAATTTCCAGATTGATAGCCAAGGCCTTTCAAAAAGACGTCTTATAGTCTTTACCTATAAAACTTATACTGCCTCATAATACAGTATCGTATTGGCGTAGACCGACGCTATAATTTATAATTCATACTAAAGCGGGCGGAGCGTTTTAAGACCGCCCATAACGCCCCAAAGACAGGGCGACACTGATAGCTCTATTTATATTATAATCGTACCGCTTGTCGCGGCAATGAGGCAGCGGTAAGCCTGTTTTCGGCCTAAACTGAATAAAATAATGTGATGGAGAGAATGCGTTGTAGCTCAAATTGAAGGAATTTGAAGGGTTCCCGTGGTTGTTAGTGTGCTTATAATAATTCAGTGCTTAAAATAATTTACCTACTCCGAGGCCTATATATTGTCATAGATGGAGAAGGTTGTATTTAACAAGGGGACGGTAAGGCCGGTTATAAAAGAGTTGCATGAAAACCTCGCTTACCGGATGACGCAGATACTCTCGGGCACGGTTGCTTCGGGAAGTGTCATGTGATCAAGTCACATATACAAATTATACAACGCCCGAGTATCATCACTGCGGGAGCTGCCCTGAGGACACGGCGCAGCACACACTGGCGGAGTGCACAGCATAGGCCTTGAAATTTACGCAAATGGAAACAGAGTGATGAACTCTATTATTTATTTATTTATTATTTGGAAGACCAACAGCAATTACATTAGTATAACAATGGTGTCGATTCTCTTGTTCACGAACTAAACTTATTTTAAACTATCGCTCTCTTTTACTGATAGTAGATACAAGAAAGGGATGGCAACCATTTAAGAGCTGTCAAATTAGACGAAATTAAAATTTCCATACAAGTTTAGTCGTGATCTCGGAACGTGCCCACTAAAATACAAAGAAATGTAACACGTAAACTAATTTGACAGTTCTAAAATGGTTGCCATCCCTTTCTTGTATCTACTTTTAGTAAAAGAGAGCGATAGTTTAAAATAAGTTTAGTTCGTGAACAAGAGAATCGACACCAATGTTAGATAAGATACAATCTGCCAATAATAGGTCTTCACGAATAGTGACTGACTATAGTAAGATGCGTGTGATTATTATTATTATCAGCCTGTATTGTCCCACTGCAGGGCAAAGGCCTCCCTTCCCTTTTTCCACGTGTCCGTCTTTTGCCTTCTGGGGCCAATCCTTCAGATAGGAGTCAAGTTCGTGAAATCTATTGGATAAATTAATATAAATTATTAAATAATTTATCCCATTTCATGTTGCGTGACATATCATATACAATTATTTCAGTTTTTATTTAAATATTTTCAAGTCTACGATACCAACTTTATCAAAATAGTTTCCATCCATAACAGCCATTTACAATCGCACCTACATTTATTCCTATAATGGTTCATTCAAACTACAAAATTATGGTCTCTACCATTAGCTTAATTTTAAACCTTATATCAAACAGAATAGGGTCTTTTGTTTATTTGTAATCCAGTTTGTCCTTTAGTACGTGACATGACAATACGAACGCGGCAGTAGGTCGTTTTGGTATAATGATCCTTTTCCCACGCAGGACATTTTGGGAATTCTAATGAGTAATTTTTAGTAAGACTTTGAAAAGCCTAGTGGGCGGTCATTTGTGAATGGGTGTGAGAAAATGTAATGAATGAAACTTTGTTATTGTAGTCTAGACAAGGTGTACCTATGTTTTAGGGTTCGGAAGTCCTACAAGGAACCCTTATAATTTCGTCATGTCCGTCCGTCTGTCCGTCTGTCCTAATCCTTTACAGCTTAATAACTTCTACAGTTATAAACATAAGTAAATGAAATTTTGTTAAAAAATGGTTTAGATATAGATCTCAATTTTAAAAGAATAAAAAAATCTTGTTAACGTATTTTAGGGGTGGTGCCCATACATGTGAAATGGGGATGAAATTTTTTTTTTCGCTGCACCCCTTCGTGTGGGGTATCATTGAATAGGTCTACTAAAATGAAGGTAATGTTTCATACACAACTTTTTTATCAGGTATACCATCTGCGAAATACAGCCCGCCAAAGTGGCTTGCAATGTGTCCCCCCCCCCCTGCCATTTCTAAACTATGCAACGTAGAAAGTTATAATCTTCCACATTGATAGACCTTTGTGAAAACTCTCTTTTAAAATTATTTCGAGTATAATGTGATTATAATTTTTTGAGTTATAGACAGAAAACTGAAAAATACTTAAAACGTCCTAGTTCAAAGGTCATTGACCTTAGAGAAAAATGATCATAGCAAATAATGCTCCTTTAGCTACTTTCTATTTGAAAAAATCACAAAAAGTAACTTTGACATGACACACTTCTTAAATTTGGCTTCTTGAATTTATCGCTAGATGGCGCTACTAACAACACGCTCTGAGTCGCGAATGCTGCCGAATATTGCAAAAACTAAAATAGCCATGATTAATATTCGATTTGATTCGTTTGTAATTACACCTACTTAAGGAACCCTATAATACTGAGCATGGCCCGACATGCTCTTGGCCGGTTTTTTTTAAAGAAATTACTTTATCTGTTACGGAAATGCTACACTAGAGGTAAGCTGTAAGTACGTAAGTAGCTTACCTTAGTAATTAGTGCTGATTAGTCCAGGTGGCCTATAGGTAGTACAAACAGAAATAGATAGAATGGAAAAGTGAGCAGGGCGCGCGTGCCAACACTCTGCACCATTGTGCAGGGCATTTCAAAGCCTTTCTCAGTAGGCCTTATGACTTGTTTCTGTGAATACTGTAACAAAAACCCGTAAAAATGCCTTATTGTGCTGTTTCTAACTGCAGAAACAAAAGCTGTAAAGTACATTTGATTAAAGTGATTTTTTTTTAATTAATGACGTCAATATGTAAGGCGTAGTTTGTTCGGAAAGTTGCCACGCATGAATCGCAAGTCAAATTGTGATTACAACCATTCTATCTATTTATTTCTGTGGTAGTACCTACCTATCAGCAATCACTCCCAAGTTGCGCCACAACACTCGGTCCTCCGCCTTCTGTATATACCTCCTTCAGGTCGTCAATCTATCTAGCTGCAGGGCGAGTCGCTGTGTTTGCCAATCCACGGTCTCCACTCAAGGACTTGTCTGCTCCAACGGTCATCGGTCCTTCGACAGACATAGCCAGCCCACTGCCACTTCAGCTTGCTGATCCTACAAGCTATGTCGTTCACTCCGATTCTTCTCCGGATAATGTCGTTATGGATCTTATTCTTCAAAGAAACTCCAAGCGTAGCTCGCTCCATAGCTCGCTGAGCGACGTCAACGTAGTGCCAAGCGAGATTAAGTTACGGATTTTTTCAAAACTTATACTAAATAGACAAAGACAAAATTCACTAAAATTACTCTTGTCTACTTGTGTGGTACACTTAAGTGTACACACACACATGCATGTGAAGAAGTAGTCATACTTACAACTTATGCAGAATGACAATGTTAAGTGTGTCCAGTCGACTGCCTCGTTGGTGTAGTGGTTGTAAGCGCGACTGCTGAGCGTGGGGTCCTGGTTTCGTTTCCCGGGTCGGGCAAAGTGTTATTGGGTTTTTTCATTAGGAAATTCTCAGTAGCAGCCCGGAGTCTGGATTTGTGCCCGGTCAATGGCAATAGGCTCGCCCCCTATTACATGGGACTATAACATAACTGGCGAAATGTAAGTGTACTATTACACCTTTGCCTACCTCTTCGGGGAAATACAGGCGTGATGTTATGTTATTTTATGTTATGTCCAGTCGATTTTTTCGTTAATTTAAATGTTATAACAAAAACTTAAAATAGATAAGCCATACGAACCTATGTCGGTACATATTTTATTTTATTTTTAAGTTTTTGATATTAATTTACACAAATGTTATCTACCTAAGAGTTTCTATAATAGTTAAAAATCTTGTAATATCTTATTAATTTACAAAATAATAATCAGCTGGCCACACTACCACACTTATTGTTCCCACCCTGTAGATATGCACACAAGCTTATATTCAACACATTTTTTGCATTCGTTTCTAATTCTAAGGGATAAACAGAGAATTAGCAATTCCAGTACGTGACATACTCTCAAATGTAATGTTGAATCAAACAATTAATAAGGATTAAAAACGAATGTATTTGAGATTAACGATATTAAAAACAGATTGCAGATAGGTACCTACTAAATAAATGTTTGATGGTGAATAAATACGACCCAGAAACCAAGCGCCAGTCGACTGTTTGGGTGTTTCAAAATGAGCCAACGCCTACCAAAGTGAAGCGATCTAGAAGCGGGGGTAAGATTTTGATCGCTAGCTTTTTTAATTTGACTGGCCACTTGGTATCAATTCCCTTACGGGATCAAAGAAGCATTAATGCCGAATGGTATACTACCAAATGTTTGCCAGAAGTTTTCTCTGTTATAAGCAACAAGCGACCAAACACAGGGCTCCGCGGGCTACTGCTCCACCACGACAATGCACCTGCGCACACCGCACTCAAAACGAGGGACTTCCTGGACAGCACGCCAGTCAAACTCCTGGGTCACCCTCCTTACAGCCCTGATCTAGCACCGTGTGACTTCTTTTTATTCCCAAAAATAAAAAATCAGCTCAAAGGGATACAATTTTCGTCGCCGGAAGATGCGCTGGCTGCGTTCGAGCAGGCTGTAAACGAGGTGTCTGCGGCGGACTGGAAAAAGTGTTTTGAAAACTGGTTTAGGCGCATGAATCTTTGTATAGAGGCTGGTGGAAAGTACTTTGAAAAGATTTGATAAAAATATATGTACGTATAGAACAATTTTTTTTAGTTTCGCAAAACTTTCTGAGTGTCCCACGTATAACACACCGTTTGTCTACCATCAGCTGTCCGCCCCAACGAAAAGCGACAGGCGGGAAAAATATCGTCATCGAATCACATCATAATACGGCAAAGGCATTCACCGTCACGAACCTAACAATCGATACTTATGTACGACCTCTTTGTGTAGGAATCTTTATTTATTATACTCTGTTACATTTAAATAAAGAACTGAAATTAATATAAGCGGATGTTAGAGGGGACATTATGTTAATCGCTTGGCTGTAAGTGTGATGTTTTTGCCTTTTACGATTGGATTAATGTTGCGCTTATTGTGTTCATAATTCACTTCCGTATTGAGTACTTTATGGCTAGTCCCAATTGTATTGTATTTGGCATGGAAATTACTATTAGGAACTAAGTAATGTGTGCGGCTTATGTACCGGGAAAATGTATAATAGATAATAACTTCTTAGGTTTTCGCGACCACTACACATTATAATAAAACAAAGTAAAAAAAAAAAGTAGACCGCAGTCTGTAAGTGACAGACCAGTATCACATATTTACGAGTCTTTTAATCTAGCAGTAAACTTTGTCAGCAAAGATACGTGAAGTAGATATTGAATATATTTACACTTACGAGTTAGGCAAATAATTACAACTATGACTGACCGTGCTGGTCCAAACCTGGGGCTGCTATAACAATTCTTCATTTCTTGCTTCAAAAATAAGCAGTCTATGAAAACTTATTTTATTGGACCCACTACGCTTCCTTGTGGTACTCCATCATCAACGTGGGGTCAATGATGTTAAATTTATGTTTTTTTTTTGTGTAGCCGATGTTTCCTAAGATTAAGAAACGTGAAGATTGTATTCCATCATTTTCATCACACTGATAAGCAACAGAATTCAGATTCGTATGTATTAACAATATCAAAAACGTAGCTAAAAAACTATTGTCGTTGGTTAACTCAAAAATCTCTTGTAGGTAATTTATTAGGTAGTCGTTCAGCGTTAACAAACACAAACTCGCCATTTATAGATTGAAAGAACTGGTCATTGCGTACACATTCCATACGAATGAAAACGTTCACAGTGCAAGCAGCCAAAAGAATAAAAAGTTTTATATCGACCAAAAACTCTAACAAATCTTTTGAATATAGAATTTCCTGAAACTCAAAATAAAACCGATGCTTTCAAGAATCCAGAACCAATAAGTTTATTAAATATTTTACTTTCATGTTGGCACCGGATGTATAAAATTACGATTCTTGCTCAACGCAAATGTGATATTCGCGCCCAATAAAATTCTCTAGTCATAATTTTGACATGTTATCGTCATCGATCGGCGAACGGACAAAGGCATCTAGTTATTCAGTCTCACGTAAGGGCTGTTAGCTCCGAGATCCGCCATTGTTCTTTTGTGGCTTGTTCACGATGTTTTAACGACCGTCGCGTAAGTAAACGATTATTATTTTATTATAATAGTAAATTACTTTTATTTGTGGCAGTTGATTGCTGTATTTCTTTTGTAGTTAGTTTGAAATTTCCGATATATTTTTTAAATTCTACAGTACGCAAGGAGCATTTTTTAATTTTCGTTAAAATTTAATAGCTTTAATAGGGACTTCCGTTTTATTATAGCTATGCCATCTACAGAAGGTTGATTACCTGATTACATTACTTGCCTTTTCTCAGAATTAGAAGGTTAAGACCTCCACCACGCTGACCAAGTGTGGGTTGACGGACTACACACACCATCGAGAACGGTATGGAGCACTCTCAGGTGTGCAGGTTTCCTCATGATGTTTTCCTTCACCGTTAAAGCAAGGGATAATCAAATTCTGATTCAATTCATGAATTCTAAGTCAGTGGTGCCAGGTACGAACTCGGACCCTCCTGCATAAAAGGCAATCGCTCAACCGCTTGTCTAATACCTATACCTATTTAAATATTAAAATGAAAATTAATAACTCAATAATAAATTGTAAGATCAATTTTATAGGCTTGACAAAAGACCTCGGATAAGGCTTAAAACGTGTTCTATCTATTTTAATATATTGTGAGCTAATTTATGAATTAATCATCTAAGGCAAATTAATGTTTATAAAGTGTGTGCAATGATACAGGAAGAATTATTTTTATTAATTAAAAAGCAATAAGTAAGGAACCTCTGTGTATTTAACCAACCAACTGAGATCGCCAACCCGCCTGCCAAGCGTGGCGATTATGGCATATCCCCCCTTATTAGGGGAGGCATATGTCCAGCAGTGGACGTCTTTTGGCTGAAATGATGATGATGATGATGATGAAGTAAGGAACCGTGTAATAATACCGCAAAGTTTGAAGGCAAAGGTCTTCAACCATTGCGTCCTGCCTGTCATGACTAACTTGTAGGATCAGTAAGCTGAAGGGGCAGTGGGCTGGCATGCCTGTCGAAGGACCGATGGCCGCTGGAGCAGACGAGTCCTTCAGTGGAGACCGCGAATCGGCAAACGCAGCGTAGGGCGTCCCCCCGCCAGGTGGACCGACGACTGAAGTACGAGCCTAAGGGGGACTGGAATACTGGATGCGGAAGGTAGAGGACCGAGTGTGGTGTCGCAACTTTGGAGAGGCCTATGTCCAGCAGTGGACTGCGATAGGCTGAGTTGATTGATGAAGGGACCGTGTACCGCGTGTGTCTATCTATCAGCTATAGAGCTAATAGATAGACTTTATTTTCTTGAAGCCCGATTTACATTTGTCCAGTTTTTAGCGAAGTCAATAATTACAGTGGGTAAGGAGGAAGTAGTGTAAGCCGTTGACTCGCCTCTGTCCGATAGGTTTACACTTACTGTAATTACCCACTATACTTACGGCCAAAATTAATAACCAATCTATCCACGATTTGCCCTACTAAAGATAGGAATTTCACATAAGCTCCATACAAAATATGTCAAATTTCTATCTCTAGTAGGGTAAATTGTGGATAGATTGGATATTAATTTTGGCCGTTATTGACATCGCTATACACTTGACCAATGTAAATCGGAATTTAGTATTACTCTGAAATGTAAGTAGGTACATACGTGTTTGGAATTTGAAATTTTACTTTTTTATACGTGGAGACCATCAGACTTGTAATTGGCTGTCAGTCTAGCATGTTGTTTTCATTCTGTTTTCTTAGCTACAAGTCTTCCATACAAATCAAATAAATAAATATTGGAGTCTCAGATAAAAAGTACGGAGTACCGGAGTAACATTTTTTTTATTCGATGAGCATTAGTCATACGACCTTCGGAGCTTAAAAAATTACACATAATAATTATTACTATAATGTTTATTGTAAAATACTTTATACTGTACGTTAATAAAACTCAATCAGTAATTGAGGGCAGTGCAATGTCGGCATACACGGCCACCTTCAACACAAAGCGCTGACTCCACTAAACTTTGACATTGATTTTTAACAAATAATTAAAACAAGGAAGTAATTGTGTTTATTGTCTCTTTAATACAAGAAATGTTTTCTTCATTCAAATATGGTATTGTCTTGACGTCGCTGGTTTCACGCGCTTTTCCGCCATTTTAGAATAAGTTCGGTTTTCATTCGAATTTGAAAGTGTGAAGTGTTGTTTTTTCGTGTAATGTGCCTGTTCGTTGCTGAAAACAAAAATTTATTTAATTTTGTGCCAAAAATGTCAGGTGAGCTCTAAATATACCAATCTAATCTTAAGTATTTCATAAAAACATACCATTTTACCTTTTGTTACAATAAAAATACTACGTTGCTTTATTTTATGTCAGCTGATTCTGATTTAAAACCAGATTAAATTTATAGCTAGGTAGTTTGATCGTTTTCAAGTACCTACTTCCCTTTATAAGCAAAATCATCGCGTTTTAAGGAATCCTTTGAGGAAGCCTTATACAAATAACACAAAATTCTATTATTTTATGAACTGATAGAAGTGAAATGTGATGGTTTTTATTTATTTTATTTTAATTGATTAATTAGTTTGATGGACACCCTACAAATAAATTGGCACATCCCATTTGGCCAACATCCCATTCGGCCAACATCCCATTTGGCCAAATTCTCATTTGACCAGCATCCCTTTTCGTCAACTATTTTATTTCATTCAAGAAATCCAGAAGAAAGAAAAGTTAAATTAGTTTAGTTTTTTGTTAGTTTTTAATTAACATTAAGTCGTCTTGATTAGCCAATGTTGTGTTTACCCGTAATTGGCGTAAGTATAAGGACAACACTGTACTGTATTATTTGGTAATAGTGTGAATATGTATGCTGTGGGTGAACCTTATGCAATAAATAAGTAATGTTGACGAAATGGGACGTAGCCGTTTGACTGCTTCCATTCTTGTTTCTTGATATATCTGTTATTTCTCTTCGATAGCCATTTATTATGGATAGAACTAATTATAAGAATCCTTATCAACCTTCGCCTTAATACAATACAATACAAATACTCTTTATTGTACAGAAAAGAAGATAGCAACATATATGACTTATATAGAACACATGTACAATGGGCGGTCTTATCGCTCAAGGCGATTTCTTCCAGACAACCTTAGGATGGACAATATGGGCAAGTAAAGAGAGGGGTAGTACGCAGTGTAACAACATAATAGAATACATATACTACATAACATAAATACTATACATATATCTATAACAAAACTACATAAATATAAGATACAATAAACATAATAAATACAATACAATATGTCTAAATATTACATAATGTACCTACCTTAATGGTCTTCCATTGCTCATTTTGGCGGTGCTTAGTCATAAAATTGCATTGTCTATTCCTAGTAAGTACTGTACCTATACCTAGCCTTCCAGCCACTTCATGCCATAAATTCAATTCAAGGAATTATACTCATAAGTAAAGTTGGGAAAAACGACTTAAAATCGTAAGCGTGTTTAAATGTTGTGCTTTTTTCTGCCAACGAATTTTTTTACGCTTTTGCCGCTTTTCGTTTTTCACTTCTAAAAAAATTGACATTTATTTGTCTACATTACACTATTCTATTTACATTTAAACTATTTACAAAGTTCACTAAAAACTATACAAACAAACTACAATCGTCGCGTAATTACCAAGGAGAACATTCAAAAACGCATTCACTCGTTGACGACGAAAAATAAACTAAGCGCCAAAGCAAAAGCAAATCAATCAAGGTCAAAAACGTTTAAAATGTTTAAACGATACGAAAATAATCAACAAAATAAAAAGGTGCTTTCTCTAAACAAATTTTACGTAAACGAATAAAATTTAATTCTGCCGTTTTCAAACCACCACCAGTCAACTTTGAAATTGAGTCTTATGGTCATAGAAATAAGGTTACATTTCAATCGTACTATTGAAAGCATAAGTTTGGTTTACGAAAAAGTCTAAACGAAATCTGCTTTAATCACAAAGCGTGCTTATACGCTTTTTTTTTAATTAGACTTTTTTAAGCGCTTTTTGTTTAAACGCCCACTTCTACTCATAAGTATGGCTATCATACGATTCATAATCAAAAACTAGTGAAGTCTTAAGCGTAAGGGTGTATCTCATTATTCCCATTTCGTCAACTTTAACCTACGAATGAATGAATTTGAAGTTTACAAAATGGGATCTCTCGTAGCTACGGAATAAAAAACTTGTCGCATAAAGTATGGCCGTAAGTAGGTACAATATTGAACAATGGAATGTTATATCGTACAGAATATTGACGGGTTCCCTACGTGACATCGAAAGTAAATACATCGATTGTCACAGCATCGAAAACGGTGCATCGATGAGGCAGATAATCGATGGTACGCTACATCAAAAAAGTCTCGACACCGAAAAGTTACGAGATCAATTGGTCAACATAGTGAATGACTCCATATCGAAAGGATATAGATTTTTCATCAGTCGAAATTGCATAAAATAATTGATTTCATACTTCAAATAAGTATCATAAAAAATAAGAATTGTTTGACTAATAATTTATTAAGTTTTAGTCTGCAGTGTGTGAACATGCCCTAGAAAAACCCAGCCATTTACTTCATCATTTCAGCCGAAAAAACGTCCACTACTGGACATAGGCCTCCCCCAAAAGGGGGGGGATATGCCATAATCGACACGCTTGGCAGGCGGGTCGGCGATCGCATTTGGTTGAATAAATACTCGGAGAACGCTGCTGTCCATCCTCTGGTGAATCCCTTAGTCGCCTTTTACGACACCCATGAGAAGAGATGGGGTGGTGCTATATTCTTTGTGTCCGGCACCACGCGGAACAGCCATTTACTTAGATTTGATAAACCACAAGTTCTGGCGAAGGAAAACCGATATGTACGTAGAATGCTCCGTGAGGCTATTGAAATTAAAAACATCCTAATTTTAATAGAGAAGATGGTTGGGAGTTACCACCTGTTTGGAACCCAGTTCTAAAATTAATCTAGTCCCAAACTGCGTGCATCGAAACGATTTTAGTTACTAAAAATTGTACGGTAGATTAAATCTTTTTTTAGAAATATCTGTAAAGACGCTTGGATCACGAACGCTGCAAAGCTTTCGAAATATCAGGACAATTTAAATAATATACGCGATGTAATCTGGTTAAACTTGTTTTATTGTTTGACTATTGATAAGTTTCAAATGCCAAGAAATTAAGTAAAAATCTGCTATTTATTTATTCAAATAACAAAAATCACCTTAGGTATGTACCCATCAATGTTGTAAACAGTTGCTGTTATAACTTTTCGATACTACAACCATCCGATTTCACGGCATTCGATGTAGCATACCATCGATTATTCGACTTATCGATGAACCGTTTTCGATGCTGAGACAATCGATGTATTGACTTTCGATATTACGTTCCCCACTTTTTGTTTTTTTAAATTGGCACCACAAGGAATAATGTTTTTTTGCGTCACGGCAATGAATTTTGTATTTTAACTTGTGGGTATGGGTTGTGTCTTGTTTCGTACAGAAGGCAAATTCTCGTAATTAAAAACGTTCAAAATATAGTTCAAAACTAATCTCATTACTTTAAATCTCAATTTTCTGACAGTATCGTTCCTGTTTGCCGTTTATTTGTGACACTTAGGTCATTAATGTCACCAATAAACTGCAATCAGAATCCCAATTCTCGTAATTAAAAACGTTCAAAATATAGTTCAAAACTAATCTCATTGCTTTAAATCTCAATCTTCTGACAGTATCGTTCCTGTTTGCCGTTTATTTGTGACACTTAGGTCATTAATGTCACAAATAAACTGCAATCAGAATCCCAATTCTCGTAATTAAAAACGTTCAAAATATAGTTCAAAACTAATCTCATTGCTTTAAATCTCAATCTTCTGACAGTATCGTTCCTGTTTGCCGTTTATTTGTGACACTTAGGTCATTAATGTCACAAATAAACTGCAATCAGAATCCCAATTCTCGTAATTAAAAACGTTCAAAATATAGTTCAAAACTAATCTCATTACTTTAAATCTCAATCTTCTGACAGTATCGTTCCTGTTTGCCGTTTATTTGTGACACTTAGGTCATTAATGTCACCAATAAACTGCAATCAGAAGCCCAATTCTCGTAATTAAAAACGTTCTAAATATAGTTCCAAACTAATCTCAATGCTTTAAATCTCAATCTTCAAACAGTATCGTTCCTGTTTGCCGTTTACTTGTGACACTTAACTTAGGTCATTAATGTCACAAATAAACTGCAATCAGAAGGCCAATTCTCGTAATTAAAAACGTTCAAAATGTAGGAGTTCCAAACAAATCTCAATGCTTTGAATCTCAATCTTCTTGTCTTTTTTAGGGTTCCGTAGTCTTAGAAGGAACCCTTATAGTTTCGTCATGTCCGTCCGTCTGTCCGTCTGTCCTAATCCTTTACAGCTTAATAACTTCTACAGTTATAAACATAAGTACATGTTTTTTTTTTTTTAATAGTATAGATATAGATCTCAATTTTAAAAGAATAAAAAAGTCATGATTACGTATTTTAGGGGCCCATACATGTGAAATTGGGATGAAATATTTTTTTTCGCTGCACCCCCTCGTGTGGGTTATCATTGAATAGGTCTACTAAAATGAAGGTAATGTTTCATACATCACTTTTTTATCAGGTGTACCATCTGCGAAATATATCCTGCCAAAGTGGCTTGCAATGTGTCCCCCCCTGTCATTTCTAAACTATGCAACTTAGAAACTTATAATCTTCCACATTGATAGACCTTTGTAAAAACTCTCTTTTAAAATTATTTCGAGCATATTGTGATTATAAATTTTTGAGTTATAGAGAGAAAACTGAAAAATACTTAAAACGTTCTAGTTCAAAGGTCATTGACCTTAGAGAAAAATGATCTTAGCAAATAATGCTCCTTTAGCTACTTTCTATTTGAAAAAATGTCAAAAAGTAACTTTTTGTTATGTTGACGCCACACTTCTTAAATTTAGCGCCATCTAGCGGCGTCTAACAACACTCTGAGTCGCCAATGCTGCCGTTAAGTGCCGTCTATTGCATTTGGCACAGTATAGCGCCATCTAGCGGCTACTGACAACACTCTCTGAGTCGCCAATGCTGCCGTCTATTGCAAAAACTAAAATAGCCATGATTAATATTCGATTTGATTTGTTTGTAACACCTACTTAAGGAACCCTATAATACTGAGCATGGCCCGACATTCTCTTGGCCGGTTTTTTTTTTTGTTACTGTCGTAGATGTTCCTGTTTGCCGTTTATTTGTGACACTTAGGTCATTAATCATTAGTGTTTATTGGTGACATTAATGATCTTCTTGATTGACATAAACCGCAGAAATAGATAGAATGGTTGTAATCACAATTTTACTTACGATTCATGCGTTGCGTGGCAACTTTCCAAACAAAATACGCCTTAAATTTTGACGCCATTTAAAAAAAAAAAAAATTTTAATCAAATTTACTTTACAGCTTTTGTTTCTGCAGTTAGAAACAGCACAATAAGGCATTTTTGCGGGTTTTTGTTACAGTATTTATAGAAACAAGTCATAAGGCGTGCTGAGAAAGGCTTTGAAATATCCTGCACTATGGTGCATGGTGCTGCCACGCGCGCCCTGCCCATGGCCATTCTATCTATTTCTGTGACATATACTGTCAGCAGATTGAGATTTAAGGCATTGAAATTAGTTTGGAACTATGTTTTGAAAAGTTTTTAATTACGAGAATCGACCTTCTGATTAAATGTTTTATCTATCTACCTATATTCGGAAAATATGAAAAACTCACACACACTTATGAAAATACATGTAAAAGTAGGTAGGTACCTACAAAAGCTCATTTGTTAATATACTCCATATCTATAAGTGCTGAAAGCTGATTGCAGCGGCACTTATCGCCTTTAAAGCATATTATTGGCTAATGATAAGATTACCCAATAAAAAGGCACTTAACATAATATTGAGGAAATCCTTTATTGGCAAGCAACACGTGCGTTTAGGCGCCATGTTAAAATTATCGTTTTTTTTTTTATAGTCGTTCATTGTAGAAATCGTAGATAAGTAATGTTTTTAGGGTCTTTAATAAATTGTCGTAAAAAATGTTTATTTAAATAAACAAATAACCTTTGCCTTCAATTCTACCCGAAGGTCATAATTGCGTGATTTTACGCAAAATAATTATGAACATTATGTCTAATAGACATTGAATCGATTTGACGTTTTGAAATAAATAAATAAATATCTTTGGGACATTTTTACACAGCACCATCCAGTCCCAAACTAAGCAGAGCTTGTGGTATGGGTACTAGACAATGGATATAATACGTATATACTTTTTTTTTGTAAATACATACTTATAATACATAAGCAACACACCCAGACCAACACAAACACTTATGTTCATCACACAAATATTTGTGTCCTGTGGGAATCGAACCCACGACCTCGTTATCAGCAGTCCGACACTCGAACCACTAGACCACAGAGGTTTGCGAGATTCTACATGGTCTATTTTACATTACCTCGGTATGGGTTCAGGAGTACCTACATCACCATCACCTCGATATCGTACCGGTTTTAACGTATTGAGGAGTACTTACATTAAAACCGGTAGGAATACATTAAAACTTCGCTTCTATAGAGACTTTCACATACATTTTTTGTTGTGATTTTATTTTATTGTTAATTTACTTACATAGAAGAATGTCAAATATAATTTAATGCCCTTTTTAATCCCATTTAATGTTGACATGATTTTAATTTTGTATAATTTTATTTTTATTTTTAGACAATTTTTTTTGCAATCAGTATTCAGGTTCAGAGCATATATTATTATTTTGTATTCAGAACCACAATATAGGCTCATAAGGTCACGCTTGAATAACTAGGCTGTAACGGCTTGGGTAGATAAGTAGGTTAGGTACCTAACTCTCAGGAAAAAGTTTCTTTGGGCATTTTTCCTTTCGTCAGTTGATTGTAGGTATATAGTGGCAATCCACTTAGGTACCTTCTGATTGAATAGCGAGCATTAAACCGCTCTAGGAAGAGACACTTTTATTGAAAAAAAAAACAAGGACCTATTTATTAGACTACGGTAACAGGACTTTTCACGCACAGATCAATCAAAACAAAATTTTGACTAGCCTAGACGTTTCGGCCATATTGGCCGTGGTCACGAGAAGAAGACAAGGTTAAGAACCTAGTTTACCAACAAAATAATCTACATTTAAGATGAACACAAACATTTTGTACTGTAAAACGGTTATTTACAAATAAAACATCTGTTATTTGGTTGGTTAAAGGGCAAAATTAATATCCAATCTATCCACAATTTGCCCTACTAAAGATGTGAATTTGACATAAGCTGTCAAAACAAAATATGTCAAATTTCTATCTCTAGTTGGGTAAATCGTGGATAGATTGGATATTAATTTTGGCCGTAAATTGGCCGTTAAGTTTTACTTATGTATCTTCGCTTTTTTTCGCTTTCAGTGCAGTTCTATTTTTAGTCACGTTTCGAGATCACGACTAAACTTATATGGAAATTTCAATTCCGACTAATTTGACAGCACTAAAATTGTTGCCATCCCTTTCTTGTATCTACTATTAGTAAAAGGGAGCGATAGTTTAAAATAAGTTTAGTTCGTGAACAAGAGATTCAACACCATTTTGTCAGGCAATAAAAAAAACTAAATTATGCGAGATTATTGGAGTTATTACTGACTTCACACGAATTGTTATTAATTAATAATTGTTATTAATTATGACCATAACCAGCCCATTGCTGTCCCACTACTGGGCACGGTTAGTCCACCACGCTGGCCTAGTGTGGGTTGGCGGACTATACACACCATTGAGAACTGTATAGAGCACTCTTTGGTGTGCATGTTTCCTCACGATGTTTTTCCTTCACCGTTAAAGCAAGTGATAATCGAATTAAATCCGCACATGAATTCGAAAAGTCAGAGGTGCGGGCCGTGATCGAACTCACACCCTCCTGCATGGAAGGCAAGCGCTCAACCACTAGGCTATCACAAACTACATGATGTATATTTGGTTGATATTATTATTGTCTATTTTCAAAATAATTTATATGTACGTAGGTACTTAATAATTTTGATTTATTGAGTTAAGTGGGTCGGCACTCGAAGTTGTAACGGAATACGTCTACCTAGGGCAGGCAATTCAGCTTGGTAGACACAACTTCGAGAAAGAAGCCAACAGAAGGATCCGTCTGGGCTGGGCAGCATTTGGCAAACTTCGCCGAGTCTTCTCGTCGCCTATACCGCAAAGTTTGAAGACAAAGGTCTTCAACCAGTGCGTCCTGCCAGTCATGACTTACGGTGCCGAGACGTGGACACTGACAGTTGGGCTAGTCCACAAATTCAAAGTCGCTCAGCGAGCTATGGAGCGAGCTATGCTTGGAGTTTCTTTGAAGGATAAAATCCGTAACGAGATTATCCGGAGAAGAACCGGAGTGACCGACATAGCTTGTAGGATCAGTAAGCTGAAGTGGCAGTGGCCTGGCCATGTCTGTCGAAGGACCGATGGCCGTTGGAGCAGACGAGTCCTTGAGTGGAGACCGCGAATCGGCAAACGCAGCGTAGGGCGCCCCCCTGCCAGGTGGACCGACGACCTAAAGAACGTGGCTGGGGGGGACTGGATGCGGAAGGCAGAGGACCGAGCGTTGTGGCGCAACTTGGGAGAGGCCTATGTCCAGCAGTGGACTGCAATAGGCTAAGTTGATTGAGTTAAGTAACTAAAGTGATTATTGAACTATATTTACGGGACTTTTCGCGCACAATTAAATCAAAACACAACAAACATTTTGGCCAATGCAACTTGGCCGAAACGTCGAGGTTAGTCAAAACGATTGTTGTGTTTTGATTTAATTGTGCGCGAAAAGTCCCGTAAATATAGTTCAATATGAGTGAAATTCGCGAAAGTTTGAAAACATCTGAAGTGATTATGTTTCAAAGACAATGTAAAAATTGTTTCTCAATAAAATGAATTGAATTGAATTAGGCACTTGCCCTCTACAAACGATTTACCACGAAAAGCAGAAAAGAAAAACAAGAAAACTCCGCAGCTAAAACCTTCACATTGAACTGAAAGCACACCGCGATTTTACAAAAATTTTTGCTTTAAAAGGCAAAAATTTACATTCCATTACAATATTTATTGACAATTAAATGTCGGAACATCGCATTTTCAACCTTATTTCCGAAAAAATAAAGTTTAAATCAACTTGCGCGTGCGCATAGGACATATAGGGCGCGCGTCCACGCACGGTAAGTTTACAAACCATTTCTTTCAATTAGCACCAAGATCACAGCAATGACACACTGTTTTTGGGTACCGTGGGTGCCGAAGTACACTTTTAACTTCTATGTAGATCTTCTCATCTATGCTCTCTTATACAAGCAAGTCCTAATGCCAGTACGTGGTATTCAGATGTGGGGTTGTACCAGTCAGAGCAATAGAGCAATCATCCAACTTTTTCAAAATGAAGTTCTCAGGGACATGGCCAATGCACCCTGGTACATCAGAAATCCCGACCTCCACCGGGAGATACAGTAATAAAGAATTACGCAGAAGCTCATCAATTTAGACTTCACCACCACGTAAGTACATGCGTAAATGTGGTTGTGCCTTATGTATTATAAGTATGTATTTACAAAAAAAAAGTATATAAGTATTATATCCATTATCTAGTACTCATAGCACAAGCTCTGCTTAGATTGGGACTGGATGGTGATATGTAAAATGTTCCAAAAATATTTAATTATTTTATTTATAAATGTCGAGGCAATCCAGCTCCTCGATAACACGGAAATAGTGCGAAGAATAAAACGGACCAAGCTATTTGAATTAGTGTAGTGAATAGTGTAGTGAATAGTGTAGTGGCAGTCTGGCAGACAACATGTAGTGATAAG
This sequence comes from Asteroscopus sphinx, assembly GCA_949699075.1. Taxonomy (NCBI): domain Eukaryota; kingdom Metazoa; phylum Arthropoda; class Insecta; order Lepidoptera; family Noctuidae; genus Asteroscopus; species Asteroscopus sphinx. The sequence goes on along the minus strand of OX453030.1, from coordinate 6,047,784 downwards.
TGCTGCTTATAAAGAACACATGAACAAAGTGTCTTCCTCTTAACTGAAACTAAGAAAAGTTATTGGACGCATTCTTAGAACATTTTTACATAGAAATTTAGGTTAAAATTAAATTACTTAGTAGGCTAGATTGTAATTCTAATAAAATATCTATGCTCTCAATGTTACTAGAACTTTGCTTTTAAATTTCCGGGTGTCCGGGTCATAGTTCAAGAGTAACTGATACTCATTTAGGCTATTTATTACAAATAAAGAATTGAATTGAATTGAATAAGTAGTTAATAAGTAGGTATTCTCAACATCCCGTTTTTCTCTCTCGGCACAGATTTCTTCTGCATTGCCGTTTTTCCTGCTTTACACTTATCGGATTTGTATTTTAAGGGCTGTTTTTTTTTTTCGAATGTAGTACATCTCGCATGCAGTACCTAGGTAATATTGCTGCCCGGACTAGTGTGGCGGAAAGTCCCGTTAGGGTCTCCATCCGCCAGAAAAGTTTCCCTTTTTAAGGGTTGAGAGATGCGACTTAATTTAGGGAGTGTATGCATTTATATTCCAGTTATCTCTAAAAATCAACAAATAAGGTTGCTAATACGAGTTACTTATCTTGAGGAGCTTTTTTCATGCTTTCAGAGCATCACAAATCTACCAAAAGTGGGCAAATCTACTTTTTGCAGTAAATATGTATGTTCCGCGCTTATAAATATACACCTCCATATTTTATATCATGCACTGTTCAAAAATGACCCCTGTAACATTTTAATCTCTCTTTTAATGACAGTTAACACAACGAACACCATAGTTCATATTATTATCATATCTAGTCATATACGGGGCCCCTAAAAAAATGCCCATTACGACAGAAACCGGTCCACAATAAAATCGTTTATTTGAACATCGAACAGCGCGCGCGGTAGCCATCTTGTAAGCAAACAAAACAAAATGGCCGCCTGTAGAACCTCCTTTCTGGGAATAATGAGGTTTTTTACCTTTTTTATTAGAACTCTTTGCATGGTTAAAGTCTGTCAACTTCACAATGAGATAATTGAATATGAAATAGATATCTGTATTCCTCGCGTGATAAGGGAGCGTGTTGGAGTGAAAGAAGATGTAGTGACAAAGATTGATAAAAGGTTCCTATGTTAAGATGGTTTGGCCATGTAGAAAAGACGATAGGAGATTGATGAAACAAATATACGAAGCGAGAGTGGATGGACGAGTTGAAGGGGACGACCTCGGCGAACGTAGGATCGTAGAATCCACAACCAAATCACGAACGTTCTCAAAAACAGCCGGGTTAAGAGCACTCTAAACTGATGAGCATGCGGTGTGAAGGGTCTGGGTGCCGGTGAAATTACAATCACGTGAGACTTTTCATCTTGATGTCTCAGTTTGGCGAACCGACTTGCGGTACCATTAAGGCTACAACCTACTTAGTTGGTATATAACTGAAATACCACCTAGGACCTAGGCCCTAGGTGGTATTGCAGTTGTTATTTTATTTATTTTTATAGTATAGGATGGCGAAACGAGCTAAAGGCCCACCTGATGTTAAGCGGTTACCTTTGCCCATGACAACTCCAATACCACCTAGGCTGTTGCCGAAATGGTACTGCAAGTCGGTTCGCCAAACTGAGACATGAAGATGAAAAGTCTCATGTGATTGTAACTTCACCGGCACCCGTAACCTTCAGACCGAAACACAGCAATGCAAGCATCACTGTTTGGCGGCAGAAGTAGGTACGGTGGTAGTACTTCCCCGGACGAGCTCTTTCACAAAGGAGCTCTACTACTACTAAAAGTGCGGGTTGGTGGACTAAAAACACCATCGAGAAATGTATGGAGCACTCTCAGGTGTGCAGGTTTCCTCACGATGTTTTCCTTCACCGTTAAAGTCAGTGACAATCATTTTCTGTTCCGCACATACAGCAATAGTTTATCAAAATTAGAAGATGAGATAGGATTCAAAGGTAAAAAAAAATATTTTCTTGCATGGGAATAGAAGCAGAAGATAAATCTAAGCCGATTGTCCCCAAAAAAGAGTTAACAACTGGCACAATAAGCACAGTTTTGTACTAAATCCATATTAAGCCAATATGATCTGTTGAAAATTTTAAGCAAAAGTTAGGTAGGTAATTGTTGTAATATATGCATTTGTAATATTACAGTCCCTTGCTTTTATAGTCTGGTTTGCAATGTTTAAACTAAGTGAAAATCGATTCTGAAAGCAAAAAATATAACACATTATAAACACATTTGCGAAAATTATTTCGCGTAAAACAGTTATCAGTTTTAAGTCCTAAGCACTTTTCAACGATCAACGTTATCATTTCAAAATATCTTTTGAAATGTCACAAAATGTCGTTCCACTGTTCCAAATAACGGACTTACTGCCTACAACGCACTGCGATTTTTACTCGCGCTATTTTTATCGCTAAATCTGAAACACACGGAATCATAATAATATGCAGGTGCCCGCACTGCCGGACGATTTAAAATCGCGGCGGTAGGTGAGACTCAGTGCGTGAATAAAAACAACGCGAATAAAAATCGCTTTGCAGGCTTAGCCTTACAGTATTATGTGCTTATAGCAAATACCCGACTAGTAACGCCTTTAAATCTATTCATTGAAATAACGCATTATTTAGAGCCGATGGAGGAGCTTCAATTAATCTTACTTACTCCGCCTACAAGCTATACAATTCACTATTCGTCGGGCACCAATTTAAAACGCATAGCCCAAATATTTTCACGTACTGATTGAAACGTACCTATGCACCAATTTGTAAAACTACGCCGTAAAATCTACGCACCGCGTCCAGGATCAGGCTAATGGCGAATCCGTGACTCCCAGAATGCATTCCGGTGCAATAAAAACAAATATAGTTTCTAACACAACAAATAAAATTCAAAAAAATCGAAAAAGAGCCGCCATGTTTGAGCGGGCGTACGCACGTTCGACGTCGCCGAAATCTTAATAGATAGCTTTCGTGCGTGAGGTAACACAGATTTTTGGTCCGATTTTTTTTTCTTCTATGATATGTTTACGATAGCCTTTTTTTTTAAAGTCAACTCGTTCATTCATAATTTTTTATGTGCCATTTGGTGGGGTTAAAAAAACAGCTGTTGCGTTGAGTTTATGCATGGTATAATAAGATGTTTCACCTGGTATTCTCTTCCCGCAATGACAGCGCGATGCCTCCAAGCTACGTCACGATCAGTGCTGCCATTGATTGATATCTTCAATATACTTAAGGAGATTTTTGTTCATAATGAATATAAAATAAATTCCTAACTAGCCTAACTATTTGTTATCTCGTGTTATTCATCTAATTAGTTAATAAAGGAAACTATATTAAATTACTAGTTAAAAAGTGATTCTTTATAGAAGAAAGTAAATGAAAAAATGCATTTTGCTCGGGTAATTTATTTTCACAAAGTGGCAGCACATCAAACTGACAAGTGTCACGCTAACAGCCCGCTATTGGCTCCACGGCCGATGACGTAGTACGGAGGCAATCACGTGACCTAGCTGTCACGGGAAGAGACTAGGTGTTATTATACCATGAGTTTATGTATGTATTTGATGGTTTTTTTTAAGTGTTGTAAGGTTGTGTGTGTCATATCGACAAATAATACTTTTTGTAAGTAAAGTGAATGTTTGAAAATGGAAAAGTCGCTGAAAACAAAATATGATGGACTCGGGTCACATAAGTTTCAAAATTTCTGGATGAACCACGGACGAATAAAAAAGACGGACGGTATCTCGCTAAGAAAAGATTGTAGCACAATTTTTTTTCCTAAATCCACTATAATTTCGACAACATTTAAACACACCAGACCATCATATTGTTATTTTATTTGTGACACTACGACAACGACTACCGTCACAAGAGATTTATGCAACAAGTCGCGGCTGTTTGTCTTACTGTGGGTGTGAATGTGTGCGTGCTAGCCCGTGCTTTTAAGCGAGCCGTCTTACTATGAATGCTTCACTTATTGTTAAGATAGATTCTGCCCGCCTTTTTTATTAGTCCATGGGATAAACATTGTTTTTTTTCTATAGATTTTTGTTAATTCGGCAGAGTAATCTCTTTCAACAATTTATTGAGTCTGGAGAAAGGACTTCCGACCGGTGGTAACACTTTGACATCGACAGTATCTTTATTTTGTAAGCAGTAAGGGCGATTTTCGACATGAAGTGCAGTGACAGTGCACTGTCATGCAGTCGACTTTACATTATTGTAAGTGGCTCCCGGATTTAATTTTTCCTGCTTTCTATTTAAAATTACACATTAGCTCACAGACTGCTGAATATATGAACTAAGATTTGAAATTAATAAAGATTTAAAAAAATAAGTTTGTCAATGGTTTGAATGGTTGTGAGATGAACATGACCCAGGAGTGCCCAGGACTAAGCAGCAGGGTAGTTCACTCATCTTATCTTAACTATAATAAAATTGTAAATGTCTGTTTGTTTGTTTGTTTGTTCGAGCATCACGCTAAAAATACTGGACCGATTTTGATGAAACTTTTTTTGTTTGAAAGCAAAAGACAGACAACAGACTAGAAAACGATCAGACTTAAAAACTGGTATGGGTTTTGAGAAAGAAAGAAAAAGAAATTCGTGCCAATCGTGGGGTGCGTCCTCACCCGACAGATACAGTTTCTACGCATTTGCACGAGCGGATAGTAAAGGATGAATGAATGGGTGCAGTGGAGTGGAGTGGGGCTGGGCCTGGGACTGGACTAGACTGGACTCGACTGGACTCGTCTGGACTCGACTGGACTCGATTGAACTCGACTGGACTGGACTGGACTGGACGGTCTGAATAAAAGGATGGATGGATGGAACTGGACTGGACTGGACTGAAATAACAGGATCCGTCACGTGGGTTAACAGAATTTAACGCGAGCGGAGCCGCGGATAAAGCTAGTAGCAAATAAAGCTAAATATAAATTCGTTTAGACTTGGCGAAAAGTTGATTGGCACTTCATACTTAAAACCTGGAATAAACTAGGAAGAAGAATCATGGCCCTAAAAAGCATAATTAATTACACAACATTTTGTATAGTAGTAGGATACAGGGTGTCCCTCTGCCTGTGGTCCAATGGAAAACTGTTGTTGTCTAGCTACCAGTCTGCAGCATTACTGTGGGGAATTTCTATACCGTTTAGAAATTATATTTTTTTCTTTTATATTTAAAGAATTTTGCGACCTATTATCACATTTCTAGTGACCATGGCCAAACCGCTTCATGAATCGAGCCCAAATTTTGCTTAGACGTACTCACATAAGGTGGCTTCATTTCATTTCATTTCTTGAATGAAAAGTCAATTATAGTGGCCAAAGATAACATAATCACTACGTTTTAATAGTGGCAGGAATCGATAGAGACATGAAATGACATGACATTTACCGCCGGTACTACTAACGGTAAATGTCATGTCTCTGGGAACCGATAAGAATTTGACATAAGCTTTTTATGTCAAATTCCATCTGTAGCATGCAAGTGACTGATTATGGGTCTATTTGAAATAAAAATAATTTGAATTTGAACCGCACTTCACTAATTACGCTTTCGCTTGTTACCCTACCTTTACAATAAATCAAGCTTATAAGCACCAACGACAATTAACTCACAAGTATAATTTTCCTTCGTGGAACTACTAACGTAATACAAAATTACGAAGGTACATATTAGCTTTAAGCAAGCGTGTCATCGCTGAACTATGCGCTACAGTGTTGCAGTACGTGATGGTAACGTAAATAGCGCTGCGCCTGCGCAGGAGGCACGTACAACAGCTAAATGGTGAGTTTTGCTAATAACTGCTACAATGTTGCTGTTGTAGATTGTTCGTGGCACTTGTTTTTATCGGTATCGATTGTTTTTTGTAAGGCGTCGTCCTAATACAACGCGGTTACGCCATTTCGCACGAATACGCGATGCGAACATCGCACGTTCGCGCGAAGAGATTAATCAAGTGTCCTAATAGGATAGTCGTAAAGTTTGATACGCCGCCTTGCATGGACGCGTTGATCGTGCGAATGTAGGTAACACCTGTTCAGCATCAGTATGTAATATGCAAAATAGAACGAAATAAAAGTTTAAACAGAGCGTGTTTCTCGGGGGTCTAGCTACGTTAGTAACTATGTTTCCCTATACAATTCGTAGTCATCGGTCTAATATATTATTATTGGGAAAACTTTACTCGAAACCCTGAAGAACACGCCCTGAAGTTGTTACTAGAAGAATTTGTGTTTTCATTTATCTCCGCTACACACACCTTTTTTTCCCAGGAGGAAACCGTCCAAAGGCTACCAGCCTCATGGGGAAGAGGCTGGGGGGTGTGTGATTTTTACCGCACTAAAACCTCCCCGGTGGCCATCTTCAGCACAATGGTTATACTATCGGTGCCCCCCCTGTGCTTTGCCTATAAGGGACGTCATAGGGAATACTTTTATTTCCCTGAACACCTTCCCGATGTGACAACAAATGGTGACACGGGACCACCGCGTGCCACCTTCATCACTGAGGTCACCCAGTGGACTCCCAAAACCCCCACTTTGGACGGCCGTGACCATAAAGGCCCCCCGCGCACCTGTCCTATCGACAGAGCAGGGGGGTGCGGTGCTGCTACACACACCTAGTCTTCAGTACATAGCTGCAGGTGCTGAAGTACCTGGAACCGACCGCCCGTTCGGTACAGTATGTTTGATCGCGCAGTCTTACAAACTAAATTCCCGCGAACAAGTAAACATTAATTTTAATTGCACGATGATTAGGACACCTATTCGACACCTGTATTCGATCGCGGGTTCGCGCAAACAAAATGCGCGTTGTATTAGGACAACGCCTTATGCTTGTGCTACTAGAAGTGTTACTTTCTTCACTATTCCGATCCGTCACCCGATAGTAATCGGCCCGATATTAAAATGTAATCAAACAAACAAACAAACATCAAACAAAACAAACAATTTAAACAAACATCAGTAATTTAAGGACCGATCCGGTCGTCAAACTCCAAAAAAGTACATTGTTTCTTTCCATTTTTCGTCATCATTTCTTGAAGTAGGGCGAATGGAAAAAATATATGGTCATCGAATCGGATCGTCCGTGTGGTGACGGACGTAAAGAATACCACCACCCTTATCTCTTCTCATGGGTGTCGTAAAAGGCGACTAAGGGATTCACTAGAGGATGGGCAGCAGCGTTCTCCGAGTATTTATCCAACCAACTGCGATCGTCAACCCGCCTGCCAAGCGTGGCGATTATGGCATAACCCCCCTATTGGAGGAGGCCTTTTTCCAGCAGTGGACTTCTTTCGGCTGAAATGATGATGAATGATGAATCGGAGAAACGCCCGATTCGATGTTGTCTTCTGAAAAACTCTCCCACGTTCTGTAGCAGACGCGTATCTCCAGCTAAATAGTAGTAAACCTACCATTCCCGGAAAAAAAAAACATCAATAAAGAAAATTTACTACACTTTCACATATAACCCAAAAATATCTAAGTACCTATGAGTAAATTCATAATAATATTCTTCCAAAAATTCCCTTAAAAATGTTCCTATTAACAGAATTGCTACAGATGTTTGGTCCGGATTAGTAGCCCCACACAACTAGAGCTTATCACTAATCTCCCAAGCGCAGGAACCGTTTTCATAAAAAATATGGAAGTCTACTTGATTTATACCTTCTTCCTGTGATTTACGCTGTGTTTTCTCACCTTTGGACAAATGTGTTTTGTTTTAAAATATAGAAGCGCTTGAGAGTGATTTAGGTTTATTTAAAGACTAGCGAAGGAACCAGTGGCGTAACAATAGGGTGGTAAGCCGGGCAAAATGCCAGGGGCCAAGGGCGTCGCCAACTATTGGGCAGGGGTGGGGGGGCAAGATGATAGATAGAAGATATGAATTGTAGGTAGGTACAATAAATACAATTTGTAAAGTTTTAATCATCTATATAGGTACTACAAAAAAAAACTCGTTAAAACATAATCTTCTTGTGTGTTCGTGACTTTTTTGACTACTTTATTATTTAACAAAGTTTACAGTAAACGAGGATTTTCTTAATGATGATGCGGTGTGCATCGTTGGACTCCGTAGTATCCGCCATATTGTAGATCAATCAAAGCATGAAAAAAACAAACATAATTGCACTTATAAATGTTATCTTACCGATTTCTTGTTATCATTGTTTCTGGTATAAAGGGATTTATGCTAAAAGATATTATTAATTTACTCTGCAAAACTTCTAAGTTCTAGTTTTATAAAGTTTATGACAAACCAATTTTGTATACGATTGTAGGGTACTCGTAAGTTGTTGGTACGATGACAGATCACTTTATAGCGGCCCGTACCGGCTTCGCACGGGTGGACATAAAAATATAGCCTATGTTACTCAGGGTGAATTTAGCTTTCTAATGGTGAGCAAATTTTTGAAATCGGCACAGTAGTTTTGAGTTTATTCATTACAAACATACAAACAAAAATACAAATCTTTCCTCTTTATAATATTAGTATAGAAGTATAGATATTAGTATAGATATAGATTACGGTAGGTAATTTAACTTTTCTCAACCAAGGCCTAAATAATATCCGCATAACAAAAACTTATTGCTAAACGTTTTCTGCCGAAAACAAAAGCTTCCCGCCTATTTCGGGCTGTCAAAAGGGAGACATTGCATAGACAATAATAGCTTTTACAGGCAAAGGCAATCTTACGTCATTGAAGTAAGAACTACTTTTTAAAATATTAATTAGTATTTACTAGTGCAAAATTAAACTTCGAAATATAAACGTGTTCATACATTCAGATGCGAAATTAGATGTTATTATCTAAATAATACACTTGATTTGCTATTTATGAATAACGTGGGAACTAAGTGGGCGTTAATGAATGAAATTCTTTTTAAATGAAGAGGTGGTCGTTTTACTGTTTCAGATCCTTAATTTTAGCTTTTAGCTTTAGTATGGTCTACGCTGACTTTAATAATAGATAGATAGATAGATAGATAGATAGAATATACTTTATTGTACACCATGAAAATAGTAGTAAACAGGAACAGGTCTAATGTCTGGCTTATGTACAATTTCCCTCTTTCTCTCCTATGACTATTGAGCGATTTCTCCTTAGTCTTCCTGCATGCGGCATGCGTAATTGCGTAATGCGACGATTGCAGACAAGGCTTTTGTCTCCGAAAGAATAGACAAAATGTCATTTTTAGTTCTATACATTGTAATTTTCTGTATCTACTTTTCCGTAGACAAATCATTTGTCTACAGTGCCATGCTATGCGGGCTATGCCTGCTGGTACATTCAGTACATTCCAGAATGTTTTAAGAATATTCTTCAGAGAATATTTGAGTTTCTCCATTGAAAAAAATATTGTTAGGTACTCTACACCAATTTTTTTTTTATAGTATAGGATGTCGAAACGAGCTAAAGGCCCACCTGATGTTAAGCGGATACCTTTGCCCATAACAACTTCAAAACCACCTAGGCTCTAGCCTAAATGGTACCGCAAGTTGGTTCGCCAAACTGAGACATGAAAATGGAGTCTCATGTCATTGTAATTCCACCGGCACCCGTACCCTTTAGACCGAAACACAGCAATGCAAGCATCACTATTTGGCGGGGAAGTAGGTACGGTGGTAGTACTTCCCCGGACGAAATAATAAAATAATTAAAATAAAATAAAGATTAAGTATTTAGTGTTAGTACCTACTATTACTACTAGATACTTTTATTAGTCATCTTACCAACATCAGGAAGATTATATTGTTGCCATGTTGCACACCCAGCTTTAGGTAAGCTAGCTACAAATTACATTTATTTCGCATGAAATTGCACAGTTTTACATTTCGAAGACAATTGACACTACAAACAAAAGAACTGACACCTTACACCAGCCAGTTCCCACGTACAAACGCAAATTACTGAATGATTACTACACGAACTCATGAATGACTCTGCAGGTGTCTACTACGTTAAAAAAAAGGAACAAGTAAACAAAACAGTAAAACCTGCCATAGACACGTGCGTCCTTTGCGGCCAGAAACAATGGCATTATCGGTGCTGTCCTTTGCTTATAAAAGAATACACAAAACCATAGACATTGACTTTCGGCGCGAATTTTATTGGCTTGTTACTCGTTCCCACGCGTCTGTAGTAAAGTTACAGACATTTATTTAAGGGTTCCATAAAAGTGGAAACGCTCATTCATCTTCATCATAATTTGAAGACACTTGCCGTAATAAAAAAATATATTAACAAAAGGGGAAAACTTTATTTTTATGTAGTTACTAAAATATTAATTGTTGTTGTTGTGGCTATCTTTAACAGTGGTGCCAACATATTTTTTGACTAAACCATACCTACTCACAGTCACAAGGGATTGGTCAAAAATATGAAGTCAAATGGAGTATCATAGCCGTTCTTTTTTAGGGTTCCGTAGTCCTACAAGGAACCCTTATAGTTTCGTCATGTCCGTCCGTCTGTCCGTCTGTCCGTCTGTCCTAATCCTTTACCGCTTAATAACTTCTACAGTTATAAACATAAGTAAATGAAATTTTGACAAAAAATGGAATAGATATAGATCTCAATTTTAAAAGAATAAAAAAATCTTGATTACGTATTTTAGGGGTGGCGCCCATACATGTGAAATGGGGATGAAAATATTTTTTTCGCTGCACCCCCTCGTGTGGGGTATCGTTTAATACGTCTACTAAAATGAAGGTAATGTTTCATACACAACTTTTTTATCAGGTATACCATCTGCGAAATATAGTTCGCCAAAGTGGCTTGCAATGTGTCCCCCCCCCCCCCAGCCATTTCTAAACTATGCAACGTAGAAACTTATAGTCTTCAACATTGATAGACCTTTGTAAAAACTCTCTTTTAAAATTATTTCGAGTATAATGTGATTATAAATTTTTGAGTTATAGTGAGAAAACTGAAAAATACTTAAGACGTCCTAGTTCATAGGTCATTGACCTTAGAGAAAAATGATTGTAGCAAATAATGCTCCTTTAGTTACTTTCTATTTAAAAAAATCACACAAAGAAACAAACTTCTTAAATTTAGCTTCATAAATTTAGCGCTAGGTGGCGCTGTTTGCAAAAAATAAAATAGCAATGATTAATATTCGATTTGATTCGTTTGTAATTAGACCTACTTAAGGAACCCTATAATACCTACTTAGCATGGCCCGACATGCTCTTGGCCGGTTTTTTATTTTTATTGATTAACTCTTTAAAATAAAAAATATTTTCTGTATACGATTAATAGTAAGTAATGATAAAATACGTACCTATACAATTGTATATTTTTATCATTGCAACAGACTATGCCTATTCTAAAACTAAAATTGTTGCCATCCCTTTCTTGTATCTGCTATTAGTAAAAGAGAGCGATAGTTCAAAATTAGTTTTCTTCGTGAACAAGGGAATCGACACCACTATCGTACAATATGTTTTTCATTTTTGTCTTATTTAGTAAACAATCTTGGGATGTTCTTTTAATGCAATTCATCAATAACAATTATTTATTAAGTTTACAACTTCACATACTACATAACATTTTTAACCTTATTACATGTGTAGAACTAGTGAGGGGCTCGTAGCGAAGCAACTACAGCGCGGATTGTACGATCTGCAAGGTTAAGCTGCACTTGCCGCGGTCAGTCTGTGGATGGGTGACCGTTTCGTTATACATCGAGACCCCTCCGTGCCTCGGAGAGCACGTTAAGCTGTCGGTCCCGGTTGTCATACGAATATCTATGGCAGTCGTTACGGGTAGTCAGAAGCCTGAAAGTCTGACAACTGGTCTAACCTCCGAATGTCAGTATTACCCAGTAACTGGGTTGCGGGGGTCTGATGGCAGTCGCTCCGTGTAAAATACTGATGTTCAGTCGCATCTGGCTAGACTGGAAAGCCGACCCCAATATAATTGGGAAAAGGCTCGGATGTTGATGATGACATGTGTAGAACTAGTAATTTTATTTTATCAGTAGTTATTTAAAAACCGGTCAAGTGTGAGTTGTACTCACTCAGTAAGGGTTCCGTACCACCTATCGACCGAATAAGTACCCCATAGGAACTGATTTAATTTACGAGAGTTTATCAAAAATTCAAAAGACATCAACGACGTGCGTGAAATGTGAATTTTTACATCTCTTTCTTAAGTAGGTACCACCATATAATTATGTCTACGTTGTTTTTAGTATCTGTTGCTAAACTACATAGTATGTACAGTCGCCTGCATGACAGTGGTAACACGTCAATTCGAAAACCGCCCTTACTGCTTACGAAATAAAGATACTGCTAATGTCAAAGTGTTACCACCGACTTGCGGTCGACCGTACTATAATCATACCAAGTTTGACGCTGGTATGTATTAACCACAGAAACAGGAGAGGTATTAACCGTTTTGAAGATAGAGCAGGAACAAAAACGTTGAAAAAAATTCATGTTTTTCGAGGTTTCTTGTATGGGGACCCTCTTTGGTTTTAGTTTTTTTTTATTTTTAGTATTTTGTCGTGATATACACCATAGTAACACATATTTTGTGAAATTTTCAACTGGTTATCTGTTTCCGTTACAAAGATACAGCCCTGTGACAGACAGACGGACGGACGGACAGACGGACGGACAGCGTAGCGAGAGTAATAGGGTCCCGTTAGCACCCTTTGGGTACGGAACCCTAAACAAGAGATGTTCCAAGATTGTTTACTGACTAAATAAGACAAGAGAGAAATAAAACCGGCCAAGTGTGAGTCGGACTCATGCAGTAAGGGTTCCGTACCACCCATCGACCTGATACCCCATAGATACTGATTTAATTTACGATAGATCATCAATAGACATCAACGCTCCGCCCATGAGCGAAATATAATTTTTTGCATCTCTTTCTTTCGCAGGTACTACCACATCTGACTATGTTTACCCTATTTTTATTAATTGTTACTATACCTACCTAATCAAACTAAGTTTGACGCTGGTATACATTACCGTTTTGAAGATAAAGCAAGAACAAAAACGTTGACAAAAATGCATGTTTTTCGAGGTTTCTTGTATGGGGATCCCTTTCTTTTTAGACTTTTTTAATTTTTAGTATTTGTCGTGATAGGAGTCATAGCAACACATATTCTGAGAAAATTTCAACCGGCTACCTATTACCGTTAAAAAAATACAGCCCTGTGACAGACACACGGACGGACGGACAGAGTAGCAAGAGTAATAGGGTCCCGTTTGGCACCCTATGGGTACGGAACCAACAGTGTCGATGACTTCACGAGGAAGACTACCATAATATTTATAATTTCTATGTTTTACCAAAGTAGTTGGTAAATTAACTTGGTAACAATGGTTATATCAATACCAGCAGAACCCGAATGTTAAAACCTGCTTACGTAAAACCTCTTTCCTAATCATCTTCCTTAACATAATCTTTTGCAGGTGAATGGTTATCCAATTTTAAAGGATTACGACTTAAGTCACATCTGTCTTTTCGTTTACTTTTTCTGAAAAAAAAAAAAGGTCTTTGCGTATTTTCAATTTTGTGAAAGTAATTTTTGTCGGTAAGTAGGTAATCGGATTTGATTTTTAACAATTATTGTGCAAAAATAATATGGAAGGAATTGTTTTGCAAATGTTTTTATTTACATTCAGGGTGCGAAGTGATAATTTTCGAAGAGACTTTTTTATCTTTGATACTGATCAAGATAATGTATCAACCATTTTCTTCGATTTGATAAATCACAAGTCCTGGCGAAGGAAAACCGATATGTACCTAGAATGCTCCGTGAGGCTATTGAAATTAAATAACGTCCTAATTTTAATAGAGAAGATATCTTTGGTTGGCAGCTACCACCTGTTTGGAACCCAGTTCTAAAAATAATCAAGTCCCAAACAGCTCGCAACACTATAAAAGACAGTGATATTGTGAGTGATTACTGCGTGCATCGAAACGATTTTAAATTTCGCTTCGCATGCGTAAATGTGTTAAAAATAATAAAGTAAACTGTTTGTTTTGTTTTTACTTTTAAACTACTTGCTTATAACATGAATGTTATTTTAAACTACTTGCTTATAGCATGTACCAGTTAATAAGGGTTGCTATAGGTTTATATGTAGGTATTTATTTTTAGGGTTCCGTACCTCAAAAGAAAAAACGGAACCCTTATAGTATCACTTTGTTGTCCGTCTGTCTGGCTGGCTGGCTGTCTGTATGTCCGTCCGTCTGTCAAGAATTTTTAACTGAGGAACGGCTGAAGGTATCAAGTTGAAATTAATATCAAATACTAAAGTCGATGGTCCCTTGGAGTAAAAAAAATTCAAGCTTCTAAGTCAACGCAATCAAAGGATACGGCCATTTTTGTCACATACTCGCAAACTCACTCATAAAAACCTAAAGATTTTTTTGATAATTACGTAACCGATTTTTTTGATAATTACGTAACCTACCTAATTCGTAATTCCCGGGATTACGAATTAGGTAGACACATGAACTTTCTTACAAGTAGGTTAGTTTCAAATAGGTACCGAAACTCTAAAACTCCCTTACGAAGTACGTCTGCTAAAACAAAGCTCCTTGCACAAAAACAAAGGTCCCCACGGCAATAGCTCACTCAGTACAAATCCCACTAACAAAAATAATAACATATTGACGTTACGCTACGCGGGACCACCGCCGCGCCCGGATCCTGCACGTGTGTGTATAATACAGTACGGGGATCGAGTTACTTCGACGTTTTGTTGTGCTACCGAAGTACTTGGCTATGTATCGGTAGTGTAATGTATGTTTGATATGTCGATAGCGTTGATAAGAGTCGTTTGAATTAATAAAAACAAAACGAAAATTGTCTTGTAGCAAGTTTTATCTCGTTTTAGTTTAAATTTTTTGACATTATGTATGATTATTTTTCATAAGTTATCTTATCGACCACTACTTGGGAATCTCATGTTTCTTATACAAAAAAAAAATAGAATAGTATAAGAGCCGCACCACATGAAATACAAGTTACAACTCTTACGATTTAAATTGTGGTAAGAAAAAATCGCTCACGAGCAGGATTCGAACCTGTGACGCCATTGCTTTAGCCACTAAGCTACCGTGAACACTGCTCGTGGTATAGAAATTCTCATCCACTTGGCACGTCTTCAATTTAAATCGTAAGATTTCGCTTCGCATGCGTAAATGCGTTAAAAACTAAAATAAGTTATAACTCTTCTAAGCTAGGCAGTCACATTTTTTGGAATGTTGCTACAACGCTGTAATAGGCCAAATTAGTAGTAAACGGCCATTGTACTTTTTAATTAAATCAAAGTCAAGGACACTAGGTATCTCTTTTCAATATAACCTTAATTTTTTCATCTTTCTGTGATTATTGGATAACAAGCTTACATGTTCCAAATTAAAACAAGTGACAAAAGTGGCAAGTCATAAAAAAGATTGTTTCCGACTTTTTTGACGTTGAGCGTGAGAAGCCTCCTTGGATAATTATGTAAATTGCATTACAAAAACTATAACTAAATCAAAGTCAAGGACACTAGGTATCTCTTTTCAATATAACCTTAATTTTTTCAACTTTCTGTGATTATTGGATAACAAGCTTACATGTTCCAAATTAAAACAAGTGACAAAAGTGGCAAGTCATAAAAAAGATTGTTTCCGACTTTTTTGACGTTGAGCGTGGGAAGCCTCCTTGGATAATTATGTAAATTGCATTACAAAAACTAGTTACCTAATGCATTGTGGCAGATCCTAAATGGGTATTTCTCCACGATTAAGCGTGACATTAAAATTTAAACAGAGTGAGAATGATTGCTGTTTACCTACCATCATCATATTATTGCAATGGCTCCTTACAGCGCGCAGCGTCGAAGAATTCATTCCTATGGCTATGCTACAATGACATCCTATGACCAACATTTTTTTTGTAGATGAAATTTTCATTTATACATTTACATTTTTACATATTTTTTTTTATACGTTAGATTATACTTATCTCGGTACACTAGGTATAATAACGTGCACACGTACAGTACTCGAAATGCAAATAACCTCATTGCTATAAAACATTCACTAACTAAGTCCTCCAAAAACGGCGGGGTCCTGCAATGCCCCAGCGAGGTTCGAGCCCCCCCCTTGGGGGGCGCCCGCTTGCGCGGTATTATTAATACCGCGTATTTAGTTTGTAAGTATAGGGAAAAAACCTTCGGCGAATGGAGTCCCACATGGGACTCTCCGCCAACTAAGTCCGGTTAAGCAGAAATGGGACTTCGGTCCCACCTGCGAGAATCCATTCGAAAAAGAAAAAGTCCTCCAAACTTACTCATGTCATGGGTCCGACCGTGTACAACAAACTACCGAGTACTATCACGGTGGCTCCGAACTTGGTTTGCTTTAAGTCTCGATTGAAACGTTGGCTAATTCAAAAAACTTTTTACAGTTTTGATGAATTTTTGACGACAGTGCATTGATACCAAAGACTTTGTATACTGATTGATATACTATACTTGTGATTGACATGTCATGACAAACATGACATGAACCTATTTGATTATTGTATGTTATTTTATTGAATTTTTATTGACTGAATTATTAATATTGTATGATTAATCGGATGAATTTATTTAATGATTTATTTTTATTTTTTGACATGTAAATAGGCTTTACGAAATAAATGAATATGAATATGAATATAATTTTATTATTTGTTATTAATTTTATATTTCATTTAACTACCAATTAATTACCATATTAATGATTTTTTATATTAATGAAAGTAGTAATGACGAGTAATAATTAATTATTGTTACTATTTTTTTTTTGTCAAATAATATTTTTTTCACAAAAAGTTTTACATCAAATATCAGTAAAGTCCCTGACTTCTGAGCTAGGTACAATAAATAAGGTAGAATAAATCATCCTCCTGCCCCTATCTCAATTTATTTGGGGTCGGCGCAGCATGTTTTTTTCTTCCATACATCTCTATCAGCCGTCATCTCCGTGTTCACTTTCTTTCTATTCATATCATCTAGAATAAATAATCTAATCTAATCTATCTAATCATAAGATCTCGATTTTCTGTCTTATCAACCTCCGAATAATTTACTAAGCCTCCTTTCTACCCCTCGCTAAGCTTTTACCAAACTCTAACCTAACCAAAGTATGAGATGAGGCTCCCGGAAAAAAAATGCTACCCCTATACTACCTAAAAGGCGTCTAACGGCCAAAATTAATAACCAATCTATCCACGATTTACCCTACTAGAGATAGAAATTTGAAGATTTAATTCGTGAAAAGAAAAAATCGGTCACGAGCAGGATTCGAACCTGCGACTCCTGGCTCAGTACGCCAGTGCTTTAGCCACTAAGTTATCGTGAACACTGCTCGAGGTATCGAAATTATCCTTCACTATGGTACGTCTTTAGGTGACGTCAGCGATATCTTATTAAGAAACAGCTTTCGCTTCGCATGCGTAAATGCGTTAAAAATAATAAAAAAACATAACCCTCCTTCTGGCGCAGTCGGGTAATAAATAGAAATTTGACTTAAGCTCCATACATTTAATCTCAAATTTCTATCTCTAGTAGGGTTGGAACCATGAGTTCACACTAAGATTCGTCTCTGAATGTAATACTTAATTCAATATAGCCTTACGGCCAAAATTAATATACAATCTATCTACGATTTACGACCGGAGAAAAATCGATGCACGATGTGGTGCTGGAGGCGTTTATTGAGGATTCCCTGGACTGCACACCGAACCAATGTATCGATCCTAAAAGAACTGCAAATAAAAGAAAGGTTATCATCGACTGTGCAAATACGAATACTCAAATTTTTTGGCCATATAACCCGGAAGGAGGACTCAATGGAGCGCTTGGTGGTGCAGGGCAGGATTGAAGGGAAGAGACCGCGCGGTCGCTCTCCATCGCGCTGGTCAGACCTCATCAAAACCATCACGCACTCCACCATGACACAATGTTCTCGCAGCGCCAACAACAGAGTCGAATGGAGACGCATCGCAAGAGCTGCTACTCAAACTTCGAGACCTGATATAACCACGACCACTCTGCCAAGAGTGAACGACTAAGAAGAAGATCTACGATTTAGCCTATTAGAGATAGAAATTTGACATATTTTGTATGGAGCTTATGTCAAATTCCTATTTCTAGTAGGGCAAATCGTGGATAGATAGGATATTAATTTTGGTCGTTAATCGCTAAGCCACCGTAAACTCTGCTCGTGGTATCGAATTAAACTTCTACTTGAATCCGTCTTAGGTTGACGGCAGCAACCAGCCTGGAATCTACATTTTTAAAAGGGGCAGCATTGCGCCGATTTGCCGTCCTTTAGAATAAATTTTCAACAAAAAAATACTAGGATTTTCATATTTTTACGATAACATGAATTTACGTGTAATTTGGAGCTTTAGATTTTCTATTTGTATAACTTGCACTGCTTCGGCGGTCCAGAAACCGGGTCCAGCCTAGTACAGACTGTGAGACTGGCTGGTGGCTGGCCAACCCCCAGATTTCGCCACCAGGGCTATCTGCCGCCAATAGAACCTGTCTGGCCTGGCAGCAACAGTGGTGCATTCCTCGTTTTTTTGCTAAGCTTTGTAATCTATGGTCCGTATTACAAAAAAGTACCTCAAGTAAAGTTTGATCTTTACTCACCTGATCACTACTTAAACATAGAATCGTTACTGAAACCTCGGTCGTATTTCAATACGGTAATTAAAAAATTCAATTCAACAACATATCACACGAATATAACCTGAAATTGCAAAGAAATCTGTACTCAAGCGTAGTTTCGACCACACTTGTGTGGTAACAGATCAAATCTCTGCTCAAACAGCTAAGGAGGAGGAGAGGTGACAGTGTAGAATAAAGCTAAACTCAGCTGAACTGTGATCTATGCTTGAGGAATGTTCTAAAATCAAAGCTCAACTCAAAACCAGTTTTAAACAGTGATCAAAGCTTGAGTTTCGTTCTTATGTATTCGCAAACGTTATTCTGATTATAAGAGACCTAATTTTCAATGTACAAGTCTAAAGGCTAACATAATTTGATAGACAAATACTCTAATCACGGCTTACTTACTATATTTTCCTAATGGAGACTGTCGTATAGCCTACCCAAACTGAGCAGTAATATCAATTTGCATTACTTTCTCCTTCCTTAAAGCTCTGATGACCCTTAATACAAAATCTAAAAAAAAACTTTAATCTCAACACCTCGAGGACACTCGAAGATTCAAATTTCGAATTGTTATTTTTTACAAGCATCAAATTGCGACGCTGCCCTTTTGCTCAATGGAAGGAAGATGGCGGCAGATATGCAAATTGCATTCATTCTAAATTTTATTGATTTTCATCCTTTTCAACTGCGATATGAAGTGTGAGCGCGCATAATAAGTTGTTTTGTTAAATGATAAAGTATTAACGATTGTTTTGAATAAATACCTACTGATAATGTGTTACTTTGGTTTACTTTTATGGTTTGTAATTTCGCACATAATCATTTCGATCTATAAAAATACTAATCACACAAGTGCTGTTCTCGATTTGTTTTTCACTTATGTTAGTATTTCAGGATGAATCAATTTAAATTTTTTCTCAACTCTCTCATAATTTTTGATGTAACAATTTGGCAGCCATAAATCATCATTTTACAGCGTAAAATCGTGTACCTATCTACTCTTTTTACTTTACTAGCAGGCCAAAATGCTATAATATAACTTTTATATCAGTGCGTATTATTTTGTTTAGCACGCATTCTTTATTTATTTTATGTGTGAGCTCTTAGCTTTCTTCCCATTAAATCGACATAGGCTCTTTTTACTCATTAAAAAAACTACACTCGTCTGTTGTGTTGATTTTACCGAATAATATCACTGGTCGGTCAGGCCTCTTACAGTATTATCTACAAACCAAGTCTTTCTTAAATCAAGTGAATTTAAATGTGAATTTTTGACTTATTGAAACAAAGGAAACTAAAAATTATAATATTTACAAACCCAGTTATCATAACTTGTAACTCTGACGAATAAAAAATGGCGGACGGATACTCGCTAAGAAAAGATTGAAGCACTTCGTTTTTTCCTAAACCCACCATAATTTCGACATAATTTTAACACACCAGATATATATTGTTATTTTAATCCGGTTAAACTTTGTTTTATTATATTGTTATTTTATTTGTGAAACTACGACAACGACTACCGTCACACGAGATTTGTTGCGTAATCGCGGCTTTTTGTCTTACTGAGTGAGTTTGAGTGTGAACGTGTGCGTACCAGCCCGTACTTTTAAGCGAGCCGTATTATATGCTTCACTTTTTGTTTAGCCAGATGCCACCCGCCTTTTTTTATTCGTCCAAGACTTAGGTATAAGTAAATACTATCTGCAAAGTAGATGTTTAAATCACTTTTATCGGTAATTAGTAGTAAGTAAAGTAGTTCACCCATGCTCAATCACTCAGCTCTCGCTCTTGGTGTTCTGTGACCCGCACACACATTCAACTCAGTTGCATCCACAGCTAAAACGCATTAGAAACAGATAATCTTTATAACAACAATGCTATCAAGTCACAATACGTATCAATCGACTCTTGTCAAAATGATACGGGCCCAACAGTTCTTCAGTTGTAGTAACATCCTTAGATTACGCGACGGTAGGCAATGGAATCGATTTGAATCAAACCCAGACTAAAAACTTATTTTGATATTAATAAAATTGTAAAGATATGTAATCGTAGCTTAAAAAGTTAAAATATACTAAAATTATTACATACAAGAGTAACATTACCATACAAACTTCTTGACTACAATGTCCGCACTGCGCGGTTCTAAAGTTTTCCTTGTTTTATCTTTAAATGAATTTTCTTCATCAGCATAATAATATAAATTGTTAAATGACATAGCATTGCAGTTGGACCTTGATACAGTAATAACTAATAGAGAATAAATATGAATAGGTATATAAAAAACATGATTTACCTATAGATAGCAAAACGCTCTTTGTTTTTATTTTACTGCCCGCCCCTATTCTCTTCTATCAACTCAACTGTTACTATTATGTCTCATGACGTAATACAACTGTGTCTTACGTTTATTGTCAGTGTATTTGTTCGCGCTATTGTTAGTACCTGTCATTTGTGTTTTTTTTATTTCGGAAACGGACACAGGAAAAAAGATGGATGCAGTCAGTATCGATTTGAACCTGTTCGTGTAAAGTGCATTTTATTATTTTATTTCATACTCTTAGGTATTTCAAGTCGAGTGTTTTTTTTGTGTTGTCTGTTGCGGTTTCTTTTTATGTGTTTTCTGTTTTTAAAATGAAGTATCCACGAAGAAAGTTATTTACTAAATGCGCGTCAGAATATGAGTTTTGTAAGTATATTTTATTAACTAATTGACATTTTTACATAATATTTTGAACTATATAATTATGTAGTTTATTAACCTCTTAACTTTGAGCCTATGCCATCCTATGCATGGAAGATTATAATTTTATTATGAATACTTTGATTTGATCGAAATATTACGTACGTAATGAACACAATTACATATTAAAAATAATAATGATTGGATGGAATTAACATAATAAATTATTCTGTTCAATTCCGTCCATTCATCATCGTCATAAAAAAACAAAAGCTTATGGATTTAATAACGTTTACGCAACATTGGCTAGCCGTAAAACAAAAACATTCGCGCGCAAAATTCGTAAATGGAACGCGTGGAATCCGATCGGGCGCTAGTTTATGACGGCGTATAAATGACGGCCATATGTCATTTGTCGCCACTAGGGGTGGCGTTTCTTTAACTTGTAATACCTACCATCAATATCTGTTACACATGTAGGTAATGTAGGTACCTACTAAAAAACAGGATGTATTAGAAAATAACGACCCGCTTGGCACGAGTAGCACTGATCATCTATAGCCTGTTACCTTTTTAGATAATCACTCTTTCTATTGGTAAAAACCGTACGAAAATCCTCCAGTAGTTTTTGAGATTAGCCCAAAAAAACACGAACTTAGCGCAGCGGAGATCCTTAATTTATAATATGTAGTGATGATAAAGAACTGAAAAGCTTCAAACTATGCTATGAAAAATGGAAAAAATACCTAAAAACACCAAAGTCTGCTTTCAGTACGCCTTAGATAATCACTAGATTACTGAAAACCGTACGAAAATCCTCCAGTAGTTTTTGAGATTAGCCCAAACATACACGAACTCAGCGGAGGTCTTTAATTTATAATATGTAGTGATGATGAAGAGCTTAAAAGCTTCAAAGTATGCTATGAAAAATGGAAAAAATACCTATAAACACCAAAGTCTGCTTTCAGTACGCCTTCTCTAAATAAATCACTTTTTTCATATTAGGTAGGTTATATCCAAGTTGTATTTACTTTATAGCTGGGTTTGTTAAGAATTGCACTTACAAATTATCTCAAAAAATCACAAGTCCCTTTAAAATGTTCTATTACAAAATCTGAAATGCAAGTGACAATGCAATGGAAGTGCCCTAAGTTATTGTAAAACTCACTAATGTTTTAAATAAATAAATAAAAGACCTGCAATATTAGCCATTACAAATCTCATCAAATAATCTATAATTAAATCCCCAAACCTATTAAACAATTATCTACCCACAACACGGTTTTAGCTTCATCTTAAAAAATATCATATAGCCAAATTTATGTTATTTCAGTTTATCAGAATTATTGAATGACTGAAATAAAATTTTGGTGTACCTACCAAAATTAAATTAAATAATATACTAAATTATAAATAAATGCAAACTGTTATAAACTACGACATTTCTTAGGTAATGTTTAGAACTGTAATTAATTTAGTTACATTAAGAATTATTTTTGAACTTATACGTTACCAATAATTTTTCTTTTATGTTCCAGTATGTTTTACAAAATAAATAAATCTTATCTTATCTTATCAACATCAACAAAAATCCAGAAACCAGGCAGTTACCAACCCTAAGCTTGGTCTAGCCAATAATACTCAAGGGAGTGCTTTATTTCGAATAACTGTGATTGAGTTTATTACACTATTGCTGTCGAACCTCATAACCACAGAGTACATTGAATATTGCTCATAACTACGCTTTGCACTTACCAATGTTACCAATAATACACTACACAGCTAAGAAATTACTAATACGAAGCATAAAATAGAATTTCAAGATGTAGGTATACTACAGAATTTTATCTTCATGATCATTAATAAATTCGGATTTTTCACAAAAGATCTTGTCGCGTAAGCAAGCTATGCAATAAAATAAGATCTCTGAAAAGAAAATAATCGGGTTTAGAAGCCCAGACGGCTGATGCTTCGTATTAAAACGAAATATTGATTTTCAGTTACGTCTGGTTAAAATAGGAGCCGACTGAAACATAGGTAGGGAAAAATATGACTATGTATTTATTTAAATTGCGACAGTAACAGTGATAGACAGACAGATAAAGAAAATATGTGTCTATATTTAACAATTACTGCGTAGCTTCTGTCATGATCATCATTCGCCCATTACTGTCCTATTGCTGTGCTGGGCATATGGGCCTCTTTCTGAGAATGAAATGTCCTTAGTCCACCAAGGTGGCCTAGTGCTGGTTGCCGAACTACACACACCATCGAGAACTTTATGGGTACTCTTTGGAGGGGCTCGTGGTTAAGTAGCAACCACGCAGATTGTATGATCTGCGAGGTTAAGCTACACCTGCCGAGATCAGTCCATGGGTGGGTGAACATTTCGTTGCACATCGAGACCCCTCCGTGCCTCGAAGAGCACGTTAAACTGTCGGTATCGGTTGCCATACAAATATCTATGGCAGTCGTTACGAGTAGTCAGAAGCCCGAAAGTTTGACAACTGGTCTAACCTCCGATTGTCGGTATTACCCGGTATCGGGTTGCGGGGTGCGGGGTCTGATGGCAGTCGCTCCGTGTAAAATAACGATGTTCAGCCCAGCTAGTTAGACTGGAAGCCGACCCCATCATGGTTGGGGAAAGCCGAGGAGGATGATCTCAGGTATACAGGTTCCTCACAATGTTTTCCTTCACCGTTCTGTCATTATGTCTTGTGCATTGAAAGAACCTCTTTGAGTAGAGGTGATATTTTCATGATAGAGGCCATAGTAATAAATATTCTTTGAATATTTCACCTGGCTACATAGGTAGCCATCACCGTAATAGTACGTATGGTTAAAAAGTTACAGGCCTGCGACTAACAGACGGACAGACGAACGGAGAGATGACGTGGGCATAGTAATAGGGTCTCATTAGCATCCTTTGGGTACGGAACACTAAAAAAATATAAATCGCTATCCAGAACCACACATTCATCCAAATAACTTATTCCATTGGCACCCCGCGATAATATAACACAGAGACGTCCGAGACAGATACAAAACGCTCGTAGGTATCTTGCAAACAGACATCATTTGTAAGTATTAGCTCTGTCGCGATGCAATTGAATAATTCATCGCGATGTTGTTTTCCCGCCAAACCTCTATGGCATAATTTTTTCTTGGAGCAAAGGCGTGGAGTGCCTCCATGCTCTTATAAATATGCATGTGATATCGTTAGCGTGGATGCTAATTTTTTGCATGCATAATTCTGGCGTCATTAATTTTGGCGTGGCGTAGGTCAGGGATGTTATTTTAATTTTCATAGTAGTTTTTACTCTGGTATTTTTTTTTCTGTTTTCTGATAATGTATGAATCTAAGGCTTTATTTTAAATTAAAGTATAAGCAGATCTTTTTCATCTAGCAATGTACAAAATAAAATGATACAAAAGGCGCGCCTAGGTGTCAAAACATTCCTCCACACCCACTGAGGTAATATGTACTACGTACTAGAGAAGACACCTCGAACAAAATGTTTGTAGCACGTTTTAGAGCTCCTGCACTCTCACTCGCTTAGCCACGCTCGCGCCGCGCGTGTTCCGCGGCCAGCAAGTTGCGCGATATTTTTTGTTCGTAATGTCTACTCTAGTACCTACGTAGTACATATTACCTCAGTGTCCACACCGCTGTCATCACAGACTAAGAAGTGTACTACGTAGCTGTCATCTGGCATAGTCCCCAAAAGACTGGCAGCGTTGCTACGTTGAATGGCAACGCTTATTCTTTGACCAAAGAACAAACCAGCCCTCAGGTCACGCGAAGTGTCGTTCAGCCTCTTAGAGCGCGCACTCGGACCCCATGACCTGAGTATTTTGACACTTCGCGTGACCAGAGGGCTGGCTTGTTCTTTGGTCAAAGAATAAGCGTTGCCATTCAACGTGGCAACGCTGCCAGTCTTCTGGGCACTATGCCAGATGAGAGCGGTGTTGAGGAATATTTTGACGCCTAGGCGCGCCTTTTTGTATCATTTTATTTTGTACTTTGTGAATATTGTATTGGCACCCTTTGGATAAAAAATCCTAAAAAAATAATAATTACACAAACTCTTTTTGTTTCAGCTTGTCGCAAGGACAGCTCCAGGCCGTTGGACGCGGCGGCCATCATGAAGGAAAAGAGTAAAAACGCCGCCCGCTCCCGTAGAGAGAAAGAGAACGCAGAGTTTCTGGAGCTAGCCAAGCTTCTCCCTCTCCCTTCCGCAATTACGTCACAGCTGGACAAGGCGTCCGTTATCAGATTGACGACCAGCTATCTGAAGATGCGGCAGGTTTTTCCTGATGGTGGGTAAAGCCTTCTAAGTACTGTACTCCTAATTAATAGGGTTAATTTTTTAAGCTCACTTCCTTGCTCCCAGGTCTAGGTGACGCATGGGGCGCCGCGCC
This sequence comes from Asteroscopus sphinx, assembly GCA_949699075.1. NCBI lineage: Eukaryota > Metazoa > Arthropoda > Insecta > Lepidoptera > Noctuidae > Asteroscopus > Asteroscopus sphinx. The sequence continues at coordinate 6,021,960 of OX453030.1, read as the reverse complement.
ACCACCCCCACAGCCCCGGGAGCTATCAATACGAGAACTAGGCTCCCATCTCCTGCAGACCTTGGATGGATTCATCTTTGTAGTGGCTCCTGACGGCAAGATCATGTATATTAGCGAAACGGCCTCCGTGCACCTTGGACTCAGTCAAGTAAGTCGGGGTTATGACTCATAAAATGGTGTCGATTCTCTTGTTCACAAACTAAAATTATTTTAAACTATCGCTCTCTGTTACTAATAGTAGACTTCGATCAAATATACTATAGATGGACGGTCTTGTACAAAATCAAACCCATAAAATGTCTCCGCGATAAAGTGTAATTATTTATTTATTTATTTAATTATTTATGCACAACTGGGTACAAAGGCGGTCTTAACGCCATAGGCGTTCTCTACCAGACAACCTTACTTAGGGTAATGCAGAGACAAAGAATAAGGTAGATGCACCAGTAAAGTAGTAAAATATGTTTAGTACCACGGACATATAAGGGTGAATCTTGAGAATGGGCGTATTCAGTTGATTCCCTTGGCATATTTTATTTTAGTGAATTTCTTACAAGTAATAATAAAACATGAAATTTAACTAAATTATAAACACATTAATCAGTTTGGCACCAATTTTGGCCAAGCCATTCCAAAGATATACCACAATATACAGTTTTATTAGGCAGGGGAATCAATAAAGACGACAGGGGAATCAAAACTAAAAAACGTTGATTTAAATTTATGTTTATTATTAATTAACACTGAAAACAACTACTACAACAACATAATTATGTATTTTCTTATATTTTTGTTTTCTCTAGAGAAATTGTCTTAATTAAAAATCAGCCTTTTTGCTCCATACATTGGAAATTTGGCACTTTTATTCGAAGGTACTTTTATGGTAGATAATAAAACACATGTTACAAAAAAAAACAATTGACCACTATAAAACTTATCAAAAAAGGGACTACAGAGTGAAAATCCATTTTAGTTTCGGAAGTCGGTGGCAAAAAAAAAAAACAAAACCAAAGACTCCGACTTTTTTTCTGTTATTGGGCGGCAAACAAGCAGACGGCCCACCAGATGGTAAGTGGTCACCGCCGCCTATAGACAACTGCAATAACAGAGGCGTTGCAAGTGCATTGCAATCCTAGAGACAAAGGTGAAATGTCTCATGTGCCTGTAATTACACCAGCACACAACAAAGCTACTTGGTCGCAGAAATAGGTATGATCCTAGGGTAGTATTTTTGCGTACGAGCTTCTTCACAAAGAGCTCTGCTATACTATAACTACGACGACTACAACTTCCAAAATTAAAATAATTTTTCACTTGGTAGTCGGTTTTTCGAATTTTTTTTTAGAACGCTCATCTTTTCTTATCTCAATAAAATTTGAGATAGAGATAATATAGGACTGTGTTTATGATAACTTTAAAAAAACCGGTCAAGTGTGAGTCGGACTCACGCAGTAAGGGTTCCGTACCACACATCGACCTGATACCCATAGAAACTGATTTAATTTACGAGAGTTCAACAAAATATATCAACGCACCGTGCGCGAAATATGAATTTTTGCATCTCTTTCTTACCACCACGGTACCACGACATATGTCTATGTTTACCCTATTTTAAGTATTTACTGATAAACTACATAGTATTCACTATATTCAAACCAAATTCAACGCTAGTATGTATTACCGTTTTGAAGATAGAGCAGGAACAAAAACGTTGAAAAAAATGCATTTTTTTCGAGGATTCTTGTATGGCAGAACCCCCTTTGGTTTTTTATTTTTAGTATTTGTCGTGATAGTAGTCATAGCAACACATATTCTGAGAAAATTTCAACCAGCTACCTATTACAGTTCAAAAGATACAGCCCTTTGACAGACAGACGGATGGACGGAAGGACTGCGTAGCGAGAGTAACCTAGGACCCTAGTCCCATTTGGCACCCTTTGGGTACGGAACACTAAAAAGGCACATGATATTATTCATAATAACAGCCTCAGTAATTTTTAAGTCTACGCAAGCAATCCTCGCGATTTTTTTTGTGTCGTAATAAATTATCTTCTTTTTATTACTTTATATGACTTTTTATTAATGATTAAAAATTAATATAACTATGTATTTGAAAGAAACAATACTAATTGAAAGAAAACCTTTCTGTTTTTCAAGGTAAATTAGGAAAACGTTGATTACCCTGGCGCAAATACCAGGGGGATCAAGTCCAAGGGAATCAAAAAAAGTATGTTTTTCGTCGATTTTGCTTAAAATAATATGATTATAATAATAACAATTAAATGACCAAATAATGGTCGCTTATGCGGTTCTATTTACTATACTAAACCATTCCTACATGATCAAAAAGTAATTATAAATGTGGTCAGGGTAATCAACGACCTAGTGGAACAAAGTCAGGGGAATCAAATGTTTACCTTCGTAACTTTGAACTGGAGTGACGAGAGGTTCTACCTTCTTCCACGATGTTCGAAGCGCGACTAGAACTCGCATATCGACATGGAAGTAAACTTCTACAACGTTCCACTAGTGATATACGTGTAGTTTTGTGACGTGCCAGTGGAATCAACGTTTAGCCCTGGACAAACCTTAGATATCTAATAACTTAAATTAAAACTACGATAAACACACATACTATTTTTTTTTTCAATATACAACTAATCCCCTAGCGGTTAGATCACATCAATAACTTAGTTTCCTTTCATAAGTGGGTGTTTTGAGGATAGTTTTCACAAAAAAAGTAGCGCGGACGCGCCAGGGGTATCAATTTTTAGGGCTTTAGTTTTTTTTTTCGACTATTTGTATCTAAATTAGGCACTATCACTATCGTGCCCCAGTTAGATCATAGATTAAAGTAACCTAAAAAAAATAGTGTGGGTCTAAGTTTTAATACTACGGGTAGTATTTCCCTCCGGACAGCGCAAAATGAGCCTCTCAAGATTCACCCATAACTACTACTACTACTGACTTACTTATATTTACGTACTTTTTATTATATTTTTTACATATAATAAAAATAAATAATTATGTTTACGACAACGACAAGTATTACGACACTCTATCCTTTGTTTGCACATTTGGAGTACAGTTTTTTTTCTACACATTTTAGCATGTTTGTAATCGCGACACGTCTCACCGCTAGCGCGGTCGTGAAGCGACTGAGAGCGAAAAAACTGTACACGCGACTGATTAATTATTGCACAGTTTTGATGGGGCCGTTTTACGGGCGGCGATCGTGCATCTATGGTATATTTGATCGGAGATAGTAGATGCAAAAAAGGGAAGGCAACAATTTCTGAGATGTCAAGTTAGTTAACGTGTTCCACTTCGGCACGTTTCGAGATCACGACTAAACTTGTATAATTTGACGACCTCTGTGGTCTTGTGGTTCGAGTGTCGGACTGCTGATCATGAGGTCGTGGGTTCGATTCCCACAGGACACAAATATTTGTGTGATGAACATAAGTGTTTGTGTTGGTCTGAGTGTTTTATTATAAGTATGTATTTACAAAAAATAAAGTATTTAAGTATTATAGCCAATGTCTAGTATTTATTTATTTATTATTAATAATACACCAACAGTTATAAACATCAGACATTATCTTATTCTAATATTACAGGTACATTATCCGATGCTTAAACAAATTAAAGGCGTACATAACATTCATAGGTACCATAGTACAAGCTCTGCTTAGTTTGGAACTAAATGGTGCTGTGTAAAAATGTCCCAAATAGAAAAAAAATAAAAAAATTACAGCACTAAAATTGTTGTCATCCCTTTCTTGTATCTACTATTAGTAAAAGAGAGCGATAGTTTAGAATAAGTTTAGTTTGTGAACAAAAGAATCAACATCACTGTCTTAGTTAAGAAAGTAGGAGTTATGAATCGTAATTCCAACTAAAAAGTCCTCAGCTTTAATAGACGGCACTTTGTATCAAACACGTCTGTTTTAATGACGCCTTAACTATTCGTTATATTGTGTCTAGTGAGGGCACTATGCACGCCCAGTGCAGTTTGCAGTCCTTCAGAACTTAACTAAAACAAAAACAGTAACAATCCCCAGTAATTTCGTGTCCTCGAACTGTTTACTAGGAAAAACAAAATAACTCATAAGAGCCTATGTACACAGCGTATTTTCTACGCGGTACACACATGCGTCAGTCGCAGCCAGAAACCTTTGTACACGTCTGAAAATTCAATTAAGCTACGCGCGTTCGGATTGAAATAAATGAGCAGATACGTCGATACAGGCGCGCTGTGGTGGCCCATTTGTATAGGCCTATTTCTATTAAATTTCGCAACAGCGCGAAATATGACAAAAACGCGCATACACAGCAATACGTTTCCCACTTTTGTATCGATTAAAATGCAACAATCTGCTTTTTGAACCGAAAAATACGCCTTAAACGCGGGTAGAAAATACATCATGTGCATAAGTAGGCCCTAACTAGGTTTAATATTTCAAATGTAAAAAAATATAGTTACTGTTGAAAAATTGCTCGTAGCACAAACAGCCAACATAAATTATTTCAGTTCAATTGCGTTGATAACTTAAGGAGATATAGGCGTCCAAGAAAATAGATTACCTACGCATCGAAGAACATATGTTTTCAAGCACAAGCGTATAAATCATTCTTCAAAGGTTAATTACATGCCCCGCGTATTACATGGAAGGGGCCATATTTTATCGGATTTAATATAATACTAATTGAAAGACCCAGTGAAAGAAAAGCTTTCATCGTTCTGCATTGATGACAACATTCGTATTCATAATGAATTTACAGCCATCTTGGCTTTTCATGTGCACGTGGATTTCAACATCCGTTTGATGTAATGAAAAGAAAAAGGCGGGAATAATGTAAATATAAAAAGTAGGCTGTAGTATCTGTACAGCTTAAGGTTTTAGATCTGATAATCCTCCTTGGTTCGAATACTGCTCCAACAACGATTTATTTGATAGAACTAATTTTTATAATATTGTATTACATTAAGACACTCAACTTTAAATTAAAAGTGTTTTAGTAAAATTTCTAGACCAGTGCTCTATGGTTTTGTGATCTCTACTTGTACAGTCGACTGCATGACAGTGGTAACACTTGAATTAGAAAACCGCCCATACTGCTTACGAAATAAAGGCGCTGTCAGTGTCAAACTGTTATCAATGTCGTGCGGTCAACCCACAGACCTACGGTCAACCGTTCTTCTTGTAGCTAGAAAAACACATAATCATATTTTCTATGTGATACATACTGGCCACCTAGTTGCTTCCCCGGTCGCGCTGACGGCGAGTGACGTCTCTCTGTCTTTGATTAATTCAAACGAAATAAAGAACATTGTAATTTATAAAAATGTGTATTTAATACTATGATTTATGGAAAGGGCCATCGAAGCGTACCAAAAAGGGCATGATCACAATCAGGTTTTTCGTTTTTCGGATCAATGCCCAAGAAGTGCTAAGCATTATATATTTTTCCTTTAGTCAAACTTTAAATTGACTGACATGAGCAATTTAACATTTCCCATTTAATCATTGCCATGGTTCTGATTTGGATTTGAATGGATTTTTTTAGAATTCATTTGCATAATCATCAATTATTACGACAAGACAGCGTTCATACTAATATAATATCTACTACCTGTAAATATAAATACAAATATTTTTATTTAAACATGTTGACCATCCCTGCTATAACCTTTTCCGCCGTGTAAAATTCGTAAATTAACTCCTCACTATCCCACAGGTAGAATTGACGGGCAACTCAATATACGAATACATCCACCAATCAGACCACGAGGAGATGACAGCAGTGCTAAGTCTACAACACCCACACTCTTACCTACCGCACCAATATCCCAGTCTAGGGTGAGTACCTACTAGAGTCCTCGCATTGACTACCAATGTCCTCACCTTCAGCAAATACAACTCAATGTACGAGTACATCTACCAATCAGACCACGAGGTGATGACAACCAGTATCCCAGTCTAGGGTAAATACCAGTATCCTAACTTTAAGTGAACAATACAAATTATCAGTACCTGTGGTTTGGATTATAAGTAAACAGCACCTACACACTTCTGAAATGAAGTCGTACTAAAATGTGTTTCTGATAACGATACGAAAAAGTCCATATAACCTTTTTTTGCCGGTAAAAGTGTTAAATTAACGTTACTTTTGATGGTATCGTTATAAGTCTCTGAATTTAGAAAGACTGCTATTGTAGGACATACGTATCTCATTGATGCTCTTTTAAGGCACCCCATAGCTGGAGTTGCAACTGATAATGCGCGAAACGGTACTGAGTCCTCGCATTGTTAACCATTTAAATAATATAAATGTTCGTCAGGTATCCAGTGGGCGGGACGTGGGGTCCAACTGTGGACATAGAGTGTGAACGAGCATTCTTCATCAGAATGAAGTGTGTCCTCGCCAAAAGAAATGCTGGGCTCACAACTTCGGGGTACAAGGTAAGTGTTTCGACAATTCCAGAGAGACTGGATACTCTGGCAACCTGACGATGCGTAGCCAAGTCGCCTTTATTTATGATGTCTATGGTCTTGTGGTTCGAGTGTCGGACTGCTGATCACGAGGTCGTGGGTTCGATTTCCACAGGACACAAATATTTGTGTGATGTACAATAAGTGTACAAAAAATACTTTTTTTTTATAAATACATACTTACAATACATAAGCAACACCCAGACCAACACAAACACTAGTGTTCATCACACAAATATTTGTGTCCTGTGAGAATCGAACCCACGACCTCATGGTCAGCAGTCCAACGTTCGAACCATTAGACCACAGTCGTCGTACTTATTTGGCAACCTCATTTGGCTACGGTACGCAGCGTAGGGCGCCTCCCTGCCAGCTGGACCGACGACCTGAAGAACGTGGCTGGGGGAGACTGGATGCGGAAGGCAGAGGACCGAGTGTTGTGGCGCAACTTGGGAGAGGCCTATGTCCAGCAGTGGACTGCGATAGGCTGAGTTGATGATGATGATTTGGCTACGCTTCGTAGCCAGCGACGTCGCCATGGCGTCCTAGTGTGTTAGTGCTCTAAGTTAAAGGTGTATCCACATTAGGACGGGCGGGCACGGGACGGGGGCAACGAGTTCAATTTAAAATTATCCTTGTACTTTAAGATTAGAGACTAAAATATGGGAGCACATTGACGACATGCGGACGGGTGGACGTGCCCGTCTTTGATCTTCATTATTGTCATCATCATTTCAGCCGAAAGACGTTCACTGCTGCACATAGGCCCCCGAAGCATCGCCACAACGACCGGTCCTGCGCTTTCCGCATCTAGCGGATTCCCGCGACCTTCACCAGGTCGTCGGTCTATCTTATGGGGGGCCTACCCACGCTGCGCCTTCCAATACGCGGTCGCCACTCCAGAACTTTACGGCCCCATCGGCCATCCGTTCTGCGAGCAATGTGCCCCGCCCACTGCCACTTAAGTTTGGCAATTCTTCGAGCTATGTCAATTACTTTCGTTCTCCCGCGAATCTCCTCATTTCTGATTCGATCACGCAGGGACACTTTGAGCATAGCCCTCTCCATTGCCCTTTGAGTGACTTTGAGCCTTCTTATCAGGCCCGTTGTGAGCGACCACGTTTCAGTGCCGTAAGTAATTATTGGCAACACAAACTGGTCAAAGACTTTCGTCTTGAGACACTACGGTATTTTGGACGAGAAGATATTGCGTAGCTTCCCGAACGCTGCCCAACCGAGTCGGATTCGACGATTGATCTCTGTCTCGAAGTTGGACCTACCTAACTGGACGTCTTTGATCTTATTAAGATTATTTTCAATTGGAATCGTTGCGCCCCCGTGCCGTACACGTCGTCATGTGAACAAACCTTAAATCTACTAAGAATCTCTTAAAATTAGGGTCTAGATGGTACTTATTCGCTCAATTTAAAATGAATCTAAAACAATACTGCCACGCGTTGCATATTCTCTGTGAATTGAAGGGTGCGCACGCTCAATTATACAAACATATGGAATAAGGGGAATTAGGATCAAAAACATGGGGTTATGGGAATCCGTACCAGGGGGTAAGAGTGTTATTAGAATTGGTATTAATCGAAGGGGTGTTGGTGTGCAAAAGGTATGGGGAACACGGGACGTCTATGGTCTAGTGGTTCGAGTATCGGACTGCTGATCACGAGGTCGTGGGTTCGGATAGGACACAAATATTTATGTGATGAATATAATAAGTATTTGTGTTGGGCTGGGTGTTTCTTATGTATTATAAGTATGTATTTACAAAAAAAGTATATAAGTGTTATATCCACTATCTAGTACCCATAGTACAAGTTCTGCTTAGTTTGGGACTAGATGGTGTTTTGTAAATTGTCCCAAAATATTAATATTTATATGTTTATCTATCTTCATCCTCGCCAGAGGATGGGCAGCAGCGTTCTCTGAGTATTTAACCAACCAACTGCGATCGCTAACCCGCCTGCCAAGCGTGACGTGTGGGGGAGGCCTATGTCCAGCAATGGACGTCTTTCTGCTGAAATGATGATGATGATTTCTGTTTCTAGGTGTTTAATGGATAATTTGTTTAAAGCAATACATACATACGCAAAGTTTGAAGACAAAGGTCTTCAACCAGTGCGTCCTGCCAGTCATGACTTACGGTGCCGAGACGTGGACACTGACAGTTGGGCTTGTCCACAAATTCAAAGTCGCTCAGCGAGCTATGGAGCGAGCTATGCTTGGAGTTTCTTTGAAGGATAAAATCCGTAACGAGATTATCCGGAGAAGAACCGGAGTGACCGACATAGCTTGTAGGATCAGCAAGCTGAAGTGGCAGTGGGCTGGCCATGTCTGTCGAAGGACCGATGGTCGTTGGAGCAGACGAGTCCTTGAGTGGAGACCGCGAATCGGCAAGCGCAGCGTAGGGCGCCCCCCTGCCAGGTGGACCGACGACCTAAAGAACGTGGCTGGGGGGGACTGGATGCGGAAGGCAGAGGACCGAGCGTTGTGGCGCAACTTGGGAGAGGCCTATGTCCAGCAGTGGACTGCGATAGGCTGAGTTGATTGATACATACCTAGATCACACCTACCACGCCTATCACGCCTGTTTTTCATTGGGGTAGGCAGAGAGTATAGCGATTTACACCAGCTACAATCCTGACCACAGAGGTAGATAGATAGAATGGTTGTAATCACAATTTTACTTGAGATTCATGCGTGGCAACTTTCGGACAAACCATGCCTCCCATGTTGACGTCATTAATAAAAAAATAAATAAAACACATTTACTTTACAGCTAATGTTTCTGCAGTTAGAAACAGCGCAATAAGACATTTTTGCCGGTTTTTGTTACAGTATTTACAGAAACAAGTGATAAGGCTGAGAAAGGCTTTGAAATGCCCTGCACTATGGTGCAGAGTGTTGGCACGCGCGCTCTACCCACTTGACCATTCTATTTATTTCTGTGCTATGGGGTTTATGGTTGATGACGAGACCCCATATCTCTTCTCAAACCGTCTCCATCTGACCGATGTCATCAACTCCAGGTCATACACTGTTCGGGGTACCTCCGAGCGCGGCGCTTCGGGGAAGGGTCGGCGCCGCTCGGCCTCATCGCGGTTGGACACTCGCTGCCGCCATCTGCCGTCACAGAGCTCAAACTACACTCCAATATGTTCATGTTCAGGGCTTCGCTGGACATGAGGCTTATATTTTTAGATGCCAGGTATGTAGTCACAATTTTTTGCAACTTGAGCCCAGGGCCTGGGGATCCAAAGGGCCTTCAAGGCCCTGCGACAGTAGAATCGTTGAACAATTATTACTGAATTTTGATATCAGTGACTGTTTTTAGGGTTCCGTAGTCCTACAAGGAACCCTTATAGTTTCGTCATGTCCGTCCGTCTGTCCATCTGTCCGTCTATCCGTCTGTCCGTCTGTATGTCTGTCCTAATCCTTTACAGCTTAATAACTTCTACAGTTATAAACATAAGTAAATGAAATTTTGTTAAAAAATGGTTTAGATATAGATCTCAATTTAAAAAGAATAAAAAAATCTTGATAACGTATTTTAGGGGTGGCGCCCATACATGTGAAATGGGGATGAAATTTTTTTTTTCACTGCTCCCCCTCGTGTGGGGTATCATTGAATAGGTCTACTAAAATGAAGGTAATGTTTCATACACAACTTTTTTATCAGGTATACCATCTGCGAAATACAGCCCGCCAAAGTGGCTTGCAATGTGTCCCCCCCCCTGCCATTTCTAAGCTATGCAACGTAAAAACTTATAGTCTTCCACATTGATAGAACTTTATAAAAACTCTCTTTTAAAATTATTTCGAGTATTATGTGATTATAAATTTTTGAGTTATAGTGAGAAAACTGAAAAATACTTAAGGCGTCCTAGTACATAGGTCATTGACCTTAGAGAAAAATTATTGCTCCTTTAGTTACTACCTATTTAAAAAAATCACAAAAAGTAACTTTGTGTTATATTGATATGACATATTTCTTAAATTTAGCTTCTTAAATTCAGCGCTAGGTGGCGCTGTTTGCTAAAACTAAAATAGCCATAATTAATATTCGATTTGATTTGTTTGTAAATAATACTGAGCATGGCCCGACATGCTCTTGGCCGGTATTTTTTTTTTTTGAGGTTTAAGTTTTTTATTATACTCCTTTTTTAAATTGATCGCTGTAAATGTGAACATAATGTCTATTATTACATAGAGTATCGAATCGTTGGGTTGATCCTATTATGGTCGAGCCAAAACTTAAAATCATTATTAGTAATTAATTAGTTTACTTCAGTGAATTTGTCTCAGTCATTAACCTACATTTTTCTCACACAATTCTTTCCAAATAATCATGTAACAAATCATTGTACTATTATTATTTGAAAAGAGTATTTCCATGGAGTTTCTTGCCGGCTCTTCTCCATAGGACCAACTTTTTGGAACCGTGCAACGAGATTCATAATTAACGTTTTGAAAGTGCATGTAAATCTTATTCAAAATAAAAACTTTTGAAGTTGACTAACCAGTGTTCACGGTAGCTTAGTGGCTAAAGCACTGGCGTACTGAGCCAGGACTGCCAGGAGTCGCAGGCTCGAATACTGCTCGTGAGCGATTTTTTCATTCCACAATTTTTAACTTTAGATTTCGCATGCGTAATTGCGTTAAAAATAATAAAACAATTATTAACCAGTTAATTTTAACAGATTAGTCATATGATGGCGTTTTTGACGTTTTCCTGCTCATGAAGATCCGTAAATATTGACAGCCGCAATTGCCGTACTTTATTGTCAATAGTGATGCACTGCTACAGCAGTAAATTTTCGAATTTCAAATCTATTATTCAAATTATATTTATTTTTTTGAACAACAGGGTTTTTGTTACATATTGTACAAGCGAAGTTCGTATGTTTTCAGTCAAGACGTAAGTAATAATAATAAAATAATAAGAACGACCCATACTGTAGCTCATTAAGCATATTAACAGAGACGCTCCAGTACATACATAAAGATAGTTTTGTAATAATTGGAAAATAAATACTTAAACCTAACCATAAAACCCTAACTAAAGAAAAAATAACGACACTGTTGGACGAATAGATCATAAAATGTCCAATAATGTCAAAACAACATCAAAGCTAGTGCTTCAAAGCCGCTACACAAACATCGATATCGACAAATAAAATATCAAAAAGACAGCACAATAATTCACTACAATCAACAATTTGATGTGAGTTAATAAAATCAGCGAAAAGCCGTAAGGCGCGACGCCAAACGATTTCACAGCCGCCTAGCTGTAGCGTCGTGGGCGATGTCGATGTTTTGTCGATATAGGCACATCACTAGGTAGTATTATCGATTCGATTAGAACTTAGGCCCGTATTCCAGAAGGATACTCAAGCGTTGATCTCTGTTTAAAACTAGTTTCATGTTGAGCTTTGATTTTAGAACGTCCCTCAAGCAGAGATTTGTTGATCACAGTTCAGCTAAGTTTAGTTTCGTTTTATATTGTCACCTGTTTCGGTATTTGGGCAGATATTTGATCTGTAATCACTCAAGCGTGGTCCAGACTACGCTTGAGTAGAGATTTCTATTATATTACAGGTCAAATTCGTGTGTTTTGTTGTTGAATTAAAGTTTATAATTACCGTTCTGGAATACGACCGATACTCAAGTAACGATTCTATCCTTAAGTAGTGATCAGGTGATTGGAGTTTAAACTGTACTTGAGGAAGCTTCTGTAATACGGGCCTTAGAATAGAACCATAGATCTAGTTGTATAGAATAACAAGGATGGCAAAAAGCGTAAGTAAATGTTTTATTAGTTTTAATCTTTTAATACATCTTCTAAGTATATTTGCAAGCTATACGACTTATACGAGTATAGCCTGTCAGAAAAATTGGTAATAGGGCTATCTCCTCAGACTGCGCCTGCGCCAGTCGTAGTTAAGTATCATCACTTGTGGAGATTATTTTGAGCAATAAAACCTGATTTAAAGACTGTTACTAGAAAAAAAACAGTTTTCTCAGTACTGAGAGCGGTGAGCACGATTTGAGGTGCATGTGTGTGCGTGAGTGCTGGTTTGTACAAGGAGGAGCACGGTTTTGTTGGCTTCACTATGATTGTTCGCAGCACTCCGTCTATATTTTTTACTATTTGTGTACAGAAGTGGATACCTAACTGTGAGTTTGCACAGACGAAACATTCACATAAAAACATGTTGAAAAGTCAGTTTTCTGTCAATGTATCGAATCGCGTTCGCATTATCACACAACTTGTTGAAACGAAACTTGTTTGACATTTCATAGTCTATTGACATGTTTCACAATAAATTTCGATACACTTAAAAGTATCTGCTTTCGGCCATACATGTTTACCGACCTCATTGGATAACACAAAAAACGAGATTTATACTAGTTTTGACGCATGATTAAGCATCAGTGCGAACGTCAGCCGTGACAAATCTATAGACAAACATGTCAATGTGTAAGTTTTTAGTCAGTGCAAACACAGGGCCAACAACAAATCTTGAAATCTGTCAAAGAATTTACCCAGTTTTCTGCAGTGCGAACGTAAAATCAACAAAACAAGTTGTGACATTAGTTTCATATGACAAGTTTCGAGACATTACATGTTAAATGTTTTTTGGTGCAAACCCACAGTTACTCATCGTAATTTGATCAAAATGTATAGAATTACTGTTTTTTTTGCGATTTCATAGTATTAACTCAATCTAAAAATCTAAATACGCTGATACGTCAAGTCCTTAGCTATGGAGTGTAGGGCGCATTTCTTCGAACCGCTAACGCGCATTGTTGAGTAAGGTTTACGCGCCTCTGATTGGCGTGAACCAATAAATGTTGAACTTGCGGACACTGCGCTTGTCCAATGTTTACGACACGGCAAAAGTTAAGTTGAAGTGATTTTTTACAGTTGTGATTAAGTATTTTTTTCATTAATTTTCAGCTGTTAAGCTTAGTTAACAGTTGCATTGTACACAGTTGGACAGTTGCACAGTATATAACCTATGGAAAACACGTCAAATAAAACTTTTTATCAATAAATTGAACCGACGAAAACAAACTGAAAAGCGAAAAATAACTAATTATGAGTCGGCTACAAACGAAGTTTTAACAACAAAGTGCGTGTAAGTTGCAAGTGGTCGAGCGGAGAACGCATTTATTGAAAGTTATTGTTTATCGTTGAAAATTTCACGTTGTATTTGATGTGACGTTGTTTTTATTATTTATTTAAAGTAATTTAATGATCTTCGTTGATTGGTTGTTTGGCGCCGACTCATAATTAGTTATTTTTCGCTTTTCAGTTTCTGTTTTCGTCGGTTCAATTTTTTGTTAAAATGTTTAATTTTTATTTTTTTGTGGTTAAAATCAAACTCCAGGTCTCCATTATGTCGTAGTGTCTAGAGAACTATATTTATGTGTTTCAGGTTTCAACAGAATCGGTTAACAGGTAAGAATTCAGTGGGTGAACACAAACACTCATCCCCTGCTTTACTACCCTTAGGGGTGGATTTTGATTTTGAAATTTAAATGGGACCAACTTCGAGATATACCCTATCTATTAAAAAAAGAATCATCAAAATCTGACCACTCTGTAAAAAGTTATGCGTGGTCATATATAAAAAAAAAAAAAATATATATATATACGCGTCGAATTGAGAACCTCCTCCTTTTTTTCGTCGGTTAAAAATAAGGAAACAGTCTCGCTAACACTCACTAAGCAAGACAATAGAGCCATGATACATACATGATATTGTCATGGCATGATGACCGTGACCTGCCAAAGAAAATATAATTTTACCCATCTTCAATTTGCTAAATTGTTATTATAGTCGTGTTGACACGACAGGAAAACAACTAGGAATCAATATTATTAACTCACGCAGTATGGAATTTCTTGTTTTTTACTTTTGATAAAATTAGCAACGTTATAAAAGTTAAAATTTTATTGGAACCAACATGTCGGCAGTTATGGAAAAAGCACAGGGCCTTGGCCTTGTTTGTTAGCGATTCAGACTTATGAGTCCTTTGCATTGGTCACAGTGACGGTCGCGGCCGTCGCTGTGCCGTTACGATTCACGCTGAATTAAATATGTACTAAGATAGTTACGTATGGTAGTGAACTGACTTGAATCTTTAAATATAAATGTGTCGACACAATTGGAAAACGATGGCAAAGTTCCGTTTTCCGTCTTTTTCTTTTTAAATACAGATACAGCGTAATAATTTTTTTGGACTTGTGTTAACCACCACCTCACTTGATGTTAAGCGATAGTGCGATCGATGATGGTGACTGTCTGACAAAAAATCACACAAGTGATATACTAGAAACAATCGATAGTATCGTGAATTTGCTTAATAATAATAACCTGCAAATAAATCTCTCTAAGACAAATTTTATGAATTTTAATTATGGAAGTGACATAAGCATAACATATAATGGATACAATTTGGACAGGCCCTAACAGGTAACATTCTTAGGTGTAATAGTGGATAGAAAACTAAGCTGGAAAAATCAAATTGACAAAGTGTGCAAAAAGGTAAACAAATTCGTTTTCGTTTTAAAACGCTTGAAGAAAACGGCAACACAGGAAACGGCTCTAATGGCATACCACGGCTACGTAAGTTCCGTTTTGCGATACGGGATTATACTATGGGGTCGTAGCACTGATTTTAACAGAGCCTTTATTGTTCAGAAAAAGTGCATTCGCGCAATTAGCGGGATCGGCCCAAGGGAGTCATGCAAACCGATTTTTAAATCTTTAAGGATACTTCCATTACCTTGCCTTTATATTTATGAAGTATCCTGTTTTGTTAAATAACACACAAATTTGTTCAAAAAGGCAAAGGATATATTTCCGAGGAACACGAGGAATAGAGATTGCCTCGTTTACGACCACTTGCCAAAAACGGAACTACATAAAAAGAGCAGCTATTCGATGAGTATAAAAATATATAATAAGCTACCCGATACCATTAAACCATTGCCTCTTACTAAATTTAAAAGAGTTTTGCACGCCTGTCTGCTCCATTACAGTTTTTATTCATTAAACGAATATTTCTTATCAAATTTTGACTAAAAATAAACAAGTGTAAATAAATAATTGCAATAATATTATATAAATTCAGAAAAAATTTAATTATAATATTAATATAGATGAGGTAAATTCAACAAAATTTTTAGGTTTGTGGATTGACCAAGACATGAAATGGAAATCACAAATAGATAATATTTGTAAAAAACTAAACAAGTTCTCTTATGCGTTGTATATGCTTTCCAAAGTCGTGAACCAAAAAGCAGTACTGACAGCATATAATGCTTATGTTTCTTCCACTCTAAGATATGGTATCATATTTTGGGGTAATTCAACAGATAGAGAAGAAGCTTTTAAAGCCCAAAAGAAATGTGTTAGGGCTGTGTGTAAGCTTAGACTACCTAATAGTTGCAGGCCGCATTTCAAAGATTTAGGCATTCTTACATTACCGTCACTATATATTTTCGAATTAGCTGTATTTATTAAGTCACATTCCGAACTATTTCCAACATTAAACATTAGGCGACACCGTGATAAAATACAAGCAGTTTCTCACGTCACAGCATTATTTGACACTAATATACTAGGCATGGCTCCTAAACTTTATAATAAAATTCCAAAACCCATAAGGAATATACGTGACTTAAGACTATTTAAAAAGGAGTTAAAATTGTTTTTAATCAGTAAAACTTACTATTCAATCAATGAATTCCTATCTGATTATAATATTTAAATATTAGAGATTTGCATTCGTATTTACTACCGGTACCTAATTAATAATCTAATAAATCAATAATGATATGAATATTTTGAATGCAGCTAATTCCTGTAAATTTATTATTTAAAAACATGTGTAAATTTAAATCTTAAATAATAATTATATAAATAAAGTGAATTAATGTAATTCATCCTAATTGTTTGATAATGTTGTGTAATATGCTTAATTAAGTATTAATATTTGTATGCCACCTGTGGCAGCACACAGAGAGACTACCTATAATGTACTAACACCAAAATTACCTGTGTACACAAATAAACATTTTGATTTGATTTGATTTGATTTAAACATTTGCATGCTATGATATAAAGCATATAGCGGAATAAGCGGACTATGAATGAACGTACCAACTACAATGTACCTATTCCTTGCAAATAAAGACATTCTATTCTATTCTATTCACGCTTGTCCAGCAAAATCCTATTCACTCAAGCCTTGAAGACCATCAGATTATATTATCGGGAAACACAGACGCCGCCGGCAAGAAATTCCACTCCCTAGCGGTACGTATAATGAATTAATTAACAAAAACAATATTGAAGTTCTCATATTGAAACCTTTTTACATAGCAAGCCTACAGTTTGTAGAAGCATGATTCAATTTTAAAATCCTCAAACAAACCAAATAAATACTCCTAAAACCTGTGTCGACTACATCTCCGTGTCGACGCCATTGGAAAACGCTCTGAGCTTGCATTGTTCGTTACCAATACAGAGTTATGCCCAGTTTCTCAGAAGTGCGTGAATTGCCGACTATAATAATAATATCGCTTGCTCTTGGTTATTTTCAACTATTAATTATTGCTGGCTTATTTCCATGTCCATCTGCAAATACGAGAAAAACTTATAGTGATGTACTTCGTAACTAGTATTTTTATTTTTTATCGATATAGCCACAGACATAAATAAATAAATATTTTTGGGACATTTTAACACATCACCATCTAGTCCCAAACTAAGCAGAGCTTGTGCTATGGGTACTAGACCATGGATATAATACTAATATACTTATTTTTTTTGTTTATACATACTTATAATACATAAGAAACAACCAGTAAAAAATATAGACTAAAATGCTGCGAACAACCATAGTGAAGCCAACAAAAACCGTGCTCATTCATGTACAACCACTGCTCACGTAAACACCATGTACCTGAAGGATATTTGTTTTCGCGATGCTTACTGGAAGATGCCGCGACATGTGAACTGAGAGGGGTGAGCGCGGTTTAAGGTGCATGTGTGTGCGTGAGCACTGGTTGTACATGAAGGAGCACGGTTTTTGTTGGCTTCACTATGGTTGTTCGCAGCACTTAGTCTATATTTTTTACTATGTCTGTGGATATGGCTAAGTCGTTTACAACAACAATAACTAAATAGGTAGATTATTTATTACAATGTATTTTGTCTCTTGACACGAGACTAGTAGGTACCTATTTCAACTTTCAAGCTAGCATAGCAAGATACAAGGTAGTAGGTATCCAGCGTCCTATCCTGGATTACTATCCGGGCTTGGCACAATGCTTATGTCAGCTAATATGCCATAGTCATCGGATTATATGCACTAATAAAATGGGAAAATATGCATGCAAATATGCTTTTAAAAAGGTTCAACATAACATAACATCACGCCTGTATTTCCCCGAAGGGGTAAGCAGAGGTGTATAGTACACCCACATTTCGCCAGTTATGTTATAGTACCATGTAATAGGGGGCGAGCCTATTGCCATTGATCGGGCACAGATCCAGACTCCGGGCTGCTACTGAAAAAAAGGTTCAAATGTACACAAAATACCTATGCACTATAATAATGCCAAATATGCCATAATCGCCACGCTTGGCAGGGCGGGTTGGCGATCGCAGTTGTTTGGTTAAATACTCATAAAACGCTGCTGCCCATCCTCTGGTCAATATACTAATCAACGTGAATTATACTAACGATTTAAATTGTGGAAAGAATAAAACTTTTTAACAAAAAATTGAACCGACGAAAACAGAAACTGAAAAGCGAAAAATAACTAATTATGAGTCGACGCTAAACGAACTTTTAACAAGCAAAGTGCGTGCAAGTTGCAAGTGGCCGAGCGGAGAACGCATTTTTGGAAAGTAATTGTTTATCGTTGAAAATTTCACGTTGTATTTGATGTGACGTTGTTTTTACTATTTATTTAAAGTAATTTAATGATCTTCGTTGATTGGTTGTTTGGCGCCGACTCATAATTAGTTATTTTTCGCTTTTCAGTTTCTGTTTTCGTCGGTTCAATTTTTTGTTAAAAAGTTTTATTTTTCATTTTTTTGTGGTTATAATCTAACTCCAGGTCTCCATTATGTCGTAGTGTCTAGAACTATATTTATGTGTGTCAAGTTTCAATAGAATCAGTTAACAGGTAAGAATTCAGTCGGTGAACAAACACTCATCCCCTGGTTTACTACCCTTAGGGGTGGATTTTGATTTTGAAATTTAAATGGGACCAACTTCGAGATATACCCTATCCTTTAAAAAAAGAATCATCAAAATCGGACCACTCTGTAAAAAGTTATGCGTGGTCATACATAAAAAAAATATATATATATATATAGGTACGCGTCGAATTGAGAACCTCCTCCTTTTTTTCGTCGGTTAAAAAAGCGCTCACGAGCAGGATTCGAACCTGCGACTCCTGGCTCAGTACTCAGTACTTTACTACTGTAGGTATGTGTAGTAGTAGTAGAGCTTCTTTGTGAAAGAGGTCGTCCGGGGAAGTACTACCACCGTGCCTACTTCTCCGCCAAATAGTGATGCTTGCATTGCTGTGTTTCGGTCTGAAGGGTACGGGTGCCGGTGAAATTACAATCACATGAGACTTTCCATCTTCATGTAATTATGCATGTAATCCGGTGGGCAACAGTCTACAAGGTACCAGGATAATATAACTGCGAAGATATTAAATTGCAAAACATTGCCACCTGGGCCACAGATGTTGCAACATGACACCATAGATAACATATTTGGACAGAATGATGAGCTTAGTTAAATCTATCGACTTAAAAGTTTATCTATTGACTAGGTACCTATTTTGGTAAGGAGATAAGTTGCATCATGGTTTGTGATGGTATGACTCATTTACACGATGGCCGGGCCTGAAAATGTTGTCCTTAGCCGTCACGAATTTTACTAAAACAACCATAAATTATTTAAAGTTTATCACCTTGTAACAAAGACTATTTTCAAACCAGAACCAAAATACCAAATACGGTTACACATTCTAAAAATATTTATAGCTCTAAAATCAAGACAATAAAGTCTAATATATTTCACCTTCACGAAAATCAACTGCATCAATTACTTTGCACATTTTTCAACAACATTGTAAACTTC
This sequence comes from Asteroscopus sphinx, assembly GCA_949699075.1. Taxonomy (NCBI): domain Eukaryota; kingdom Metazoa; phylum Arthropoda; class Insecta; order Lepidoptera; family Noctuidae; genus Asteroscopus; species Asteroscopus sphinx. The sequence goes on along the minus strand of OX453030.1, from coordinate 6,002,272 downwards.
TATAAGATTGTCTGTAACCCTTATTTCGCAGTAATAAGATCTATTCTCGCTTACTTGTAACAGTTTTAAGCGGTAATATAAGTTGGTGTTTAGTACGTGCTAAAGTGTGCGATCGGGGGATCACTTCCGTACAGCCAGCAAAATGTGTATTTTGCTGAATCGATGATATTTATCACTAGCTACTATATTTGGCTTTGCTTACTACCATTTTTTCGTAGTATGGCTAAGTTTAGACCGCTATTTCTTTTGATGTCAGTACGGGACTGTCAATTTCTAAGTAAGAGGGTTCTTATTAAAATATTGTAGAATAGATATATATATATACACGCTGAAATTTGAATCGCTTTTTTCCCGAAAAGGGGTCATTGTACTCATAATTATGAACAACTTTTACTATGGGACCAACACTGAAATCGCGAAAAAAAATCAGGTGGTCCCTACATTTTATCGATTTGAGTGAACTCAAATGTAAGGACCAACTGATTTTTTTTTCGGGATTTCAGGGTTGATCCCATAGTAAATGTTGTTCATAATGATGAGTACAATGACCCCTTTTCGGGAATTAAGCGACTCAAATTTCAGAATGTAAAATCATAGATTTAATTGAACCCGCGGCAAGTTGCATAGTAGCCAAACGCCCAGCCACTGGGCCAATCGTGTCATCAAATTGTTCTTTCTTCTTAAATAAAAAATACCTACAATCGAATTGAGAACCTCCTCCTTTTTTTGAAATCGGTTAAAAACAGGATATTGGACTATAACTCAAAATTAACATTTTTCTAATATCAATTTGAAGAAAGAATAGGAAAATACGATTTGTTAAAAAAACTATTATAAAATGGAAGAGATACATGCTTTTTCCAATTTTCTTATTTTCTTAGAGGGGGTATGTTCTGTCTTTACCTGTCGTGCGAAACGCAAATTGTACTCTGTGCAGTTACAATGACGTCAATGGCCAGTAATGTATCTGTCTAGCAAACAATTTCAAAACACATAACTACACATAATTATTAATAATATTTCATTAGTCTTTTTTCATTTTTGCCTGTTTTTTTTAAATAGTTTTAAGGAGGGTTCTAATAAAAAAACACTAGCCCCAATACCCTATTGAAAGATATATTTAAAAAATCCCGTCCCTTAAAACGAGAGGGGTTAAAACAAAGCTTTTCGAGTGGGGTATAATTGACACCCGTTCTTTACCCCTCGGGGTATTAATTGACAGTAAAGTATCGGATGTCCGCTGTTAAACAATGATCAGTTAACCATAAAATGAAGCAGTAGCCTCGTGTGATGAGCACATTACTTTAAAACTCAATAACCCTAGAACCATTCGTGAATAAAGATTAACTCACTTGTATCTCACGATCAGCAATTGTAGCTGTTCTTGCAACAAACAACATGCCTATAACTAGTTAGGTACTCGAAATGGTTTGGTAAACCCACGAAAGAATAAAAAAACCGGCCAAGTGCGAGTAGGGCTCCGTACCTCTCAACGACCTGATACCCCATAAAAACTGATTTAATTTACGAGAGTTTTTCAAAAGACATCAACACACAGTGCGCGAAATATAAATTTTTGCCTGTCTTTCTTACGCAGGTACCACCACATATGTCTATGTTTGTCTTATTTTTAGTATTTGTTGCCAAACTACATAATATGCAGTATAATCTGACCAAGTTTGACGCTGGTATATATTACCCTTTTGAAGATAGAGCAGGAACAAAAACGTTGAAAAAAATGCATGTTTTTTGAGGTTTCTTGTATGGGTATCCCCTTTGGTTTTAGACTTTTTTCTTGTTTTTAGTATTTGTCGTGATACACCTCAGAGCAACACATATTCTGAGAAAATTTCAACCGGTTACCTATTAACATTCAAAAGATACAGCCCTGTGACAGACAGACGGACGGACGGACGGACGGACAGCGTAGCGAGAGTAATAGGGTCCCGTTTGGCACCCTTCGGGTACGGAACCCTAAAAAAGGCGGACGGAATCTCGCTAAGGACAGATTGAAGCACTTCATTTTTCCTAAATCCACTATAATTTCGACAGAATTTTAACACATATAAGCGAGCTGTCTTACTATAGGTGCTTCACTTAGCTTCAGCGAGATTACGTTCGCCTTTTTTTATTCGTCTAAAGGTAACGTCGTAACGTACGGTCGACCGCACCAGTCCGGTTAAGCAGTTAGGGTATCCATTTTGGGTACCAATTCAGCGAGAGTCCATTTGAAAAAAAAAAAAAAAAAAGTACGGTCGACCGCACGTCAGTGGTAACAGTTTGACATTGACAGCGCCTTTATTTCGTAAGCTGTAAGGGTAGTTTTCTAATTCTAGTGTTACCACCGTTATGCCGTCGACTGTACTAACTAAATGTAATCTGAACGTGTCTTTAATAAAACTTTTTAACAAAAAATTGAACCGACGAAAACAAAAACTGAAAAGCGAAAAATAACAAATTATGAGTCGGCGCCAAACAAACTTTTAACAAGCAAAATGCGTGCAAGTTGCAAGTGGCCGAGCGACGAACGAATTTTTGGAAAGTTATTGTTTATCGTTGAAAATTTCACGTTGTATTTGATGTTACGTTGTTTTTATTATTTATTTAAAGTAATTTAATGATCTTCGTTGATTGTTTGTATGGCGCCGACTCATAATTTGTTATTTTTCGCTTTTCAGTTTTTGTTTTCGTCGGTTCAATTTTTTGTTAAAAAGTTTTATTTTAACTTTTTTTGTGGTCAAAATCTAACTCCAGGTCTCCATTATGTCGTAGTGTCTAGAACTATATTTATGTGTGCCAAGTTTCAACAGAATCGGTTAACAGGTAAGAATTCAGTGGGTGAACAAGCACTCATCCCCTGTTTTCCCACCCTCAGGGGTGGATTTTGATTTTGAAATTTAAATGGGACCAACTTCGAGATATACCCTATCCATTAAAAAAAGAATCATCAAAATCGGGCCACTCTGTAAAAAGTTATGAGTGGTCATACATAAAAAAAAAAAAAAAAAAAAAAAAAAAAAAAAAAAAAAAAATATACGCGTCGAATTGAGAACCTCCTCCTTTTTTTCGTCGGTTAAAAATAAATATGCTTTCTTGTAAACTTACAAATGAAATAATACGTTAACATTTTATTAATTTTAAGTACCTTATGTTTGTATTTTGTAATAAGAATAACATTGATATTTGATACAAACAATGCAATGTTTTGATAAAAAGACATATCGAGATTGATAAACTTTAGTTAATTATACCCCTAAACATTCAAGTAGGTAGGTATAGGAGGTTTTACTTTTCATAACGTTAAAATAACCTCCTCCTTTTTTTGAAGTCGGTTATTTAGTAATTTTACATGCGTTTGCAAAACTTTCTATTTACAATGGAGTGTGCTATTTATATAGTTAAGTTTAAAATACCTAAGAAGTACCTACGAGAATCACAATTTGGCAGAAAATGTGTAAAAATAAAAAAATAGTACAAAAAAAAATCCAATCAACCATTTATTTTTTACGCTTACCCAATCAAAAAGCATATTGTTTTTCAAGCGAAAAAACTGTTGACACAAAAAAACATTGCTTGACACTTCCGGCAATTAACATTGCAAAAAAGCAATGCGTGTCAAAGGGACCTAACCCCCCGCACTCCAGTTACGAGGGTTAACTAATTACTGAGGGGTCGGGATTTTTTCGAGATGAAAGGGATGAAATATCGCTGTGTCGCGAGTTTAATTCTAGTTCGCGTTTTCATAGAGAAGTCGATTTTTTTCACGACTGTGTGAAAGAATTATTTAGTAGTCATGGATTTTGTGTTGAATACAAAAAGGAATTCGCGAAATCAAAAACGAAATCGTTCATTCTAATTAATAAACTTAAATATTTCGGATATCATACAGCCTTCTAAAACGCCCGCCCTTCACCACTCATAGTTGTTGCTGGGAAGAAACAGCGCAACAAACTCCACAGCAACAAGTCTCTGTGTCTCATTTAAAAGTGTACCCGTAGAGATATGCTACTGAGCTCGCAATCTGAAAAAAAAAATACCATTATTCTATTAATCCGCGTCACAGATAATATAATACTATACTAGTATCCGCGTCAAGTAAGGTGCCGAGCGTGACCGGTGGCAAAAAAAAAAAAAAAATGCCGTCGTGTGTGCTGCCGCTGCGGAGGGTATGACATATCAATATTTTTAATTATCATTGCCAATTACTTAATACATTTTTTTTCACAAATAACAGTTTTTTTTACATCTTACTCTGGCTCAGCGACCCAAAGTTAATCGTTACCACAAAATGATTACTTTTTACAACAACAATTAAATTAGTTAGTGGTTTATTTTGGTAGTTACAACGTGGTTGGTTTCTCTCATATCATTTTATTTTTGATATTTTATGTTGGAATTAACCGATTATGACATATTTGTTGATGATATGTGATCCCAGTGTCTATCTTATTTCTTGTCATATTGTTTTAGACGTAGGTCTGTGTTTTAGACAGTTTTACTACTCAAAGTCTAATTTGTAACCACATCTTTGTCGTAATTACAACGAAACCCTAAGAACGTATAGGTACAAGAAAAAAAACGGTTTTATAGCTATGCTAAAATTCAATAGAAGAAAAATTAAAAACGTTCAATTGACATAAATTTTTAAAGGGTACGGAATAGATGCTTTTTAGGGTTCCGAAGTCCTACAAGGAACCCTTATAGTTTCGTCATGTCCGTCCGTCTGTCCGTCTGTCCGTCTGTCCATCTGTCCGTCTGTCCGTCTGTCCTAATCCTTTACAGCTTAATAACTTCTACAGTTATAAACATAAGTAAATGAAATTTTGTTAAAAAATAGTCTACATATAGATCTCAATTTTAAAAGAATAAAAGATTCGTTTTTGCGTATTTTAGGGGTGGCGTCCATACATGTGAAATGGAGAAAAAAAAATTTTTTCGCTGCACCCCCTCGTGTGGGATATCATTGAATAGGTCTACTAAAATGAAGGTCGTCGACCGCACCATCGCTTAACATCAGGTGAGGTGGCGGTCAAACGCAAGCCCGTTAAGAATAAAAAAAAAAAAAAAAAAAAATGAAGGTAATGTTTGATACACCACTTTTTTATCAGGTGTACCATCTGCGAAATATAGCCCGCCAAAGTGGCTTGCAATGTGTCCCCCCCCCTGCCATTTCTAAACTATGCAATGTAGAAACTTATAATCTTCCACATTGATTGACCTTTGTGACCTTTTTTTTTTGTTTTTAATTTTTATGTAACCCCACCTATAAGTTGCCTGCTTGTGTTTATCACTGTGTTTTAAATGTTGCGCGTCGTTAACTGTGACAATAAACTATTTTTTCTTTCTTTAAAACTCTCTTTTAAAATTATTTCGAGTATAATGTGATTATAATTTTTTGAGTTATAGAGAGAAAACTGAAAAATACTTAAAACGTCCTAGTTCAAAGGTCATTGACCTTAGAGAAAAATTATCATAGCAAATAATGCTCCTTTAGCTACTTTCTATTTGAAAAAATCACAAAAAGTAACTTTGAAATGACAAACGTCTTAAATTTGGCTTCTTGAATTTATCGCTAGATGGCGCTACTAATAACACGCTCTGAGTCGCGAATGCTGCCGATTATTGCAAAAACTAAAATAGCCATGATTAATATTCGATTTGATTTGTTTGTAACACCTACTTAAGGAACCCTATAATACTGAGCATGGCCCGACATGCTCTTGGCCGGTTTTTCGTTAAAGTATCGTTATTGAAATAACTTGTTTTTGAAATAACAGCTTTACCGTTATTTTCAGAGTGGCGTCATTAACGGGGTATGAGCCTCAGGACCTGATAGAGAAGACTCTTTACCACTACATTCATGGCACCGATGTCTTACACATGAGGGATTCGCATTGTACGCGTGAGTATTGTGCACGTTTTAACTATAGCAGTCATAGCCCAGCGGAGGGGCTCGTTGCGAAGTAATAACCACACGGATTGTACAAACTGCGAGGTTAAACTGCACTCGCCGCGGTCAGTCCGTGGATGGGTGACCGTTTCGTTACACATCGAGACCCCTCCGTGGCTCGGAGAGCACGTTAAGCTGTCGGTCCCGGTTGTCATACGAATATCTGTTGCAGTCGTTACGGGAAGTCGGAAGCCTGCAAGTCTGACAACTGGTCTAACCTCCGTATGTCAGTATTACCCAGTAACTGGGTTGCTGGGGTCCGATGGCGGTCGCTCCGTATAAAATATTGATGTTCAGCCGCATTTGGTTAGACTAGAAACCAACTACAATATAATTCGGAAAAGGCGAAGAGAATGATATGAGTCATAGCCCAGCGGTTAAACGCTTGCCTTTTATGAGGGTCTGAGTTCAAGCTAAACCTGCAACTCTAACTTTTCGAATTTATATTTTTGGATCAGAATTTGACTGTCACTTTCTTTATCAAGTAAAATAAAAGAGCTCCATTATGTTATCTATGTTGCGTGAGTCCGTCAAACCGGTTTAGGTCAGCGTGGTTGTTTAAGGCCTCAATACTTCTCATTCTAAGAAGAGAGAGATTTTAGTGGTAGTAGAGCTCCATTATGAAAGAGCTCGTCCGGGGAAGTACTACCACTGTACCTACTTCTCCGTCAAATAGTGATGCTTGCCGGTGAAATTACAATCTATCACATTTTTTTCCATCTTCATGTCTCAGTTTGGCAAACCGACTTGCGGTACCATATACGCAACAGCCTGGGTGGTATTGCAATTGTTATGGGCAAAGGTAACCGCTTAACATCAGGTGGGCCTTTTGCTCGTTTCGCCATCTTATACCAACTATAAAAAACCCTTGCCCAGCAGTGAGTAATGAGCTGCTTAAAATATGTAAGGTTGCTTAAAGGTGGATTTATTTGCTTGACTGACTGAACTGCTGCAGAAAATAGCATTAAAATCTCGAATCCTGAATTAATGTGAATGTATAAATTTTTTACTAAGCATGTTCTACAGTTATTTTTGTTCGGTTCCAGTGTTAACAAAAGGCCAAGTTACTTCTAGATACTACCGGTTTCTAACGAAGTGTGGTGGTTGGGTGTGGATGCAGAGCTACGCCACCATCGTGCACAACTCACGCTCGTCAAGACCGCACTGCATCGTCTCTGTCAATTATGTGCTTAGGTATGTTACAGTAAAACCTTACTCTTCACAGATTGCCTATTCCCTGCGTGATCGAATCAGAAATGAGGAGATTCGCAGGAGAATGAAAGTAACAGACATAGTCCGAAGAATTGCCAAACTTAAATGACATTGGGCGGGGCACATTGCTCTCAGAACGGATGGCGATGGGGCAGTAAAGTTCTGGAGTAGCGACCGCGTACTGGAAGGCGCAGCGTGGGTAGGCCCCCCACTAGGTGGACCGATAACCTGGTGAAGGTCGCGGGAATCCGCTGGATGCGGAAAGCGCAGGACAGGTGTTGTGGCGATACTTGGAGGAGGTCTATGTCCAGCAATGGACGTCTTTCGGCTGAAATGGTGATGATGATGATTCACACATTGTTACAAACAGTAGTCTATTAGCGAAATTAATGCACTTTTTTTAATAAAAATTATGTGAGAAACTTTACGGTTGACGAGAGAAAGGTAAGCAAGGCACTGACAATGTCTGTGGTAGTGCCAATGTTCATAAGATGGCGGCGATCACCTATACAATCAGGTGGCTCACATAATTGTATGCTACTCAAAAAAATCATACCAATAAATACATCTAGAAAAATCGCACTGTTCTTACTAATATCACAGTGTAATTATCTGTTCCATACAGTGGTTCAATGAAAATTGACACTGACAGTTTTTAAAGGCAACTCGGGACATTGTTTGACAGCTTTGAAGGCAGCTTGGGACTCGCGTTTGACGACTGTTTGGAGTGGCTAGACTGTGCTTATATTATAAATTCAAAATTACGGATATAAGATTGATGTAATAAAAAATACACACTCAGGTAAAAGGTTTCAGAGAATTACGCTGCTCAGAAACACCAATCCAGATAGGATGAAGAATATAACTAATCCTATCTTTTTTACAGCGACATCGAAGAAAAACACTTAATCTTAAACATCAGTCAAGGAGCTCCAAAACACGTGAATAACGTAGACTGCCCCACACCGTCCCACGTGCCCACTACCACGACCTCCCCACAAATGCCTCACGTCCGACACACAGAAAAGATCAACCCTATTCCAGTCAACGAGAGCGAATACAGCGACTCCAGTGGAGGGTACAACTACCCCGAATACATCCCTGTGATCCCTTATGACACCCAAGAAGAATATCACCAACAAAACGGATCCTACCAAGAAATCTTCTACGAAAACTATACGGACACCAACGAAATCTTACCGAATTACGTCAGCTACCCTCAAAATCAAAGGCCTTTTTCTGCCAGCTCGTCTTCATGTAGTTCTGTTGAAGGCTCAGAAATACCTACTCAGTACAACTATACGAATTTAATATCGTTCTATGGGCAGAATCAGAATCAAAATGGGAGACCTGTAGTAGAGAATTTTGCGGGTAGTTTTGGTAAAATGACCCCCAGTCCGGCGGTACAAGAGGGGGGCTACACAAGCGTGATAGTGGATAATACGCAACAATTCCATCATCATGGCGGGGGGGTCAATGAGTTTGTCCATTGACAGCCTGCGCAGCGAGAATGTAAATAAATAATAATATATAAAATATTTGTTAGGTTTTCGCCTTAAAAAAAAAAACATTTATATGTATACCTATAATTATAAATACATCATGTTTTTTTTTTACTATAAAAGTATGATTTGTGTCGAAATAACATTTTTTTATTACAACTGGTATGATCTCGTTGAATTAATCCAAAGTTTTCGGTTTCCATTTTTATGACAACGAATTTAATTAAAACAAATTTTTATTATTTATAAAATATCATAATATCATTTGAATTAAACAGCATTCAGTAATTCAAGCCTCAGAACAAGTGAAATAATTCTCAAATAGTACTAAGATAACGTAAATAACGTTATTTTCCTAATAACGTTTTTTTCCAAATAACTGTTATCGGTAGGTACCGTTATTGTATAGTGTATCAATACGCAACTAAAATAGTTATGGCGAATGTAAAATATTGTAAATAACTTAGAAAATAAACTAGATTAAGGATGATTAGGTATTGTAAGATAAACAGATAATAATTTTCTTATGTCGATGGATGGACAAGATAAATTATGTACAATTATTTTTCATGGCAGCCACTTTTTTCCGAACCTTTTTCTTTTACAATGTTCTTAAATTGAATACCTGTCAAAGTAACGTTCCCGCGCTGGTTGTGGGAGACGTTTTTATTTTTTCTAATTAAAATAAAATAAAATATTAAATACGTAATACTAAAACATTTAATTTGTATAGCTACCAAATACCAGCTATAAAAACGCTTTGTATTATGCATGATATTCATGATCCATGAACAAAATTGAACAAAATACGCATTTGACTTTAGGCGTGGCGGCCATTGTTCCCTCCTCTCGGCTACGCCCCGAATGACGCATCGGACATGATAATTTTATCGCTATCTTTGCGATAGGCTAGTATTTTACATACGACTTTAGGATCAAACAGACTGAGATCTCATACGGAACAAATATAAATAAGAAATAAATTTTATTTCACAACATGCATTTTGTTTTTTCGTTAGTTTGTTTAATATTAGGTAGGTGGGTACTGACGATGTATCCATTCGGACGTTGTTTTAAGGACTACTTCATATAATAATATAAGTCTATGACTACTTTCAAAAAAGCTTGACTTGTTCTAAAAATAACATACCTACGTTTTCAACATCCACGGACAGATTTTGGAATGCGGCCACGCCATTCGGACTTTTGGATGCATCGTCAGTGGCACCCTTATTAAATCTTCCCGCCAATACTAATACCTATACACGGTGAATTTTCGTTGGTTTTGGTAACGAAAAGGGGTCATTGTACTCATCATTATGAACTATTTTTACTATAGGACCAACTCTGAAATCGCGATATATAAATCGCGCAATATAGGGATCAGCAGATTTTGTTGCCACGATTTCAAGCTTGGTCCCATAGTAAAAGTTGTTCATAATGATGAGTACAATGACCCCTTCTCGTTTCCAAAACCAACGAAAATTCACCGTGTATAGTTCTAGAAAATTTAAAAGCAAAAACTGCCATTTTTATTTGTTTAATGACTGATGAGTTTATTTGCAATTATTTCTGTTATAAATCTTGTCAACTTACGAAAGATTTTTTTAGGTATTGAATCGACTTCGCAAGTTGATATAGGTACCTATCAGAGAATAGACAATAATAGTATGTAGTTGTTATGTATTCAGTTATTTAAACTAGTAGGTATCTACTCTTTCCACTTCATATTATTCCGGTTATATTTATTCACGATTTCCTTTGAATCTAGCGTTTCCGTTTAGAAACGAAATGTGAAACAGTGCTTTATCGAGCACAAAAAAACAAACCAGATAATTTGCTTCATAACATAACATAACATCACGCCTGTATTTCCCCGAAGGGGTAGGCAGAGGTGTAATAGTACACCCACATTTCACCAGTTATGTTATAGTCCCATGTAATAGGGGGCGAGCCTATTGCCATTAACCGGGCACAAATCCATACTCCGGGCTGCTAATGAGAATTTCCTAATGAAAAAACCCAATAACACCATGCCCGACCCGGGAATCGAACCCAGGACCCCACGCTCAGCAGTCGCGCTTGCGACCACTAGACCAACGAGGCAGTCCAGCTTCAGAAATATCTAAAGACGCTTTGTTCAATCAGAGGGCCAAGTACGAGTTTGACACTCACGGATGTTACCTAGGTACTTTCATCGAATTCGATGACATTCATTCATAAATCTATGGTGTCGATTCTCTTGTACACGAACTAAACTTATTTTTAACTATCGCTCTCTTTTACTAATAGTAGATACAAGAGAGGGATGACAACAATTTTACTGTACTGTACTTTAATTCCTAACTTAAATTGCACTAATCTACGTTATTTTGTCGACGCCGGCTGTCGCTGAAAACCATTGAGTTGAAAACCAGCGCTGTGTCTTTGCTCCGTGCATGAGGCACAGCAATATGCTGAGCGGTGGCCGTTTTGCGCATATGTGACGCATATCTTACCACACTTCTTGGCTCTGCACCTGTATTTGTTGTGTTCTTGAATTTTTTGGTAATATTGTGCGTCAGTTTGTAGCATATAAATATTTTTTCTTTCTTTCTTTCTAAAAAAGAATTTTCGATAAATGAATTTTCGAGTAATGTTTTTTTTACTGATGGGGCGCCACTTGGCTGCTAAATGCGCCTTAACGTAAGTTTCATACAAAACAGGCTCCGCTTCTACTGATTTTATCGCGTTTGACTGTATAGGTTGACCTATCTAAAAACTATATAGTTACGTACCTAGTTCCTTTTTAAGGGTTCCGAAGTCCTACAAGGAACCCTTATAGTTTCGTCATGTCCGTCCTTCTGTCCGTCTGCCCGTCTGTCCTAATCCTTTACAGCTTAATAACTTCTACAGTTATAAATATAAGTAAATGAAATTTTGTTAAAAAATAGTCTAGATATAGATCTCAATTTTAAAAGAATAAAAAAGTCAATATTACGTATTTTAGGGGTGGCGCCCATACATGTGAAATGGGGATGACATTTTTGTTTTCGCTGCACCCCCTCGTGTGGGGTATCATTGAATAGGTCTACTAAAATGAAGGTAATGTTTCATACACAACTTTTTTATCAGGTATCAACTCAGCCTATCGCAGTCCACTGCTGGACATAGGCCTCTCCCAAGTTGCGCCACAACGCTCGATCCTCTGCCTTCCGCATCCAGTCCCCCCCGGCCACGCTCTTTAGGTCGTCCGTCCACCTGGCAGGGGGGCGCCCTACGCTGCGTTTGCCGATTCGCGGTCTCCACTCAAGGACTCGTCTGCTCCAGCGGCCATCGGTCCTTCGACAGACATGGCCAGCCCACTGCCACTTCAGCTTACTGATTCTACAAGCTATGTCGGTCACTCCGGTTCTTCTCCGGATAATCTCGTTTCGGATTTTATCCTTCAAAGAAACTCCAAGCATAGCTCGCTCCATAGCTCGCTGAGCGACTTTAAACTTGTGGACTAGCCCAACTGTCAGTGTCCACGTCTCGGCACCGTAAGTCATGACAGGCAGGACGCACTGGTTGAAGACTTTTGTCTTCAAACTTTGCGGTATAGGCGACCAGGTATACCATCTGCGAAATACAGCCCGCCAAAGTGGCTTGCAATGTGTCCCCCCCCCCCCTGCTATTTCTAAACTATGCAACGTAGAAACTTATAATCTTCCACATTGATAGACCTTTGTAAAAACTCTCTTTTAAAATTATTTTGAGCATAATGTGATTATAAATTTTTGAGTTATAGAGAGAAAACTGAAAAATACTTAAGACGTCCTAGTTCATAGGTCATTGATCTTAGAGAAAAATTATCCTAGCAAATAATGCTCCTTTAGTTACTTTCTATTTAAAAAAATCACAAAAAGAAACTTTGTGTTATATTGATATGACACACTTCTTAAATTTAGCTCTAGGTGGCGCTGTTTGCAAAATCTAAAATAGCAATGATTAATATTCGATTTGATTCGTTTGTAATTAGACCTACTTAAGGAACCCTATACTATAATACTGAGCATGGCCCGACATGCTCTTGGCCGGTTTTTTCGTTAAAAGGAAAGAGTAGACCGCGAGGCTTATTTTTCTAAAGTGTATTCGTAACAATAAACTGTAAAAAGACTTCGTGAATTAAGTGCCATTGTACGGGAGTCTACTAGTCTATAACTGTATATAGTAAATTTATAATAATATCTAATAATGGTGTTGATTCTCTTGTTCACGAACTAAACTTATTTTAAAATATCACTCTCTTTTACTAATAGTAGATACAAGAAAGGGATGGCAACAATTTTGGGGCTGCCAATTTAGTTTACGTGTTAAGTTTCTTTGTATTTTAGTGGGCACGTTCCGAGATAACGACTAAACTTGTATGGAAATATTAATTCCGACTAATTTGACAGTTCTAAAATTGTTGCCATCCCTTTCTTGTATCTACTATTAGTACAAGAGAGCGATAGTATAAAAAAAGTCTATTCATATTGAAATGCCGATATCGTTCCGGTTAAAAATAAATGTTTTTTTAAAGGTACCATTTATTAAACAGCATGTTTCATATTTGTTTGTCATTTGTTAAATCATAAATATTCTTTATTATTATTTTTATCGGTGTATTTTTATTTTCTCTTCTTTTTGGGAGGGCGAAGAACCTCGTTGGCGGGCCGAAGCCAAGCGTGAGAGGGACGATGGATGATAATGTTGAAGATGTTAAGAATTTTCTCGTGATGTGACAAGTGTCAAGTACGGTGGCTTTTTGAAGCATGTTAAGTGTATATGCAGGCATGTGTAAGGTGTTCAGGCTGTATTATCAGCCTGTAGTATCCCACTGCTAGGCAAAGGCCTCCACTCTTATTTGCCCTTGTCAAAAAGATGTATTTTGCCATCTGGGGTCAATCCTTCAGATAGGAGTAAACTTCGTCCCACCATCTCCTGGGCTTGCCGCGTTGTCGTTTGCTGCTGTCTGGAACCCACTTTATGTTTTTTTCACCCATAGCTCCTCCGGCATGCGGCAGATGTGACCAGCAAAGTTCCACTTAAGCTTGGCAGCTGTGTGGCCTATATCAGCAATTTGTGTTTTGGAATATTCCTTCATGTTTTATCAACGCCAGAACTTTCTGAAATCGGAACGATATCGCATGACAGCGTGAATTACCTCCATAGTGTTCCATGTAAACTATAAAACTAATACATATACCTACATTGTTATATTTATTTAATGTTATTTTAATCATTTTAAGCCACAGAAATCTAAATAATATTATATTATTAAAACTAAATCCGCTGGATATGGAAGGCACAGGACCGGTCGTTGTGGCGATGCTTGGGGGAGGCCTATGTCCAGCAGTGGATGTCTTTCGGCTGAAATGATGATGATGATGAAATCTAAATAATATTATATTATTAAATCTTAATAATATTATATTATTAAATCTAAATAATATTATTTTATTAAATCTAAATAATATTACCTATATTATTATTTAAATTTCTGTGTTTCAAGCCTATCTTGTTAAGCAAGGTGTACATTTTTTTCCTTATACAGGGTGGATATGACAATACGACATTAAATAAAACGACGTACCTACAGAGTATCACGTCCTCTGATCGTATACAAAAAAATTATCAAATCCAGTTAATAGCTTTGCCACATTTAATTGATCGTCCGGCGCACCCTGGGCAGTCAACCCCGCTACCAACCTGCTGACTGGCTAATATTTTCCCCACGGCATGAGCTATTATCATTACGTAGCTCATGTCGACACGATAGAAGAAGAAGCTTAGCCACAGGAAATTATTTTAATTCCATTAATTTTGAATGTAGAACAATTTTTCTAGGCAAAGATCGTTAGGTCAAAGACCTGCCCCCTACCCAAGTTGACAATCTACAATCGTCAACGCTATAGAAAACAATCAAAATGTCTGGGAATGACATTTCTCAACGAATGACTTTTTCGTTGAGATATGTCATTCCCATACATTTTGATTGTTTTCTATAGCGTTGACGATTGTAGATTGTCAACTTGGCTGGGGGGGCTGTGCGAGATGTGTTTAAAATGCTTCTATAGACTAGTAATAACCGTGTTTTCATTTATTGTCGTATTGTCATATCCACGTTGTATTCAACAAGGCCAGACTTGGCTTTTCGCCAGAACAAATCCCTTTTATTTTGTACAATACTTTTGCGAACTCTTGATATTTAGATCTTATGTCTTTGAAAATACTTTTTGTTATTTTTATTAAGATTGTATTATAAATAAATAAACGTGTACCGCATAGTTTTAGCTAAATATTTCGGCGAATAATGAACAAACAAATTGTGATAACCCAAACATATTACCTATTTATGATATGAAATAAAGTGCATTGAATATTAATAATTATTATTTAGTTTTATTTATCCGTGAAAAACGACTAGGTACTGAACGTGGGCGTGAGCCTTCTGAAGGCTTAGTTCGAGACTTTCTTATCGAATTCGATGACTTTCTTTCAATCGACGAAATACACTCGAGAGCAATGAATCCGGGTCACCAACAAAAACCTTAATATCTTGGAAACTAAGAATGATAGCTTTTTCAAATAAAAAGTTGATTATAAATAGGTCTATAAAATAATAAATAGTCTATTGTTGTTAGTAAATACTATTTAAAATGTTTTTTATTGGAATAAGCTATCATTCTCAGTTTCCGAGATATTAAGGTATTTTGTTGGTAACCCAAATTCATTGCTCCCGAGTGTATGACGACGTCTATTGGTTTGAGTATCGGACTGCTGATCACGAGAGGTTCGATTCCCACAGGACACAAATATTTATGTGATGAACATAAGTGTTTGTGTTGGTCTGGTCATCTGGTGGGTGTTTCTTATAAGTACCTAAGTATTAACAAAAAAAAAACGTAGGTATTCCTGTAAAAGTATCATATTAATTTATTGTCTCACCCATAGTACAAGCTTGCTTAGTTTGAGACGAGATGGTGCTGTGTGAATATGACTAAAATATTTATTCATTTATTATTATTTAATCATTAGCGCCCCTAGCGGATACGAGGAGGAACTAGTGATTTATGAATTAAAGTCATAGAATTCGATGAATGTATCCTAAGTGTCAAACTCATAAGGCGATTGCGACGCAGCAGTCCGCGAAATTGAAATTTTCTTGCGTTTTTTGCTATTTCACGTTTAATCGGAATATGGTTCGCGACAATAGTCACAATATACGAAATTAAATTAATTATATCGAGCAAATATATGGCCTATGTCCAGCAGTGGACGTCTTTCGGCTGAAATGATGATGATGATGATGAGCAAATATAGCTTTTAGAGCTAGGATAATGTTTTCAATAAGCATTTTTCAGTAGATATATTGGAATTATCGTCGAGAATCCACAGAAAAAAGAATACATCTGTGCGCGAATCTTATTCCGATCAATACACAACGTGTGCAAAACATAAACTCAAGAAATTTTTAATTTCGCGGGCTTATGCGTCGCAATCACCTCAAGATAGCGTAATTGCTAGTTATATTTATCATTACTGATTTATAGTAAAATTAATCATCTAAATTCCCTGCAGACTAGGTAATAGATCTGTGACTGCAGACTGACACTCAGCCGATAATTAGTTGGTTTGATGATTGAGAACATACGGCAAAGTCAATTTCCCATAGAATAATGTAGTTGGCCAACTATCGGCCTACATTTTTAACCGACTTCAAAAAAAGGAGGAGGTTATGTATTCCGCGGGATGTATGTACACCGATTACTCCGAGGTTTGTGGGCCGATTTACGTGGTTGTTTTTTTTATTTCATAGAGAAAGTCCGCGCGGTGGTCCCATATAAATTTTATTGACTTAGGTTGAGTAGTTTTTTAACTAGCTTCAATAAATCAGTTTATTTTAGCTTCGCCTATCTAGATGATCTGCTCATTGGTTCGTTTTTCTGAGAATTCTCGGCCGATATGCGTGTTTTTTTTTCACGATAGTGATTTGACGTTTGGAAGAACATGAGCGAGACCTTTGCCCAGCAGTGGGATAGCAAAGGATAATAAAAAACATATTCTCATATTGGTTATATAAACATTTATGAATCAACCCTCAACTAAAAATTATGAAATAAAAACTTTTTAACAAAAAATAAAACCGAGTTCAAAAACCTTAACTAAAAAGTAAAAAATAATCATTGTATGTATTTTAAAATCTTAACATAAACAACATTTTGAAGGCGGCGCGTGATTTTCATGTACGTTCATATAAACTGTTTTTACTATAGATATTGCGCTCGACTGTACATTACATGACGCAAAGGGTCAACCACGCGCCGCCTTAAAAATGTTGTTTATGTTAAGATTTTAAAATACATACAATGATTATTTTTTACTTTTTAGTTAAGGTTTTTGAAGTCGGTTTTATTTTTTGTTAAAAAGTTTTAGTCTATAGTTTGCAGGGGGGCTCTAGACTTTATTGATATTTTGCAAGCGCTTTTGTTACTACTAACGCCATCTCTTGTCGAATAGCGGTACTAAAAACCCAACTAGTAGATTATCCCGCCACACCAAAATTATTATTTTAAGGAATGATAATATTACATAAACTACGTTCCAAATGAAGTATATATGTAATTATATATTATTTATCGTCTATGGTTTTATATCCATTATTGTTTAGTATTGTATTGTCGTCCTCGTGGTGCCAGACGTAAAGAATTGCACCACCCTCTTTCTTCTCATGGGTGTCGTAACAGGTGACTAAGGGATTCACCAGAGGATGGGCAGCAGCGTTCTCTGAGTATTTAAACAACCAACTGCGATCGCCAACCCGCCTGCCTGCCAAGCGTGGCGATTATGGCATATCCCCCCCCGTTTGGGGGAGGCCTTTGTCCAGCAGTGGACGTCTTTCGGCTGAAATGATGATGATGATGATTGTCTAGTACTAGTACCCATAGTACAAGCTCTGCTTAGATTGGACTAGATGGCGCTGCGTGAAAAGGTCCTGAACATTTATTTATTTTACAATTAAAACACAGGTGAACTTATCAACACGTTTATTGCATTAGTCGAGCTCAAATTCGATGATGTCGCCGAGGTCTATGTCGCCATCGCTGTCGGTGCTGTTGCCTTCCGCCGCCTGTAACGTGTGCAAAAGTGAAGCGTTTAGTTACTGCATGCATAAATTACATACATACATGCTGAAATTTTAATAGCTTCTTTCCCGAAAAGGGGTATTTGTACTCATCATTATGAACAACTTTTACTACGGGACCAACCCTGAAACCGCGAAAAAAAAAACTATTTCAAAGAACCGGATAATCGGAATCTAAGGCGGCCCCCCTACACCTGCAATATAATTGCGCAATTTTAATATTGCACAATTATTATTGTATCGTAGACATGGGTAACTCAACAAAAATGCGTGAGGTGCAGCTCAGCTCACGGTTCAGGTCAGTGAGCCGGAGCTGTGAACCGGCTCACAGATCAGCTCAATTTGTGTATCTGCCTACTTCGAGTTATGATCTGTGATGCGAGTCGCTGAGCTTAAAGACCGTTCGATCTGTTTGAGCTGCGCTCGCTCGCTGACTCTGCGACTCACCGCGGATCTGTCGCCGCTCCAGCTCACCGGTTCAAACAGGTTTTTATCTATATAGACATCTTTTATCTTCCGTGCAACAAAAGTTGTCGCACAGATAGATACTATTCTTTGAACCGTGAGCTGCGTATTTTGTCATTGAGCTGCAGCTCAACAGCTCAAGCTTATTGTTCTGTATATTTGAACCGGTTCTGAGCTGAGTTACACACCTCTATTGTATCGTCCCGATCTTCATTTGTGTTTCAATCTCACCCCTAAACGGTCAATATCATTACGCAATAGGGTGTTTGACAATTTTTGAAAATGTACGTAAAACGATGGCGAAACATCCAATTAAAGCATTAAATAATTACTAAAATATGCTTGTAAAATTAAATAATCAAGATTTTAAATTCTCATTTTTAATTTCGCACTAAAACGCTAAGTCACGTGACATTATCGTTAACCTACGTCACTGTTCTAGTTCCGGTCAGTGTTCCGGTCAGTGTTGCCGGAATTCCCATAAGAGTACTACAAAAACCAAAAACCAAAAACCAAAAAGGTACGAATTTGACAAAAAGTAAAAAATCGGAACGCGGTTTTTTTTTGTCACATGAGACATGACTAAAACGTTTTGTAGTTTGTGTTTGAATCACGCACATACAAAACAAAAGCTTTTAAATTACGTTCAAATTACATTACAAATGCTGATTAGTTTAATTGTTAGTAAGTTATAAAGTACATAACCTGGCTCAATAAAATAAAAAAACCGGCCAAGTGTGAGTCAGAACCACGCAGTGAGGGTTCCGTACAACCCATCGATCTAATACCCCATAGAAACTGATTTAATTTACGAGAGTTTATCAAAAGACATCAAACCATCATCGTACGCGAAATGTGAATTTTTGCATCTCTTTCTTCCGTAGGTACCACCATATATGTCTATGTTTGTCCTGTTTTTAGTATTTGTTGCGAAACTACATAGTATGCACTATAATCACACCAAGTTTGATGCTATTATGTATTACCGTTTTGAAGATAGAACAGGAACAAAAACGTTGAAAAAAATGCATGTTTTTCGAGGTTTCTTGTATGGGGACCCCCTTTGGTTTTAGACTTTTTTTTGTTTTTAGTATTTGTCGTGAAATACCTCATAGCAACACATATTCTGTGAAAATTTCAACTGGTTATCTATTACCGTTACAAAGATACAGCCCTGTGACAGACAGACGGACGGACGGACGGACGGACGGATAGCGTAGCGAGAGTAATAGGGTCCCGTTTGGAACCCTTCGGGTACGGAACCCTAAAAATGAACCTAAATTAACAATTAACATGAATATAATTATTAATAATATACCTACTCGTTCAAAAACTGGTACATTTTATTTTTACGATCATGGCAACATTTAGCTCGCCCTACGTCGTACAGGACAATGACGTCACCCAAAATGGAGGCCAAGTCTCAAGACGTTTTGTATCACGTGATCAACAGATTTAAAATCAAAATTTCAAACAAAAAAAATATTTAAATTAACATAACTTAGTAATGTTAATCTTCAACCTAAAATCTATGTTGTGTACAATTTTCATTCATTTCATTTTTGGCAATACCTGTCAAACACCCTATTGCAAATATTGCACAATTATATTGTAGGTGTATGGGCCGCGTAAGAAAAATTTCATAATCATCCGAGCTATTTTCAGGATCATTGCAAAATCCAGCTTATCTATGTAAATAAATAAATAAATATAATAAATGAATGTTTTTGGGATATTTTTACACAGCACCATCTAGTCCCAACCTAAGCAGAGCTTGTGCTATGGGTACTAGACAATGGATATAATACTTATATACTTTTTTTTTGTAAATACATACTAATAATACATAACAACAAACACCCAGACCAACACAAACACTTAAGTTCATCATATAAATATTTGTGTCCTGTAGGAATCGAACCCACGACCTCGTGTTCAGCAGTCCGACACTCGAACCACTAGACCACAGACCTCCGAGCCTTTTTCCCAATTATATTGGGGTCGGCTTCCAGTCTAGCCAGATGCGGCTGAACATCAGTATTTTACACGGAGCGACTGCCATCAGACCGCCGCAACCCAGTTTCTGGGTAATACCGACATTCGGAGGTTAGACCAGTTGTCAGACTTTCAGGCTTCTGACTACCCGTAACGACTGTCATAGATATTCGTATGACAGCCGGGACCGACAGCTTAACGTGCTCTCCGAGGCACGGAGGGGTCTCGATGTGTAACGAAACGGTCACCCATCCACAGACTGACCGCGGCAAGTGCAGCTTAACCTTGCAGATCATACAATCCGCACAGTCGTTGCTTCGCTACGAGCCGTATGTCACTAAATCAATAAAAACACGTCTTCACAATACATGTCCACTCACCCGTCTCCGCCTGGTCCGCATCAGCCTGGGGGGTGCGTCATTGTCGTCATGTGAGGAGGATCCGGAGCTGGCGCCGTCGAGGCCCATAACTGCGTTTCGTAACAGAGACGACGCCACTATATGCGTTTTATTGATAGGTTTAAAGTCTGTTTTTTCTTACTTGTCTCATTTAGTAAACAACCTTAGCATGTCTCTTTATTTAAATAACTATTGATAAACAGTATATTACTGTCGAGGCCTGAAATGAAGTAATTGACGGCCGAGTAATATTGGAAGTACGAGACGAAGCCGATTACTTCCGAAGTGATTTTAACTAAAAGAGGCCGTTAATTGCTATTTCGGCTGAGACTTGTATAGTACTTTTCTCTCATTTGCGAGGAAACAATACACAAATTAATTGAACAGTATCGAATTTTCATTCGCGCCAATTCATCCGAGCGCGGTTCGTTCTATTTGCAAAGTTTTGAAAAAAAATGCGCATTCAGCCTTTACAATGATAAATATTTTGTACCTAAAAACACCTAATTTATGTAAGTGTGTAGGTACTTAAAAACATCTCTAGCATTATTTAAAAAATAAAAACTGGCCAGCAATTTATATTATTGTCGTGTTGGATATTACTGGCCTGTTATTTCGTTGCGTAAGGAAAAGAGCTGATTGGTGTATTCTTTTTTTGAATAATGAACCAATTTCCGAGCAAGTGGGAGAAAATATAATTACTAGTACTGCACATGAAATTAAGTTTAAAAAAAAATTGTGTGTAAAATTGTTAATATAATGTCTTATTATTATTGACGAATTGGATTAAAAAGACAAGATTGTTTACTAAATAAGACAGGTAAGAAAAAACAGAGCGTACAAGATGTATCTTATTCGCAAAAAAACAAAAGCAAAAACTGTTGGGATTTTCAAACGCTAATCGAAATAGTACTTTTTCGATTAGCGTTTGGAAAATAAATCTATTGAGAAAACTACATTGAATTGTGTTTTCCCTAACTAGAATCTCGTAATGTCATGAAAAATTATACAACTTTATTCTTACATGCCCCGAATAAGCTCTTTAAATATGACCACGCATTTCTGATACATGTTGTATAATTACACCGTGACATTATAATCAACAATTGGCGTCTATTGGGCTGTATGGTCGAAACATTGTCGTAATATCATGAAAAATTATACAACTTTATTCTTACATGCCCTGAATAAGCTCTTTAAATATGACCACTCATTTCTGATACATGTTGTATAATTACATCGTGACATTATAATCAACAATAGGCGTCTATTGGGCTGTATGGTCGAAACATTGTCGTAATATCATGAAAAATTATACAACTTTATTCTTACATCCCGTGAATAAGCTCTTTAAATATGACCACGCATTTCTGATACATGTTGTATAATTACACCGTGACATTATAATCAACAATAGGCGTCTATTGGGCTGTATGGTCGAAACATTGTCCTTTCTTCAAGTGAAGACTGTAATAATAATTAGAATGCTACTTACAATCGTCATCATTGTCCGATCCTGAATCAGACCCGTCATCATTCTCCGAGCCTCCCGCCAAATCATCCTCATCTTCATCCTCCTGTTAAATAAAATAAATAAATAAATATTTTGGGATTTTTACACAGCACCATCTAGTCCCAAACTAAGCAGAGCTTGTGCTATGGGTACTAGACAGTGGACTTACATACTTTTTTTTGTAAATACATACCTAGAATACATAAGCAACAGCCAGACCAACACAAACACTTATGTTCATCACACAAATGTTTGTGTCCTGTGGGAATCGAACCCACGACCTCGTGATCAGCAGTCCGAACCTCGAACCATTAGAAAAAGAAGAAAGAAAGAAAGAAAAAGATTTTATTCTTGCGCTCCATTTGACGCACACACTACAAAACTTATACATAATCTCATACATAATACTTTACAATTTCATGACAGATTAATATACCTAGTTACAGTTAAATTTACAACCGACAACACTGGACATAAACAATACATGATCTGTGGTTATAACGGTAATCATCGGTTTTTTGTTCTACATTACAGTCTGTGATTTACAGTTAGTCAAATCAAAACAAAAACAATAATGAAAAAGATGCTAGGTATTATAAATACTGCTGTGATCTTTGTGCGTCGCAAGTGCGCAAAAATGTAGGTCATTTCTCAGCATAATGCTGTGGCTTAGGGCGGACCTAGTGCCAGCAGCGCTGATTTTCAGCAAAAACCTTATGAGTGACATAATGAAATCTCACTACCAGCGACAACACAGCCCCTAGACGGATATTGTTGAATTTAATGCGTACAAACAATTCTGCCACTAGCTGAGGTATGAGGAAGCGGGGTACTGCGATCCGGTTGGCCCTGATAATGTCATTATGTCATAGAAACTTCAAACTTTGTAGGGTTAGAGACGAGACAGATTTAGATTCAACACGATATAATATCGATAAAATATTATTTTATCGATATTATTTTTATGTAATACGTAGTATTAATTATAAGGATTTTAGCTTCTTATTTCTTTTAATATTATTTAATAATAAAGTAATTAATATACTAATAATAATAGTAAGTATTACATGTAGGGAGGGAGTCTTTCAAAATTATCTTAATTTTGAAAGTAAGATGGGTGCTCTGTACTTTCAGAATTAAGATAATTATATCTTTAAAAATATCTTTATGTATTTATTTGGTGTTGAATATGGAGTTATTATTTTGTAAAGCGGATATTTTAAAAGAGGTAATTGTCCGTTTATATAGTAGATAAATATTAAATAATAAAGTAATTAATTTAGTAGTAGTATTATATTATTTATTTTACCCAGCAATATTACACAAAATGTTACATTAACATACTAGGTACTACGTCTAGGTATAAATATTATTGTACCTACTTAACATTTAAAAGTGAACACAGCATGGAACAAAAACAAATATTATTGCAAACTATAACAGCTAATTAGCACGTAAATAAAACGTTATTCAAAAGAAAAGAACCTACTCAAAAATAACTTAAATTTAAAGGACAAAAAAAAACGAAAAAATTCTAATCACCACTAATCATTTTTTAAATAAATTAATTTTATATATGTATAGCCTTCGAATAGTGCATTTGTAACTTTGAGCTTTTATAATAAAGCCATTATAAATACCATTCGATATAATCAAATAAAACAAATTTTGTGACTAATGAATATAACAACTAATAACTGTAATTTGGTTCTAGTACTCGCTGGCAGCTACCGCGGCACCACTCACTTCGCTCGCTCACAGTTCTAACCTTACCTAACCTATTTGATATATTTCTGATTGTTTTTATATAGTAGTATAGTATAACGGGCTGGTTTCCGCAACTCCACGTTCAAGCGTGTATTTTGCGTACGGTGTTTTTATATAAACAATGTTGAATTAGACAGTAAACTGTACAATTGTCGTCAATGTAACCTCAAATTATGCGACTGCTCAAGAGGTCTCTTTTGGGTATTGAAATCTTTTTTATTATTTTATTTTAGTAGTAATTGAAAGCGAAATTCTGATAGTACTGAGTAATTTTTTCAGTGTTTACGTGTCAAACCGCGTTTGATAGTATTATTGTGATATTTAATAGATTTTAACAAAACCAAAAGATTGACGAAACAAGTATACGAAGCGAGTGTGGATGGAAGAGTTGGAAGGGGACGACCTCGGCGAACGTATCGCGATCAAATCGCGGATGTTCTCAAAAAATGCCAGGTTAAGTGTTCTCTAAATTGACGAGCATGCATGACGAGGTTAATGGACGTAGATGAAGGGAAAGAGGTGTGTCAGGATCGTAGCAGGTGGAAATCCATAGTCTCTGCCTACCCCAATGGGAAACAGGCGTGATAATATGTATGTATGTATGTAACAAAACCAAACATTTTCAGGGATGTAATAGTGCGATTGATTTTAATTGAGGAAGTTTTTCGCAAAGAGGCCTTCGAAAGAAGTAAAAGACCAAGTAGCTTCATGGAGAAATATTACACATCCGTCCAAATCTTAAATAAAATCGAATGTGACACAAAAGTTGTTATTTTACTAAATTATTCATTCCTAGCTGTGCTTGTGACCCTGTCCGTGTGGAAGTTGTAAATTAACATCGTGGGCCTTACTCCCGACTGGTTCAAGCTCTGAACCAAATCGAGCTAATTTCAATTCCTAGAAAAAAGCAGTACGATTTGACACTAACTCGAATTCAAATTCGATTGATACAGCACTCGATCCAGGCGGGGTCAGGAGTAAGGCTTAGAAGTGGGTAGCTACTCTAATAACTAGCTAAATAGCGGCTATTCAACAAATAGCCATGGCTACTTCGATCAATGGCTACGATATCTGTCAACACGATAGCTAGCTATTGGCTACTGCTTCGAATAACCAACAAGTTTACGGTGTAGTGGGCAGCCGCCGCGCTGCCGTGAGCTGACCAAGTAAAATAGCTATTGGCTATTGGTAGCTAGCTAGCGACTTTCTTTATTTTTACGATTTCTAACATAACTTAGTAGTCAATTAGGTTTAAAATCGTTTGAGATCTATAATTTTGTTTGTACAACAAAAGAAGGGTCTTTTGTTGTAGTTTTTACTGTAATTTTATTAGTTAATTTTAAATTTTCAATGTTTTCGACAGTTAAATATGTAGTAATTAGTAATACGTAATAAATGTAAAAATACGTACGTACGAAGGAAAGTCATTTTTTTTCAACAATACAATACAAATACTATTGTACACAAAAGAAGATAGCAACATATATGACTTATATAGAACACATGTAAAATGGGCGGTCTTATCGCTCAAGGCGATTTCTTCCAGACAACCTTAGGATGGACAATATGGGCAAGTAAAGAGAGGGGTAGTACGCAGTGTAACAACATAATAGAATACATATACTACATAACATAAATACTATACATATATCTATAACAAAACTACATAAATATAAGATACAATAAACATAATAAATACAATACAATATGTCTAAATATTACATAATGTACCTGCCGGAAATTACAGTGATGATAGGTAGCGATCATTTACCAGTTTTTTAAATATAGGCAAAGATTGAGCACGCCTCACTTGTACTGGCAAAGCATTCCACAGGCGAGCAGCCTGAACTGTAAAAGAATTACCAAAGAAATTTGTGGAATGCGATGGTATCGCCAACGTGAGGTTTTCTGATGACCTTAAGAGCCTCGAATGTGTGTCACGAAGGAACACTAACTAACTAAAGGACTAACTAAAGGACTAACTAAATGAACTAACTAAAGGAGCATTCTTTGCTAAGATCATTTTTCTCTAAGGTCAATGACCTTTGAACTAGGACGTCTTAAGTATTTTTCAGTTTTCTGTCTATAACTCAAAAATTTATAATCACATTATACTCAAAATAATTTTAAAAGAGAGTTTTTACAAAGGTCTATCAACGTGGAGTATTATAAGTATCTACGTTACATAGTTTAGAGATGGCAGGGGGGGGGGACACATTGCAAGCCACTTTAGCTGGCTATATTTCGCAGTCCGTGTGGTGCCGGACTTAAAGAATAGCATCACCCTTATCTCTTCTCATGGGTGTCGTAAAAGGCGACTAAGGGATTCACCAGAGGATGGGCAGCAGCATTCTCTGAGTATTTAACCAACCAACTGCGATCGCCAACCCGCCTGCCAAGCGTGGCGATTATGGCATATCCCCCCCTTAATTGGGGGAGGCCTTTGTCCAGTAGTGGACGTCTTTTGGCTGTAATGATTTCGCAGATGGTACACCTGATAAAAAAGTGCTGTATGAAACATTACCTTCATTTTAGTAGACCTATTCAATGATACCACACACGAGGGGGTGGAGCGAAAAAAATATTTTCATCCCCATTTCACATGTATGGGCGCCACCCCTAAAATACATAATCACGCATTTTTTATTCTTTTAAAATTGAGATCTATATTTAAACTATCTTTTAACAAAATTGCATGTACTTATATTTATAACTGTCGAAGTTATTAAGCTGTAAAGGATTAGGACAGACGGACAGATGGATAGACGCACAGATGGACGGACATGACGAAACTGTAAGGGTTCCTTGTAGGACTACTGAACCCTAAAAAAGGTACATATATCATTTATCGTGTACGTATCGGTCGGAACAAAAGTTCGTTTATCGTTGAACGGGAGTAGACTCCCTGGCTGTTATAGGTATATAAAGATTGAATATTTGAAATCGTATTTTTTTTTTTTTTTGTAGATTGCAAAATATTCTACTACCTATATTTTTCAATTTCGTTGATAGTATGGAGAACTTTGTTTCATCGATAACAGATTTAGTACATCACTAGTTACATTGACAATTAAATAGAGGGAAAGAGATAGTGTATTAAGTGCTTGCGTAAGAAAGAGATGTTTTGTGAAAGACATCAACGTGCCGTCTGCACCTTTGGTGTCCGTTACGAATTAACCAGTATAAGATGAACTCTCATTAAAAATTAAATCAGTTGAAAAATCTAATTGGATAATGACGTTATTAACTTAACGATGAAATGTTATGCCGTCTTTCTGGACACTCAAAGACTTGCTGTTTTTACAACACAATCGTACTGTGCAAGAAGTCATTATAACATTTATTTGTAAATTTTGTGTTCACTAACATGGAAGTGTCAACGGCTCACAGAAGTGGTCGTAACTGATTCAAATAGTTTGAGTGGCGGCTTACATACAGGATTTTTCCCTTATGTGTGATAGAAATCGGTCGCCTGTTATGTGGCGTCTAGGGGCTGTGTTGTCGCTGCTCACTACCGAGAAACTCAAACCAAGTAAGTACTACATAATATAATATAATGAGTGAGTGTCATATAAATAGTGTATACATAAATACAGTGCAATAAATAAACCATTAGACCACAGACGTCGTCAAAATGAAAGAAACAAGTAAAATTGAAAGTTATCACCAGTAGTAGAGTTACTTGTGTTATGTCAAAGCTCGTCCGCGGAAGTATCACCTACAAGATGTACATCTGTAACCGTGCCATATTTCGAGAGCAAGTGATAAATAATGTGCTTAATTATTTAAAAAATACTTTAAAAATTGTACGATATTTAATAGCCAAATTTTCACTTAGAAACATCGCGAGTGTTTGAGAATAAATCCCGTACGATTCTGAAAATAAGTCATCGGCGGCATTTTCAAAGGGTGGGGAAATCAAAACCTGCTAATTTTTTTGGTGGTTTCGCACGCATCGTTTTTGTGTCGCACGCGACACACGTAACGAATTTGTTTACAAATAGGTATTTAAATAATAATAAAATTATAGATTTTTTTATTGATTCGTGTTCAGTATCAGTGGTATAGTCACCTCCTTAAATATGGCACGAATACAGTTCAACATGTTGTATAACTGCCGTCAAACAGTGCTGCTTGCATTCACAAACGTATATGAGGGGGTCTGGAGATATTTAATAAAATAATAATAAAATTAAGGAACATTTCCTCTCTAAATAACTGATGATAATATATATTTATTTAGTATTTGTGTAGGTATATTATGCTAATAATATATGTATTTGTAGTTTATTCAAGTAGGTTTTATGTAAGTTTGATTATTTAGTAATTTATATAGACCTAAATATTTTTTTTTACTGCCTCGTTGGTCTAGTGGTCGCAAGCGCGACTGCTGAGCGTGGGGTCCTGGGTTCGATTCCCGGGTCGGGCAAAGTGTTGTTGGGTTTTTTCACTAGGAAATTCTCAGTAGCAGCCCGGAGTATGGATTTGTGCCCGGTTAATGGCAATAGGCTCGCCCCCTATTACATGGGACTATAACATAACTGGCGAAATGTGGGTGTACTATACACCTATGCCTACCCCTTCGGGGAAATACAGGCGTGATGTTATGTTATTTGTTATATAGACCTAGACCTAAACAGTTGTGCACTAAGTTTACCCTCAGCCTCTTTTCTACACTCACTCTATCGCTCAAAGGTTTGCTGGTAGAAAACTCATTTTTGAGTTAAGCTCGCCTTTGTACATGTAATTTCTATTTAGAAGTTTTACTGTTTTTTTTTTTTGGTGTACAATAAAGAATAAGAATAAATATTTTGTGATTTTTTTTACACAGTAGCATCTAGTCCCAAACTAAGTAGAACTTACCGCGTCATCGTCGTGGTCCCTCTTGCGGCCCACGTCGTAGACCTTGACGCAGGACTCCTGCATCTGCTCGAAGTCACCCATGTTCTCCACCAGCGAGATCTGCGTGCCGTATCGGGACACGCTCAAAGCGTAGATGTTTCGCTTCACGTCGATTGTGGCTGTGAGTTTAAGGGGCGGCATTGAGCAAAATAGGGATTTTATAACCAAAATATTTTTATTTGTGGATACGACGTAGATCAAATTTTTATACACGCTGAAATTTGAGTCGCTTAATTCCCGAAAGGGGGTCATTATACTCATCATTATGAACAACTTTTACTATGGGACCAAACCTGAAATCGCGAAAAAAAAATCAGGTGGTCCCTACATTCTATTGATTTAAGTGAACACAAATGTAGGGACCAACTGATATTTTTTTCGTGATTTCAGGTTTGGTCCCTGGTAAAAGTTGTTCATAATGATGAGTACAATGACCCCTTTTCGGGATTTAAGCGACTCAAATTTCAGCATGTATATCTGATTTTTCATTATATTTACTAGATTTTGGTGTAGGGAAAACCCGATGCAATAAAATTTGCTCGATCGATTTATTTTCCAAAGTAAGGTCCGTTTTACCACTATTTTGCATCGCATTTGGAAATCCCAATAGTTTTTACTATTGTTTTTAGCGAATAAGATACATCTTATGCATATCTAGATTATGGTATACCAGATTTTTATTTACATTTTTATTCGCTGAGATATTAGCAAAAATTAAAAAAAACATCAAAACAGCGAGATTCTGCTCTGTTCTCGCACGCGCAATTTGCCGTGTGTTAGTAAGGGACGGTTGCAAATTCTATGCAGCACCTTAAATACAGGATGAAATCACGTAGTAATTATAGTACGCTATTTGCACTCAATTACATTAGAAATAGACGTGATATTCGCATGCATGCTGAGTAGCCTGTCTACTACGGGAATGTCATTCGGCGAAACAACGACTAGACATTCGCGTAACCATACATTGCTTTCTGAAGGGCCACTTGCGTCAATCAGGGTTAGCGTGCTTAACTCAGAGTTAAGCAGCAACTCTGGGTTAAATCGTTAACTTGTCTTGCGCCATCGCGAGTTAGTTGTTAACACTGGATTAAGACCGTAAAAAAATAACCCACGCATGGTGGAGGGTTAAATCGTTAACTCTGGCTGTTATTGTTCCGTTCGAGGTTATTTGTATCATAAGGCGTGGTAAATTTACATTGAAGTTATGAAAATATGTATTTGTGTATGTAATTTCCTTTTTTTGTGTTTAATAGATACGATTTTAGTTTCGAAGTTTAAGTTTAATTAATTATCTCAAGGCTTTTATGTTTGTCCTCTTTTATTTACAATGATGTTTTTTTATGTAAGTGATACTCAACCCAGGTTCTCAAGATACAGCTTGCCTAGTTTGAAAACCGCTGTTAAACTGTAACATTTGTACCAGTGTTTTTGAATTAAATTAATTTAGTATTATTCTTATTATAATTATTTTTTGACGATGATGAAGAAATTGTTGAACATTTAAGCATAGATTTTTTGATAGTAAATTCCAAATACGGACTTTTAAACACACGGCGAGAATAAAATGTATTTCGACGAACGGTAAAGTATTTTATTTTCTTCATATTTTTATGATACTGTTGTTCCAGAGTACGGAAGTATGTAGGAGTTGTGGAATTGTAACCACTAATGACATTCAAATACGCATTCTGCTTGTCTTGGAGGCTTAAAACAATAAAAAAAGGTCTTGAGAAAAAAATTAACCTTTTTTTATTAGTCTCGCTTCATCGATCTTTTGTTTTCAATTATCTGTAAACGAAGCAAGTGACCATGAGACAACTATATACAAACTGCCACAGTGTAAGTGAGATAGACATATATTTCTATTCGCCGTGTTGGTAATACTGCAGGGTTACCTAGCCCAAAGCTATTTTTGGTTGGTGCAAGACAAATTTCGAGTTAACATTTTAAAAATTTAACACCGAGTTAACTAACTCTTGATTTATTCTTTTAACCCTTGGCATGACGCAAGTGGGCCTAAAAGTACGACAAAAGCTTCGTTGTAGTATAAGTCAGATGAATATTTGAATGATTTTTCTTTATAAATGTTTGTATAATTACCTAGCATTCACTGTAATAATTTGTGTTTGTTTTAAATTAATTGTATGCCAATTACGGCGAGTCATAGCAGCACAACACAATGTACCTATTTAATACCTATCTTTATTTTACCTATGTACCCACAATATAAATTAAATTAAATTAAATAGTATCAGTTAAGTAGAAATAATTAATATACAGAATTATAATAACTATACAATATGTAACAAAATAGTACATTACTGTCGAGGCCTGAAATGAAGCAATTTACGGCCGAGTAATATTGGAAGTAGGAGGCGAAGCCGAGTACTTCGCAAATGATTTTGAAAGGACGAGGCGCAAGCCGAGTCCTTTTTAACTAAACGAGGGCGTTAATTGCTATTTCGGCCGAGACTTGTACAGTACTTTTCTCTCATTTGCGTGGAAACACAACACACATTAATTCAACAGTATCTCATTTTCATTCACGCTAATTCGCCCGCGCGCGGTTCTTGTTCTATTTTCAAAGTTTTGAAAAAATAAATGCGCATTCAGCCTGTATAATGATAAATATTTTGTACCTAAAAACACCTAATTTATGTAAGTGTGTACTTAAAAACCTCGGTACCATAATTTAAAAAATAAAAAGTGTCCAGCAATTTCTATTATTGTCCTGTTGGATATTACCGGCCTGTTATTTCATTGCGTACAGAAAAGAGCCGATTGTTGTATTCTTTTTTTTTAAATAATGAACCAATTTCCGAGCAAGTGGGAGAAAACCCTGTTGTTCCTGTGAGCTACGTTATCAGAATCGATATTCATACGTAAGGACACTAGTCATTTGGAAAAACTCTTCAGTAAAAATAATCAAAATAAATATTAAATCATTGTTAAAATTGTTTACATCCCTTTCAATATACAATTAATAATGATTTAATATTTAATTTCACCTGTTTAATTTCAATTTAGTCTGTGTGGTGCCAGACTTAAAGAATTGCACCACCCTTATCTCTTCTCATGGGTGTCGTAAAAGGCGACTAAGGGATTCACCAGAGGATGGGCAGCAACGTTCTCCGAGTATTTAACCAACCAACTGCGATCGCCAGCGTGGCGATTATAGCATATACACCCCGCCCCCCATTGGGGGAGGCCTATGTCCAGTAGTGGACGTCTTTCGGCTGAAATGATGATGATGATGATTTAATTTCACCAGAGGATGGGCAGCAGCGTTCTCTGAGTATTTAACCAACCAACTGCGATCGCCAACCCGCCTGCCAAGCGTAGCGATTATAGCATATACCCCCCGCCCCCCATTGGGGGAGGCCTATGTCCAGCAGTGGACGTCTTTCGGCTGAAATGATGATGATGATAATTTAATTTGATATTTTTATTGAAGAGTTTTTCCTAATGAGTTGTGTCCTTACGTATGAATATCGATTCTGATAACGTACCTCACAGGAACAACAGGGATTTTGTTACATGTTGTATAATATTCATTAAACACTGAATGTCTCTACACAACACTTGACTGGTATGACCAAGGAACTTATATATCAAGCTGGAAAGCGGACGGCTGACTAAAATTCGGTCCGATGATTGGGGAGCCCTTTGTCTCTTTCTATAGGGTGTCCATACATGCAGGAAAGGGACAGCGGGCTCTCGGTAATACTATCTCAGAACCCCGGGCTCGACCGGTATTTTCTCCCTGATTTTGATAAAAGATTTTGGACCTTATATGAACGGGACGGAACTTAGTTGTAACGGAATACGTCTACCTAGGGCAGGCAATTCAGCTTGGTAGACACAACTTCGAGAAAGAAGCCAACAGAAGGATCCGTCTGGGCTGGGCAGCATTTGGCAAACTTCGCCGAGTCTTCTCGTCGCCTATACCGCAAAGTTTGAAGACAAAGGTCTTCAACCAGTGCGTCCTGCCTGTCATGACTTACGGTGCCGAGACGTGGACACTGACAGTTGGGCTAGTCCACAAATTCAAAGTCGCTCAGCGAGCTATGGAGCGAGCTATGCTTGGAGTTTCTTTGAAGGATAAAATCCGTAACGAGATTATCCGGAGAAGAACCGGAGTGACCGACATAGCTTGTAGGATCAGTAAGCTGAAGTGGCAGTGGGCTGGCCATGTCTGTCGAAGGACCGATGGCCTTTGGAGCAGACGAGTCCTTGAGTGGAGACCGCGTATCGGCAAACGCAGCGTAGGGCGCCCCCCTGCCAGGTGGACCGACGACCTAAAGAACGTGGCTGGGGGGGACTGGATGCGGAAGGCAGAGGTCCGAGCGTTGTGGCGCAACTTGGGAGAGGCCTATGTCCAGCAGTGGACTGCGATAGGCTGAGTTGATGAACGGGATATTATTCATTTTTGAAGTTCTTAAATTTCTCCGTCCGCATTCTATCTTGGGTATGACTCACCTATACTAGAGTAGTCGTAAGGGTCTAAAGTCTTGAAACTGGTATCGAACTGGCTCCGTTCTTCAGAGTCCTGGTCTGAACACACCGCGTATAAAGCTGTGCATGTAGGGTTGAATAGGACCTGTAAATAAAGAACTACAGTTATAGTTCGTGCGGTATAACAAGGCAATAGCGGACGTTGACCCCACCTTAGTCATGCATTCTGTAATTCTGTTACATCACCGATAACCACGCAAACAATTGTCCGAAAAATGTGTGAAATTCAATTTGCAATCCAATATAATTAAAATATTACTTGTTATGAGATAAGTAAATTATTATTATTTATAATTATTAACTATTATTACAATTCAATATACGTATCGCACCTGTAATAAAACACCGTCACAACTCAAAAATCATGATTATTGGGAAATCACCTTTAAAGTTTAAGATTTAAACGTGACTTTCCAATGGTCATGATTTTTGAGTTGAGACGGTGTTTTATTACAGGTGCGATATTGTAATTTGTTATGGCACCTATTATTAGTATGTTGCTGTGCCCTTACCGGGTTACATGTTAAAATCATATAAGTACTTACAAGACTTATAAATGTAACACCTATGTACACATGAATGCAATAAAAACAGTAAGCAATGCAGTTTGAGTTTGAATTACTATCACTGGGGTAGCATGATAAATTGTCTCTATGGCGAGTTGATCGTTGCAAAGCAATCCCTATCCCCTACCCCCTAGCTAGATGACACTAAGGACAGGTTAGTATAGGTAGCGATATCGTTTATCACTTTCAACTTCAGGATAATAGTCGGGTCAACGTTCGCCATTGCCACATTATCCAAACATTTTCCACCTTATTACTAAATCGGGTTTAATAATAGGTTTTGCTTAAGCCAGGCTTAAACACCTTTTTATGTATGGAGTTTGATGTTTAACCCAGTTTAAACAAAGATCTAAACTGTTTTTTTTTTCTTTTAAGCGGAGAAAATGCCTATCGCATGTCACACTGCCGGGGAGGCAGTGTGGTTATATGGGGCTCGCACCCACTAAAAACTCTGCCGTGTGCCTACTTTCGCATTGGGTGGATGGGCCACGAGAACTGCTACGCATGACTTTCGCGACCCATCCAGCGCGGCCCACTTCGGGGCCTTCATACTTTCATTTCACACTCTCTTTGGCGATGTCCGGGCTCACCTGGGACATCACCACAACTCAAGGGCCGTGCAATGCGGACGATAGACTCCCCAATCTATCGCCCACTGGCTTTATTTAGGGTGGCATCAGATTGCCGTAAAGACGCCTGCGCCGACCTGTCCGCCGGTGGCGGATCGGATCTCGGAGAGAGTCTTCCTCCATGACCCACTCCGCCGCTTTCTTTTACGAGATAATCTCCTCGCAAAAGGACGCGACCGCCTCCCACGCCTCTCTCGAGAGGTCTCCCCCGATTGCTGCCGTGAGAGCACGGCGCCGCATCACCCAGGCAGGACACTGCGTCAGAGTATGAAGGGCCGTGACCTCACTACAGCCGGTCCAAGCTTTTGTAATAAGAAGGTTTATGTTTAGTAGTAAAGCTCTTTGTGAAAAATTAATTTGAGGAAGTAGCGCCATGCCTATTTCTACTATTATGCAGCATAGCTGCTCCATTTTAAGGGTGTCGGAGACATTACAGGCACGTGATGGTTTTCCAACTTGTATCCGAGGTTGGCAACTCATCAGCAAACCTCTTGGAGTTGAAAAAAATCGGATAACATAACATAACATCACGCCTGTATTTCCCCGAAGGGGTAGGCAGAGGTGTAATAGTACACCCACATTTCGCCAGTTATGTTATAGTCCCATGTAATAGGGGGCGAGCCTATTGCCATTGACCGGGCACAAATCCAGACTCCGGGCTGCTACTGAGAATTTCCTAATGGAAAAACCCAATAACACTTTGCCCGACCCGGGAATCGAACCCAGGACCCCACGCTCAGAGTCGCGCTTGCAACCACTAGACCAGCGAGGCAGTCACCGGAAAAAATCGGATAAACCGGTTTCGGAACTACCCAAACTGACGGTAAACCAGCCAACACTGCGACTGATATCGGAACTCCGGTGTGTTGGTTACAACAGCAATAAAGTTTAAATTGATTAAGTCTTAAAGTTTTATTTGAAATAAAAAATATTTAAATTTGAATTGTATATTCTTACCTCTGATTTATCTAGCGTAGGCACCGTTCTTAGTAGGTGGAATGTTCTTAAATCCCATACTTCAGTATTTGATATAACCTGTAATTAAATACAAAAATACAATGATTGATCGACGAAAACACAAAACAATTTGTAACAAAATCATTAAAAGCGGAACTGATGCAGTATTTAAGTTTCATACAAGAAAGAGTCTACACTGGTTTGGTTTCAACGATATGTGCTTGAAAGCAATAAAAAAATAAAACATTTATACCAAGACATCCTAACATTTATTAAGGTATTGCATAGCTTCTATCGCGAGCCTTGAGCGTGGAGACCGAACCCAGAAATTCCGTAACGAAAATAACCTAACACCCCCCACTCCGACCGGCACAGCGGTGATACTTTTTAGTTTTGCCATCTATCGATGAATAGCAGAACTTTTAATGACTTTTTGAAATATCACGCTTGTCTCTTTAGTTCTGCAAATCGCCTCTAGGTGGCATTGGTTGTATCAACGTTACTGCGCATGCGTAATCCCCCCCCGTAATTCGTTATGCGTCATTCGCCCCGCAATCTGGTGACTCATGCCTGCTTAGAGTTTCGGCGTTAGGGCACCTCCTCTTTGTATTGATAAAAAATGCTATGCAATAGCTTTACCGCGGCAGTCTCCGAGTGCCACACGTCTTTTTTAGGGTTCCGTACCCGAAGGGTTCCAAACGGGACCCTATTACTCTACGCTGTCCGTCCGTCCATCCGTCCGTCTGTCTGTCACAGGGCTGTATCTTTTGAACGGTAATAGGTAACCGGTTGAAATTTTCTCAGAATATGTGTTGCTATGAGGTGTATTACGACAAATACTAAAAACAAAAAAAAGTCTAAAACCAAAGGGGGTCCCCATACAAGAAACCTCAAAAAACATGCATTTTTTTCAACGTTTTTGTTCCTGCTCTATCTTCAAAACGGTAATACATACCAGCGTCAAACTTGGTCAGATTATAGCGCATATTATGTAGTTTCGCAACAAATACTAAAAATAAGACAAACATGGACATATTGAGAGGTACGGAACCCTTACTGCGCGAGTCCGACTCGCACTTGGCCGGTTTTTATTCATTTTAGTCCTTACTGGAAGCTTTGTACAGTTTATAAGTTTAAATCGCTAAAATTGTTTAATCGTTTAAATTGCTACTAATTGTTACCATGAGTCAACTGTTGTTACTTGTTGTTGTATATACTGATGGGGGCGCCGCTTATATGTTAGGTCTGCCTAGGCAATAACTAGTCATAGACTATGACTAGTTATTGCCTAGGTAAGCGGCGCCCCCATCAGTAAAAAAATAATTACTCGCCGAGTATATCATTTATCGAAAATTTATTTTTAACAATTGAAGTACAGGTACTGTAGTTTAATCAGAAACTATTAACTCTGTAAATTATAGTTCGCTGTAGTTGTAGATAGAAAAAGTGCCAGAAGTGGCCGTTTTTCGCATTTCCAAATGCCAACTTAGGGAACGCACCTACACTACGTGGCCCGTTCAGGGGAGGGAGGTCTTCAAAATATCACGCTTGTTCACAAGGAGGGGCTTAGGTTTTCGTCACGTAGTCAATATCCTTTAGGGGATTCTCGCGCTTTTTCGAGCTATATTCAAATATGGCGCGCAGAGTTTAACGCTTTTTAAACTCACAGGTGGCAACATTGACGCAACAAAGACAAATATGAGCGATTTTTTTTTTCTACTTTCTGTGTGCAAACAATTATTAAATTTTTATGAATAACTACGTGAAAATTAGTGGGGGGGGTGTTGGCATATACTACGGGTGGTCACCGAGGGGGTGGAGGTAAAAATTGAAAAAAAATGGGTCACGTAGTATGAGTATGTTCCCTAAGAGTACCCAAAAGTACTTCTGAGTCATCATTTCAGCCCAAAGACATCCACTGCTGGACATAGGCCTCCCCCAAGCATCGCCACTTCTGAGTCTTTTATAAGTTTAATAATATTAGGTAATTCGGATAGAAATTACCTCTAGTCCGTTCGGATGAAACACACCGCTATGCGTTTGGTTGAGTTTGTCGAATTTGTGGATTTCCTTGCCTGTGTTCACGTCCCATAGTACACCGTCTAAAAAACAAATACATAACTAAGCTGATTACTTCAAACCACAAGACCTGGCGAAGGAAAACCGATATGTACCTAGAATGCCCCGTGAGGCTATAGGGTATTTGACTATTACTCAAAATTAACTATTTTTCAATGTTATTTCGAAGAAATAATAAAAATAACACGAAAAAAAATACAAAATGGGAAGGATACACGCTTTTTATGTTTTTGGAGGGAGCGTTTTCTGTCCTTGTCGCACGAAACGGACATTGTACTGAGTCGTGTATCTTTACGATGGCATTAATGCGTTATGACGTCAGATGGTAGTAGTGCTGTCTTTGTCTAGTAAAACAATCTTGAATTTTCGTTACGTTTTAAAAATAAATAAATAAATATTTTCGGGACATTTTACACAGCACCATCTTAGTCCTAAACTAAGCAGAGCTTGTGCTATGGGTACTCGACAATGGATATAATACTTTTTTTCTTTTCTTTTTTTGTAAATACATACTTATAATACAAAGAAACACCCAGACCAACACAAACACTTATGTTCCTCCCACAAATATTTATGTCCTGTGGGAATCGAACCCACGACCTCGTGATCAGCAGTCCAACACTCAAACCACTAGACCACAGATGTCGTTCGTTTCGACGTTAACTGCCAGATATCTAAAGACCAATCCGGTGCCGGACGTTAAACGTCATGATATGTCAGAGGTCATTCCGGCACTGGACATTAAGACGCTGACAACAGCCAAACACCCCAAATAGGCTTCTTTTAAGGTGAATGCTACAGGGTAACCCGCGAAATTCAAAATTTCTTGCGTTTTTTGCAAATTGTAGCTCTATTTCGCGTTGTATATCAATCAAAATATGATTCGCGGTACTAATAACAATATATCTACTGAATAATACTCATAAAAAATATAAACCTAGCTCTAGAAGATTTACAAGCTCGAAAATCGGTAATTTGATCGTAAATTAATATTATTGAGCTTGTATAGCTTATAGAGCTAGGTTAATATTTTTTATGAGTATTATTAAGTAGATATATTGTTATTACGACCGCGAATCATATTTCTATTGATATACAACACGAAATAGAGCTATAATTTGCAAAAAAACACAAGAAATTTTGAATTTCGCGGGCTACCCTGTAGCATTCATCTTAAAAACATTTTTAGCTGTATGTATTCAGTTTGTGGCAGTTAAAAAAATATATGTTAATCTTGATCGTATTTTGTGAAACTGTATTGTGCCCAAAACACGTTTTCTTGAAGTTTTCTCTATAGAAAAGAATTGTAAACTAACCTCTTAAAACATGCTTTAAAGCAAACAATCTCTATTATTTACTACATATTATAAATAAAATTAAGAAAACATTTGAGAAAGACAATAATCTAAACATTTGTTGTTTCTGTTTTTCAAATAAATTTTAGTTTTTTGTTTAAAAAAAAAAATGATAATTTTCATTGAAGTTGAGCGGCGTATCCGACGTCCCTCGGCTCGTTGGCTCTCTTTCAGTTCTGTACGAAACGACAGTGACCGCAGAGGTCTGATTTTTTAGGTGTTGTCAGCCTCTTAACGGCCTTTTACAGCAGTGGACATAAACGTCCTAATTTATACACGCTGAAATTTGAATCGCTTATTTCCCGAAAAGGGGTCATTGTACTCATCGTTATGAACAACTTTTACTATGGGACCAACCCTGAAATAGCGAAAAAAAAATCATTTGTGTTCACTTATATCGATAAAATGTAGGGACCACCTGATTTTTTTTTCGCGATTTCTGGGTTGGTCCCATAGTAAAAGTTGTTCATAATGATGAGGACAATGACCCCTTTTCGGGAAATAAGCGATTCCAATTTCAACGTGTTGTGCGAGACCATTCGAGCAGAGGACACACGTACATACCTGATAGCACCAGTTCATCGGTGGGGTTGAAGGTGGCTCTGTTCTTGGCGTACTGGTTGCTGATGGCCGGCGTCAGTGTCATCAGCTCGCGACCCGTACGGGTGTCGAATATGGTCGCCGTCTCGCCTTTGGTTCCTATGATACGTTCATCAGACATCTTAGAGAATTCCACGTATTCTTCGTTGTCTAATTGGAATCTGAGAAAGAAAGAAAGATTAGAGTACGACACTTAAAATAAGGCACGTCCTCAATCTACGTTCGCGCATACACGAAAAGACGATTGACGAAAACTCCCGTAACAATAATAGTACATTATGATACAAGTGAGCTAAGTTGACTATTATACTCGAGGCTGGATTGCAGCCCGAGCCGAAAGCGAGGGCGTAATGGAGCCGAGAATAGAATAGTCAATGCTCACGCGTGTCATACGACGTTGTTCAACACACTTGCGAGGAAAAAAACATAAATTACACATTTTAGACAAATATTGAATTTGTGAAAAATGATGAAAAATGTCGCGCGGACCGCGCGGTGACATACAGCTATGCGCGCGCAGGTGGTCGAAGGAAACCGCCATACAGCCTAATATAAAAATATTATAAATTGATTTTTTTTATTTATAACACAAATTAATACTAATTTGTTGACAAAAATTATTAATTTGATGAAATGAAATGTTTATATAGCATATTTTAATTAACACAGTTGATTTATTCCCAAAAATGTTTAATTTAGTTCAGGCATAAAAACTCTTTGCTGAGATTTAAAAATAAACTGTAAAGTAAAAAGCACTAGTGCAATAATATAATGAAAAAAGCACGCGTGCGATATAAGCCACATTATGAACCTAAAAGCGGTGCAATAAGAGCCACTTTACGAGCAAGTGTGTTGAAAAAAATATAATCAACCTTATGCAATGCCCATGTGTTAAAATTGATTGCCATGACGTCTTTTTCTGTTTCGCGCACACGCTTCCGTACTTTAGCGGTAGTGGCTGAGACTTTTGGCGCGCAGCGATGGTGTTTTCTGATTGGTTAATCAATTTCCCGCGCATTTAAATTGTGTCATCTGAGCAGGTACAGTCTAACAAAGCAATTAGTACACAGGGTCACCAGATATAGAAGAAGATTTCTCAGAAAATTATTATAGAATGGTTTGGTTAGAGTTTTGTATAAATACAGTTGAACTTTGTCCGTTATTAAAATTATATTTCACTCGAAGATATCATAATCTTCTGAGAAAACTTCATTTATAACTCTCTACCATGTATACTAATTGCTTTGTTAGACTGTACATCGGTGGGCCATATTGAATGTGTGTACTCATCATCATCATCATTTCAGCCGAAAGATATCCACTGCTGGACATAGGCCTCCCCCAAGCATATGTATGTTGGGGGGATATGCCATAATCGCCACGCTTGGCAGGCGGGTTGGCAATCGCAGTTGGTTGGTTAAATACTCAGAGAACGCTGCTGCCCATCCTCTGGTGAATCCCTTAGTCGCCTTTTACGACACCCATTAGAAGAGATAAGGGTGGTGCAATTCTTTACGTCCGGCACCACACGGACGAATGAATGTGTGTACTACTGTACAATATTAATTTTTGGGATACTTTTCTACCTAACGAAAAAATGTAGTTTGTGGCAAATAAATCATTTCTTTCTTTCTTCAATGCACTCACTCATTAGCACTCCTCGGCCACTCATTACAATATAAATGCTAGCACCACCTACATAAACAAGATGGTACGTCTGTACACGAATGCGCACACACGTGTAGGTTAGGGATACTCGCCGCTCGTAACGTCGACTGGATTCCAAGCGCTTCTCAGTAGTTCTCAGAGATGGCGTGCTTGTATAGCGACTGGCGATTGACATCCATTGCAATCTTGCAGTCCAATTGCCGGCAAACCGGGTGCGAGGTGCGGG
This sequence comes from Asteroscopus sphinx, assembly GCA_949699075.1. NCBI lineage: Eukaryota > Metazoa > Arthropoda > Insecta > Lepidoptera > Noctuidae > Asteroscopus > Asteroscopus sphinx. Next base: position 5,960,822 of record OX453030.1, on the reverse strand, counting down.
TGTGGAATCTTAAATTGGCGGGGGGCGGTGAGTGGCCGGTCTGTACGACAGTACTATTAGGTACAGATACCGGCACGAGTCGTGAGCACAAACTTCACCTGCGCAGAAGTTCATTTATAGATCTGTTTGGTGGAATGACAGGAGCGCGGGGTGCCAACGCCGAACATTGCATTTACGCGATTGGTCGACAGTCGATGCTCGTCGTCTATTGGACAATTAGGTGTCATTCGGCTACCGTACACTTTCGGTTCAACTTTATTGACTCACATTTTCGAATTTAAAACAGTTTTTTTCTTTTGTTGTAATTAATTTATATTTTGATTTTTCAGTGTTTAATGTTTTGAATTAAAAATTGTTTTTTTTTCTTCTTCATCTTCCTTTATTTATTACAAGATTGTATTTAACTTGCAATGTATGTACGTATGTAAATATATTTGTTAGAGTGGAATCTTGCAACTCAATTTTGAATCTGATATCTTCAACCTATTGAGCTGAAATTTTGTACAATATGGGTATCAAATGAAAGGACTTGCTGAGAATACGAATGCGAGTTAAAAACCTGTCCATCGATAACTAAATAGTAAAAAATAAATTAAAAGTAAAAATGTTTTCTGTTTATTTATCTGTGCGTAAAAAAAGTCCCAAAATCATAATATGGATGAAATTCGAGAAAGTTTGTATTTTCTATATCTACTCATAATCCTTATAAAACGCTAACGGTGAAATTTAGTGAACAAAGATACTAAATAGTTTTGGTCGAAAGTGTACATGCGCGAACTTGCCCCCACTACTGTCCATCTGTGCTTACGACTCATGCCGGCTACTATATTGTGTGTCATGAGTTTCAAGACTTCCCCTACTTTTCTTCAGGCTAATACATAGACCAGTAAGCCTCTAGACGCCGGTTAGCTGGACACCCCCGGTCACAACGCATATGCTCTACCACTGCATATCATACGTCCCTCCGCCAATCGGAACGTCACTCAGTCAGCGAGCGGCACCAATCATAAGGAATCATACCACCGAACTTTTGAGCCGGCCAATCATAACGCGCCGTCCGCCCCTCTGACCCCACCAACGTTTTACGACTGCGTTCGAATACAAAACTTTGTTTATGCGGAGTCTTGTAACTTACTGGTCTGTGGGCTAATATCAAGAACAAAACCAGAGGACAAAGTCGTACCTAAGTCAGTTTCAACTCACAATAATTCAAACTCCTTCATGTTCCACAGTGCAGATAGAGGTCGCCACGGCGTCGTCGCCGAGGCTAGTAGTAATAAACCGTCTCTGCTTGCCTGTTGAACAAATTTATAATATCGTTTTTGATAGACGCAATAAATTAATAAATATTATTGGGACATTTTTACACAGCACCATCTAGTCCCAAACTAAGCAGAGCTATGGGTACTAGACAATGGATATGATACTTAGATACTTTTTTTTTGTAAATACATACTTATAATACATAAGAAACACCCAGACCAACACAAACACTTATGTTCATCACACAAATATTTGTGTCCTGTGGGAATCGAACCCACGACCTTGTGATCAGCAGTCCGACACTCGAACCACTAGACCACAGACGTCGTCAAATTATAATGAAAAATAAATAAAATATTTAATATAATGTCCAAGTTATAAGCGATTTAAATTTGTTCACTAGACAGAGACAGCACTATCAAAGTATGACGTCATTGTTCAAAACCTTCATAGTAATTTGACATCTCTCTGTACAATGTCCGTTTAGCACGACAAGGACAGAAAATGCCCCCTCCAAAAACTTAAACGCGTGTATCATTTCCATTTTTTCGTGTATTATATGATTTAAAAAAAGTCACCGACTGAAAATAAATGAAGAAATACATATTTGTGATTTATCGGCAGTTTCTTTGTTCACATATCGTCTGTTTAAAGGTGAAATTGGTGATATTTGCTGATAATTCACTTAAAGGTAAAATTTACTACCTTTGAACCAACGATATTTTAGTTTAGCTGTATTTCTATCTTGATAGTAAAGGTGAGTCGTACTAGGCAAAATACGTACTGAGTCTTACGAGTACGAGTACGTGGAAATCGTGTTCCAAAAACTAGTTCCACGAGTATTTAGAAGTATGCGTATAGTGGTACCCGTGAAGACGTTTTCATAGTTTAAGCTTTCATTCTAGTCTCTAGACAATGTTCTGGCAATAATAACATAACCCATTAAATTTATTTTATTGAAATGTAAAAAACAAGACATAATAAATTAAATGATTTCGAAATTGAACAATTTCTTCCTACATAATAGGTACATAATATGATAAGGCTTATGATTGTTAGCTTTTTGAAGTTAATATTTCATTCAATTTCTTTTAATTCATAAAAACACTAGGTTCACAAATAGGTACATAAATAATCAAAAATAACGTAATCAAAAATAGTCTTTATCATTGAGTAACAGGGTCGATTATCGGTCGGATTCCACTTCACTCACACATGCATCCATCGAACGCGTCTCCGTTCGCGTCTCTCAACACGTCCGAGTCAAGCGAGTCCGTTGGATTAGTAAGTTTGTGTGCCTTTTGGAGTATGCGACTCGCCAAAGTCGTCAATACTTCTAAATACTCGATACGCGTTTGGACGCCAATCACATACCTAGTCTTGAGACGTCTTGAGTGAAACCTAGTCTTAAAACCTGTTCCAGTAAATACGCCTCATCTCTACTTGATAGGGACTTGTCCCTACAATAGTTTAAGTATTATGATAAAATTCTGGTACGGAATTCTGACAGCGCGAGCCCTACTCGCTCTTGACCGGTTTATTTAAAATATGATTGATGGATAGCTTAGTTTCTCACCTGCATATGATAAATATAAGACTCGTGGACTTGATACGAGTTTTCTTCTACTCCGCTAAATAAGTTGAATATTCTAATATCGCCTGAAGATGTCGCTGCTAGTAATTGTTGTTGTGTTGGCTGCGAAAGAAAAAAAAATAGTAGCTAAATTATTTCTCGAGTTTTCGTGATTGCTGATACGTGATTGCCTCCGTACTACGTCATCGGCTGTGGAGCCATGGAGCCAATAGCGGGCTGTTAGCGTGACACTTGTCAGTTTGATGTGCTGCCACTATGCGTAAATAAATTACCCGGGACGAACACATTTTTTCACTTACTTGCATCTAAGTATTATACATTATTAGCTTATAAAATGAGGATATTATTTCTGTAATTTGTACGCCAAATGTTATGCATTTTTTCGAGTAATTCTCTGCAATGTAAAGGGTACTTACATGATTCTGTTTTATAACTTGTAATTTATGACCATTTATTTCCGAGGTTATGAAAATGTTGGCCATGAATTTTGTATGATAGTAATTGCTCATTCATCAGCTTTCAGGAAAGTGGCAATCGAGTGCCCAGAGTAGGATAGATTTTTCATCCATTCCATCCGAAGACGGAAAATATCAAAAATATCTTAAAACTGGTATAATAAAAATAGGTCTCCCCCAAGCATCGCCACAACGACCGGTCCTGCGCTTTCTGCACTCAGCGGATTCCCGCGACCTTCACCAGTTCGTCAGTCCACCTTGTGGGGGGGCTTACCCACGCTGCACCTTCCAGTCCGCGGTCACCACTCCAGAACTTTACTGCCCCATCGGCCATCCGTTCTGCGAGCAATGTGCCCCGTCCACTGCCACTTAAGTTTGGCAATTCTTCGGGCTATGTCGGTAACTTTCGTTTTCTTGCGAATCTCCTAGTTTCTGATTCGATCCCGCAGGGACACTCCGAGCATAGCCCTCTGCAAAGAGCAATTCTTTGAGTGGTTTTAATATCAATCAATCAGCTCAGCCCATCGCAGTCCACTGCTGCAGGCGTAGCATGGCCATTGTAGACGAGCGTTTTCTCTACGAAAAAATAGACAAAATGGCAGATGATATTCTATACAATGCAGTTTTATCTATTCTTCCGTAGACATATCTCTTGTCGCCAGAGGTCATGCTACGCTTGCAGGACATAGACCTCTCCCAAGTTGCGCCACAACTCTCGGTCATCTGCCTTCCGCATCCAGTCCCCCCAGCTACGTTCTTCAGGTCGTCGGTCCACCTGTCGGGGGGGCGCCCTACGCTGCGTTTGCCGTTTCGCAGTCTCCACTCAAGGACTCGTCTGCTCCAGCGGCCATCGGTCCTTCGACAGATATGGCCAGCCCACTGCCACTTCAACTTACTGATCCTACAAGCTACATCGGTCACTCCGGTTCTTCTCCAGATAATGACATTACGGATTTTATCCTTCAAAGAAACTACAAGCATAACGCGATGAGCGACTTTCTCGTCTCGGCACCGTAAGTAGGCAGGACGCACTGGTTGAAGACCTTTGTCTTCAAATTTTTTTTTTATGAGATATAAATCTGCTCTTGACCGCAATCTAGACAGCTTTGTCAAGATGTGGTCGACGATGGAGCGAGCAATCCTATTAGTTGCCGATTCACTCCAGCTCTAAATGCGTTAGGGTTGTAAGTGCCCGGAAATACAGATGCCGGCAGTGAATTCCACAACTTGGCTGTGCGCATTATGAAAGAGTTCTCAAAGCGCTTGGTCCTAATAGTAGGGATTTCTACCAAATGTGGATGATATCCTGTGCAGTGCGTCGTGTATTCCGATGAAAGAAAGGAGATGGCGGAATAAGCTCATGGAGCTCTTGAGCACACTCTCCAAAGTACACTGTACAGCTTGTAGAACACTGACAAACAAGCAACTGTGCGTCTATGGGCTAAGCTTTGTAGCTTAGATTTTACTAGCAGTTCATCACCAATTAACCTCTCAGCTCTGCGTTGAATCAAGTCAAGAGCGGCAAGCTGGTATTTAGCGGAGCCATCCCATAAGTGACTGCAATACTCCATACACGATCGGACTTGAGCTTTATATAAAGTGAAAAGCTGTCCAGGAGTGAAGTATCGCTTCATCTTGTTTAGAATGCCCTATTTTTTGGCCGCAGTTTGAGCAGCCTTTGCAGGCAAAGCCGCCTCGATCGTGGTGTCGAAGTTGAGGTTAGTTTTCAACTCCATGCTGAGAAGTTCTAGGTGGTCGGCGATGCTAATAGGTGTACTTTTGAAAGTAGGAGCCAAGTGAAATCTCTGTTTTGCAGTGAAAAGACACGCCTGAATTTTAGAGGCGATAAAATTGACTTTGCGGTATAGGTGACGAGAAGACTCGGCGAAGTTTGCCAAATACTGCCCAGCCCAAACGGATCCTTCTGTCGGCTTCTTTCTCGAAGTTGTGTTGACTTTGATATACTCACGTGGAATATGGTGGCTTTTTTCCCGAAGTTGTGTTGACTTTGATATACTCACGTGGAATATGGTGGCTTCTTTCCCGAAGCTTTGTTGACTTTGATATACTCACGTGGAATATGGTGGCTTCTTTCCCGAAGCTTTGTTGACTTTGATATACTCACGTGGAATATGGTGGCTTCTTTCCCGAAGTTGTGTTAACTTTGATATACTCACGTGGAATATGGTGGCTTCTTTCCCGAAGCTGTGTTGACTTTGATATACTCACGTGGAATATGGTGGCTTTTTCTCGATGTTGTGTTGACTTTGATATACTCACGTGGAATATGGTAGCTTCTTTCCCGAAGTTGTGTTGACTTTGATATACTCACGTGGAATATGGTGGCTTCTTTCCCGAAGCTGTGTTGACTTTGATATACTCACGTGGAATATGGTACAGTCGCCTGCATGACAGTGGTAACACATCAATTCGAAAACCGCCCTTACTGCTTACGAAATAAAGATGCTGCTAATGTCAAAGTGTTACCACCGACGTGCGGTCAACCGTACTTCTTTCTCGAAGTTGTGTTGACTTTGATATACTCACGTGGAATATGGTGCTTCTTTCTTGTAGTTGTGTTAACTATGATATACTCACGTGGAATATGGTGGCTTCTTTCCCGAAGTTGTGTTGACTTTGATATACTCACGTGGAATATGGTGCTTCTTTCCCGAAGCTGTGTTGACTTTGATATACTCACGTGGAATATGGTACAGTCGCCTGCATGACAGTGGTAACACATCAATTCGAAAACCGCCCTTACTGCTTACGAAATAAAGATGCTGCTAATGTCAAAGTGTTACCACCGACGTGCGGTCAACCGTACTTCTTTCTCGAAGTTGTGTTGACTTTGATATACTCACGTGGAATATGGTGCTTCTTTCTTGTAGTTGTGTTAACTATGATATACTCACGTGGAATATGGTGCTTATTTCTTGTAGTTGTGTTAACTATGATATACTCACGTGGAAAATGGTGGCTTTTTCTCGAAGTTGTGTTGACTTTGATATACTCACGTGGAATATGGTGGTGGTGAAGTAGGCGTCGTCGTCCTGCAGGCGCAGCGTGCGCACGGGCGCGAAGTGCGCGTGCGCCAGGCGGGCGTGCGCGCGGCACTGCGCCGGCGCCACGCCCAGCTCGCGCCGCGCGACGCGTGCGCACACGTTCCCGTCGCCGCTCCCGGAGTACAACGCACCCCCGCCCAGTCGCGGCTCCGGACATTTGTGGGGCCTACGGAGACGATGATACAAATTACTAGCGACTTGCCCTGGCTTCGCATGGATACATACACATATATGCTTAATACAAGCAAAATATAGCACTGTTCCTAAACCACCAATTTTTATATCTGGTACCACCTGTATTCTACGCAAATAAATGATTCTTTCTTTCTTTCTTTACATATTATCACGCCTGTTTCCCATTGGGGTAGGCAGAGACTATGGATTTCCACCTGCTACGATCCTGACACACCTCTTTCGCTTCATCTACGTCCATTAACCTCGTCATGCATGCTCGTCGGTTTAGAGAACTCTTAACCTGCCATTTTTTGAGAACGTCCGCGATTTGATCGCGATACGTTCGCCGAGGTCGTCCCCTTCCAACTCTTCCATCCACACTCGCTTCGTATACTTGTTTCGTCGATCTCCTCTCGTCCATCCTCTCTATATGTCCAAACCATCTTAACATACCTTTCTCAATCTTTGTCACTACATCTTCTTTCACTCCACAACGCTCCCTTATCACGTTATTCCTTACTTTATCTCTCAAAGTTACACCACACATACTTCTCAAAGCTCTCATTTCTACTGCATTTATTCTGCTTTCATGTTTCTTCTGCCATACCCAACTTTCACTACCATACATAAGTGTAGGCACTAACACTCCCCCATGAACAGCCAGCCGTGCCTTTTCCGACACTTTGCGGCTGTTCATGAAGGTGTTTAGTGCCCCATTCACCTGATTACCAGCACTCACTCTCCTTTCAATGTCCTTCACATGCTTGCCATCTCTCGTAAACATGGAACCCAGGTATACAAAATATTTCATTTGTTCCACCTTTTCGTCACCTATCGCGTGGATAGCAATTACTTTTTCTCCCACTTGCTCGGAAATTGGTACATTATTCAAATAAAAGAATACAACAATCAGCTCATTTCCGTACGCAACGAAATAACAGGCCGGTAATATCCAACACGACAATAATATAAATTGCTGGACATTTTTTATTTTTTTTAATTATGCTACCGAGGTTTTTAAGCACATACATAAATTAGGTGTTTTTAGGTACAAAATTCCGCTGGATGCGGAAGGCACAGGACCGGTCATTGTGGCGATGCTTGGGGCAGGCCTGTGTCCAGCAGTGGACGTCTTTCAGCTGAAATGATGATGATGATGATGAGGTACAAAATATTTATCATTATAAAGGCTGAATGTACATTTTTTTTTTCAAAACTTTGAAAATAGAACAAGAACCGCGCGTGGACGAATTGGAGCGAATGAAAATTAGATACTGTTGAATTCATTTGTGTATGTTTCCTCGCAAATGAAAGAAAAGTACTATACAAGTCTCGGCCGGAATAGCAAATAACGGCCACGTTTAGTTAAAAATAATAGTATATTAATAATGGTATAGTTCCCGGCACGAGACGTGAGCACAAATTGTACCTGCGTGATAGTGTCTGTCGTCACCGTATTCTAGTATTCCGTTTTCTACGTATATTCAATTATGCATTATCATGTGATTAAGCCAATGCAAGTGCCAGTTTCTGGTCTGTTGTACTGTGAACAGAGATTCGACCACTTACGCAGTGGAATCTGTGCTCACGACTCGTGCCGGCAACTATACTCACTCAAACAAGTTGAACTGTGGACACGTAACGACAGGATTCTTGCAGAGCGCGTGTTGGTTGTACAGATACTCAGTGATGATCGTGTGTAGAGTCACTCGGTGTTGGCTGGGAGTCGGTTCGCCGGCGGGAACGCTCAGCTGCTTTTGTAAAGAGCGCCTATGTTCCGAGGTCGGCGTCGAAACTGTCGTTAACGGGGGATTTTGTACTTTTCTAGAACAAATACATAGTTAAATATGAGTTTTTTAACTAACATTTACTTACATTATTACATACTGGATTACCGTCGCTGCGCCTGCCAAGTTCCATATGTGATTTTTGATAGGTTTCGGGAAACAACAAAAAACATATTATTTTCTAAACAATACATTAAATAAGAAAACTAATAATGCAGTATAAAAAACATTATTTATTATTAGTTTTCGTTTAGAAAATAATATGTTTTTTGTTGTTTCCCGAAACCTATCAAAAATCACATATGGAACTTGGCAGGCGCAGCGACGTTATTTTGAATTCATTGGCAACACTTTAAGGGATGCTAGTACTCATCAATTTGAATAACTTTTACTATAGGACCAACCCTGAAACCTTACCAAAAAAAACAGCTATTCCCTACATTTTGTCGATTCATGTGAACACAAATGTAGGAATCAGCGGTACTATTCACAAACGTTAGAAAAGTTTCCGTTTCCGAAGTGAAATCTGACCGGCAAACGAAACAAAACGACCACTTCATGCGACCATGGACGCTGAAAAAAAAATCGAAACGTCAGGAAAACTAGTTTTAATAATCATCGCGATATTAATAATAATAACAAAACGATTTGAGAATCGAACGGATTCGGAAACGCTATTCATAGTTCTTTAATTTTACATTGAGTGCTTTCCGACAACAAATGGCTCTCGGAAGACTTTCCGTAAATTTCGCGTTGCCTTTCCTAATTCTTTCGGTTCTCAAATCGTTTTATTTCTTAATAAAACAAGTTTAACCATAATACATCGTGTATTATTATTAAAATTTGTTTGCCGGTCAAATTTCCGACCTTCTTCTTTCGAAGTTTTGTGAATAGCACCGCTGATCCCTATACATCTTATACATGCTGAAATTTGAATCGCTTATTTCCCAAAAAGGGGTAATTGTACTCATCATTAGGAACAACTTTTACTATGGGACCAACCCTGAAATCGCGAAAAAAAAATCAGTTGGTCCCTACATTTGTGTTCACTTAAATCGATAAAATGTAGGGACCAACTGATTTAATTTACCAATAGTAAAAGTTGTTCATAATGATGAGTACAATGACCTCTTTTCGGGAAATAAGCGATTCAAATTTCAGTGTGTATATATCACAGACCAGTAAGCTTCAAGACTCCGCATAAACAAAGTTTTGTATTCGAACGCAGTCGTAAAACGTTGGTGGGGTCAGGGGGGCGGACGGCGCGTTATGATTGGCCGGCTCAAAAGTTCGGTGGTATGATTCCTTATGATTGGTGCCGCTCGCTGACTGAGTGACGTTCCGATTGGCGGAGGCACGTATGATATGCAGTGCTAGAGCATATGCGTTGTGACCGGGGGTGTCCAGCTAACCGGCGTCTAGAGGCTTACTGGTCTATGGTATATATAAAGCTTTTTTTTTATAGCTGATCCTTATAAATTTGTATTCATAAAAATCGTCAAAATGCTATTACATTTCTTGCAAGGTTTCAGGGGTGGTACTGCAGCTGTTTTTTTTTCGCTGACTGATTTCAGGGTTGGTCCCATAGTGAAAGCTGTTCAAATTGATGAGTACAATAATTTCTTAAGGAATTGCCAATTAATTAAAATTAGTTCTGTATAACGGGATATTTACCATGTAAATCATTTTTGGAGTTCCCGATGAGTAGAAGCGGCACCCAGCGCACAAAATGAAAAAGGAAGAGGGTAGCCGAGGATCGGCCGGCTCATAAACATCCACCCGCAAATACTTTAGTTTACCCATGACCATTGGCCTTACTCTTGAAAATAATTCCGATCGGTCGGCATTGAGCTAATGGCAATTCGTACTTTTAAATGCAAAATTTGCAATAAAGTTATTAGAAATTGAGTGTTTTTAGAATTAATTAAACCTTAATTGAATAAAAATTGTGTATTGTGTATATTTTTAATCAAAAATACCCATTAATTCTTGTAATTTTTTGACATTGGTATTGGATTGAAATTGGAATTATTTTCAAGAGTAACCCCACATGGCGCTTGTAACAGCAGTGCCGAAATATCGGGAACTCAAAAAACATTATTACCATTTAGTAAATATCCCGTTATAATATATCTAATAATATTAAAATTTATTGTTATAAAAACGAGAAATACTATAATGATTTCAAGACTACTTAACAGTAAACCGCATTTTTGTTCGCATAAAAATGGCATGCGCTACGATCCTCATACAGGGCGAGTTTTTGAGATAGGAGGTCTCTCACTTCTATACACACACGTACGTCTTTCATATACACGTACTTTTCATTAATACGCTACAACCTATAATACCTAAAAATAATATATAAATAGGGTTGCCACACGTCCCGTATATACGGAACTGTTACCGTATTTCATCAATCCCGAATCCCATATTGCAATTTTGCAATTTGGCCCGTTTTCGTGTCGGCGGCGAAAGTATAATCGACTTCAAAGTATGACTGGGCGAAAAAGGATGAGCCCCTTTATGGGTTTTCTTCTTGCGTATCGTAGTAAATTTTATTTGATTTGAGTATTAATCAATGATTGTTTAAGCTTTATTGATTGATTTGAGTATTAATCAATGACTGCTTAAGCTTTGTGGACTATTTTATATTATAACTAGCTGTGCCCGCGACTCCGTCCGCGTGGATGTCGGAAAATAACATCGTGTCATAATTATGAACACAATATCTTCAAATATATACATATAAGCGCCTACACAGACGATTACACTATTTACCGACCATACTATATTTTGTTTTTACAACCAACCGGCTAAGGTGATGGAATTTCATGGAATTAGCCCTAAATATAATAACTATCGTGAGTTTGATTAATATAAACGGTTTCACTCACGTTATTAACAAAAAGGGATTAAAGGCTCCGTTCGAGCTCGAAACCGGTCGGGCACACCCGATGAAATAACGTGAGTGAAACCGTTTATATTATCATTAGCCCTAAACTTCCTCATTCTGAGAAGACGCTCGTGCCCAGCAGTGGGAAGTAATTGGGCTGATAATGTTATTCTATAACACTAACCACATCTCTTCTTATGCTGAGAAGAGGCCCGTGTCCAGCAGTGGGACTGTAATGGGCTGGTAATGTTATGTTATTCTAGAATACTAATAATATCCAGTTCATTAACTCTTCTCAATTTGAGAAGAGGGCCATACCCAGTAGTGGGACAGTAATGGGTTGACTACGTTATGTTATTCTATATTTTCTAGTTTCTTAACTCTTCTCGTTCCGAGAAGAGGTCCGTGCTCAGCAGTGGGCCAGTAGGTAATGAGCTGATTATGTTATGATAATCTATTACACTAACAATATCCAGTTCCTTAACTCTTCTCATTCCAAGAAGAGGGCCATGCCCAGCAGCGGGAAGAGGGCCATGCCCAGTAGTGGGACAGTAATGGGTTGACTACGTTATGTTATTCTATATTTTATAGTTTCTTAACTCTTCTCGTTCCGAGAAGAGGTCCGTGCCCAGCAGTGGGGCAGTAGGTAATGAGCTGATTATGTTATGATAATCTATTACACTAACAATATCCAGTTCCTTAACTCTTCTCGTTCCAAGAAGAGAGCCATGCCCAGCAGCGGGACAGTGATGGGCTATGTTATGTTATTCTATATTTTCTATAATACTAATAGAATCCAGTTGTATTTTTAGGAACCTGCAACCTGCATCCAACCAACAATCATGACCTCTACTTTGTATGCAACTTAATACAATAGAGGGGTCAAGCTGTATCGCTGGATCTACTCAACCGATTCAGATAAAACATACCCTATATTTTAAGTTAGACTAATACCAATACAAATGCTAAGTTTCATTACGATCCGTTCAGCCGTTTTCACGTGATGAGGTAACAAACAGACAGACAGACATAAATTTTTTAAACGATTGATTCGTGTTCTATAGCTTATTTCTAGTCCCCCTAGCCGGTTTTCGCGAAAAAAAACTCAATGTACAGACTTTTCGACCTTTACAGTTTTATTATAGTATAGATAAATAAATCTTGCCCCATGTTTTTATTTATAAACATAAACATAACATCACGCCTGTATTTCCCCGAAGGGGTAGGCAGAGGTGTATAGTACACCCACCTTTCGCCAGTTATGTTGTAAGTCCCATGTAATAGGGGGCGAGCCTATTGCCATTAACCGGGCACAAATCCAGACTCCGGGCTGCTACTGAGAATTTCCTAATGAAAAAACCCAATAACACTTTGCCCGACCCGGGAATCGAACCCAGGACCTCACGCTTAGCAGTCGCGCTTGCAACCACTAGACCAACGAGGCAGTCAGTTTTTATTTATTTAACACTTAAAAGTCCCTTAAGAGCTCAACTTTCCAATTAATTAACACAATTGTAAGACAATGGATGTCGGCTTTAAAAGTAGTTTTGACAGACAAGAGGTTATCAATTCTTGGCAATTATGGCAACCCTAAATATAATGCTAATAATATCATTCAGTAAATACCTTTTTACAACTAAATTGATATCCGATCGAAGCCAGGGAGGGTCGCTTGTGTGACAAAAATCAAATTGGTTCATAATCAATTGGAATAGGTTCCACATTGCGTCGGTGGACGTATTTGAAGGCGACTAAGGGTTATGTCAAGAATAAAGATAGCTGCATATTACCTTATGGTACCTAATAGGTTTGCTCGCTCCATCGTCGACCACATTGACAAAGCTATCTAGATTGCGGTCAAGAACAGATGTATACCTTATAAAAAAGTATCTATAAAGAGCACATTTAAAATTGGGTGAAAAAAGATGTAACTTTATCGACGGGAACAAAAAAATTGGATTAATTCCAGGGACCATACAACCCCGGTCAAGAGTTAAGCCTAAGGTAAACCGTTTATGAGGTTACCTTTATCATGATGTAACTCCTAAAATGGGTTTTATGCTTGAAACCCAGTAAAAGGGTTACCATTTTAAAATGGTTTTATTCGGGTTACCATATGATTATTCAATAAACTTGTGCGAAGTAGTTGGTAGAGCACCACACTCCACCGTATGCCATTTTGCAACCTATGCCCATCATCGAGCGATCATATTACATTACTCCGAGTCGGAATGTTACGCTGTTATCGTTTTATACTTAATAACTACTAGGCCAGCGTGGTGGACTAAGGCCTAAATCTTCTCATTCTGAGAAGAGGCCCGTGCCCAGCAGTGGGACAGTAAGGGAACATACCCATACTACGTGACCCATTCAGGGGGGTAGGGAGGTCTTTAATATATACAACGCTTGGTCACAGGGGCGGGGGGGAGGCTTAGGTTTTCGTCACGTAGTCAATATCCTCTAGGGAAATCTCGCGGTTTTTCGAGCTATATTCAAATATGACGCGCAGCGTTTGGCGCTTTTTAAACTCACAGGTGGCAGCACTGACGCACATATGACGCAATGACAAACATGGGCATTTATTTTAACTTTCTGTTAGCAAAAAGTGATTTAAAACCATATTTATGAATTACTACGTGAAAATTAGATGGGTGGGGGGGTCTTGGCATATACTACGGGTGGTCACCGAGGGGGAGCAGGGGGTAATTTTTTTCACAGACCAGTGCCTCAAGACGCCGCATAAACAAAGTTTTGCATGAGAACACAGTTGTATGTTGGCGGGGGCCGCGGGGCGGACGGCGCGTTATGATTGGTCGGCTCAAAAGTTCGGTGGTATGATTCCGTATGATTGGTGCCGCTCGCTGACGGACCGCGGCCTGATTGGTTGCGAGGCGTATCCGGCTAATAGGCGTATAGAGGCTTACTGGTCTGTTTTTTTTTTTTTAAATGGGTCATGTAGTATGGGTACGTTCCGTAATGGGCTGATGATGAATGAATGTTTGTCGCTTACCTAAGTTTGATGACAGGCGGCAGGGGGGTCGCCTCGTCGAGATGCATCGAGTGATGTGAACTGTTCAGGTCGATGCTGTCGCGATGAAACGATCCACTGCTGTTCGCACGGGATACTGAAAGACGCGGCTGTCGATACCAAGCAATGTGTCAGAACACAGAAAAGAAACCACACGATTTATTTTAGAAAAAAATACGGTGTACTTGCAGTACCACCACTTTTACAACGTGTTTTAAAAATAACTGAAAACCTAATAACATTTCAACATACGCGAGTGGTCGCGCTGTGAGCAATTTGCCGCCACACGCGACCCGCAGGTAGCAATCCTTTCTTTCCGCGGTCGTCCACGCATTAATTTTTTTCAAACTTAGAATATAGGTAGGTAAGACATGGAGAGGCAGCTACTGGGACGCTTGAGCTTGACGAGTTCATAGTTTACAACATAATGACATTTACATCTCTCATATTCGGTAAGTAGGTCCTTATTACCCCCAAATGGGGCTTGTAGGTAACCAATTAGCGCTCTAGGGTAATAATGTAGCTAGAAAAGCCCTAGGGCGGTAAGTAATTAAAAAAAAACTCTTCACTCTTTCAAAAAGTTCGCGTACATCTAACCATCATACTGGCAATAGACATCATGCATTCAGCCCAATGACAAAAGAGGTCGCTTCGCTATTCAGCCTTGTCTTCGTATGAGTATAATAGTCATCAATTTTAAATATCGAACGGGAAAGATCAATGTCGATCTTGAAAAAAAAATTTTTTTAAAAAGATGAAAAAAGGCGCAACCAAATAACGAAAACTATTCAGTTTTCAAAAAATGAAACATCTTTCTCAAGAGATGATCCGCAACCATCAACTTCTGCTGAAGAAAGCTTCATCCCGTCAAATTTTATCCATGACCAACAAATATCACAATCTCAAACTATTAACATACCCAAAAAACACCTTCACCTTTCACTATAAATTTTAACTAATAAAATGTTTTATTCTTGTAATGCCGGTTTTTTTCTACTTACCTCACAATCGAGATATAAAGCAGAGTAGTTAGCTCGGGTGTAAGCATCAATTGCACCCTCGAACTATAGGAACTAAATATCTCGGGCTGCAATTGATGCCTTACAGCCCTTGGCTACTAATCTACTATTATTTGCCAAGAGCGGCAAAATGCTCATAGCGCGAGCACTCTAGGGTTAAGGGGTCAGTGTACTCATCAGTATGAACAACTTTTACTATACCCGCGGCACGCTATGATGGCGTTTTTGACATTTTCCCATAGTGTTGTGACACATTTCAAATTATTAGCGATTGGGACCAGGTTTATTACTTCGACCAACTCCAACTAGCTATTGTGAATAATATCTACATAAAGTAAATAATTTATCAAATTATTCAATAAACATAACATCTAGCCATTTTGTTTAATCGCTATCTAATCAATTTTTCTGACATACATGAAAAAACAGTAGAAATAAATAGAATTTGAATAATAGATTCGAAATTCGAAAAATTATATTGCTGTAGCAGTGCATCACTATTGACAATCATGGTATAATAAGATGTTTCACCAGGTATTCTCTTCCCGCAATGACAGCGCGATGCCTCCAAGCTACGTCACGATCAGTGCTGCCATTGATTGATATCTTCAATATACTTAAGGAGATTTTTGTTCATAATGAATATAAAATAAATACCTAACTAGCCTATTTGATATCTCGTGTTATTCATCTAATTAGTTCATAAAGGAAACTATATTAAATTACTAGTTAAAAAGTGATTCTTTATAGAAGAAAGTAAATGAAAAAATGCATTTTGCTCGGGTAATTTATTTTCACAAAGTGGCAGCACATCAAACTGACAAGTGTCACGCTTACAGCCCGCTATTGGCTCCACGGCCGATGACGTAGTACGGAGGCAATCACGTGACCTAGCTGTCACGGGAAGAGACTACCTGGTGTTACTATACCATGTTGACAATAAAGTACGGCAATTGTTCCTTCAGATGTAGCTGTCAATATTTACGGATCTTCACGAGCAGGCAAACGTGAAAAACTCCATCATAGTGTGCCACACCTATTTTGTCGATTCATGTGAACAAAAATGGACAGCTGATTTTTTTTCGCGATTTCAGGTTTATTCCCATAGTAAAAGTTGTTCACACTGATGAGTACAATGACCCCTTAAGAGGTTTTCAGTAATTTCAATAACACGTTGTATACTAAGACTTACCCGTGTAGGAGTTGAAGGTGTATACACAGGGGGTGGTGGGGGCGGGGGCGGCGCGGGCAGCGCGGGGGGCGGCAGTCTCGCTTCGCGCTGTAACGTAGTGGCACTGGCAGTGAGCCCCCGCGCTGCCAAGTGAGCCGCTACCAACTGGAGGAGCTGACGCTCGTTGTAGTTGATACGCGTTTGGGCTACAACGTTTGCCTGTGGAAGAAAATACTCAGTTATACGAATTTAATTTTATCGAAAATAATAATGGTTAAAATAATGCTTTTCTTAATTACATAAGCTTTTGTAATGTATAGAGCTGGAGTTTTTTTTTTTTTTTTTTCTATATGATTACGCTAATAAAGCACTAAAAATATGTGCACAAAAATTAGCATGTCTACTAAAGGTGGATTTGTCGGACACCTAATGTGTTAAAACTACTTAAAACATGTATATTTAACATTTTCTGTACCATATCCTTGCGAATAAATATCTTTATCGTTAAACATCTTTCAAGAATTTTCAATAAGCAGATGATCCCATCAAAAATCCTTCCTTATTTTTATTTCTTGTTACATGAGCGTTTTTATTTTTAAAAGCAAACAGATATAAATCAGATTTTAAAATCGATTTCATCAACGGTTTGCCGAAGTTTCGATCGATAGTGCATAGTTTTGGTTTTACGTTCATAACATTTTAAGTTCGATGTTATTGCTTTTTTTTTTTTTTTTTTTTTTTTTTTTTTTATTCTTAACGGGCTTGCGTTTGACCGCCACCTCACCTGATGTTAAGCGATGGTGCGGTCGACGATGGTACACGCTTGCCCAGCAAAAACCTATTCACTCGAGTCTTGAAGACCACCAGATTATATTTCTCGGGAAACACTGACGCCGGCAAGGAATTCCACTCTTTGGCGGTTCGCATGATAAAGCTATTAGCAAACCGGTTCGTGCGTAAGGGTGGAATATCTACCATATAACGGTGGCGCATCGCCGTGCGTCTGGTCGTCCGATAATGGAAAGGGCTTGGGGGAATTAAATTGTGCAATTCCAACGCACACTCGCCGAAATGCATTCGATAAAAAACCGATAGGCTAGCAACTCTGCGCCGATGCTCGAGACTTTGCAGTTTGGCGTCGACCAGCGCATCGTTGCCAACGAGCCTCTTGGCGCGCCTCTCAATCGACTCGAGAGCCGCCAGTTGATATTTAGCCGAACCATCACAGAGATGAGAGCAGTACTCCATACAGGACCGAACTTGTGCTTGGTACAAATTGAGCAGCTGTTCAGGTGTGAAGTACCGCCTCACCTTAGAGAGGATGCCCAGCTTTTTGGCAGCAAGTTGAGCCTTGGACTCTATGTATGAGCCGAAGTTTAGGGTGGATGTTAGTGACACGCCAAGAAGCTCAAGGTGGTCAGTTATAGGCACGGATGCATCACAGAAAGTTGGAGTAAGTTCAAATTGACTCCGTTTAGCAGAAAACAGGCACGCCTGGGTCTTAGCAGCATTGAACTTGACCAAGTTAGCATCACCCCATTCGGAGACAACTTTCAGGGTCAAGTTCAAGCGTTCAACCATGTCCTCTCTAAGAGACTGGATTTGCGTCCGACTCGCTCGTGCATTGGATGTGTAACTCTCAACAACGGTGCTGTCGTCTGCGTACCCAAAGGTGCCGGGTCTTAGCAGATCATTTATGTGGAGCAAAAACAAAGTTGCGGAGAGTACTGAGCCCTGAGGGACCCCGGCATTTATAGCCAATTGGTCGGACGTGCAGCCGTCAATGACAACTCGGATCGACCGATCCCTCAGGAAGTCTGAGATCCAATTACACAGATCAGTAGGCAGGCCGAATGAAGGAAGCTTGTTTATAAGGCTATCGTGCCAGACCCTGTCGAAGGCCTTCGAGATGTCAAGAGAAACGGCAATCGCTTCTCCGTGTTTCTCGATGGCCTCGCTCCAAATGTGGGAGGCATACGCAAGAAGATCTCCGGTAGACCGGTTTCGGCGGAAACCGTATTGTCGGTCACTCAGAAGGTCATTAGCTTCAAGGTATCCTAGGAGCTTGTTATTAAGTACTCGTTCCATACTCTTACAGAGTATGGACGTTACTGAGATGGGCCTGTAATTAGCAGGGTCAGCACGACTGCCCTTTTTGGGCACTGGTTGCACATTAGCCTGCTTCCAGGATTTCGGCACTTTACCAGTCACCATCGAGAGACGAAATAGGCGTGTCAGGATCGGAGACAATTCAGGCGCACAGGTTTTAAGGACTATGGCTGGTATACCGTCTAGGCCACTGGCTTTGTTCACGTCAAGATTGCGTAGCGTTTTACGGACCTCCTTCTGGTGGATGCGAATATCCGACATACAAGTCTCACATCCATTTTGTGGAGAAGGGGGTGTAGCGCCACCAGCATCGAGACGTGAAGAATCCGCGAAGAGAGAGGCAAACAAGTTTGCCTTCTCCTCAGCAGTGTGGGCCAGTGACCCATCAGGCTTCAGCAGTGGAGGTAGTGAGGGGCGACAGAAGTTCGATTCGACCGACTTCGCCAGGGACCAAAACGCCTTACTACCCGACGGGTAAGAAGCAAGTTTGTTACCTATTCGGCCTATGTGGTCAAATCGAGCTCTGCGCAAAGCCTTCTTACAGGACTTGGCAGCCTTGTTGAAAGCTCTCTTCTTCTCGCTTAAGTCCTTAGTTTTGCGGTTTCGAGCGTCGACCCACTCCAGGTATGCCGTGTGTTTCAGCGCCTCAGCGCTTCTACACTCGGCCCCAAACCATGGACGAGCTTCGCCAGACATTGTTACATCAGAAAATGGAATGTAATACTCCATCCCCTGACGCAACACGTCCGTTACGGCGCTTGCACAAACTGAAGGATCATCAGAAGAGAAGCAAGTCGGCTGCCAAGGATAAGATGCAAAAAACGACCGCATCTCATCCCAATCTGCTGCTTTGTACCGCCACACTCGCCGGATGCCTCTAGGGCTGGGATCGGGCGGAGAGTAGACGGATACAGATTTCACCAGACAGTGGTCAGAACTACCTAAGGGTGATGATACCGACAAGGAATACCGGTCTGGATCAGTTGTCAGCAGAAGGTCCAAACAGTTGGCTGTGTGCGACTCAACATCAGGCACCCTCGTTGCCCCTTGGACCAGCTGGGTGAGATTTAACGCTAAAGCCAGCTTTCGCGTCTCTCTCCCTGCGTGGTCAGTTATCTGGTATGGGAAAAGCCACTCCTGGTGGTGGGCATTGAAATCCCCCAGAATCACTAACTGGGCCGAAGGGTACCGTTGCTGGGCCGCATCCGCCGCCTCACTAAGGTACTGTGTGAGCCTGGTTGTCTCCTGATCTCCGCTATGTGAACGGTAGACGCAGGCATACAGAATTTTCTCCATGCCTGTGTCAACCAAAACCCAAAGTATGGAGAAACTGGGATCTTCAAGGTTTCGGAGACGCCGATAGCAGATGTCGTCCCGGGCGTACAGGCATACGCCCGCACGTGGTTTGAAGTTGTGCTCCAGGGTAAACCCTGGGTAGGAAAGGTACGACACGTCAGACGGACATCCGATCTGCGTCTCCGAGAGAAACAGGAGTGATGGTTTATCAGTCTCGAGGTGGTGGTGGACTGCAACGAGATTTGAGTGCAGACCTCGGATGTTGTGGAGGTGCACTTTGAGAGAGAGGGAGTGCAGCCGCTGTGAAACCATTTTTCTCTTGCTTCTCTTTATCATTATTTTTGTCGAGTGAAGGAAGGTGAGGGGATGGCAGTGAAGTGAGGTTCCACGCTGCTAACGTTCAGACACACACTGACAAGTCACAACATTGGGGGACTAAGCCGGAGACTGCGGGGACGCCCGAGCCCCCCCAGGAGTGTCCATCGGGCCCTCTCAACCGGTCGCCGACCGGCACGATGGCGCATCCCGGGATTTTTCGCTAGTTGGCGGGGCAGCCTTTCATGTGTGGCTAGCACACTAATTGGGCCCCCTACTACCTGCGGTCGGCCAGCGGTGCACCGTGCCTCGGATCCCGCTACCCTCCGCGATTAGCCTCCCGATGTGACAGTATCAGCGCGCGTCAGATTGGTCTGCTTGCAGTGAAACAACTATTTCGACCCATCCTCTCGAGTGGCTACACTGGGCATCGTACCGGAACACGACTGGGTCGCTTGGCGGCACGTCTTTGCCCGGTGGGTGGTCGCAAGCCGTCGGCTGAGGCCTACCAGCTTTGCTTGCCTTCTTAGTTCTATATTTTTTTAAGATGCCATACGATTAAATAATAAATTAGTTCTATATAATAAATATTGTTCGCTGCACCCCCTCTCCTTGAATTTTACACTGAAAGTAAAATGGCCATTACATGGAACTTTTCTCGTAAAACTAACGCATCTTTTTATTATTTGTCATCCACCATCTTGCTTTTCGTCAAATCCTCATGACCGCTGTTACAGATGTCGTTCACCCAACGTTTGGTCTCCGCGTCCAATGTTCCTTGTCTATTTGAGCAATATGTCCTACCAATGGTATAATAAGATGTTTCACCAGGTAATCTCTTCACGTGACAGCTAGGTCACGTGATTGCATCCGTACTACGTCATCGGCCGTGCAGCCAATAGCGGGCTGTTATCGAGACACTTGTCAGTTTGATATGCTGCCACTTCGTGTAAATAAATTCATCAACTCAGCCTATCGCAGTCTACTGCTGGACATAGGCCTCTCCCAAGTTGCGCCACAACGCTCGGTCCTCTGGCAGGTGGACCGACGACCTAAAGAACGTGGCTGGGGGGGACTGGATGCGATGGATGTTGTAAATAAATTAACTGAGCAAAATTTTTTTTTTCATTTACTTGCTTCTATAAGGAACAGAACTAGAAATTTTATACAGTTTCCTTTAATTACTAATTAGATGAATAACACGAGATAACAAATATTTAGGCTAGTTAGTAATTTATTTTATATTAATTATGAACAAAAATCTCCTTAAATACATTGAAGATATCAATCAATGGCAACACTGATCGTGACGTAGCTTGGAGCATCGCGCTGTCATCGCGGGAAGAGAATACCTGGTGAAACATCTTATTATACCATGGTCCTGCCTATCTCCACTTACGCCTAGCTATTATGGATACTCGACTTCAAAAAGGAGGAGGCTATTTGTTAACCTATAGTTAGTTACCGTGGGGTGAGGACCTGGTGATCTGTAGTACAGGGCTATACCTATCTCAGACACCAGCTCCTCACATAATCTATGTTTGTAAAAATGCAATATATATGTGTACAATAGTTGTATTATGTGAGGAGAAATAAACGATTTTTATTATTATTATTATTTTATTATACTACGTCTTTGACTCTTGTCTTGGAGCGTATCCACTCATTCATCTTTCGATCACATAAGGTGATTCCGAGCATTGCTCTCTCCATTCCTCTTCTCTCTCTAATAACTTACCCTGTGTATATTAGCTAAGGAAGTCTCAAACTCCGCGCCCATGTGTTTACTCTTGCCGGAGACTCTTTCCAGCAGTTCTAGAGCGTATTTCTGGAACATGACGTGTTCTTGCCGCTTCTCTTGTAAGATCGGGTCGCGCATTAAGACTGGAAGGAGAGAATATATCGTTAATAACAGTAGTATTACGTCTGTGTTTTTGTTATTAGATAGAGGTGCATTTTGTAACTATAGTAAACAAATGATGGCATTGAATCAATATACAGTACGCGTAATTTAACTCTGCCCCTGTGAAAACAGCACAACAATTTTGCAATATTTTTTTATAAATATCTGTAAAGACGCTTGTGATCTTAGTCTTCCTGCGACCACGAACGCTGCAAAGCTTTCGAAACGTCAGGAAAACCAATTTAAATAATATACGCGATTTAATCCGGTTAACCAACACAACTGGCGAAATGTGGGTGTACTATTACACCTCTGCCTACCCCTTCGGGGAAATACAGGCGTGATGTTATGTTGTTATGTTTAATCCGGTTAAACTTGTTTTATTATAAGTCTCTGATAGGTAGTACATCTGAGCGGCAAGATGGCGGGGACTGCGTGTTCTCGCTGTCTCAGTCGTTCATTAATGTTCGATGCATCCTTATGTCCTGCTCACACTTATGACGTGACTGTACCTGCGCGGCCCTTCGCAAAGCCTGGTTTCACAGAGGCACAGTTAAATTACGCGTACAGTAAAATGGACCTAAATTATTGTCAGTTACCGAATACAAAGTCATAAGTCATGGAGGGGTTCATAGCTAAGTATTAACCATGGTATAATAAGATGTTTCACCAGGTACTCTCTTCCCGTGACAGCTAGGTCACGTGCTTACCTCCGTACTACGTCATCGGCCGTGGAGCCAATAGCGGGCTGTTATCGTAACACTTGTCAGTTTGATGTGCTGCCACTTTGTGAAAATAAATTACCCGGGCAAAATGCATTTTTTCATTTACTTGCTTCTATAAAGAATCACTTTTGAACTAGTAATTTCATACAGTTTCTTTTAATAACTAATTAGATGAATAACACGAGATAACAAATAGTTAGGCTAGTTAGGAATTTATTTTATATTCATTATGAACAAAAATCTCCTTAAATATTTTGAAGATATCAATCAATGGCAACACTGATCGTGACGTAGCTTGGAGGCATCGCGCCGTCATCGCGGGAAGAGAATACCTGGTGAAACATCTTATTATACCATGTTATTAACCACATGGACGACCAGTCCGTGAATGAGTTACCGTTTCGTTACTACACCATGCCTCGGAGAGCAAGTTACGCTGTCAGTCCCGGTTGCCATACGAATATCTATGGCAGTTATTACGTTAGTCCAAAGTCTGACAACTGGTCTAGCCTTGTTGGTATTGCCTGCTGCTGACTCACCTTATATCAGCGAGGTGGTGAAGAGCGGCAGCTTGGATATGATCTGCCACACGGTGGAGCAACGCGCTAGCCCGCGAAGGGATCCGCTTTCGTGATTGCGGGGACTTTTCCCCCATCAGTGATAGTCAGTGATCGGAATAGGTAGAGCTAATGTACCTAAAGTTCAAAGAACAGAGACAAAAAAGTGGAGACTTCCACATGACAATTTTTTTTTCGGAATATTTGTTTTCTATAAATAAAATAAAAATAACATTTGTTTTTTTTACCTCTACCTTGTTAGTTCTAATTATTAAAGCTGTTATGTAAATTACATTAGCTTCCGCGCTTACTTAAGTCGTTCAAACGAAGATAAGGAGATTACCTTTATTTTGTGAAAACAATAAAAATCATGCATACTCATTTTTTAAAAACAGAAACAGAAAATGAATTCGATAGTTGTTTTACTTTAATAATTTTAGTTCTACTTAAGTAATGTTCTCAAGCTATAGCAGCCCCCGGCAATAGTACATGATGGCCACGACCGCTCTGTCAAAAGCGAAACGACGAAGAAGAAGAAGAGAAGTAATGTTCCGAAACTCGGAACAAATATTCCGAAAAAAAAATGTCGTAAGGAAGTCTCCACCTTTTTTGTCTCTGTTCTTTGAACTTTAAGCACATTAGCTCTCCGATCACTGGTACCTGATAGTAGATCTAGACTCACCTTGTATCTGCGAGGTTGTGAAGAGCGGCAGCTTGGATATGATCTGCCGCACGGTGGGGCAACGTGCTAGTCCAGCCAACGCACGGCACGCTAACCCACGTAACCGATCCGCGTCCGTGATGGGGGACTTCACCATCATCAGTGACAATAGGACCTGCAAGAATGTACAGTATGACACAAAAGATAAGACAGAGATTCATTCGCGCAGAAACGAAAAGACCATCGACGAAAACACCCAAAACATAAAATATAATCAACCTTATGCAATTCCCATAAGGTATTAGAATTGATTGCCGTGCCGTGCCGTCTTTTTCTATTCCGCTCACACGCTTCCGTACACTGCAAGTCATTGTAGCCTTCGTTCGGTTGGTGTGTACCCACCTTTAGGCGAACGACAGTCGCCAAGCAGTCAACAAGCTGTCTATACTAACTGAACCTCGTTCTGGCTTTGTCTTTTTGGTTAGGAAAACAGAGATAAGTAGAGACTCGCTTGGAGAAACTATCCTTGTGTGACTCTTGTCTTTAGTAGACTGCCGAAGGCGTCCAAGTCATGCGGCAATGCAAGAATTACTGTTTGACGGTAGAAATAGATACCGGGTCATCAATATTAATGTTCCGTGTGGTGCCGGACATAAAGAATTGCATCACCCTATCTCTTGGGTGTCGTAAAGGCGACTAAGGGATTCACCAGAGGATGGGCAGCAGCGTTCTCTGAGTATTTAACCAACCGACTGCGATCGCCAACCCGCTTGCCAAGCGTGGCGACTATGGCATTGGGAGGCCTATGTACAGCAGTGGACGTCTTTCGGCTGAAATGATGATCAATATCAGCTTGATGACCTTTTTTGACGACGTCTGTGGTCTAGTGGTTCGAGTGTCGGACTGCTGATCACGAGGTCGTTCGATTCCCACAGGACACAAATATTTGTGTGATGAACATAAGTGTTTGTGTTGGTCTGGGTGTTGCTTATGTATTATAAGTATGTATTTACAAAAAAACCGGCCAAGAGCATGTCGGGCCATGCTCAGTATTATAGGGTAGGGTAGGTATTATATATTAAGTAGGTGTTACAAACAAATCAAATCGAATATTAATCACGGCTATTTTAGTTTTTGCAATAGACGGCAGCATTGGCGACTCAGAGAGTGATGTCAGTAGCCGCTAGATGGCGCTATACAGTGCCAAATGCAATAGACGGCACTTGACGGCAGCATTGGCGACTCAGAGAGTGTCGTAAGACGCCGCTAGATGGCGCTAAATTTAAGAAGTGTGTCGTCAACATAACACAAAGATACTTTTTGTGATTTTTTCAATAGAGAGTAGCTAAAGGAGCATTATTTGCTATGATCATTTTTCTCTTAGGTCAATGACCTTTGAACTAGGACGTTTTAAGTATTTTTCAGTTTTCTCTCTATAATTCAAAAAATTATAATCACAATATGCTCGAAATAATTTTAAAAGAGAGTTTTTACAAAGGTCTATCAATGTGGAAGATTATAAGTTTCTACATTGCATAGTTTAGAAATGGCAGGCTATATTTCGCAGATGGTACACCTGATAAAAAAGTGATGTATGAAACATTACCTTCATTTTAGTAGACCTATTCAATGATACCCCACACGAGGGGGTGCAGCGAAAAAAAAAATTGTCATCCCAATTTCACATGTATGGGCGCCACCCCTAAAATACGTAATCATGATATTTTTATTCTTTTAAAATTGAGATCTATATCTATTCTATTTTTTAACAAAATTTAATTTACTTATGTTTATAACTGTAGAAGTTATTAAGCTGTAAAGGATTAGGACAGACGGACAGACGGACAGACGGACGGACGGACAGACGGACGGACATGACGAAACTATAAGGGGGTAGGACTTCGGAACCCTAAAAAAGTATGTATGTATTATATCTATTGTCTAGTACCCATAGCACAAGCGCTGCTTAGTTAGATGGTTCTGTGTAAAAAATGTTCCAAATTAATTTAAATAAAGGGGTGAACATACAAAATTGGACCTTCTGTTTTTAGTAATAGAGTTGACATAAACTCACCATAATGCCGTTGTTAGTTCGCACGCTCTCCCACACTTTCTGAATGACGTCCTCGTAAGACTTGAGCGCTGTTTTCTTTTTACTGGAGCCCGTTACTGAGAATCGTGTTGTCGAGGTGCCCGCCTAAGAAATAACATAAAATTATTTATACTGCCCATTTTCCGTCCAGTCAAATATGATCAGACCTAGTTATGAACGTTAAGAAGCTGTATTTTTTTTTCATAAACCTTTGTTTTGACGTTTTAACGACTTGCTGAAGTGTCAATACATGACGAGAACAAAAACATGCGAAAATAATGTGGACTTCCCGTACAAAACCTTGTTTATCACTAAGGTTCTTGTTGTATAGAAAGTAAAAAAAAAAATTGGTTTGCAAACCCATGTTTCTTGGTAAAAGTTGTTCAGTTTTATTGGTAGAATCCACCTTGGAAATTTGTCGCATGTATTTGATTTCATCCTATCTAGTGTCCGCGACTCAAGATATTAGAAGAAGAAGATATATAATGTCACGGAAAACTGTTACAGGTTTTTTTCAAAGGTTTTATTAGGAATATGCAGAATTTTGTCAGACAATTTGATATGTCATATTTTGTTCAAGCAAGCACAACAGTTGACAAGCGATTTAACAACAGATTAAGAATAGTACACTTGCCCTATGAGCAGGTGCGCAGACGCAGTTGACGAGTACACTGAGCGCCGCCTTCTGTACTTCGGGTTCGGGCACGATCTCGCCGTCCGCGGCGCCTGCCAACACATCTATATTAGAATCAGACTCGTGGACTACCAAAACCCACAGATAAATAGAAATATTCTTCATTGTATACCAAGAGGACAAACGTCGTTACGGGTAGTCAGAAGCCTGAAAGTCTGACAACTGGTCTAACCTCCGAATGTCAGTATTACCCAGTAACTGGGTTGCGGGGGTCTGATGGCAGTCGCTCCGTGTAAAATACTGATGTTCAGCCGCATCTGGCTAGACTGGAAGCCGACCCCAATATAATTGGGAAAAGGCTCGGAGGATGATGATGTATATACCAAGAGGACAAAACATAAAAAAACGGGTAGTGTTGGGGGACGCCCCACAGAAGCGAAGCTTCTAAACATTTGCAAGCGCGGGTAGAACAATGTGAAAAACGGCCACTTTCGGCACTTTTTTTTAAATACTAATACAAATAGTTTATTGGGCTTAACAAATAATTTTACAAGTTAGTGCTTGGAGTCTCATTTTTGGCAATTAATGCCTGTGTTAGGAGACTCCAATGAGGTTATGAGGTTATAGATCTGCTCTTGACCGCAATCTAGACAGCTTTGTCAGGATGTGGTCGACAATGGAGCGAGCAAATTAGGTGCCGATTCACTACAGCTTTAAAGTCGTTAGGCGCCTTTTTTATCTACAACTACAGCGAACTATAATTTACAGAGTTACAGATTAAACTACAGTAGCTGTGCTTCAATTGTTAAAAATGAATTTTCGGTTAATGATGTACTCAGCGAGTAATTATTTTTTTACTGATATGTCACAACAATTAGCAAATCTACTAAAAATTGGTGTTCCAGTAATTAATTATATATCCCAAGAATATTTTGATTTATTCAGGCAGAACAATTGTCAACGATTGTCTTTGTTTATTTTTTTAAGTAACTCGTAACTCCTTCATCAAATGGTTTACAATCATAGAAACGCCAAGGCGCACAACCTGTTTCCAAAACATAGTGAACGAAATTATTCAGAAATGATTAATTGTCTTTACAACGTCTAAACATAAAATACTGTACACTGTTCATCATTCATCAATCATCGCAAAAACGAACCACTTTTGATGAACAGTCTAATTTCGCCTTTAGGTGTGAAAAGCACTGGTGTAAACAATTGTTGGCTAACCCTGTCGAAGTGGTTTTCCCGAAACAATTCGACATGGGAGCCTTCAAGAAACCAGCATACGTCTTTTTAAAAGGTCGGCAACGCATCGGCGACTCCCCTGGTGTTGCGGATGTCCATGGGCGACGGAGATTGCTTACCATCAGGTGACCCGCTTGCTCGTTTGCCCCACTCATCATCATCCTTCTGCCCTTATCCCAATTTATTTGAGGTCGGCGCAGCATGTTTTTTTCTTCCATACATCTCTATCAGCCGTCATCTCCGTGTTCACTTTCTTTCTATTCATATCATCTTTCACACAATCCATCCATATTTTCTTCGGTCTCCCTCTTTTCTTAGAGCCATCAACATTCATACTTAAAACTTTCCTCGTAACATGCTCCTCATTCCTCCTCATCACATGTCCATACCATGACAGTCTGTTGCTACTTAACTTCTCTGTCACTGGCACTACTTTCAGACTCCCTCTTACATATTAATTCCTTATCCTATCCATTCTCGTTACACCACACATTCCTCTTTACATTCTCATCTCAGCTGCATGCACTTGCCTTTCATTAATTCCTTTCGTAGCCCAACATTCCGATCCATACAGGACAGCAGGTCTTATCATGGTCTTATAGATTTTCCCCTTCAGTTTGCCCCACTATGTTATAAAAAAAACCTATTATTATAAATAAACTTACCAAGCACAATATTGACTCCAGTCGTCAGGTCAGCGTCCCGCATGTCTATCTTCTCCGTTAGTAGTAGTTGTACGCGCGGCGCCACACAGCAAACGGAAACCACGTCTAAAGCCGACCGTACTGTCTCCGATCTGGGGAGAATGAGGTCTATTGTAGTAGTGGTAAGGTTGATAGTTGAAGATTTGGAAAATCACAGCTTCATTATTTAAGATATAGAGTATACCACGTCAAAAGCAGTTTGAAATGTTTCATATCTTGGGATAAAGAGGTTTATTGTACGGAAATAAGGTTGATATTTGAAGGGCATTAAAAACGGTGTTATTTTTTGACAGAATATATATTTAAAGCCCACTGTGAATGGGATTCTAATTTGAAAGGACGTTAAACACTCATTTACTTAATAATCTCACTTATTTAATAAACAATCTTGGCATGTCTTTTTAATGCAATTCGTCAATAATTATAATTTAAAAGACATTATGTTGAAAATTTCACACACATTTTTTTTTTAAACCTAATTATATGTGCAGAACTCTTCGATAAGTACTATTATTGATCGAAGGCAGAACTAGTAATTATACTTTATCAGTAGGTATTGGAATAAACAGACATGCCAAGATTGTTTACTAAATAAGACAAGAGAGAATAACAAAAACAAAAAACCCGACTGCGTTTAAAAATAACAGAAAAGATATAAACAAGACTTATCAACACAATACGCAGTCGGAGGCTACGTATGTTTTTGGTCATGAATTACATAATAGTTCATAGGTAGGGTTCATTTCATTTTATTGTTTTTTAGCATTTTTCATTCCAAATTACATTTAAACATATAAGTTGTATATATTTTTGTAAAGCATTTATAAAACTCTTTATTTTGATACCCCACTAAACAGTTTTTGAGGTTAAAAAAAAATTTTTGATGATGTAATATGGCGCCAAAAAGCGGCCATTTTATTTTTTTTTATTTTGATATACCCAGTGTCACTCTCAGAATTAAGGCGAATCTAACGACACCTCTCAATCTCAAATCCATCAAGCCGTTTAGGCTACAGAGCGTGCCAAAGAAATATACATACATACATACATACATACACTCGAAAAACATAACCCTCCTTCTGGCGCCGTCGGGTAAAAACAGACTTCATGTTTCCTAATTTCGATGAAAAAGATTATTATAAAATGGAGACCACGTCTAAAGCCGACTGAACTGTCTCAGTTCTAGGGATAAAGAGGTATATTGTACGAGAATAAGGTTGATATTTGAAGGGCATTAAAAATGATGTTATTGTAAACCTTACTAAGCTTTGTTGTGATACCACGTCAGAAGCAGACCGAACTGTTTACAATAAAAAAAAAAAAAAAAGCCAGGTTAAGAGTTCTCTAAACCGACGAGCATGCATGACGAGGTTAATGGACGTAGATGAAGCGAAAGAGGTGTGTCAGGATCGTAGCGAAATCCATAGTCTCTGCCTACCCCAATGCGAAACAGGCGTGATAATAATATGTACTATTATTAATTTTAAAGCAGTCAAGAGTTCTAATTCCTCTTTTGATACTTGAGATACCCATGGAGGAGACAGGGGACACCCACACCCCCGTTTTTTGGTACTTTTAGCGGGAAACTGTAAATGAGTTGGAGTTATATTTGTTGTTATACAATACCTGCCGTTAAAGTTCCATTCGTAACCTAGGCCCACGACTTGCAATAACAGTGCCACGCCAGGCAGCCAGCTCTAGTAGCTCGTTGACAACTGCCCAGCGGGACCAGGCTACGCTTTGTAGCTGTTCTATTTGTTGTTATACAATACCTGCCGTGAAAGTTCCATTTGTAAGCTAGGCCCACGACTTGCAATAACAGCGCCACGCCGCCGAACTCTAGTAACTCGTCCACAGCTGCCCAGTGAGACCAGGCCATGCTTTGTAGCAGTTATATTTGTTGTTATACAATACCTGCCGTTAAAGTTCCATTCGTAAGCTAGGCCCACGACCTGCAGTAGCAGCGCCCCACCACCCAACTCCAGTAGCTCGTCGACAGCTGCCCAGTGAGACCAGGCCATGCTTTGTAGCAGTTCTATTTGTTGTTATACAATACCTGCCGTTAAAGTTCCATTCGTAAGCTAGGCCCACAACTTGCAGTAGCAGCGCTACACCGCCCAGCTCTAGTAGCTCGTCGACAGCTGCCCAGCGGGACCAGGCAACGCTTTGTAGCAGTTCTATTTGTTCTTGGATCTCTTCAGGGGATGATTTTGAGGCCTGTTGGGAAAGATTTTATACATAACTGGCCTATGCCCACGGTTTCACTTCCGTGGCACGTCAAGTAAAAAAGCTATATTTCAATCCAGGACATAATCTATATGTGTGTCAAATCAGTCCCGTAGTTATTACGTAATGCTCGAAGAAATGGACAATTCTAGTTTTATAATAGTTAGGATTGTCACGCCTCTAGTCCTGAAGAGTCTGCAGAGACCGACGTCGTCCTACCTTGCGTATCTTTAGTTCGGAAAGTATAAATAACTAAGGGCCTTATTAAAATCGATACGTAATGCACCCAAGTTTCTGCACAATGAGATAATTTTTATATGCAGAAAAACAAACGAAATTGAACAGAAAACGACACAAAACAGTTTTTCATCCATAACGTTGGAAAACATTACACTGCCGTTTTTTTTTTCGAAACGTCATTTCAGCGGAAAGACGTCCACATACGCTGGACATAGGCCTCACCCAAGCATCGCCACAACGATAGGTCCCGCGCTTTCCGCATCCAGCGGATTCCCGCGACCATCACCAGGTCGTCGGTCCACCTTGTGGGGGGCCTACCCACGATGCGCCTTCCAGTACGCGATCGCCACTCTATAACTTAGCTGTCCCATCGGCCATCCGTTCTGCGAGCAATGTGCCCCGCCCACTGCCACTTAAGTTTGACAATTCTTCAGGCTACGTCGGTTACTTTCGTTCTCCTGCGAATCTCCTCATTTCTGATTCGATCACACAGGTACACTCCGAGCATAGCCCTCTCCCTTTGAGTGACTTTAAGCCTTCTTATCAGGCCCATTGTGAGCGACCACGTTTCAATGCCGTAAGTAATTACTGGCAACACACACTAGTCAAAGGCTTTCGTCTCGAGACACTGTGTTATTTTGGACGAGAAGATATTGCGTAGTTTCCCGAAACATGCAAGGTATTCAATACTCACTTTATAGGGAGGCGGTTCAGGAACATTGTCGCCGTGTTGCCTTGCTACTTGTGCAGCACGCAACCTTAGGTGAGCTTCTAAGTACCTGTAACAAAAACAAACATTATTTTATCACTTACATACATACATACATATTATCACGCCTGTTTCCCATTGGGGTAGGCAGAGACTATGGATTTCCACCTGCTACGATCCTGACACACCTCTTTCGCTTCATCTACGTCCATTAACCTCGTCATGCATGCTCGTCGGTTTAGAGAACTCTTAACCTGGCATTTTTTGAGAACGTCCGCGATTTGATCGCGATACGTTCGTCAAGGTCGTCCCCTTCCAACTCTTCCATCCACACTCGCTTCGTATACTTGTTTCGTCAATCTCCTCTCGTCCATCCTCTCTATATGTCCAAACCATCTTAACATACCTTTCTCAATCTTTGTCACTACATCTTCTTTCACTCCACAACGCTCCCTTATCACGTTATTCCTTACTTTATCTCTCAAAGTTACACCACACATACTTCTCAAAGCTCTCATTTCTACTGCATTTATTCTGCTTTCATGTTTCTTCTGGCATACCCAACTTTCACCACCATACTAAGTGTAGGCACTAACACTCCCCCATGAACAGCCAGCCGTGCCTTTTCCGACACTTTGCGGCTGTTCATGAAGGTGTGTAGTGCCCCATTCACCTGATTACCAGCACTCACTCTCCTTTCAATGTCCTTCACATGCTTGCCACTATGCTTGCTTGCTTGCTTGCTATTTTATCAATTATTATCTCATAACATACAATGGTGTCGATTCTCTTGTTCACGAACTAAACTTATTTTAAACTATCACTCTCTTTTACTAATAGTAGATACAAGAAAGAGATGGTAACAATTTTAGAACTCTCAGAGAGAGAAGAGAAAAACATTAATAAAAACATCAAAACCAGATCAATTTCTGCAATCGGTGGTATACTGCAGAAATTAAAAGATCTTGTTTAGAATTTTTTATAAGTTGTGTTTTACGCAGGTACCTGGACACTGTGGCATTAGGGGCAACGAAACCGCTGATGAACTGGCTAGAGCTGGTGCTAAAAGCCCCACTGTGGGCCCGGAGACAATCTATGGCATTCCTAAATGCACCACTACAGCCCACCTTAAAAACTGGGGAACTGACCAAAGTGTTAGCCTTTGGGAAATCCCCAGGCCAAGAACACTCGAAAGTGCCACTAGTGGGTTTCAAAAAAAGGTTTACAAAAGAAGCGCACCTTCACGGGATGGGCCTCAGTGATACCACAGTTTGCAGGTTTTGTCGCGAAAAGGATGAGACGCCCATCCATATCTTATGCGAATGTGATGCAGTGCACCACATCAGAAGCCAGCATCTTGGAGGCCACGTCATCTCAATGCAGGAGATCAAATCCTCCTCCCCCAAGGTCATAGTCGACTTCATGATTGACTTGCAGCTTGGGGAAGTGCTGTAATGCTGCAAGAGGCGTCACAATAGATCTTATCAGGTAGCAGTGGCTTAGGGGCGTTCAAGACCTCTACCTCTTTCCTCAAAATAATAATAATTACGCAGCAGTGTTGAAGGGTGAATATTTTCAGAAGGGAAGCCGTAGGTACCTAAAAATCCTAAAATAGCTATGATCGCAATTTAATAAAATAAAAAACAATTTAACAACTTTTATTTTAGTTTTACTTTATTTTTTAACCGACGAAAAAAAGGAGGAGGTTCTCAATTCGACGCGTATATTTTTTTTTTTTTTTTTTTTTTTTTTTTTTTTTTTTTTATGTATGACCACGCATAACTTTTTACAGAGTGGTCCGATTTTGGTGATTCTTTTTTTATTGGATAGGGTATATCTTGAAGTTGGTCCCATTTAAATTTCAAAATCAAAATCCACCCCTAAGGGTAGTAAAACAGGGGATGAGTGTTTGTTCACCCACTGAATTCTTACCTGTTAACCGATTCTGTTGAAACTTGACATTCATAAATATAGTTCTAGACACTACGACATAATGGAGACCTGGATTTAGAGTTTAACCACAAAAAAATGAAAAATAAAACTTTTTAACAAAAAATTGAACCGACGAAAACAGAAACTGAAAAGCGAAAAATAACTAATTATGAGTCGGCGCCAAACAACCAATCAACGAAGATCATTAAATTACTTTAAATAAATAATAAAAACAACGTCACATCAAATACAACGTGAGATTTTCAACGATAAACAATAACTTTCCAAAAATGCGTTCTCCGCTCGGCCACTTCCAACTTACACGCACTATGCTTGTTAAAAGTTCGTTTGGCGCCGACTCATAATTAGTTATTTTTCGCTTTTCAGTTTCTGTTTTCGTCGGTTCAATTTTTTGTTAAAAAGTTTTATTTGTCCTTTAGAACCATAAATTAGCATAGAAATGTCGTTGATCTGTATTTAAGCAATTCCTAAAGGGTAGCCGGTGGGAATCGTGTTATATGGAATGGACCCTACACCACTGTTACAGTCAGGTTTTTTAACCCCCGACAAAAAAGAGGGGTGTTATGTTTTAGAGATGTGTATCTGTGTGTCTGTCTGTGGCATCGTAGCGCCCAGACGGATGAACCGATTTTGTTTTTTTTTTGTTTGAATGGTGACTTGATCGAGAGTGTTCTTAGCTATGATGAAAGAAAATCGGTTCAGCCGTTTGAAGATAATCAGCTCTTTTCTGGTTGATGAAGGGATATGAGCAACTTCAACAGATCTGATTAATTCGAAATTAAGTATCCTGTTACTTCAATGATATTGCAAAAACATTGTAATCTTGGCCTGATGCTGCAGCATCACCTGGAATCTGCAGGATACCCAACTTACAGCAAAGGTATCGTGTTTGGGTTCATTGGAATGGTTACAATGAATAAATTATAGATAGATGGTGATCAGGGTCTGATAATGGAGCAGGAAAGAGAAATGAGGATACATTTGTTAGGGATTCTAAGCTACTTTTACTCGTTGAATCAATATGAAATGGTATAAGATGTAGTATCGTTTGTGGCGAATTAAGTACTCGTCTGTGTCGGTTGCCACCGCGTGCGCGCGCATCAGCTACGACTAGAGATGTGATTAAAAGTTATAAAAGTTTAATTGTTAAATATTAAAAGTTATAGGAAAATAACTTGTTAAATTAAAAGTTAAAATTATAACTTTTAAGGTGGGTAAATAATTCACGTGTTCGCTTAGTTCAAATAGTAAAGTGCAGACTATATTACTTTTGAAGCAGTGAATGAAATATTATTGTTATAACTTATAGTTTGCAAACATTAATCAAACATTAAAAGTTATTTTTTAGTTTGAATTAATAATAAAACCTATTTCTTCTACTATAAGACTCACAATAGTTTGTAAACATTAATCAAACATTAAAAGTTATTTTTTAGTTTGAATTAATAATAAAACCTATTTCTACTACTATAAGACTCACAATAGTTTGTAAACATTAATCAAACATTAAAAGTTATTTTTTAGTTTGAATTAATAATAACACCTATTTCTACTACTATAAGACTCACAATTCTATGTATTACTGTTAGTCATAAGGTAGTGTACCTACTTGTTTACGTTAAATCCGAGGAGTATACAGTACGGTCATTGTTATGAGTGTTATGATATGACTAAGAAGTTATAACTTTTAATGAACATCTCAGTATTTATTAATGAAGTTAAGAGTTAAACAGAATTATTGAGTTAAAATAAAGGTTATAACTTTTAATAACCACCTCTAGCTACGACGCGCTGCGCCTGTGTAAATCGTATGAATGTGTAAAGTGAATGAGTGAATGGGTGTGTCGGGGGTTTTCTAAATTTTCTTAATTTATATTATTTTATATTTTTCGTTTCACATACCTCCGTAACGCGACACAGACGTGTCTTACGATCTGTCTGGCGGCGCAAGTCTCGTCTTCAGACACTCGGGACTCATCCTCGTCCGCACTAAGAATGGGCAGCGTGGATATCACGTTGTACAGTTTCCGGAGACCGTCCTGTGTTACAAAAGATAAAGTATAAAGTCACGATGATTGGCCGATTCAAAATGTGCTATATTTCTATTGAAATAAAGTTTATTTAGTATCGGCGAGATGGCACAAATATTTAGGCATATACGCGAAGTAAAGCGGTGGCATTATAAAGATGGGTTGCAATTGAGATTTACCCACTGACCTATATTATACTAGGTAGGCTGGACTGGCTATTGACGACGTTGTAATAAAGATATTTGATTTCCGCCATTTTGGCGCTGTTAGCAGTGGCTGCAGCAAGGAACTTATATATCAAGCTGGAAAGCGGACGGCTGACTAAAATTCAGTCCGATGATTGGGGAGCACTTTCTCTCTTTCTACAGGGTGTCCATACATGCAGGAAAGGGACAGCGGGCTCTCG
Source organism: Asteroscopus sphinx (assembly GCA_949699075.1). NCBI lineage: Eukaryota > Metazoa > Arthropoda > Insecta > Lepidoptera > Noctuidae > Asteroscopus > Asteroscopus sphinx. The sequence continues at coordinate 5,924,562 of OX453030.1, read as the reverse complement.
GTAATGCTATCTCAGACAACCGGACTCGCCCAGTATTTTCTCCCTGATTTTGATAAAAGATTTTGGACCTTGTATGAACGGGATATTATTCATTTTTGAAGTTTTTATTTTTTATATTTCTCCGTCCGCATTCTATCTTGGGTAAAAAATATTTCGGCTGCAGTGGTGTTGGTCCACGGAACTAATGTTAGAGACGGGACAATGACAATTTACTCAAAACAACACGACGGCAATTTGCTATTTAGTTCCAGGGACCAACATTGAGGGCGCTTTGATTGGGTACAAAGAACTGCTGTCATTTTTAATGAGATAGCCTGTCCAGCATACTAGTATAATAGAGATCAGTGGATTTACCTAACAGAAAACCTTAATGATGTTTGATGTTTGGGTCAAAGAATCACTTGGCCTCCGCTTGTGACCACTACACCAACAAAAAATTACTTTTTTCTTCAGAACAATATTGAGAATTGCAGATTGTGTAAAATTTATTCAAATTAATCATATAAATTACACCGAAGGTTGGGTTAACCCCATAATTAGCAACAAATTCTCTATGATCAAACTGATGGAAAAGTTTTTAATTATATCGACTCACCTGATGATCAAACTCTTCGAGAATAACCCTGAACTGGAAGGACAGACCAAAGAACATGGTGGCGTGACAGCGACCCGAGTCGTGAGAACATTCTAGGAGCCAGAGCGCGTATCTAAACACAAAATACATATTAGCACCGCATTTTCTGGAGAAACCCAGGCCGCCCGAGAATGTCACCTAAAACATTAAAATGCAAGCTTAACTGGCAACATAATTTTCCAACTTTTTTATTTTGCATTATAACACAAAGAAATCCGAAGTTTTGTTATTTAAGGCAGGTGCCAAATGTTACGAGAATGTACCAGACGTTCTCTTGTGTGGTACTGCCCTAAGTAGAGTAACAAAGTTTAAGTATTTGGGTCACTGGGTCACAGATAACTTAAAAGACAGTTTTGATATTGAGAGAGAGCGCAGGTCGTTAGCTGTCCGATGTAATACGTGGGACACTCAGAAAGTTTTGCGAAACTAAAAAAAATTGTTCTATACGTACATATATTTTTATCAAATCTTTTCAAAGTACTTTCCACCAGCCTCTATACAAAGATTCATGCGCCTAAACCAGTTTTCAAAACACTTTTTCCAGTCCGCCGCAGACACCTCGTTTACAGCCTGCTCGAACGCAGCCAGCGCATCTTCCGGCGACGAAAATTGTATCCCTTTGAGCTGATTTTTTATTTTTGGGAATAAAAAGAAGTCACACGGTGCTAGATCAGGGCTGTAAGGAGGGTGACCCAGGAGTTTGACTGGCGTGCTGTCCAGGAAGTCCCTCGTTTTGAGTGCGGTGTGCGCAGGTGCATTGTCGTGGTGGAGCAGTAGCCCGCGGAGCCCTGTGTTTGGTCGCTTGTTGCTTATAACAGAGAAAACTTCTGGCAAACATTTGGTAGTATACCATTCGGCATTAATGCTTCTTTGATCCCGTAAGGGAATTGATACCAAGTGGCCAGTCAAATTAAAAAAGCTAGCGATCAAAATCTTACCCCCGCTTCTAGATCGCTTCACTTTGGTAGGCGTTGGCTCATTTTGAAACACCCAAACAGTCGACTGGCGCTTGGTTTCTGGGTCGTATTGATAAATCCAGGACTCATCACCTGTAACGATGTCGTAAACACGCCGAGACGAGCCTGCTTCAAATTTGTTAAGCATATCACGGCACCATTCCACCCGGGCCTGCTTCTGAGCATCGGTGAGGTTGTGCGGCACCCAGCGTGATACTATCCTCCTCACGCGAAGATGGCTGTGTAGAATCTCGTGAACGCTTCCCGATCCAATCTTCAATATGTGTTGAATCTCCTGATATGTAATTCGCCTATTGTCTTGGATTAAATTTTTCACTGCTAGCACGTTTTCTTCGGTAACAGCCGTCAAAGGGCGACCGCTTCTTTCGTCATCCCCCAAAGTTGGTCGACCGCGCTTGAATTCGTTATACCAACGATACACGGTTGCCTTGGAAGGGCCTTCATCCATGAATGCCATTTGAAGTCTATCGTACGATTCATCCGGTTTCAGGCGACACTTGAAATCGTATAAAATCATAGCTCTAAAATGTTCCCGGCGCAGATCCATATTTCAGTGAGACACAATACTTTGAATTAACTCGCAAAAAATGTGGAGGGAAATTTTGAAATTGGAACTTACTTATTTTTACTTATAAATAATCATATTTTCGAAAAACATTATAACTGGCCAGTCTCCCATATATAAAAACTTTTTTTCGCAATACTTTCTGAGGGGCCTGGTATGTTGGCTCGCAGGTTTGCACGGTGTACAAAACAAGTAAAGGTCACGCTGTTTAAAGCATACTGCATACTGTCTGTCTACCTTATTTCAAGTCACTCAAGATTCCTACACTTCCCGCGCTGATAATATTTCAGGTGGCTATTTATGTCAGGCAAAATATGGATTGTTTCCCTAAGCGAGGGGATAGTCACTCGTACAGCACCCGTGGTGCGCATAAGCTCGCGGCTGTGTCCAGGAGACTGGCGCGGTCGGACAAGCTGACTCACGTTATGGGGCCGACAGTCTACAATCATCTGCCAGAGCATATCACTAGCATACGTAACAACAATGCTTTTAAAATAAAATTAAAATACTGGCTCGTAGAGAATACGTTTTATACAATTGAGGAGTTCCTAGCTCCTGGTCGCAAATAAATTATATTATGAACCGTTATATTTTGATTGATTTTATATTTTTAACTAATGAAATGTTATTAATTAATTTATTGTTTTTATTGTATCAAATGCATTTTTGATCATATTATTCGCATGTTAATGTTTTAATTTATTTTATTTTTATTAATCAAATTGTAGATTGTAGATGAATTAATTATCAAAGGTTTTAATGTTAGATACGATAATTTATATTGAATTTATTTTTATTTTGAAATTGTGAGTTTTTATTATGTTCATTATGAATAATGAAATATGTACTTATATATAAACTGTGACGTATAATTTTAACTAATTATCAATAAAATGTTTATCTGTTTTTATCTGTTTATCCTTTTACACGTGCAGCCTGTGGGTGGACTATACACTGAGGGCATATAGCGACCTGCGTGTACAGTCAACAAATCGGAATCATGACCCACTCAGCTGATAATTCGTTTGAAATCGTCAAAACAGTAAGGTTTTCTTCTATGCTGCACTTAGGACATTTTGAATATTACAGAAACTGCATTAAAACGGGTCAGAGGTCTGTGCCGTTTTGAGCTTTGTTATCAATGCAATAGATTTATAATTGGATTGGAAATTATGTTTTTGATAAAGCAGGAATTATGTTTTGAATTTCGAATTAGCTGTCGTTTCACGTGGTTTTCCTACAAACAACTATATTTTTTAAGAAACCTATACTAACTTTTTCGATTACAGCACATTAATAAAATAAAAATAAAAATGACAAATAATGTAATAATAAATGTCAAGTATGAAAAGGTGTCAAACTTAACGGCCAAATATGTGGAACATACATTTAATTTATAATATCCTCTGTACCATATTTCACGCAATAAATGATAAATAAATAAATAACAATATTTGGAGTTAAACATCAAGAATAAAATTTAGAACAATAATTTTACTGGTAAACTAGCTGTCACTGTCAATAGCTAAAAAACATTGATAACAAGTCTGTTGCCAGGGAAATATCTGTTTAAGCGAAATTCAACCTAATTGTATTAGAATGTCTGTAGGATATTAAGCTTATCGTGGGTCATGATTCCGATTTGTTGACTGTACAGTATAACAATGCGTTCAGGATGCTGATGGGGCTGCCGCGTTATTGCAGCGCCTCCAGCATGTTGGCTGAGGCAAATGTTGACAGCTTCGCTACAGTCATGCGTAAGCGGTGCGCCTCCAACTTAACGCGCATGCGTGGCAGTACCGACAGCATCTTGTGCGTATTGGCGGACCGGTGGGATTCTCCGATGCTTGAGCGCTGGATACGACTGCATGCAGTGAAGTAACCACGCGCCCTGGTATCGGATATTCCGGCCGGTGCTGCGGTTTTAGAATTAAGGTTTTGTTGTGTTGTAGTTACTAACAGTAGTTTATAAGTGTTTTGCTGTATTACTAACAATAATTATGGATTATGTCCGAAAATAAAGATTTTATTATTATTATTATGGCAATAAAATTTTCTCTTCCTGTTTAAAATTGCTCGCTAGCGGTTGTGCTCCTTTGTTATAGATACAATAATTGCAATAAAAGTAGTATTTTAACGTTCCCGCGCATTTTTATTTCGTACATGCGTGCGCTGGTCCTTCGAGCCGGATCCCATTGCAATGGAAAGGTGTTTAGATAGATAGATAGAATATTCTTTATTGTACACCATTAACATTATTAAACTTAGGACTAACTTGTAAAATAAGGGTACATTAGCGGTCATTAGCGATCTTCCAGACAACCTTTGGATGGACAAGGAAGACGTAAAAAATAGATGGGGCAGTATGTGGTGCACTTTCACAAGCGTGAAAGCGTGCGCTTTCTTCTTGGTGTTTAAGCGTTTAACAATAACTAAATCATTCTCTTTTAGATTGGGCCAACCTTAATTATCATATTTAACGCACTCGATTTCCGCACTGGATCTGAGTAAGAATTTTTCGAGAATTTTTTGATAGTCTTTTATTATTCTAAAATTAACACTATGGTTTTTTCTAGCTTTACGAGTTAAACTATTAGTAGTTTCAAGTTGTCTCCCCACTGATTAATTTTAATGAATCACTCTGTATACTAACTTGACAAGATCAGCTAGTGTTCTCCTGGGCAGTAGACACACTCGCTCCATGGCATCCTCACAATACGCCAAGTAGTACAGACAGATAGACACTCCTGTGGCCGCCACTGATGGCCGCGGAACTTCCAGGAATTTCTGCAGAAACACAAAAGTCTAGTTAACCAGTAATTTTTTAATCCATCAAGTATACTGGGTGTCAGGGAAACGCTCCCGAAACTGAAAGGCTACCTAAACACAATCGAATACCAATAACCATTAGTCTTATACTCATTGTGATTCATTTCATTCATTTAGTGATTTGGTATTTTGCAAACCCGCAATGTAAAGCGTACAAACTCGGGCTCAATGCCGCGCGTACCTAACCTACCTACGCTCGCTACGACACGGACTGCGTATGCGAGCGGATGTCTTTCACCCCTAGCGCCAACTGATATTTTATTTGAATTACATTGCGAACTTTATATTTTTTTGTTTTGTTTTTTTTTTTTTTTTTTTTTGTTGTATTTTTTCGTTTTTTTTTTTGCAAATCAGTTCTCTATGAAATATGTAAAAAATATATTAAAAAAATCTAAAAAAATAATCGCATTTTTTTTGTGGTTTCGTATCAGTAATCACCAGCACTATCACCTATCTTCGTTTTTGGAAGCGTTTCCCTGACACCCAGTATGTGGCAAACAGCCAATAAAAGGTCTTCAAGAATAAGAACCACTTTCTTTTTTAACCGACGAAAAAAAGGAGGAGGATCTCAATTCGACGCGTATCTTTTTTTTTTTATATATATATTACCACCCATAACTTTTTACAGAGTGGTCCGATTTTGATAATTCTTTTTTTGATGGATAGGGTCTCGAAGTTGGTCCCATTTAAATTTCAAAATCAAAATCCACCCCTAAGGTTAGGAAAACAGGGGATGAGTGCTTGACAACCCACTGAATTCTTACCTGTTAACCGATTCTATTGAAACTTGGCACACATAAATGTAGTTCACACTTCAATATAATGGGAACCTAGAGTTAGATTTTAGCCACAAAAAAAATTAAAATAAAACTTTTTAACAAAAAATTGAACCGCCGAAAATAGAAACTAAAAAACGAAAAATAATATAATTTAAATAAATAATAAAAACAACGTAACATCAAATACAACGTGAAATTTTCAACGATAAACAATAACTTTCCAAAAATGCGTTCTCCGCTCGGCCACTTGCAACTTGCACGCACTTTGCTTGTTAAAAGTTTGTTTGGCGCCGACTCATAATTAGTTATTTTTCGCTTTTTAGTTTCTGTTTTCGTCGGTTCAATTTTTTGATAAAAAAAATTATTTCTTTAAAACATGAATATTTAGCAAAAACTAATATTTATTTATAGCATAAAGAGCGCGGTTCCTTTATGCTGTTGTTTGAAGACGAAAGTCTTCAAACTGCAGTGCGTCCTGCCTGTCATGACTTACGGCGCCGAGACGTGGACACTGACAGTTGGGCTAGTCCACAAATTCCAAGTCACTCAGCGAGCTATGGAGCGAGCTATGCTTGGAGTTTCTTTGAAAGATAAAATCCGTAACGAGATTATTCGGAGAAGAACCGGAGTGACCGACATAGCTTGTAGGATCAGTAAGCTGAAGTGGCAGTGGGCTGGCCATGTCTGTCGAAGGACCGATGGCCGCTGGAGCAGACGAGTCCTTGAGTGGAGACCGCGAATCGGCAAACGCAGCGTAGGACCAGCCAGATGGACTGAAGGTGGCTGGGGGGGACTGGATGCGGGAGTGTTGTGGCGCAACTTGGGAGAGGCCTATGTCCAGCAGTGGACTGCGATAGGCTGAGCTGATGATAATTGCTGAAGTACTAACCTGTAACCCTCCCATATTAATGAAATCGATGGAGAACTTCTTATGACATAGCAACGCAGCTAAATACTTGAGAGCTTCGAAGGCGAGCCGGGAGTCTCTCGACTCGCGCACGTTTAGGTAACCCAGGATCAAACCTAGCGCGTTCTGTTCAAACACGTGCGATAGAAACTGTGGACAAAAGAATATAATTAGTGTTTGTTCTGTATATTATCTATTATTTAAAGTGTGTAAAAAAAAAAAAAAAAAAAAAAAAAAACCTTCATTAGCACATAGCAATATTGTTAGAAAACTACTGTTTACTTGTGCAATAACATCCGCCTGCGTGTTGATTTGATACTTTCACATCACAGACCAGTAAGCTTCTAGACGCCGATTCGCTGGACACCCCCGGTCACAACGCATATGCAGTAGCACTGCATATCATACGCCCCGCCACGAATCAGGACGTCAGTCCGTCAGCGAGCGGCACCAATCATACGGAATCATAGCACCGAACTTTTGAGCCGACCAATCATAACGCGCCGTCCGCCCCCCGGTCCCCGCCAACATTTTACGACTGCGTTCTCATGCAAAGCTTTGTTTAAGCGGCGTCTTGAGGCTTACTGGTCTGTGTTTCACATATACTTACCTTCACAAGTCTTGTTTACATCTTTTCAGTTATATTTACACACAGTCGGGTTTTTTGGTTTTGTTAATTAACTTTTTTATTTGTTTTTTTTTTAGTTTTGTCATGTTTTATCAGGCTATTAATGTTATTTTTTTTTACGTTACACATCGTGACCCCTCCGTGCCTCGGAGAGCACGTTAAGCTGTCGGTCCCGGTTGTCATACGAATATCTATGGCAGTCGTTACGGGTAGTCAGAAGCCTGAAAGTCTGACAACTGGTCTAACCTCCGAATGTCAGTATTACCCAGTAACTGGGTTGCGGGGGTCTGATGGCTGTCACTCCGTGTAAAATACTGATGTTCAGCCGCATCTGGCTAGACTGGAAGCCGACCCCAATATAATTGGGAAAAGGCTCGGAGGATGATGACACGCATTCATTCATTCATTTTTAACGTTGAATATTTTGTTGTTTTTTAGAATTTCTCATTCCAAATTACGTTTAAACATATAAGTTGTATATATTTTTGTATTAAATCATTTATAAAACCCTTTATTTTGATATCTCACTCGATAGGTTTTGAGGGGAAAAATATTTTTTTTTAAACATAAATTGCGCCAAAAAGCGGCCATTTAATTTTTTATAAATTTTAATATACCCAGTGTCACTCTCACAATTAAGACGAATCTAACGACACCTCTCAAGCTAAAATCAATCAAGCCGTTTAGGCTACAGAGCATACATACACACACTCGAAAAACATAACCTTCCTTCTGGCGCAGTCGGATAAAAACGCCCACTACAAAGATGCAAACAAGAATATCGATTTTTTATTATGAATGACAAACAATCATGCTCCGAGCCTTTTCCCAATTATATTGGGGTCGGCTTCCAGTCTAGCCCGATGCGGCTGAACATCAGTATTTTACACGGAGCGACTGCCATCAGACCCCCGCAACCCAGTTACTGGGTAATACTGACATTCGGAGGCTAGACCAGTTGTCAGACTTTCAGGCTTCTAACTACCCGTAACGACTGCCATAGATATTCGTATGACAGCCGGGACCGACAGCTTAACGTGCTCTCCGAGGCACGGAGGGGTCTCGATGTGTAACGAAACGGTCACCCATCCACAGACTGTCCGCGGCAAGTGCAGCTTAACCTTGCAGAACGTGTGACTACGGTTATACGAAAGCCGATATTTATTTTAATGATTGTTTGTCACTCACACCACACGGAATTTGATGGCTTACCTCCTGATATTCGCCCATAGGTGTCAAGTATCTTAATATGAGCATTTGTTTTGTAGCGTCCGTTGGTGGATGGATGTGGATGTTGCCTGCGAACAAACATTACAATAACATTAAGAATAAACTAAAGGCCTCGCATAATCGAAACGACTCGATAGTGCTCCGAATATACAGGTCGTAGTGATGTGCAGGATATCCGTATCCGTATCCGCGGATATCCGAGGTGAAAATAAGATATGTATCCGTATCAGTTACTTTTAGTCGACATTTACCGATTTTGAACGGATCTTTTATACTAATAAATTTTACTATCATCATCCTCCGAGCCTTTTCCCAATTATATTGGGGTCGGCTTCCAGTCTAGCCAGATGCGGCTGAACATCAGTATTTTACACGGAGCGACTGCCATCAGACCCCCGCAACCCAGTTACTGGGTAATACTGACATTCGGAGGTTAGACCAGTTGTCAGACTTTCAGGCTTCTGACTACCCGTAACGACTGCCATAGATATTCGTATGACAACCGGGACCGACAGCTTAACGTGCTCTCCGAGGCACGGAGGGGTCACGATGTGTAACGAAACGGTCACCCATCTACAGACTGACCGCGGCAAGTGCAGCTTAACCTTGCAGATCGTACAATCCGCGCAGTCGTTGCTTCGCTACGAGCCCCTCATAAATTTTACTATGCATATGAAATTTTAAAGAAAGGTAGCAATGAAGTACTAATAACTTCAAATAAAATTATTTTTTATTTCTTAAAATAAATGAAAGAAAGAAAAGTGGTTTATTGACTACAGTCAGAGGCACACATTTACACAATAACAATAATATACAATTATCATCATCATATACAATATATATTTTTTGCCCTAAAATTGTTGCCATCCCTTTCTAGTATCTACTATTAGTAAGAGAGAGAGCGATATTTTAAAATTAGTTTAGTTCGCGAACAAGAGAATCGACATCAATATATCTATATGATTAACCAATTATCATGGTCAGAGCCACTTATAATAATTGTAGAAATAAAATTAGGTCAATTTTCAGTAGACAGTGTTTATATACACATCGTTACATTAATGTCTCGTAATAATAATGCAGCGTTCTCTGAGTATTTAAAGTAATTTAAACAACCAACTGCGATCGCCAACCCGCCTGCCAAGCGTGGCGATTAGGGTATATTTATGCCCTTTGGGTGTGGCCGGCCAAGAGCATGTCGGGCCATGCTCAGTATTATAGGGTTCCTTAAGTAGGTCTAATTACAAATTACGAATCAAATCGAATATTAATCAATGCTATTTTAGTTTAGGCATACAGCGCCACCTAGCGCAAAATTTAAGAAGTGTGTCATATCAATATAACAGAAAGTTGCTTTTTGTGATTTTTTTAAATATAAAGTAACTAAAGGAGCATTATTTGCTGAGATAATTTTTCTCTAAGGTCAATGACCTATGAACTAGGACGTCTTAAGTATTTTTAAGTTTTCTCACTATAACTCGTAAATTTATAATCACATTATACTCGAAATAATTTTAAAAGAGAGTTTTTACAAAGGTCTGTCAATGTGGAAGATTATAAGTTTCTACATTGCATAGTTCAGAAATGGCAGGGGGGGTCACACATTGCAAGCCACTTTGGCGAACTGTATTTCGCAGATGGTGTACCTGATATAAAAGTTATGTATGAAACATTACCTTCATTTTAGTAGACCTATTCAGTGATACCCCACACGAGGGGGTGCAGCGAAAAAAAAATTTCATCCCCATTTCACATGTATGGGCGCCACCCCTAAAATACGTTATCAAGATTTTTTTATTCTTTTAAAATTGAGATCTATATCTAAACCATTTTTGAACAAAATTTCATTTACTTATGTTTATAACTGTAGAAGTTATTAAGCTGTAAACGATTAGGACAGACGGACAGACGGACGGACATGACGAAACTATAAGGGTTCCTTGTAGGACTACGGAACCCTAAAAATGACATAAATGTCTACATACCTATGACGTACGTCTCCATCTCCGCCCAGCTGGAGTTGGAGGATGTCTCGTGTTGATGTAGAGGGGGCGGCCGCGGTGGTGGAGACATCATGCCCCACTGCGATGGAGGGGAGCAGGCGTTTGCTGGGCCTGGGATGAGACAAAACAATGTTTAATTATCTTGTAGTGTATAACTGTTGTGCACGACAACACCATAAACAGTTCTACATAATAGTGTTTACATAATAGGCTTAAGTAGTTATAAGTACGTTGATTGCCACGTGCGTATTGTAAAAATTATACTGTTTTATTTACCTTGTTAAGCTATTGCATAGCTTCTATCGCGAGCCGTGAGCGTGGAGACCGAATCCAGAAATTCCGTAACGAAAATAACCTAACACCCCACACTCCGACCGGCACAGCGGTGATACTTTTTAGTTTTGCCATCTATCGATGAATAGCAGAACTTTTAATGACTTTTTGAAATATCACGCTTGTCTCTTTAGTTCTGCAAATCGCCTCTAGGTGGCATTGGTTGTATCGGCGTTACTGCGCATGCGTAATCCCCCTCTTCGCCCCGCAATCTGGTGACTCATGCCTGCTTAGAGTTTCGGCGTTAGGGCACTTATTTAATAAAAGAAAAAAAAAAGTTTTCGTATCGGTCACCACGCTCAAAAAGTGTAACTTGAATTAATATCAAAGAAAAACAAAGGAAAAAAAATACTGCATAAATAAAATAAATAAATAATTATAATTACATAAGTTGATAAAAAATGCTATGCAATAGCTTTACCGCGGCAGTCTCCGAGTGCCACACGTCTTTTTTTTATTACCCTTAGTTGTAAGTTTCTTTTGTATTATTTTTTTATGGACATGCCTATATTATGTAATAGGTGTGTATGTGTATGAATAGGTATGTCATGGTATGTCATATGGTACATAGATGTTGCGTCTACGACGCTCAGAAAATAAATGGTCGCTCCGCTGCGACGCATTGGCTTATACCAGGCCCCTCAGAAAGTATTGCGAAAAAAAGTTTTTATATATGGGAGACTGGCCAGTTATAATGTTTTTCGAAAATATGATTATTTATAAGTAAAAATAAGTAAGTTCCAATTTCAAAATTTCCCTCCACATTTTTTGCGAGTTAATTCAAAGTATTGTGTCTCACTGAAATATGGATCTGCGCCGGGAACATTTTAGAGCTATGATTTTATACGATTTCAAGTGTCGCCTGAAACCGGATGAATCGTACGATAGACTTCAAATGGCATTCATGGATGAAGGCCCTTCCAAGGCAACCGTGTATCGTTGGTATAACGAATTCAAGCGCGGTCGACCAACTTTGGGGGATGACGAAAGAAGCGGTCGCCCTTTGACGGCTGTTACCGAAGAAAACGTGCTAGCAGTGAAAAATTTAATCCAAGACAATAGGCGAATTACATATCAGGAGATTCAACACATATTGAAGATTGGATCGGGAAGCGTTCACGAGATTCTACACAGCCATCTTCGCGTGAGGAGGATAGTATCACGCTGGGTGCCGCACAACCTCACCGATGCTCAGAAGCAGGCCCGGGTGGAATGGTGCCGTGATATGCTTAACAAATTTGAAGCAGGCTCGTCTCGGCGTGTTTACGACATCGTTACAGGTGATGAGTCCTGGATTTATCAATACGACCCAGAAACCAAGCGCCAGTCGACTGTTTGGGTGTTTCAAAATGAGCCAACGCCTACCAAAGTGAAGCGATCTAGAAGCGGGGGTAAGATTTTGATCGCTAGCTTTTTTAATTTGACTGGCCACTTGGTATCAATTCCCTTACGGGATCAAAGGAGCATTAATGCCGAATGGTATACTACCAAATGTTTGCCAGAAGTTTTCTCTGTTATAAGCAACAAGCGACCAAACACAGGGCTCCGCGGGCTACTGCTCCACCACGACAATGCACCTGCGCACACCGCACTCAAAACGAGGGACTTCCTGGACAGCACGCCAGTCAAACTCCTGGGTTACCCTCCTTACAGCCCTGATCTAGCACCGTGTGACTTCTTTTTATTCCCAAAAATAAAAAATCAGCTCAAAGGGATACAATTTTCGTCGCCGGAAGATGCGCTGGCTGCGTTCGAGCAGGCTGTAAACGAGGTGTCTGCGGCGGACTGGAAAAAGTATTTTGAAAACTGGTTTAGGCGCATGAATCTTTGTATAGAGGCTGGTGGAAAGTACTTTGAAAAGATTTGATAAAAATATATGTACGTATAGAACAATTTTTTTTAGTTTCGCAAAACTTTCTGAGTGTCCCACGTATTTATGACCTCGGTATTCTTTAAGTCTTCTCGGCGCCCCCGCCAGGGGGTGCGAGGAATCGGTGACGGGATAAATCCCTTTGCCGAGATTGCTATCTCTGCCCGTAAATACGGGCATGTCCTTATGTTGGACTGCTCTCGGTCCAAGCGTAGTGGCTGTGCGCCACCTACCGTAAGGCTGGCGGGCAACCCAGCTTTGTGGATAGTTGCTATGTGTGTTCCTGTAGGAGCGCCGCGCTCACCGTTCTCACGGGAGCGCTTCTTCACGACGCCTTGGCGGTCAGACCCTACCGGGTGAGACAGCGGTTACCCGGAGGAGGCCCAGCAGGAGTCGACCAGCGACAAAGGCGTCGACTTGAGCGCCCTCTACAGGGGGTATGACCTCGGTGTCAAGTGCGCACTGTTTTTATAGTGGCCGACAAAATGCCTAGTAGCGGGGTCTCTGAGGGTCGTAGAACCACCATGACTGTTCCATATTATTGCAATCTTATGAGAGAATGTGTGTAAATAAGAATATTAACTAGATTATGTAAAAATAACTGTAAATTTGATTAATAAAGAAGAGGTGTGGGCGTGGCTTGATCGAACCAATAATAAAATTAGATACAAAATAGGATAGTGCGTCACCAATGGTGAGCATGGATGCGAGTTTGCCCGTCCGCTGGCCCAAGAGTGATTTTGGGTCACTGGCCCGCAGACCGAACCCGCAGGTATAAAGTTAGATGCACTAAACTATAGCAGTCAGTCGTAATCCAGTATACAGTCTTCAAGAAATCTCTCTAAGGAAAAGTTCTGCCCTAAATGCCCTAGGCAGCCGAGCAAGTCTAGTACTGTTATGTAAGTATTGCTCACACCTCGCTATTGTTGTGTATATGTAAAGTCGTGTTATTATTTCGCCGCAATATCCCCCGCAACCTCCACTAGCGACCAGCGAGTGCTGCCGTAAGCAATCACCGTCTTGCGTTTCATGAGCCCCAGAACCAGCGAGCTCTCCGGAATATCGTACAACTGTCCTTACCGCTACATTTTCTCCCTAAGCACACCCACCGCAAGCCCCATAAGGAACTTCGGTCCAAAAATTGCAATGACATAAAAGCTTGTATAGTTGTATACAAGATGCTGATCTCTAGAGCAAATGATAAATAATGTGCTTAGTCATCTAAAAATACTAGATTTTTTATTATTTTTTTATTATTATTTAATACACATGCCCTTTAGTCCGACTAAATGATGTTGAGATTCCTCAAGCAGAAGATGCTAAATACCTCGGAATGTATCTAGACCGTCGACTAACCTGGAGAAAACATATATTCACCAAACGTAAAGCCTTAGGCCTACAACTTAGAAAACATTATTGGCTCTTATCAAAAAACAGTCACGAACAGCAGCCAATTCAAACATAGATATTCTCCAAAGGTTCCAATCTAAAATGTTAAGGATTATAACTAATGCACCATGGTATATCACTAATGATAGCTTGCACCGTGACTTAAATATACGAAAAGTCAAAGATGAAATCACACAAAGAGTGAGCGCTTATAAGAAAAGGATTGCGATGCATCCTAATAAACTTGCATCAAGCCTGATGAAAATTAAAACTTTCACAAGGCTCAAAAGATTGGCTCCACAAGACTTACAATGACATTATAATTTGATGTGGATGTGTCAATGGGCGCATACCAAGCATGTCTGAAAACCTAACCTCAAAACTCAATAAATTGTACAAAAGATGCTGAATGTCAGATGGGACAGATTGCATTAGAAACAAAAAAAAAAAAAAAATTTAAAATTTTAATAATTTTTTTTTTTTTTTAATTTTCACTTAGAAACATATCGAGGGTTTGACAATAAATCCCTAACGACTCTGAAAATAAGTCATCGGCGGCATTGTCAAAGGGTGGAAATACCTGCACATTTTTTTTGGCGGTTTCTCAAGCCTCGTTTTTTGTCGCACGCGACACACGGTGAGAATTTGTTTATTTACAAAAAGGTATTTAAATAAATAAATAAAAATTTGGTATTGATATTTTTATTGATTCGTGTTCAGTATCAGTGGTATAGTCACCTCCTTAAATATGGCACAAATACAGATCAACATGTTGTATAGACATGGGCTAAAAAGCTCCAGTAAAAGATTGGATATGTAATATATCATACCAAGTGAAGATATGTGTCCGATTAGCTTATCCATATCCGCTTAATATATCCGGGACTGACGTAACTTTAAGTTGCATGCTATGTCCGAGATTGATAACTCCGGCTTCTAAATAAATCCACCGGAGTGAGGCTGGATATACTGTAGCCGATTTGATAGATCCGCGGAACGTTTAAATGACACAGTAACATAATAATTGATATCCTTTCATACTTTACAGGCTTACTTTTTAGGACAGTCGATCAAATGAAAAAATTAAAGGCGTATTTAAAAGATGAGAATGTGTGGTGTAACGAGGATGGATATGATAAGAAATGAGTATTAGAGTGGGAGTTTGAAATTAGCGCCAGTGACGGAAAAGTTGAGAAGCAGTAGATTGTCATGGTATGGACATTCGTTGGGAGAAATGAGGAACATGTTGTTGAAAAAAGTTTTGTGTATGAATGTGGATGGCTATAAGAAAAGAGGTAGAACAAAGAAAAGATGGATGAATTGTGTGAAAGATGATATGGATAAAAAGAAAGTGAACACGGAGATGACGGCTGATAGAGATGTATGGAAGAAAAACACATGCTGCGCCGACCCCAAATAAATTGGGATAAGGGCAGGAGGATGATGAAAGGCGTATTTAAAAATCCAGTATTATGTACAATAATTATCTAAACTTAGTTTTTCGTTCCATAACGTTGTCGTCAGCGTCAAATATCGGGCGTCGGAGTTACTCGGATATAGGTTTTTTTTTTCAAGTGAAGGAGTGATACATATCCGCTTTGGGATATATATCCGAAGATATATGTGTCCGGAGTTACCCATGCCTAGTTGTATATTCATATTCATTTATTTTTAAAGTCTTTTTACACAGTAGTAGTAGTCAGTAGTTTCATAAATCATAAAGAACACAATCATATACTCACTAATGTATTGCTTAACGGGTGTCTCAGGGTCTTTACTGGCGTGAGGGGGTGTTTCTTCCACCAGTATATCCCCCCCTCCACCCTCGTCTTTTTCCCGGTCCTTCTTGTCATTGGTCGGTCCATTGCTCTTGATGTCACTATTTCTCTTCTTATCGAACCGCGCAAAATGTCGCGTCTGGTTAGGCGGCGTCACTGAATTTTGGTTGTTTTGCTGTTAATATAAAATTAAGACAGGTGTTTATGTAAAAACGTGAAAGGAGTACAATACGTGTAAAATAACTCTGCCCTGTGAAGTGCGCAAGAGGTGGCTGCGCAGTAGTCAATTTTGCAACCAAATCAGTAGTGCGCATGCGCGGTATTGGCGGAAAGGCTGATAGCTGATTCATCTAAGCGGCAAGATGGTGGATACTGCACAGCATGATCAGACTTAATCAATATTTAAAAGTATAGATATGTCATACCCTAACAAAACCAACGAAAAATTGCAGCAGCACAATACACATAAACTAGTGCAAAGTAAGTAAGTTAGTTACTTTAAGTTGGTTTTACGTCATAATTATTAGTACACTTTCTGTACACACATGACGGCATTTTTGTTTTTTTTTTTGTCATACGTCATACTCGGCGTCTTGCTTGACGGAGACTAGTAGCAAAACGTCCCAGTTAGGACGTTTTCGAGTCTTCAGATTGCGCGCGCAACAACAAATCTGTACTTTTAAAGATATCAACGGACTTACGGCCAAAATTAATATCCTATCTATCTACGATTTACCCTACTAGAGACAGAAATTTGACATAATTTGTATGGAGCTAATGTCAAATTTCCATCTCCAGTAGGGCAAATAGTTTGTAGATTTCTACGTTTTCGGTAGATTTTGAGGAACATGTAACAGTTGCTAGTAGGGAAAAAATATTGGTATATTTTAGTAGAATTTACAATAATTTGGTGTTTTCTTGCTAAATGTTGATATTTTTTAGAAAGATGATGGCAATCCTGAATTCTATTCTGATACGAGAATTCCCCATTCATGCGTTTCTCTGTAAGTCGGAATCAGTCTACCTTTCTAAAAACATACAAGAGTAAACAAATCATGGTCGGGGCTTCCCCCGTGTGTTATAAATTTTTCAATGTAGGTATTTTTTTGCAAATTTTTTCGTTATCTTATCGCCACCTATAGTGTCAAGTGTCATGAAACGTAAATATACCCAAGGGTATCAGTTATTTTAAAGTAGACTTTAAGTAGAATGCAGCTTATTGTATGGTAGAATTTGGTAATTTTTCACCCTATGTTGCAGTAAATTTATCGATTCAAATCTGATCACACTCGACTGCATGTTCTCGCTGTCTCAGTCGTTCATTAAAGTTCGATGCGTGCTTACGGCCTGCTCTGCCCGTCCACAGTTATTACGCAAAGTAGATAGATAGATAGAGTATACTTTATTGTTTGCACACCATAAAAATAAAAATAAAGTTATAACAAACATGAGCACAGTAAGTACTACCAAAGTACAGGGAAAGTACCTGCGCGGCCCTCCGTAAAGCCCATGTTCAGAGAGGCACAGTTATGTTACTTACGCATATTGCAGGCATTATACTATTTTATGTGATATTAAATATGTATCAGAAAAATAATCTAAAATAACATACGATACGACATCGCATCGTGGCACGTTGCGATGTCGTGTCACGATGCGATGTCGTGTCGCGATGCGATGTCGTGTCACGATACGATGTCGTGGCACGTTGCGATGTCGTGTCGCGATGCGATGTCGTGTCGCGATGCGATGTCGTGTCGCGATGCGATGTCGTGTCGCGATGCGGTGTCGTGTCCCGATGCAGTGTAAGGTCGCGATGCGGTGTCGTGTCGCGATGCGATGTCGTGTCACGATGCGATGTCGTGTCGCGTTGCGATGTCGTGTCGCGATGCGATGTCGTGTCGCGATGCGATGTCGTGTCGCGATGCGATGTCGTGTCGCAATGCGATGTCGTGTCGCGATGCGATGTCGTGTCGCGATGCGGTGTCGTGTCCCGATGCAGTGTAAGGTCGCGATGCGGTGTCGTGTCGCGATGCGATGTCGTGTCACGATGCGATGTCGTGTCGCGTTGCGATATCGTGTCGCGATGCGATGTCGTGTCGCGATGCGATGTCGTGTCGCGATGCGATGTCGTGTCGCGATGCGATGTCGTGTCGCGATGCGGTGTCGTATCCCGATGCAGTGTAATGTCGCGATGCGGTGTCGTGTCGCGATGCGACGTCGTGTCGTGTCACGATGCGATGTCGTGTCGTGTGTATGTGTTATGGCCGCCACGCCTCGCGATTGTTCTGGCGAAGGTTTGGATAATTACTATGTACTTACTTTATCCTCAAGAGTCTTATTTCTCAGTATGTGTAGCCTCCTTAACATCAATGGTACTAGCATTGCATTTAAGTCCCTGAAACAAATAAAAATCGCTGTCAATTAGCAATATCACCTGACACTATTTAACTATGTATATGTCAAAGGCCTTCTCGTAGTCCACAAATACCATACACAGCGGGTGATTGTACTCTTCAGTCTTCTGTACGATCTGCCGAACAGTATGGATGTGGTCTACGGAGTTGTAGCCTTTTCAAAACCCAGCTTGCTCTGGTGGCTGGAATTCGTCGAGTCTTCCGGCGAGACGATTCGTGATGACCCTCGAGAACAGCTTGTACACATGACTCAGAAGTGTGATGGGACTGTAGTTCTTACATACATACATACATATTATCACGCCTGTTTCCCATTGGGGTAGGCAGAGACTATGGATTTCCACCTGCTACGATCCTGACACACCTCTTTCGCTTCATCTACGTCCATTAACCTCGTCATGCATGCTCGTCAGTTTAGAGTGAGTACTCGTGAGTAACCTGGCATTTTTTGAGAACGTCCGCGATTTGATCGCGATACTTTCGCCGAGGTCGTCCCCTTCCAACTCTTCCATCCACACTCGCTTCGTATACTTGTTTCGTCAATCTCCTCTCGTCCATCCTCTCTATATGTCCAAACCATCTTAACATACCTTTCTCAATCTTTGTCACTACATCTTCTTTCACTCCACAACACTCCCTTATTTATAAAAAAGTACAACCACATCATCATCATCATCATTTCAGCCGAAAGACGTCCACTGCTGGACATAGGCCTCCCCCAAGCATCGCCACAACGACCGGTCCTGTGCCTTCCGCATCCAGCGGATTCCCGCGACCTTCACCAGGTCGTCGGTCCACCTCGTGGGGGGCCTACCCACGCTGCGCCTTCCAGTACGCGGTCGCCACTCCAGAACTTTACTGCACATCACATACATTAAATTGCCTTATCACGTTATTCCTTACTTTATCTCTCAAAGTTACACCACACATACTTCTCAAAGCTCTCATTTCTACTGCATTTATTCTGCTTTCATGTTTCTTCTGCCATACCCAACTTTCACTACCATACATAAGTGTAGGCACTAACACTCCCCCATGAACAGCCAGCCGTTCCTTTTCCGACACTTTGCGGCTGTTCATGAAGGTGTGTAGCACTCCATTCACCTGATTACCAGCACTCACTCTCCTTTCAATGTCCTTCACATGCTTGCCATCTATCGTAAACATGAACCCATGTATACAAAGTTCTTAAATAGGGTTTGATCCCCTTTTTTGAAGCTGCTTTTTCATTTTGTCGACAAAATCCCTTGAACGAATCCTGCTACATTACACGTACCTACGGCTGCCATTGAATATTGGGTGCAAGCGATTTTAGCCTTAGTGGTGGTTTACCGGAAAGTTTTCTGATTGTATTCCTTTTTTAGGCACTGCTACCTACGACCGTTGATCTCTTTCCATACAAACACGGCTTTTCTATCGAACTTACTCGGCCGCATAAAAATTGGAGTTAGTCGCCCAGTTGACTAACCGGTGCATCAGAGCCTTGTTCTTCTGATATAACACACTCACCTAAAGTTGGTGGCGATCTCCTGCACCTTCAAGGCGGCCGCGAGCAGTCCTGTCGCGTAGCACTGCAGAGGCTCCGTGGAGTTAGTGACCCAGTTGACTAACCGGTGGATCATTGCCCTGTCCTGCTGGTATAACACACTCACCTAAAGTTCGTGGCAATCTCCTGCACCTCCATGGCAGCCGCGAGCAGTCCTGTCGCGTAGCACTGCAGAGGCTCCGTGGAGTTAGTCGCCCAGTTGACTAACCGGTGGATCAGAGCCTCGTTGTCCTGCAAATGGATGCACATATACTCAGATCTTCGTAGAACACGTTATCATCAATGGTTTTTTTTTCGCCATTTTATGCGCCATTTTCAAAAGTCACTGCGTACAAACGAGCCCACTATATTTGAACAGTGAAAATTTTCACAAACAAAAGTCACTATGGCAGGCAAGATTTAAACTGTAACCATTTCAAGATTTTATTTGCAAAATACTGTCGAAATTAGCTACACACAAAAATGAATATACTGAACAGCTTACCTGAAAGACAACACTCATCTCCAGTCCAGGCATCAGGTCGAGAGTCAGTCTGCAAGCGGCCACGTTCAGCTTGTGCACATCTTGACCCGTCATGTTCTGACGCGAGCGGACGTAGTCATTTACTAGCTGGGAGAGAAACATAAAACTGAGTATTGGTTTATGAAAGTAGCTTCTACAACGAAAAAATGGGGAAAAAACATGAAAATTTATAATCAGCCGACTACCGGTGCCGGTTTCACTGCTTGGCACGTCTTTTCAGGTCTTAGACCACCACGCTAGCCTAGTGCAGGTAGGGTTGCCGACTTGCCTTTCTTCCGGAATTTGCCAGACAAGTCCGGAATTTGCCAGACAAGTCCGGAATTTGCCAGACAAGTCCGGAATTTACCAGACAAGTGCAGAATTCGCCAGACAAGTCCGGAATATATCAGACAATTCCAGAATTTACCAGACAAGTCCGGAATTTGCCTGACAAGTCCGGAATTTACCAGACAAGTCCAGAAGTCGCCAGACAAGTCCGGAATATATCAGACAATTCCAGAATTAGCCAGACAAGTCTGGAATTCGTCCGAAATTCGAGGGGTATTGTTGTAAAAAAATAACTACCTATTTATATAATCGTTACCTTGGTCATGAAATTATCCTTCTTGAACATGACCTTGAGAGCGTGTCCGAGAGCACACTCGGGGTCTGTCCGGGACGGGTGACGCTCGTCGAACGGATCCGGATCTTTCTTCATAAAGTTTTCCGTTTCTGCTTCTATTATTTCTGCTATCCTGTAATTTGAAACAAAAATAAAATTAAGATATTAAGTTATTAATAAAGTCAGAGTCAATTGTAGCTTTGCCATGGACTTAATGGCCATGAAGCTCCTGCAGGCGTAGCATCCACTATAGACAAGAGATTGTCTATGGAAAGTTAAACAAAACGATATTGGTGTTGTTTGGCTTGTTCACAAACTAAACATATTTCATACTATCACTCTCTTTTACTAATTTTAGCTACAAGAAAGGGATAGCAACACTTTAGTGCTGTCAAATTAGTCGAAATGAAAATGTCCATACAAGTTTAGTAGTGATCTTGGAGCTGCTGACTAAAAATAAATGGAACATGTAAACTAATTTGATGCGAGCCAGCCCCAACATGGCGTCGCGTACTGGCTATGATAGCCAACCGTCTGGATTGAGGATTCTCTGTACTTGAATCGTTGTATAGCGATGCATGTGTTCTCTACACCACTATCCAGACAAAATGTAGATTTTAGTGTATTTTATTTTATTGAATTGTTACTAACAATAGTTGTTAAGTTTGTACTAACACATTATGGGTCCTAGATACCCGCGAAAAAAGAATATTTAATTTAATTTAATATTGTTGCCATGCCTTTCTTGCATTTCTTTCTACTATTAAGTAAAAGAGAGTGATAGTTTAAAATAAGTTTAGTTTATATACCAGGCCCCTCAGAAAGTATTGCGAAAAAAAGTTTTTATACCAGGCCCCTCAGAAAGTATTGCGAAAAAAAGTTTTTATATATGGGAGACTGGCCAGTTATAATGTTTTTCGAAAATATGATTATTTATAAGTAAAAATAAGTAAGTTCCAATTTCAAAATTTCCCTCCACATTTTTTGCGAGTTAATTCAAAGTATTGTGTCTCACTGAAATATGGATCTGCGCCGGGAACATTTTAGAGCTATGATTTTATACGATTTCAAGTGTCGCCTGAAACCGGATGAATCGTACGATAGACTTCAAATGGCATTCATGGATGAAGGCCCTTCCAAAGCAACCGTGTATCGTTGGTATAACGAATTCAAGCGCGGTCGACCAACTTTGGGGGATGACGAAAGAAGCGGTCGCCCTTTGACGGTTGTTACCGAAGAAAACGTGCTAGCAGTGAAAAATTTAATCCAAGACAATAGGCGAATTACATATCAGGAGATTCAACACATATTGAAGATTGGATCGGGAAGCGTTCACGAGATTCTACACAGCCATCTTCGCGTGAGGAGGATAGTATCACGCTGGGTGCCGCACAACCTCACCGATGCTCAGAAGCAGGCCCGGGTGGAATGGTGCCGTGATATGCTTAACAAATTTGAAGCAGGCTCGTCTCGGCGTGTTTACGACATCGTTACAGGTGATGAGTCCTGGATTTATCAATACGACCCAGAAACCAAGCGCCAGTCGACTGTTTGGGTGTTTCAAAATGAGCCAACGCCTACCAAAGTGAAGCGATCTAGAAGCGGGGGTAAGATTTTGATCGCTCGCTTTTTTAATTTGACTGGCCACTTGGTATCAATTCCCTTACGGGATCAAAGAAGCATTAATGCCGAATGGTATACTACCAAATGTTTGCCAGAAGTTTTCTCTGTTATAAGCAACAAGCGACCAAACACAGGGCTCCGCGGGCTACTGCTCTACCACGACAATGCACCTGCGCACACCGCACTCAAAACGAGGGACTTCCTGGACAGCACGCCAGTCAAACTCCTGGGTCACCCTCCTTACAGCCCTGATCTAGCACCGTGTGACTTCTTTTTATTCCCAAAAATAAAAAATCAGCTCAAAGGGATACAATTTTCGTCGCCGGAAGATGCGCTGGCTGCGTTCGAGCAGGCTGTAAACGAGGTGTCTGCGGCGGACTGGAAAAAGTGTTTTGAAAACTGGTTTAGGCGCATGAATCTTTGTATAGAGGCTGGTGGAAAGTACTTTGAAAAGATTTGATAAAAATATATGTACGTATAGAACATTTTTTTTTAGTTTCGCAAAACTTTCTGAGTGTCCCACGTACAACAGAATCGACACCTATCTGGAGGATGGGCAGTGGCATTCTCCTTTAATCTAATAACAACATAATGGTATCACCAATATTCATCGAGTATACAGCCCAACAGACACCTATTGTTGAATATAATGCGTACAATTAATTCTGCCAACTAGCCGAGGTACAAGGAAGCAACTGCAACCCGATTGGCCCTACCGAGGCGGCAATTGGCTATTCACTAACGCGGAAGTATTTACAGCTTACATAAGTGGTCGAAACCAATTTGAAGTTTTCAAGTAGCAAATAGTGGTGACCTACAGAGGCGGCTGCTGCCTGAGAGAACCGGTGGTGCACTGTACTGTTTTATTTAGTGTTATGATTTAAAATACAATAAAAATATTTGATACCAGTTTCCGTCCAAATCGACTGTCCGCCAAAAATGTGCAAAGAAAACAAAAGATATCCACGCAAGCATTGCTTTTTATTATATCTATATCTTCCCTATATCTTCTCATGGGTGTCGTAAAAGGCGACTAAGGGATTCACCAGAGGATGGGCAGCAGCGTTCTCTGAGTGTTTAACCAACCAACTGCGATCGCCAACCCGCCTGCCAAGCGTGGCGATTATGGCATATCCCCCGCATCGGGGGAGGCCTATGTCCAGCAGTGGACGTCTTTCGGCTGAAATGATGATGATTGCTTTTTATTGTTTAACCTAGGCGGTTCAGCTAATTATTTTATTCCCACTTTGTTTTGAAAAGTTTTATTATTGCTTTTAATAAATACTACCACTATAGTAATTAATGCTCATTTTTACACAATTCACAGTTACAGTAACGTAAAAAAACTCTAAATAATAAACAAGAATAAATTAAAACGATCGCGGGAACTATAACAATGAGAGGGCAACACCCCCACCGCCTCGTTCGTCAACGATCGGTCAATCTCGGAAATCGTCGGTGCCGTGCGGCGCACGAATCTAGCGTAGTTACTTCATAGTAAATGTACTAATTATCTTCTGTCTCACACACCAGGTGATGTAGCTCTTTTTTGTTTGAGCGAAAATAATTTTTAACTTCTTTAGTTTAGAGATTAAATTGATTTGTCGTCACTTCATAACTATTCGTAAGTATAAAGTAGGTGCGTAATATTGATGTTTTAGATATTTTGTTATTCTTTTTAAAGGTATTATGGATTTATGAACTGGTAGTGCAGCGCACGAGTGCACTTAAGGTACACACGGCTACACATCAAGCTGTACATTTCCAGTATAAGCTGACCTCGCATTGTATAGGTTTTCCTTACAACGCGTGGTCAGCCTTTACTGGTTTTGTACAGCTTGATGTGTAGCCGTGTGTACAACCGCCACTGTTGACCTATATCAGATCTATTAGTCAGATGTGTTGACACACATCGATCGCCAGTTATGAGGCGTCTATGGGTTGTATGGTCGATGCCAATATTCTTGCCAAGCATTGACATTGCATTATCACAGAGAAAATAATCACTACGTTTCTTCTAATAACTCATTTAAATTGAGTATTCAGAGATTGTTAACATACTATTATTTACGCATTTGTATTTCATTCTAATAAGACAAAACAAAAACTAAAAAGGTTATTACCTAAAAATATTTATTTAGAAAATATAATTGCATTTGTTTCCTTAGCTTTGTGATAATGATAACCTTTTGACGTTTGATACGTGGTCACTAAAAGAACCATATTTATTGTGTCTTGTTTAATATTTTCGGCATTATCGCTGTTGATACATTGCAAAGTGGTCTTAGGTCCGAAGTCCTCTCAAGTGCGCTGGTTTCCTTACAATGTAAAGAGTGTGATGATGATTTAAGCGCAAACCACAAAGCGCGGGTGCGTGTCGGGCCCGCGTCGGGTGGAGCGCGGGACACGCGCGGCCCGTGTTCTGTCTGTAGTGGCGGAAGACACGTGCGGCTCCCGCGCTCCACCCGACGCATGTGACGCTGTGTGTGAGTGATGTCAAGCCAGAGCCAGATATCTCAAATTTTGATGAATTTTCAAACAAAAAATTAATTAAACAAAATTAATACCAATGATATAATAATGATACCTATGATAAATATTTTTATCAATATTTGATATTATCTTTGGCTTCTGAAAATAAACAAGATTGATCCCCACTATTAGTGTATCAAAATGAGAAAAAAGTAAACACTGTTTTTGTTTTTATTTTTTACACACTTTTGACTATATTTCTTGTATTAATTTCTCGCAGATCTGCTGGAAAAGATTTATTTATGAGATAAACAGTACCTTTGTACTTTATAGTCCTATTTTAAGTAACATTGTATAAGTTTTAATTAAATAAATAAAGGTAAGGCTCAAAGGCGTATTGACATCCAATATATTTTTTCTAACCAAGATATGCCACAGCAACATTCACAAGTAAAACGGCTGAATCATGATTCATAGTGTGTTTATTTACATATATTTCACAAGATTATGAAATAATATAATCATTGTTCCATTCATTTGTGTAACATGTAGGAACAAGCTTAAACTTGATATCTTTAAGACTATTAATAAAAGAAAATTTGACAAGACCAAGATGTTGTGGTATCAGTATCACAGAAAGGTAAAAAAAACAATTTATATGACCCAGCTGTAGGACAGATGGCCGCTGGAGCAGACAAGTCCTTGAGTGGAGACTGCGAACCGGCATACGCAGGGTAGGGCGCCCCCCCCGCCAGTTGGACCGATGACCTGAAGAAGGTTACTGGGGGGACTGGAAGCGGAGAGCAGTGGACCGAGTGTTGTGGCACAACTTGGGAAAGGCCTATGTCCAGCAGTGGACTGTGATAGGCTGAGTTGATGATGATGAACTGTAGAGCGGCCTACCTTATATACATTAGGCTGTGCAATTCTGGTTGACTTTTTATAAGTACCTGTATACAAAATAAAATAGTGAAACAAAGATTAACGGGATTATATCGCATATATTATTTAAATTGGTTTTCCTGATGTTTCAAGGGCTTTGCAGCGTTTGTGGTTGCAGGAAGACTAACAGTCAAAATTAATATCCAATCTATCCACGATTTGCCCTACTAGGAATAGGAATTTGACATAAGCTCCATACGAAATACACTTTTAAGTCAAAGTGTGTTCTGCATGGCTCCCAAGTTGTACAACAAATTACCTAATGCAATTATAGACATTCAAAGCATGTCATTATTTAAATGTAAGGTCAAAGGTTATTTGATACAGAAGGCCTACTATAGTGTTAAGGAATATTTAGATGAGAGAATTTGACCATATGATAATTTTATATACTTGTGTAATTTGATATGACAATATGAGACTGATATTAATAATTTCTTTTATTTTTGGTATTATGACATTGCAACTTTAATGAATGTATTTGTATGAAATTTTGCATGCTTAACAGCAGAATATGGCATATGTAACCTACTTCTTTTTTAAATTACCATCTGATTTTTGTACCCATTTTCGCAAAATAAATGAATTGAATTGAAATATGTCAAATTTCTATCTCTAGTAGGGTAAATCGTAGATAGATTGGATATTAATTTTGGCCGTAAGATGACAAGCGTCTTTACAGATATTTCTTTATCCGTATTTAATCCGGTTAAACTTTGTTTTATTATAAAGTGTAGTGATAGCAAAAACCTTAAGAAATTATTAAAATAGTGGAATTCTCCTCTGATATTTTTTGTGGGAATCTGGGAATTCAGAATAAATTGGCGGTTTGCCATCACCTCCAAATCGTTTGTCCGTTTACTTTGATTACAGTATTGATTTCTTCTGTAAAAATAGGAGAGCTTATAACATGTCACAGGATATTTACCATGTAAACTCTTGTATATTATAAGTGTTAGTAACTATGTAAGTTTAAAAACTACTAACTAAACTTGAAAGTTTTAAGGGAAATGGTGCTACATTTCAATTGTAAAAAACTTATTACTTGCTGAATACATCATTTATCAAATATTCGTTTTTAACAATAAAATTGAAGTACAGGTACTGTAGTTTAATTAGAAACTATTAACTCTGTAAAATATAGTTTGTTGTAGTTGTAGATAGAAAAAATACCAAAAATTGCTGTTTTTCACACTTTTTCTATCTACAACAACAACAACTACAGCGAACTATAATTTACAGAGTTAGTAGTTTCTAATTAAACTACAGTACCTGTACTCCAATAGTTAATAACGAATTATCGATAAGATATGAATTCAGTGAGTAAGAATGTTTTATATTTTTTTTTTTTTTATAAATAAATATTTTTTATCAACAAATGGCAGTATAATGTACATGGGATGTACATATTACATACAAGATCATTTATTTGTTCAAAACATGAGTATACACACACAGGGCATGCAAGATGGTAAAATTCATTAAAAATATCAGTCATGTTTTGCCTTTACGGCGTACAAATTATAAACTATGCTAATTAACTATCATCCTCCTCGCCTTTTCCCAATTATATTGGGGTCGGCTTCCAGTCTAGCCAGATGTGGCTGAACATCAGTATTTTACACGGAGTGACTGCCATCAGACCCCTGCAACCTAGTTACTGGGTAATACTGACATTCGAAGGTTAGACCAGTTGTCAGACTTTTATGCTTCTGACTACCCGTAACGACTGACCGTAGATAGTCGTATGACAACCGGGACCGACAGCTTAACGTGCTCTCCGAGGCACGGAGGGGTCTCGATGTGTAACGAAACGGTCACCCATCCACAGACTGACCGCGGCAAGTGCAGCTTAACCTTGCAGATCATACAATCTGCGCAGTCGTTGCTTCGCTACGAGCCCCTCAACTAATTAACTATACTATATTACTGTTTGCTAATTAACTATGTATTATTAAAAACATGTATGTACATGTTACATATTCAGTGTAAAGTATTGGGTATGTTTTGTATTACACCAGTGGCATGCATTGGCCTACTTCATTTGAATTTAATTGTGGTGTAAGTTATGGATTTTTTTTATGTAGGATGATTAATTTAGCATCAATAGGTCTATTAAAAGATAAATAATCATCATACTTTGAAAAAAAGATAATAACTTACACCATTATTGAATTTGAATGAGGAAGGCACTGGGTACTGCCTAATTGCCTATATGCGATGCACACCACTGTATTGCACATAGCATAAAGATGAAAGATATAAAAATATACATTATCGCTGCCATGTGTTGGCTCCTGTAGGGTCTTATGGCAAGATGTATTGAAATATGGCCAGCTTTAACATACATTTTTACATTATATATAGCTGCTGTTTGTTATTTTTGGCGGTCTTTACTGCTTCTAAGAATGTTAATGTTTATAATGGATGTAGTTTCTGCAACAGTGTATTTTTTTATATGAATTAGGCGTAGTATTTAAGGAGTTAAGTAATTATAATTCCTGTTTCGTGTATATGTATTTTCACATAATAATTTATGTAAAATATAAAGTTATTGAAAACGTTAAAATTTTATATACAACGATGTTACTAGATAGAACATAATCATAAACGTCTATTTTTAAACTTTATGCCATACCCACATGTTTAAGCATACGGCAAAACTATGTGCTAATTGCTACGTTTTTTGCAAAAATAACAAAACACAGAACTCGCCTCGTCAAAGTCGGTATTGGGTCGTAGTTGGGCGTCGTGTGCTGCTCCTCCCATTGTTTCAGCAGTTCAGTTACCTCTTGAGCTGGCGCTGAATCCATTAAATTCACAAAATGTTTGTTGGTAATTTCTAACCTCACTGAATATCAACTTTGTCATATAAGTACTATATCGACACGACACATTTAATAATATGCCAAAAAATTATTCTCAGTATTATAAATATAGATTATTGTACAATTTATCATAAAAAACTATTTGCTATATTTTAACTAAATTCGTTAAATACAACGTTTTGTCATTTGTCTCTTTTAGTCAGAGACATGACATTTACCAAAGAGAATATAACCACTACATTTACCGTCGGTAAAGGTAGATAGTACACTTAACAAAATAATGCAAACAAAAACAGATCTTAAGCAATTGTTATAAGATTTGTATTTGAAGCAAGAGGGACTACGAGCTGACAGAGATGGCATTCGAGGAGTCAAGGTATCCTTTTCTAATGTAATGTTGCCAGGGCAGAGTTTTTTGATACACTTTAGTATTAACATAACATAACATCACGCCTGTATTCCCGAAGGAGTAGGCAGAGGTGTATTAGTACACCCACATTTCGCCAGTTATGTTATAAGTCCCATGTAATAGGGGGCGAGCCTATTGCCACTAACCGGGCACAAATCCAGACTCCGGGCTGCTACTGAGAATTTCCTAAAGAAAAAACCCAATAACACTTTGCCCGACCCGGGAATCGAACCCAGGACCCCACGATCAGCAGTCACGCTTGCGACCACTAGACCAACGAGGTAGTCAACTTTAGTATTATATATATATATACTTTTTTTATAGTATAGGATGGCGAAACGAGCTAAAGGCCTACCTGATGTTAAGCGGTTACCTTTGCCCATAACAACTGCAATACCATCTAGACTGTGGCCATATCTTACTAGATAAACTACTGTCTTACATGTCTACTGTCTTATTGTGGCAATAAATCATTATTCTTTCTTTCTTTTCTTTTACATGATATAATCTGAATGTATATGTCGTGGGATCATCAGAAAAATCGTATATTTGCGAAAATCTTAGGACGATTGCAATGAAACAGATTATTGGAATCTAAGCGCTGGTGGTACAAAGCCAGTGGGTCCACGAGTCATACATCGAAAAAAAAACGCAATAATCCAAGCAATTTTCAGGACCATTGCGAAAATCCGGCTTATCTTAGGTAAGTCGCGGAAAACTACTTACGTTATGAGTCCTGATTGGCTGATATGAACTTCATGCACTGTCGGATGCGCTGATTGGCTAACGGCTACATTCCTTCGTATTTTGTTGTCTGATATTGTTTCAGTGCTTTGTTGACTATGTACTTACATTTTTTGTGATAATATTTTAACATTAATATACTTTATTTAAATTAATACCTACCTCTATTACTTTGTCTGTCGCTTCTTTACTTTTTCATGTCTTTACTTTAGAACATAACATAACAAATCACGCCTGTATTTCCCCGAAGGGGTAGGCAGAGGTGTATAGTACACGCACATTTCGCCAGTTATGTTATAGTCCCATGTAATGGGGGCGAGCCTATTGCCATTAACTGGGCACAAATCCATACTCCGGGCTGCTACTGAGAATTTGCTAATGAAAAAACCCAATAATACTTTGCCCGACCCGGGAATCGAACCCAGGACCCCACGCTCAGCAGTCGCACCACTAGACCAACGAGGCAGTCGACCGACAGTCGTTTACTTTAGACCTTTATGAAAAACCATATTCTGACTAACCAGAATAAAGATGTTGAAAGTCGACTTTTAAATCAGCCAATCAGCGTTTATGTCTCCAATCATCCTAAAAAAAACTGGGATATTTACAAAGATCCTGATATTAGATAACCTTTCTTAGATTCCAATATCCAGTCTTAGGATTTTCGTAAAGATTCGATTTGTCCGATTATCCTACGAGGCTACGACACAAACAAATTGTACATTATAATATATTTATAAAGGACAAGGACAAGGCGGACCGACGACCTGATCAAAGTCGCAGGAATCCGCTGGACACGGAAAGCGCAGGACCGGTCGTTGTGGTGATTCTTGGGGAGGCCCATGTCCAGCAGTGGACGTCTTTCGGCTGAAATGATGATGATGATGATGAATATGTTTATATTTCTATGCATTTATGTAATTTATTCAAAAAAGTTCGTAACCAGAAAGGTATGTTTTATTGAAGTGTTATGGCAACATCAAAATAGTGATGGTGTCAAATTCAAATGTTTTAAAGCTGGAAACAAACTATCGGACGCGACCTAAGTCGTGACTGACAGTCGCGAGTTAATGAAACGAAATGAAATCGTTTATTTCATCCAATGAACTTAGAACCATGGGAGCGAAGCCGGGGGAAATCTAGTCAGAATACAAAAACGTTGTTTCGTTGGTCTGAATCATCTTTTTAGTATTTTTCATTGTAATTTTTATCGTTGTGGTTTCTAAAATGGTACAAAGATGTTCTGTGTTAAATTGTGGTAAAAGGTTGTGGAAATGAATCGTATTCCGGCTGTAAGTTACATATATTTTCACAGGTGAAGCTAGAAAAAAGTTATCGGACGCGAATTACAGTCGTGACCGACGGTAGCGACAGATGCTATATGTGGTCAATAATTGTACACCTATGTGTGCAAACTATCAGCAATAAGTCGCAGACGGACGTGATTTTTAGCGCTCGGATTTTCGACGAATATCTAGCTCTCCGGATGTTTCCTTTAATCGCCCAACGTCTGTCGCAATAATGTATAACGTCGTGACTGTCAGTCACGACTTAGGTTCGCATCCAATAGTTTGTTTCGGGCTTAAGCTTTAATACAAATAATTATGTATGTTGTTGATAGGGTGACAATATTTGCGAAATTATTATTGGACTTTGGGTTCGTGTTTTAACTTCTCAACCCATTATTTCAATTTGATTATCTAACTATACCTTTACATAATAGAAAAAATAGACAATTACCTATATATTAAATGCGATGCCACAACAATGGCAGTGTGCGTATCGCGTAGTACACGATTGTTCGTTATCAAGACATCTCTAGCGATATTGTCTCACTTGCCTGTACGCTCCAAGCACACTTTTGCGTTACACACATCGGTGGGTGTCAGCGCGCGGAGTCGTAGTAGTCATGTCTAATAATCCGCACGCTACCCAGGCTGAAATTATTTTACTTTTTCTTGTAAAATATTGTATTTGACGTCTGTGGTCTAGTGGTTCGAGTGTCGGACTTCTGATCATGAGGTCGTGGGTTCGATTCCCACAGGACACAAATATTTGTGTGATGAACATAAATGTTTATGTTGGTTTGGGTGTTCCTTATGTATTATAAGTTTGTTTTTACAAAAAAAAGCACATAAGTATTATATCCATTGTCTAGTACCCATAGCACAAGCTCTGCTTAGTTTGTGACTTGATGGTGCTGTGTAAAAATGTCACAAAAATATTTATTTTTTTATTTTTTTGAAGAAGACTCACACATGAAATGTAATACAAGTTGGTTTCGTATGCTTCGCAGTCTAACTTTTACACGTTTTAATGACCCAAGATGGCATTTTTACAATATCATACGACGGTGACGGTCGATCGTAGACTAAACGGGCGATGAAGAATTGGACAATCTCATTTTACAAATTCTGCACAACCACAAGTCATATCAAAATAAAAATGATACATCCCACTCGATGCCTAAAATTCGGGTCACTCTAATAGAGCGAGACGACTTATCTCTGTGTTTTCTATCTGTGAATGATCATTTTTTCGGCAGAGTGCACAGTCTTGGTACTACCGAAGGTGAATGTCATGTCTCTGCTTTTAGTAAAGCCGCGCACTCATACAACAAAAAAAAAAAAAAATTACATC
Organism: Asteroscopus sphinx; assembly: GCA_949699075.1. NCBI lineage: Eukaryota > Metazoa > Arthropoda > Insecta > Lepidoptera > Noctuidae > Asteroscopus > Asteroscopus sphinx. Next base: position 5,891,895 of record OX453030.1, on the reverse strand, counting down.
GTCGGTCGCGTAGGGATACCATGAAATAAAAGAAAATACTACTATTTTCTGTACGTGACTTGAATAAATAATTTGAATCGAATGAAAATGTCATTGTAATAATAATTGTATTCTAGAAAGTTACCAGCACCGGAAAGACCACATTTGTAAAGGGGGCAAAGTGCCGATTTGCCGCCCTTTAGTCTAAATTTTCAACAAATAAAGTCCTAGCATTTTATTTGTTTTACGAGTATTTTAGAGCTTTAGATTTTCTCTTAGTACAACTTGCACTGCTGGTGCGGTGTCTCCAGAAACTGGGTCCAACACAGTAGTAGCACACCCCCCACTGCTACCTGGGACTCGTCCTCGACAGCCGGTGGGACTTTGGGCCGCATTTTCAGCGGTTGGCGCCCAGGTTGTTAGGGGCCGCGGCCGCGTTATCGCGGCTGCTGCCAAACCTGGGAGGGCCCAATGCCTCCTGCCGGAGGCTCTACGTGGGGATCGTACGGTCCATGGCCCTTTATGGGGCCCCAGTGTGGGCGGACACCCTGACGCCTTGCAACGTTGCACTGCTGCGTAGGCCGCAGCGTGCGATGGCTATCAGGGTGATACGGGGATATCGTACGATCTCCTTTGAGGCGGCGAGCCTTCTAGCCGGATCAATGCCCTGGGATCTGGAGGCGAGAGACCTTGCGCTGAGGTACCACCAGCGTGAGGACCCGCCTGATCGGACCGAGGTCCACCAGATCCTAGTGGCTGAATGGGAGGAGCGACTTGCGCAACCCAGTGCAGGGCACGCCGCAATAGCGGCGGTAAGGCTCGTCATGGAGGAGTGGCTGGAGAGGGGCCATGGTGCCCACACCTACCGGCTGACCCAGATACTCTCGGGGCACGGATGCTTCGGGAAGTATCTGTGTCGCATAGGCCGGGAGCCGACGCCCGAGTGTCATCACTGCGGGAGCTGCCCAGAGGACACGGCGCAGCACACACTGGCGGAGTGCCCAGCTTGGGCCGCGCAGCGCCGTGACCTCATCACTGCAGTAGGCGGCAGTGATCTCTCGCTTCCGGCCGTGGTTCTGTCTATGGTTGGGAGCGAGAGCGCTTGGGAAGGCGTCGTCTCCTTCTGCGAGGATGTAATGCTCGCTAAGGAGGCGGCGGAGAGGGTTCGAGAGGCGTTGACCTCTCTCCCCATCCGCAGGAGACGACCTGGGCGTCGCAGGAGGGCGTATGCCGACCTCCAGCCACCCTAGATGTGGGCCTGCGGGCGGCGGACTCGGGGTGGCCCGCCGCCCGACCAGTCAAGGCCCGTGACGGTGGCGCGTAGTGTTCCGCGCGCGCCAGTCAAGAGGAGGGTGTGGCCGATGTGGCTGCCGCACGGGGAGAAGGGGCTCGCCTTCTAATGGCGAGCCGGGACCTACCGGGGATGGTTGGGAGAGTAAAAGTTTCCCACGTCCCCGGCCAAAGGTCGTTAGAGGAACACCGTGGTGGTTTTTAGTCGGTAAGAGTCCGACACTGGCTCCGCCTACCCCGGGCGGAGTGCGTCCATGAGGATTTTCCCCACGGAAAAAAAAAAAAAAAAAAAAAAACACCCCCACTGCCCCTCAAGATCTGGGCCTGAAAGTTACACGGGTTATCTTGGAGTGTTGTAAAATAGTTTTGCGAGACTGATACGTAAGTCCGTAGATAAACAGAACATGCCATATTATTACTTCAAAGTTCGACCATACACCACAAAACACCGAGGATACATAAGTAAAGCTCATGTATGTACTGCTGAAGTGTGTAACACAGACACACCGTCATAGCGGGTGGTACTCGCGCTCAAATTGTTCTAGCCACAGTTCAAACTCTTGAGGAAGCCTTAAGGTCGGTGGCGATGTACCTTGAGTAAGGAAAACTACCAAGTGACAGAGATTTTTTGAAACTGAATACCACGGACACCACGGTGGAAATACTGTATTGAGTAAGGTTGAGTGGAGTTGATAAACATTTGAGGAAACAACTTAGAATATGGGTGTAAGACCTTCTTTTCGCAAAATAATTTAAATTATAGTATTATTAAAATTCTGAATTTAAATAGCTACCAAATACTACACCAAAGAAATACTTCCATCATAAAACATGTAATTTGTGGCTGGTATTATTAAAAAATTCAGACAGACAATGCGGCGGGGCACAGACCTTCCTTTTATCAAGATGCGGGGTCGAGTGTATTTCCTGGGTTAGTTCTGAAACCAAATGATTTAATACCAAAGTGAATATAATCACAACGTTTACCTGAAACTTTAAAATGAAAATATTTGTTAGTGAAAACATGAACACAAAAGTATTTTTCGACAATCATAAATATTTGGTGAATAGAAAATATTTCAAAGATAATAAAAACCGTCTATTTTACTACTTTGACTATTTTCAAAGTTTTACTACGACCAGAGGTTTTTAATCTGAGACGGCCATCTAAAGTTGACTCTCATAGATTTTAACACTATAAAATCTATGGTTTAGATACTCCATATACCTATGAAACTATAGATACTCGCGCATCGCTACTTGGTCTGTGGAGCTACAAAGTCTAAAGTCAAACAAAGTCATCCTCGATATCATCATCCTCCTGCCGACCTGCCCCTACGAGGAAAGAACCTACTTACGGCCAAAATTAATATCCAATCTATCCACGATTTGCCCTAATAGAGATAGTAATTTGACATAAGCTCCATACAAAATATGTCAAATTTCTATCTCTAGTAGGGTAAATCGTGGATAGATAGGATATTAATTTTGGCCGTTAGTCTTGCCCCCTGCCCTTATCCATATCATCTTTCACACAATCGATCCATCTTTTCTTTGGTCTACCTCTTTTCTTATCGATATCTACATTTCAATATCAAACTATCGATATATCGTCCAAAAAAATATTAGTAATAAATATCGATATTTCTAAATAATAATATCTATATTTCGACATATCGATATTTTATCAACAGTCCTACTGGTCAATCAATCGTAGTAGTGATTATTTTCTCTGTGAATTAATCAATAAAAAATAAAAATAAAGTAGGTGTATAAATAGAGGTGTAAAAGTAACGAAAAAAAGCGTACCCGTATGTATCCGTTAATACTGATACCTCATAACATGGTATGTTACGTTAGAGATACGTAGTATCCCCTACAGTATATTATAATGTACTCTGTGATCCCCTAGTAGTCTGTGCGTTAGAGCACCGAATCAAGTCGTATTGCGTACGCGTACACACAGAGTACATTATAATATACTGAAACGCGTACAGTATGACGTCGCGGCGTCGCAACATTCGTAATTCATAGAAAACCATAGAGGAAATGAATATACAAGTATTCCGTGTAGAAAACATACTTATAAGCTAGGTTAATATCTTAGATTATGAACACTACAGATAGATTCCTAACTACGTCAGAGTATGTGGGAAAGAAATGGACTTATGCCACTGCTCCTAAGATAGAGCAAGACACAACTATTATATCGCCATCTCTTACATGTTACCCATATTTTAGGTGTCACACTTTTAAAGTTTGACAAACAAAGCGTTCGGTCTGTCAAACTAAAGAGTTTTATTAATTGTGCTTCGCAGTTTTCTATAATTTTATGGTGAAACTTCGTGAAAAAACACTCATACAGTTCCGTGATATGGTCGGGTGTAGTGTGTTAGGCTGCAAGAGCCGCAGCGAGCAATACATTGAAGGATTAACTTTCCACGGGTAAGTGGCATTTTATATCTAAATTGTTGTGTTTATTTAACTACATACAATGTGTTTCTACAAGTACGTAAGTGTTAACTATTTTGAACCCATTTCTTATAGAAATATTCGCAGTTTTCAGCGTTTTCTAAATAACATAACCTAAAATATTTCCGTGTTTAGTGTTGCCATGATAGACATGTTTACGTTCCCATTATTTAGGGTGCTACCTGTTATATGGTGCTTTTTATCTTTTTATTAAATTGTTGAAGGAGACGTATGTTTTAAATAATTTCGTGATTAGTGCTGCTGTGATTTACGTAATTATGTACCCATTATTTAGGGTATTTTTATTTTCATCCTTATTTATTGATGAAGTAGATTGGTTTATATGGTTGTTTTAATATTGAAACGAAATTGATTTTTTTTAAAGGCCAATAAATTACACTTAAAATTACAATAAATCCTATACATCCAATCAATATCCAAAATATATCTATGTATAAATATTATTATATATATCCAAAAAAAAATTACAATAAATCCTATTTCTCTAAAATACTTTATTTTATTCCCTTTTCTAAATTACCTTTGTATGTACATACGTGATTCATAGACGAGAGTGTAGGAGCCACTGGCCTTCATTAAATGTTAATCCGGCAAATAACTTGAACAAAGATGGTACGATTGCGCTTTTTACTATACTGACATAGAGGTTAAAATCGTTTAAACTGATCACTGCGCATTTTCAAGTTATTTTCTACGTACTCTAAGAGCCCCTAACTTAATCTCAAAAAAATTTGGGTAAAAATCTTAGTGTGGTATCACTGAAGTAAAAACTATTGCTATCTAAAAGGGGCACGTCGAAACTCTATCTATAGTGTTCTAAATCTATGTTGACTCTTGACGTAGTACATTTTTAAATCTTCTGTCTAAGGTCTAAGATTTGTAACCTCTATTTATTCTCTGCTATGCCACAGAGAAAATAAAAGATTTTTAATCTGAGAGTGGTGGTTATATACTCTTTGGGGTCGATATGTAATAGCGATGGGTGATTGTTCCAAAAAAAACATTCGAATGAATCGACAATTGTAATTACGCACATTCGAATGTCGATTAATTCGTCTCCATGAAACATTTTTCGAATGAAAATCGACAAACGACGCAAAGACGCAGATCGAGCGCACGGCCGTCCGCGGGGTGCGCGGCCGCGATGGTGCATCGATTCGATTCATTCGTTCATTGCGGTGCGGTGGAATTACTAATATTAGTAAAAGCGCGCGCTGCGCTGGCGTCTTCACGAGTAATCACGAGTCACGCGCGCTAAGCGCTTGATAACAATCGACCAACATTCGAATAATTATGATTGTCATTCGAATGCATTCGAATGAAGTGTACATTCGAATGATTCGATTAATTGTAGTAATAAAAGCCCACCGCTAGTATGTAACGTAGCGATTTTTTTTTTTTTTTTGCTTAAATGTCTTAGCAACCCATTGACTATGGTAGATTCCATTTTCAAAGTAGCAACCAGGCCACAAAAAATAAAAAGTGATTATTTTCTCTGTGGGGTCGGGCGGCACTTAATTATAATTTAAATAACGACAAGTTAAATAAATAGTGATTGTTGTCACAGACTAAGAAGTGTACTACGTACAGACGACCCACTCCCATACAAAAAAATGGCCCGTAGTAGTTGGAAAAATTGAACATGACAGTTCGTTTTTTTTTAAATTCTTTTGTTGAATTTTGGGCAAAGGCTCACACTGTATGCCTTATTTAAGCTGTTGTATATTGTTATTTCAACTTTAGTTCGTAAAATATAGCTAGAGTCCTGTAACAGATGTCAAATACATAAAAATACATTTAAAATTTACGTATTTGACTTCTGTCACAGGACTGAAGCTATATTTTACCAACTATACATTTTCGAAACGAGAACTGAGAATATGTAAATGAAACAACATATTTTGTTCAGATTTTTATTGATTAAATTATAGTTTTTAATACAATATGTCTTATTTTGCATTCTCGGAAGAGATTTTCTAATCAGCCTAGATAAATCTGTGCCTTTCAATATTTTATATGAACACCAGTTGAAAATTAAAAAAATTACCATGCCAAGGAAGAGCACTTCAGTTTTTTACCCGACTGCGCCAGAAGGAGGGTTATGTTTTTCGTGTGTTTCACAAGAAAGGAAGTCAAATGAGTAGGTACTTAGACAAAGTTTGGCTTGGTATGGTGAACCCGATGTACAGGCTACGTGAAAGTTTCGCTCTTGATGTCTTACTATTCAAGCTAGCACAATTCTCCAAGTTGAAAAGATTGTCAAAAAAGATACTGTTTCAGCAGTATTTTTTAGGATGAAACTATCTTCTTTTCCATCAGCATATTGAGCTAGAACAAATGACACTTGAATCAAACTTGGTACAAATGGTAAATTAAAGTTCGAGATTTAGAAAAATATAATTATATTATATTTTTATATTAACATTCATGATGATGAGACTGGTTTAAATAAATTAAAACACTAATGTTTACTTTTATTTCGTAATAGTAATTAGCAGGTACTGTCTCTTCTCATGGGTGTTGTAAAAGGCGACTAAGGGATTCACCAGAGAATGCCCATCATTCTCTGAGTTTTCAAGCAATCAACGGCGATCGCCAACCCGCCTGCCAAGCGTGGCGATTATGGCATATCCCCTTTTTGGGGAGGCCTATGTCCAGCAGTGGACGTCTTTCGGCTGAAATCATGATGATGAATCAGCAGGTACCATATAAATAGAGATTTAAAATAGTTAATTAATCTTACCAATTTATAATGGCAGATGGGTAGATATGGTCATCATGTTTCCTTTTACAAGAATAATTATTATCACGATTCTGACATACATCTGAAAAAATAAATACTTTAGTATTCTATAAACTATTCTATTCTTTATTGTACACCAGAAAAATAGAAAAATGCAGTACCTATTAAATTATAAATAGAAATTAGGTACATGTATGTACGAGCGGGCGAGCTTAACTCAAAAATTAGTTTTCTACCAGCAAACCTTTGAGTGATAGAGATAGATTTTAAACTATCTTGTAACACTCATTTTACATCAATATGGGATGATGGATCAGTGATCAATACCGTTTGGCATTAACTTTGCAGGTCTCAGTCAGTCTACTGTGTCAACAGCATATATTTCACTACAGTAAGTTTGCCAATAGTACATGATACCTGGTCTAGTGACACAGCCTGTTAGAAATTCCAATAAAAAGCAATAGGTACTCGCTACCAAACTTGAGCGGGTTGGAGTGGATATGAGTATACTCATTTTTTTACTACATTAGCTGTACACCTAACATTTTATAAGTAGATTACTGATTACGTACGAACCTTCATAAACTTTTGTATTCCTGTAGTTATTTCATCGGCCAAAAACAATGTAGGATAAGCACCAACTTTAAGCCGATACTTCTCATTGATGAACCTTTTTTCAATGCTTCTGACACAAACATAGTTTGTGAAGATCTTGCATGCTAAACTGCGCAAATAAGCCACTTTAAGTCCTATCTCACTAACGGGAAGCGAATACATCTTAGCGTCCTTTCGTTTGCTATCACAATGTTCGATACAACAATACAACACTTGTTGTACATCTTACTTGTACTATCACTGCAAAATATCACAGTTAAGAAATCATTAAGAGGATAAGTACAGAAATTAATCAACGCAAACTTTAATCAACAACATTATATGGAAAAATCGAAATCTTACAAAAACAACCAAAATTAACGTAAAAAATTAACAATGACCTCAGACTACATAGAGATACTACGTATGACGGTCGAAAATTATCTATGGTCTTGGCAAAGGGCCTAAACGGGGTGAAGACTGTCACAAGGGGGCGAGGGTCTCCTGTCATGTATGAAATTTCTAACCATAGAGTACATCTGTATACGGTTGAAATTATTTGTTCCAAGTTTATCACCCGTGATTGTTGTTTGTTGTGCTTACATTAGAATACAAAAGAGATCGAAAATGTCTTTTATAAACGACACACAGTTATCGAGGAGTACCATGGGAAGTCATGACAGAAAACTGCGCTATCGAGCTTTACTTGAAGACCTATCCACTTTAGGTAAAAAGTTTGATGATACTACTGTTTGGATTACTTACTTTGTTTCTTATGTATTTTGTTAACTTTGTCGTAAATATTGTTACAAAAACCGACCAACTGAATCCCCATAGGAGAGATAAGTTTCGACCAAACGGTAATAAAAAAATCCATGGTTATTTCTTGTTATTTTCGATTTATTGTCGATTGTTTGATTGTTTGTTTAGTTAGTCAGTGTCGCCTTAGGGGTTCTAAACTAGCTTATGCATCCCGCAGTAACGGATCATTTTCCCAGGATAAATAGTAGCCCATATAAATAAATAAATGGTTAAAATGGTTTAATGGTTTATATATGGACCGTTTATTTTGAAAGTGGTGTAAGTCCATTTTTGAGAAAAATGAGCTATCACGTAATTCATGCTTAATTTAATGTAATTTTTTTATATATAACTAGTCCGTGTTTAATTTCTCAAAAAAATCCCATGTTTTGTACAACTTAAAATCGGTCGGTAAATGAAATTGCATAATCATCGATTATGAAAGTGGTGTAAGTCCAATTGACAGAGGTAGGTGGCATAGCAAATGGATGCCGATCAGTGTTTTGTTATTTTTCATTTATTTTATACTAGCTGTGTCCCGCGGTTTCACCCGCGGACGATTTGCATTGTTTCCCCTCCGTGTTTCCACTACTCGTAAGTTAAAAGATAGATATTAAAAAATTAGAAAAATGTTTTAGAAAATGTACAGCGCATAACCTGTGAGAAGAAAATAAATACGACAAGGCTGTATGACTCCGTATCTTTGCCCGTATTTTGGCGAATTAAAAAAAAACAACAGTAGCGCCAACTTTTTGCAGAAAAATCCGCAATTTCATTACGATTTTTCTAATTTTATATTATTTATTTTTAAGTTACGCTTCCATTTGCCACGTAAAGATACCTGTGCGAAATGCGATATCCTAAACATGAAAATTAAGACTACAACTGATGACGACGAAAAAATGATTCTTGTAGAAAGACATGACGTTCACTTGCAAAATGCTGAATTATCAAGAAAAGCATTTCAAGAGGATAAAATTCTAGCATCAGAAAATCCAGATAAATACTTTGCTTTCACTTTTGATTTACAAAAAGCCTTACCATACCCGAAATTGTCTGTCTCAATCGCATATTACAAACGAAATATGTACGTCTTAAACGAGGGTTTTCACAATTTACATAATAATAAAGTTAATATGTACGTGTGGGACGAAACCATTGCTTCTAGGGGATCGCAAGAGGTGGCTTCATGCCGTTTGAAGCACTTAGAAAATGTAACGACCCAAAGCCATGTTATTGCCTACAGTGACATGTGTACTGGGCAAAATCGAAATTTACAAATGGCATTGATGTGGTTGATGGTTGTCCAGTCGGAAAACAGCATTGAGATAATTGACCACAAATTTTTACTCTCGGGGCATTCATACCTTCCGAACGATGCACATTTTGGCATCATAGAAATGGCATTGAGAAAAATGAATTTTGTGTACACACCACAAGATTACTATAATGTAATAGCGCAATGTAGAAAACAGGATAAATTCATTTTATATGAAATGAAACGGGAGAATTTCATTTCAACAAAAAATCTCCAAAATGCAATTAAAAAACAGATAAAAAAAATACTAATGGGGAACATGTCAATTGGTTGCAAATATGTTGGTTGAGGTTCCTCAAAATTGCACCATATACCATTTTTTATAAAACAACGATGACGGACGCAGAATTTAAAATTATCAATTTATTACCTCTACGTCCTGGAAGACCGTTAAAATTTGAAAAAATCGCCCTGGATCCTTTGTACCAAAATGCCAGACCTATTACTCACGAAAAATATAAAGACATGAAGCAGCTACTACCCTATATACCTCCGGTGCATCATGCATATTTTGAAACACTACCACATGCAGAGAATAAGTAAATTCTAGTAATCAGTATCTTGTAATGACAATGTAATTGCCGTCTAAAATAAAATTTTATTTGTTATGCGTATTTGTAAACAAAATTATATTAAAATGAAGTATATTTTAAGCGATATTTGATTTTTCAAAATTGAAATTAAACGATTTTTACAATTGTCTAATTTTGAAAGTGGTGTAAGTCCATTTACAGCACATAAATATGTGTTATCGTAGTCTAATTAGCCAAAAACAAATTTATATAAACAAATTAAATGTTGATAAAACAGTAGAAACAATGCCAGACCTCATATGATTTGCCTGTATTTTTAAATCAACAAATATAGTAAGTAACCTTTAATTTTCTCGAAACAAAAGAAAATGGACTTACACCACTTTCAAAATAAACGGTCCATTTGTTAATCCGGGTTATGATCTATCTGTATGCCAAATTTCATCCTGATTGAGTAACAAACATCCAAACATTTTACTCCGCCCCTAAGGCGACACTCTGACCAACATTTTCACAAACTTCCACATTTATAATATTTGTAGGACGAGTATACAAATATATAATAAGCTACCCAATACCATTAAACCATTGCCTCTTACTAATTTCAAAGAGTTTTGCACTATTACAGTTTTACTATTACTGTCTGCTCCATTACAGTTTTTATTCATTAAACAAATATTTCTTATAAAGGACATTGCCCATTCTCTTAGGAGCTTTAGGCCCCTCGTAAAAAATTGCTATGTCACGGACGTTTTAGTCTTATTTTGTAGACCAAAAATTATCTTTGTTATTCTGCAAACGATTTTAATTTTTTCACCCTGGTTTAAGAGAAATCTAATTTTTTCCAACTCCTTAACTGATTGATAAGTATGCTCCGTGCATCGTTGGGCGATATAACTGAACACACCCATAAGGACATCCAGAGACACCATGTATGGTGTTGCAAGATACAATTATTTTGTTAATCGATTTTTTAAGTCGATTTTGTAGTATTTTTTAAATAATAACATTGCAAGCTTTTATGTTTTTGGGTTTATTAATTAATATTGATTTTATAAGTAATATTACAGTTAATTTAAAATGATTTTAACAATATTTACAATAAATGCATAGGTATTTTAAAGCAAAGAATCATCTTATTTTTCTGTACAAAAAGATTTCAAAAATATGTTTTGCAATTTCTTTTGATTTGACGTCATATGAGTGATTTTTTATAAAGTTTAACGGATTTACGCATGCAAACCGAAATCTAAAGATATAAATTGTGGAAAGAAAATATAAGAAATCAATCAATCAAGATAAGTCTAGTATAATAGCATCTGAAACACAGTAAAAGTGAATTCATAGAAGTAGCGCTATTTAGAAACGATTCCGATTATTTGTTGAAATAGTCTGACATCTGGCAACATTTTCGTTCGGTTTGAATGGAGGATATACTTACGATTCAGTTAAATACATATTTATTATGTTTTTTAAAGCTAAATAAACATGAAAAAATAAGACATAATTTTTGAATAACATACAGTTTTGACATGGCGCCAAAAATGGGCCCATCCGTGGGCATTGTCCTTTTGACTAAAAAAAAGTAAACGAGTGTAAATAAATAATTGCAATAACATAACATCACACCTGTATTTCCCCGAAGGGGTAGGCAGAGGTGTTATAGTACACCCACATTTCGCCAGTTATGTTATAGTCCCATGTAATAGGGGGCGAGCCTATTGCCATTGTCTGGGCACAAATCCAGACTCCGGACTGCTACTGAGAATTTCCTACTTAAAAAACCCAATAACACTTTGCCCGACCCGGGAATCGCATGTTCAGCAGTCGCGCTTGCAACCACTAGGACCAATGAGGCAGTCTAAACATTTGCATGCTATGAAATAATGCATATAGTGGAATTAGCGTACTATGAATGAACATACCAACTATAATGTACCTAAAAATAAAGACCTTCCAAATAAAAAATAAAGACAAATAAAAACATTATATTCTAAATTCCTTGCAAATAAAGACATTGGTGTCGATTCTCTTGTTTACGAACTAAACTTATTTTAAACTATTGCTCTCTTTTACTAATAGTAGATACAAGAAAGAGATGGCAACCATTTTAGAACTGTCAAATTAGTTTACGTGTTACATTTCTTTGTATTTTAGTGGGCACGTTCCGAGATCACGACTAAACTTGTATGGAAATCTAAATTCTGACTAATTTGACAGTTCTAAAATTATTTCCATCCCTTTCTTGTATCTACTATTAGGAAAAGATAGCGATAGTTTAAAATAAGTTTAGTTCGTGAACAAGAGAATCAACACCATTATATTCTATTCTATTCTAAACTTCGGGTGCATATAATAACATAAAACAATATATGATGTAATTTAATTTCATTAAAGTGACGAATGTGAGATAAAGTATCAACAGTTGATATAACATCCATAAACTTGAATACCCTTACAGAGGATGATACAGGCAACAATGTGGAGCTTATGGACAGAACTGCTAGTGCGGTCAAGGAGGCTCAGACACTGCTGGCTGAAGGTGGAGTGGAGGAAAGAGTTAAACATCCAGGTATGCTATGGGTATTTATTTATTTAATCACATGAAATTCACCAGGTTGTCGGTCTACCTTGTGAGGGGCCTACCCATGCTGCGCCTTCAAGTATGCGGTCGCCACTCCAGAACTTTTTGGCACCATCGGCCATCCATTCTGCGAGCAATGTCTGCCCACTGCCACTTAAGTTTGGCAATTCTTTGGGTTATGTCGGTTACCTTCGTTCTCCTGCGAATCCGCTGGTTGTTGTGGTGATGCTTGGGGGAGGCCTATGTCAAGCAGTGGACGTCTTTCTGCTGAAATGATGATGATGATTTATTTATTGTTTTGGTCATGTCCTAAGACAGACAAGAGTAGTCAAAAGCCTGAAAACCATGGCAGCTCATCTAACATTATCATCATTAAGGCAGTTCTTCCAAAATAATTTCTTAAGTTTTCGCGATCACTACACATTATATTAAACAAGTTTAGCTGGATTACATCGCATATGTTATTTAAATTGGTTTTCCTGACGTTTCGAAAGCTTTGCAGCGTTCGTGGTCGCAGGAAGACTAAGATGACAAGTGTCTTTACAGTTTTTTTTTTAAATCTTCTGTATAATTCGATAAACAAAAGTTTTGAAATGGCTTTATGTGTTTATTAGTTTTGCGACCGTGGTCCCTGCATCAAGTTGAAAAGAGCTGATGATCTTCAAACGGCCGAAAAGTCGCCCCGAGAATTGCATTGCCTAAGAGCCCCGACGTGGTTAATCCGGCCTTGTGTGCGACTCCTTACAACTCATTGCAATGCTAAAATTATTCTGATGCGTGTCGTTACGTCCGACATACGTCACCATGTGAGAACCTCCTAACAGTTCCACAGTAGGTATTCCTCAATAATGTCAATAATGTGTGTCTTGAACTGAGTTTGTGCAGGCTAGCGTACTGTACCACTGACGTGCGGTTGACCAATACCTAAAACGCCTTAATAAAAAAATAAAACCTCCACTAATCCGGTTTATTATAGTTGACTACAGGCAAAAATTACCAAACATGTCATATTTTTTAAAAAAAGGTACAGAAAGGACAACATTTTAGAAAGAATAAACAAAATCCATAAAAAATGGGTGAGATACACGCTTTTTAAGTTTTTGGAAGGGGCATTTTCTGTCCTTGTCGTACGAAACGGACATTGTTCAGAGAGATGTCAAGTTACTATGAAGGTTTTGAACAATGACGTCATTCTTCAATAGCGCTGTCTCTGTCTAGTGAACAAATTTAAATTGCTTATAACTTGGACATTTTATTAAATATTTTATTGGTTTTTTCACTGTTGCTTATTTTTCTTGTTTCGAGATTTGTAATAAAAACTAATGAAAAAAAAAAGATAGTCACCTTCCCTATTCTTATAGCAACCCTAATATTCTAGCTAAGCGTAGGTTCAGGCTTGTTAGTATTTCTGCTGCTAACATCTCACTCTCTCCAGGTGAAGGCTACCTGGATTCACGCGTGCTCCGCGCTGCCAGTGACCTGGCAGTACGCTGCTCTGAAGCCGTTAGTGGGAATGTCAACACTTATGATAAACATGAGCTGGCTCAACATATTGTAAGTATTTTTTCTCCCACTTGCTCGGAAATTGGTTCATTGTTAAAAAAAACCGGCCAAGTGCATGTCGGGCCATGCTCAGTATTATAGGGTTCCTTAAGTAGGTGTACAAACGAATCAAATCGAATATTAATCATGGCTATTTTAGTTTTTGCAATAATCGGCAGCATTCGCGACTCAGAGCGTGTTGTTAGTAGCGCCATCTAGCGATAAATTCAAGAAGCCAAATTGAAGAAGTGTGTTCAACATAACACAAAGTTACTTTTTGTGATTTTTTCAAATAGAAAGTAGCTAAAGGAGCATTATTTGCTATGATCATTTTTCTCTAAGGTCAATGAACTTTGAACTAGGACGTTTTAAGTATTTTTCAGTTTTCTCTCTATAACTCAAAAAATTATAATCACATTATACTCGAAATAATTTTAAAAGAGAGTTTTCACAAAGGTCTATCAATGTGGAAGATTATAAGTTTCTACGTTGCATAGTTTAGAAATGGCAGGGGGGGGGACACATTGCAAGCCACTTTGGCGGGCTATATTTCGCAGATGGTACACCTGATAAAAAAGTGATGTATGAAACATTACCTTCATTTTAGTAGACCTATTCAATGATACCCCACACGAGGGGGTGCAGCGAAAAAATTTTTTTTTTTGCCATTTCACATGTATGGGCGCTACCCCTAAAGAACGTAAAAACTATTTTTTTATTCTTTTAAAATTGAGATCTATTGACTATTTTTGAACAAAATTTCATTTACTTATGTTTATAACTGTAGAAGTTATTAAGCTGTAAAGGATTAGGACAGACGGACAGACGGACGGACATGACGAAACTATAAGGGTTCCTTGTAGGACTTCGGAACCCTAAAAAAGAGTACAACAATCGGCTCTTTTCCGTACGCAACGAAATAACAGGCCAGTAATATCCAACAGGACAATAATAATAGAAATTGCTAGACAGTTTTTATTTTTTAAATTATGCTACCGATGATTTTTTGATATTTTCCTTCTTCGGATGGAAAAATGCTAATCATGAAAAATCTATCCTACTCTGGGCACACGATTGACACTTTCCTGAAAGCTGATGAATGAGCAATTACTATCATACAAAATTCATGGCCAACATTTTCATAACCTCGGAAATAAATGGTCATAAATCACAAGGTATAAAACAAAATCATCTAAGTACACTTTAAACTGTAGAGAACTACGCGATGACATCTGGCGTACAAATTACAGATGAAACAAATGACTGGCGCCCCCTGGTTCACGGGATCATTTTTGTTGCAAATAAAACCCCTTTCATGGAATAGGTCGAATTACAAATCACCCTGTATACATACGTGGCGACGATATACTGTATACATACATAGATAATCTCTGTTTTTTCTTACTTCAAGTCCTATTTATTAAATAATCTTGGCGTGTCTTTTTAATGCAATTCGTCAATCATAATTATTAAAAGACATTATGTTAACAATTTTACACACTAAATAACATTTTTTTACCTGATTAAATTTGTAAAACTAGTAATTATATTTTATCAGTAGTTATTTGAATAAAGAGACGTGTCAAGATTGTTTACTAAATAACATAACATAATCAGCCCATTACTGTCCCACTTCTGGGCACGGGCTTCTTCTCAGTATGAGAAGGCTAAGGCCTTAGTCCACCACGCTGGCCTAGTGCGGGTTGGCGGACTACACACACCATTGAGAACTGTATGGAGCACTGTCAGGTGTGCAGGTTTCCTCACGATGTTTTCCTTCACCGTTAAAGCAAGTGATAATCGAATATAAATCCGCACATGAATTCGAAAAGTCAGAGGTGCGGGCCGGGATCGAACTCCCACCCTCCTGCATGGAAGGCAAGCGTTCAACCGCTAGGCTATCACTGCATATGTGGCGCGAGCGGCTCGAAGAGCCGCAGTACGTGCACAAGCGTGTGGTTGAAGCTGTCCTGCCGTGCTTTGAAGCCTGGCTGAACAGGAGTGAGCGTGTCACCTACCGGCTTACTCAGATATTTACCGGGCATGGTTGCTTTGGTGAATATCTGAATAAGATCGGACGCGAAGTCACGGCAAATTGTCACCATTGTGGGAGTGACCAGGACACGGCACAGCACACGCTTGAGGAGTGCCCTGCGTGGAGCCCAGAGCGGCGTGTCCTGGTCAGCGAGATCGGGCAAGATCTTTCTCTGCCAGCAGTAGTGTCGGCTATGCTGGCAGAGCCGACGGCTTGGAGGGCCGTGGCTTCCTTCTGCGAGGCTGTAATGGTCCAGAAGGAGGCCGCAGAGCGGGATCGGGAGAGGGCCGATCCCACTCGGAGACGAAGGCGCCGGAGAGGCAACCGCCCCGGTGCAAGGCCCAGATAGGGCGAATCGCCGCATCCCCCACCACCAAATGATGGTGGGGGACCTTCGGGATCGTGGGTGCCAAGAGTAGGGGGACTCGAGGCATCTATTAAGCGACCCTGGGGAGGACAGCAGCACGTGGTGGTCACGTGCTGCTGTTGGGGAAACCTTGTTGTTTCCCCGGGACGTGCCAAAGGCGTAGCACTGGAGGGGCACCGGCGCGGTCCACTGGAGTTCCCGGAGCTCCTCTATTTTGTGCAGAGGATGGCCACCGTGTGGTTTTAGTCGGTAAGAGTCCGACATAACCCTCCGCCCTCCCCAGACGGAGGGTATCCATGAGGATTTCCACTCGAAAACAAAAACAAAAAAAAAAAAAAAAAAAAGGCTATCACTGCATATACATTACTAAATAAGACAAGAGAGAAAAAACAGAATATAGTATTTTTATTTGTTCTGTGATTTAGCTCTCCTTGAATTACAAAATAGCTCCCAACTGCGCCCTGACAGTAACTTTATTAATTATTACTAATGCTTTATTCCAGCGTGAGAACTCGGAGTTCTGGGAGTTCCCGTTCCCCCTAGAGGTGCCGGTGGTGGGGTATCTGTTCGGTACGTTTGCTCCCACGCCGCCCGAGCAGCGCCCGCGAGCGCCGCGCAGACACGTTGAGAGACAACAGACTGCCGCGCTCAAGGCGCCGGAGAATGTTGAGAGGTTAGTACTGACCATAATATCGAGGCGCCGGTGCTGGGGTATCTGTTCGGCACGTTCGCACCTCGTAGACACGTCGAGAGACAACAGACTGCCGCGCTCAAGGCGCCAGAGAATGTTGAGAGGTTAGTACTGACCATAATATCGAGGCGCCGGTGCTGGGGTATCTGTTCGGCACGTTCGCACCTCGTAGACACGTCGAGAGACAACAGACTGCCGCGCTCAAGGCGCCGGAGAATGTTGAGAGGTTAGTACTGACCATAATATCGAGGCGCCGGTGCTGGGGTATCTGTTCGGCACGTTCGCACCTCGTAGACTCGTCGAGAGACAACAGACTGCCGCGCTCAAGGCGCCGGAGAATGTTGAGAGGTTAGTAATGACAATAATATCGAGGCGCCAGTGGTGGGGTATCTGTTCGGCACGTTCGCACCTCGTAGACACGTCGAGAGACAACAGACTGCCGCGCTCAAGGCGCCGGAGAATGTTGAGAGGTTAGTACTGACAATAATATCGAGGCGCCGGTGGTGGGATATCTGTTTGGAACTTTCGCACGTCGCAGACACGTCGAGAGACAACAGAATGCCGCACTCAAGGCGCCGGAGAGTGTTGAGAGGTTAGTACTAACACTATAATATCGAGTTGCCGGTGGTAGGATATCAGTTCGTTACGTTCGCGCCGCGCAGACACGTCGAGAGACAACAGACTGCCGCGCTCAAGGCGCCTGAAAATGTTGAGAGGTTCGTGTAAAATATTTTCTATTAAAAATCCACGTCGAAATTATTACATCTGTTTTTGATACTAAGTGGACACAGACACACAAAAGCCCTAAACCCATAAGATCCTTCTTTTTAACCGACTTCAAAAAAAGGAGGAGGTTTTTTTTTTTTTTTTTTTTTTTTTTGAAAGAAAGAAAGAAAAAGAAAGAAAAATTATTTATTGCCACAACAAGACGACATGCGGTAGGTGCACATAAAAAATACTTAATTAGGTACATTTCTTGAATCATTTTATCAATATATGATACCTACTTTGCATGTCGAAGCTGCGGCAAAGAGGTCGACACTCAGCATGATGCTGTGTTGTAACGTGAGTCACAACACAGCGCTGATTTTCAGTGTCAACCCCAAGTGATGATGAGCGGGTGCCAAGCCAGCAAAAGCAGCCAATGATTATTATACCCAAAAACAAATAAAGCAATAATTATTATATAAGAGTGTGTGGGGTGTGTGTGTTTTTCATGTATGTACACCGATTACTCCGAGATTTCTGGGCCGATTTGCGTGTTTGTTTTTTTATTTGGTAGAGGAAGCCCGCGCGGTGGTCCCATATAAATTTTATCGACTTAGGTTGAGTAGTTTTTTAACCAGCTTCAATAAATCAGTTTATTTTAGCTTCGCCTACCTAGATGATCTACTAATAGTTTCGTATTTCTGTGAATTATCAACTAAAAAGTATGAAATAAAAACTTTTTAACAAAAAATAAAACCGACTTCAAAAACCTTAACTAAAAAGTAAAAAATAATCCTTGTATGTATTTAAAAATCTTAACATAAACCAAAATTTTGAAGGCGGTGCGTGAATTTCATGTATGTTCGCATAAACTGTTTTTACTATAGATAAGAGCTCGACAGTACATTATATTTACATGATGCAAAGGTACAGTCACGCGCCGCCTTCAAAATTTTGGTTTATGTTAAGATTTTGAAATACATACAAGGATTATTTTTTACTTTTTAGTTAAGGTTTTTGAAGTCGGTTTTATTTTTTGTTAATTGCTTTGGTAATTGTAAATATAATAATTTCTTAGGTTTTCGCGATCACTACACATTTAATAAAACAAGTTTAACCGGATTACATCGCATATGTTATTTAAATTGGTTTTCCTGACGGTTCGAAAGCTTTGCAGCGTTCGTGGTCGCAGGGAGACTAAGATGACAAGCGTCTTTACAGATATAAAAAAAAAAAATATCTACCGTACAATTTTTATTAATTAAAATTGTTTCGATGCACGCAGTAATACCCCACAGTATCATTATGTTTTACAGTGTTGCATGCTGTTTGGGACTTGATTATTTTTAGAACTGGTTTCTAAACAGGTGGTAGCTGCCAACCATCTTCTCTATTAAAATTAGGATGTATTTAAATTTCAATAGCCTCACGGAGCATTCTAGTACATATCGGTCTTCCTCCGCCTGAATTTGTGGTTTATCAATAAATAAGAGGTTTATTCAACCAATATTCAATCATCAAAGTCCCAACCAGCTATGTTTTCAATAAAAACTCTTCTATTCTAGGTTGGAAAAGGCAGAAGAAGGTTCTCAAATGGTGTCCCGAGTGAACCGGTTCATCACGAAGTGGTACAAACAGCAGCAGCGTCCACTGAGCTACTTCCACACCGTATTGGACCCTGACAGCTTCAGCCGGAGCGTAGAGAACATATATCATGTGTCGTTCCTGGTCAGGGATGGCATGGTTGCTGTGGACTTAGGTTAGTATTTATTGGTCTAACCTTTTTCATATCCACTTCATCTTAATCTTAACTATTATAAAATTGTAAACGTCTGTTTGTTTGTTCCAGCATCACGCTAAAACTACTGGACCGATTTTGCTGATTTTTTAGGGTTCCGAAGTCCTACAAGGAACCCTTATAGTTTCGTCATGTCCGTCCGTCTGTCCGTCTGTCCTAATCCTTTACAGCTTAATAACTTCTACAGTTATAAACATAAGTAAATGAAATTTTGTTAAAAAATAGTCTGCATATAGATCTCAATTTTAAAAGAATAAAAAAATAGTTTTTACGTATTTTAGGGGTGGTGTCCATACATGTGAAATGGGGATGAATATTTTTTTTTCGCTGCACCCCCTCGTGTGGGGTATCATTGAATAGGTCTACTAAAATAAAACTTTTTAACAAAAAATTGAACCGACGAAAACAGAAACTGAAAAGCGAAAAATAACTAATTATGAGTCGGCGCCAAATGAACTTTTAACAAGCAAAGTGCGTGTAAGTTGGAAGTGGCCGAGCGAAGAACGCATTTTTGGAAAGTTATTGTTTATAGTTGAAAATTTCACGTTGTATTTGATGTGACGTTGTTTTTATTATTTATTTAAAGTAATTTAATGATCTTCGTTGATTAATTGATTGGCGCCGACTCATAATTAGTTATTTTTCGCTTTTCAGTTTCTGTTTTCGTCGGTTCAATTTTTTGTTAAAAAGTTTTATTTTTCATTTTTTTGTGGTTAAACTCTAACTCCAGGTCTCCATTATGTCGTAGTGTCTAGAACTATATTTATGTGTGTCAAGTTTCAACAGAATTGGTTAACAGATAAGAATTCACTGGGTGAACAAACACTCATCCCCTGTTTTACTACCCTTAGGGGTGGATTTTGATTTTGAAATTTAAATGGGACCAACTTCGAGATATACCCTATCCATTAAAAAAAGAATCATCAAAATCGGACCACTCTGTAAAAAGTTATGCGTGGTCATACATAAAAAAAAAACAAAAAAAAAAAAAAATATACGCGTCGAATTGAGAACCTCCTCCTTTTTTTCGTCGGTTAAAAATGAAGGTAATGTTTCATACACCACTTTTTTATCAGTTGTACCATCTGCGAAATATAGCCCGCCAAAGTGGCTTACAATGTGTCCCCCCCCCCTGCCATTTCTAAACTATGCAACGTAGAAACTTATAATCTTCCACATTGATAGACCTTTGTGAAAACTCTCTTTTAAAATTATTTTGAGTATAATGTGATTATAATTTTTTGAGTTATAGAGAGAAAACTGAAAAATACTTAAAACGTCCTAGTTCAAAGGTCATTGACCTTAGAGAAAAATTATCATAGCAAATAATGCTCCTTTAGCTACTTTCTATTTGTTAAAATCACAAAAAGTAACTTTGTGTTATGTTGACGACACACTTCTTAAATTTGGCGCCACAGAATTTATCGCTAGATGGCGCTACTAACAACACGCTCTGAGTCGCGAATGCTGCCTATTATTGCAAAAACTAAAATAGCCATGATTAATGTTCGATTTGATTCGTTTGTAATTACACCTACTTAGGAAGGAACCCTATAATACTGAGCATGGCCCGACATGCTCTTGGCCGGTTTTTTTTTTTGTTTGAAAGCTGATGATCTGACTTAAAAACTGGTATGGGTTTTGAGAAAGAAAGAAAGAAAGAAAAAAATAAAAAAATTAATTCGTGGGTTGCGTACTCACCCGACAGATCGAAGCTTCTATGCATTTGCACGAGCGGATAGTAATGTACACACGGCTACACATCAAGCTGTACAAACCAAAGGCTGACCTCGCGTTGCAAGGAATACCTATACAATGCGAGGTCAGCTTATACTGGAAATGTACAGCTTGATGTGTAGCCGTGTGTACGATGGAGTGGAGTGGACAGGGGATGGGACTGGGGACGGGACAGGGGACGGGACTGGGGACGGGAAATGGGACGGGACATGGGACAGGACAGTGGGACGGCACATGGGACTGGACATAGGATGGGACATGGGACGGGACGATAGTGATATAGTGAGATAGTGGGATAGTGGGACAGTGGGACAGTAGGACAGTGGGATTATTATTATTTGAGGAAAGAGGTAGGGTCTTGAAACGCCCCTAAGCCACTGCGACCTAAAAGATCTATTGTGACGCCTCTTGCAGCATTACAGCACTTCCCCAAGCTGCAAGTCAATCATAAAGTCGACTATGACCTTGGGGGAGGAGGATTTGATCTCCTGCATTGAGATGACGTGGCCTCCAAGATGCTGGCTTCTGATGTGGTGCACTGCATCACATTCGCATAGGATATGGATGGGCGTCTCATCCTTTTCGCGACAAAACCTGCAAACTGTGGTATCACTGAGGCCCATCCTGTGAAGGTGTTTATTCAGCTTGCAGTGCCCAGTGAGGGTTCTTGTCAGGATTCTTATCTGATTTTTGTTCAACGAAAGCGCTTCTTTCGTAAACCTTTTTTTGAAGCCCACAAGTAGCGCTTTCGAGTGTTCTTGACCTGGGGATTTTTCCCAAAGGCTAATACTTTGGTCAGTTCCCCAGTTTTTAAGGTAGGCTGTAGTGGTGCATTTAGGAATGCCACAGATTGGCTCCGGGCCCACATTGGGGCTTTCAGCACCAGCTCTAGCTAGTTCATCAGCGGCTTCGTTGCCCCTAATGCCACAGTGTCCAGGTACCCATCCTAGTGCCACCGAGTTTGCCGCTCCTAGTGAGTTTAATAGCTGGACACACTCCTTTACAAGTTTGGAGTCAATTTCCTCTGAATTTAAGGCTTTTAAAGCAGCCTGGCTGTCAGAGAAGATGAAGATTCGCCTATTAATATAGGTCCTCTGCAGACTTAAACGGACACATCCAATAATGGCAAATAATTCCGCTTGAAACACAGTGGTGTGAGGACAGTGGGATAGTGGGTCAGCGGGGAGCGGGACAGCGGGGCGGGGAAGCGTGGCAGCGTGCCAGCGGTGCAGCGGGGCCGTGGGGTACCGGGGCAGTAGGGGAGTGGGGCAGCGGGGCAGGCAGTGGGGCAGCGGGGCAGTGGGTTACCTGGGCAGTGGGGCAGCGGTTCAGTGGGTTACCGGGGCAGGGTGGCAGTGGGGTACTGGGGCAGCGGGGCAGTTGGGTAGAGGGGCAGCGGGGCAGGCAGTGAGGCAGTGGGGTAGCGGAGCAGTGGGGCAGTGGGATAGCGGGGCAGTGGGATAGTGGGGCAGCGGGGCAGGCAGTGGGGCAGTTGGATAGCGGGGCAGTGGGTTACCTGGGCAGCGGGATAGTGGGGCAGCGGGACATTGGGGCAGCGGGGCAGTGGGGAAGCGTAGCAGGCAGTGGGGCTGTGGGGTAGCGGGGCAAAGGGATAGTGGGGCAGCGTGGCAGTGGGGCAGTGGGGTGGTGGGGCAGCGGGGCAGTAGGGCAGCGGCGCAGTGGGTAACCGGGGCAGTGGGTTAGTGGGGCAGTGGGGCATCGCAGTGGGGCAGAGGGGAAGTGGGGCAACGGGGCAGGCTGAGGGGCAGTGTGATAGCGGGGCAGTGGGGCAGCGGGGCAGTGGGGTAGTGGGGCTGTGGATCAGTGGGGTAGCGGGGCTGTGGGGCCGCTGGGCAGCGGGGTAGTGGGGCAGCGGGGCTGTGGGGTAGCGGGGCTGTGGGGCAGCGGGGTTGTGGGGCAGCGCAGCGGGGCAGTGGGGCAGTGCAGCGGGGCAGTGGGGCAGCGGGGAATTTGGACAGTGGGGCAGCGGGGTAGCGGGGCAGTGGGGTAGCAAGGCAGTGCGGCAGCGGGACAGTGGGGCAGCAGGGCAGCGGGACAGTGGCACAGTGGACTGGACTGGAATGGACTGGACTGACGTCGGTTAGCAGAATTTAACGCGAGCGGAGCCGCGGGTAAAAGCTAGTAACTATTATAAAATTGTAAACGTCTGTTTGTTTGTTTGTTTGTTTGTTTGTTTGGTTGTATGTTTGTTTGTTTGTTCCAGCATCACGCTAAAACTACTGGACCGATTTTGATGATTTTTTTTCTGTTTGAAAGCTGATGATCTGACTTAAAAACTGGTATGGGTTCTGAGAAAGAAAGAAAGAAAGAAAAAAAGAAAAAAATTCATTCGTGGGTTGCGTACTCACCCGACAGATCGAAGCTTCTATGCACATGATAGTGGGACAGTCGGCCGTGGGACAGTGAGATAGTGGGACAGTGGCAGTGGGACGGTGGGACAGTGGGATAGTGGGGCAGCGTGGCAGCGAGGCTGCGGGGCAGGGCAGCGAGGCAATGGGGCAGTGGGATAGCGTGGCAGTGTGGCAGCTGGACAGCGGGGCAGTGGGTTACCGGGGCAGCGGGGCAGTGGGTTACCGGGGCAGCGGGGCAGTGTGGCAGTGGGATAGAGGGGCAGCGGGGAAGTGGGGCAGCGGGGCAGTGGGGCTGTGGGGTAGCGGGCCAAAGGTATAGTGGGGCAGCGTGGCTGTGGGGCAGTGGGGTGGCGGGGCAGTAGGGCAGCGGGGCATTGGGTTACCGGGGCAGCGGGGCAGTGGGTTAGTGGGGCAGAGGGGAAGTGGGGCAACGGGGCAGGCTGTGGGGCAGTGTGATAGCGGGGCAGTGGGATTGTGGGGCAGTGGGGTAGTGGGGCAGCGGGGCTGTGGATCAGTGGGGTAGCGGGGCAGTGGGGCCGCTGGGCAGCGGGGCAGTGGTGCAGCGGTGTAGTGGGGCTGT
This sequence comes from Asteroscopus sphinx, assembly GCA_949699075.1. NCBI lineage: Eukaryota > Metazoa > Arthropoda > Insecta > Lepidoptera > Noctuidae > Asteroscopus > Asteroscopus sphinx. The sequence goes on along the minus strand of OX453030.1, from coordinate 5,867,730 downwards.
GGGGTAGCGGGGCAGCGGGGTTGTGGGGCAGCGGGGCAGTTGGACAGCGGGGCAGTGGGATAGTGGGGCAGTTGGGTAGCGGGGCAGTGCGGCAGCGGGGCCGCGGGGCAGTGGGGCAGTGGGGCAGCAGGACAGCGGGACAGTGGCACAGTGGACTGGACTGGAATGGACTGGACTGACGTGGGTTAGCAGAATTTAACGCGAGCGGAGACGCGGGTAAAAGCTAGTAACTATTATAAAATTGTAAACGTCTGTTTGTTTGTTTGTTTGTTCCAGCATCACGCTAAAACTACTGGTCCGATTTTGATGATTTTTTTTTGTTTGAAAGCTGATGATCTGTCTTAAAAACTGGTATGGGTTTTGAAAAAGAAAGAAAAAAAGAAAAAAATTCATTCGTGGGTTGCGTACTCACCCGACAGATCGAAGCTTCTATGCACATGATAGTGGGACAGTGGGCCGTGGGACAGTGAGATAGTGGGACAGTGGGACAGTGGCAGTGGGACGGTGGGACAGTGGGGCAGCGAGGCTGCGGGGCAGGGCAGCGAGGCAATGGGGCAGCGGGGCAGTGGGGTACCGGGGCAGTGTGGCAGCTGGACAGTGGGGCAGTGGGGTAGCGGTGCAGTAGGGGAGTGGGCCAGCGGGGCAGTGGGTTACCGGGGCAGCGGAACATTGGGGCAGCGGGGCAGTGGGTTACCGGGGCAGCGGGGCAGTGTGGCAGTGGGATAGAGGGGAAGTGGGGCAGCGGGGCTGTGGGGCAGCGGGACAGTGGGGCAGCAGAGCAGTCTATGGGGCAGTGGGATAGTGGGGCAGTGGTGCAGTGGGGTAGCGGGGCAGTGGGATAGTGGGGTAGCTGGGCACTGGGGAAGCGGGGCAGTGGCACAGTGGGGTAGCGGGGCAGCGGGGCAGCGTGGGGCAACGGCGCAGCGGGGGGTCAGTGGTGTAGTGGGGCAGTGGGGTAGCGGGGCAGCTGGACAGCGGGTCAGTGGGGCAGCGGAGCAGCGGGGCAGTGGGGCAGTGGGATAGTGGGGAAGCGGGGCAGTGGGGTATCGGGGCTGTGGGGCAGCGGGGCAGTGGGACAGCGGGACAGTGGACTGGACTGGAATGGACTGGACTGACGTGGGTTAGCAGAATTTAACGCGAGCGGAGCCGTGGGTAAAAGCTAGTATAAATATAAAAATATAATTATTATTATACTTATACAACGTGTTATTAAAATAACTGAAAACCTCTTAAGGGGTCATTTTAGTCATTACTATGAACAACTTTTACTATGGCACCTACCCTGAATTCGTGAAAAAAAATTAGCTGATCCTAAACATTTGAGTTCACATAAATCGTTAAAATATAAGGATCAGCTGATGTTTTTTTTTTTCGCGATTTCAGGTTTCGTCAAATAGTAAAAGTTCTTTATACTGATGAGTACACCCCCTAACCCTAACCCCCTCTAACCCTAACCCCCTTTAACCCTAACCCCCCCCAACCCTAACCCCTTAAGAGGTTTTCAGTTATTTCAATGGCATTTTTTATATGTTTCCTTGTTACAGATGAAGAACACGGCCTACCATTCATAACGCCAGTGTCGGTAACACAGCAGGAGCGCCGCGACATCTCCGAAGAGAAACAGTTCATTGTATCCATAGACATGCAGCGTTGGCAGGTAACACAATCATCAATATTTCATTAAACCATTTATTTTGCCACAACTCAGCCTATCGCAGTCCACTGCTGGACATAGGCCTCTCCCAAATTGCGCCACAACACTCGGTCCTCTGCCTTCCGCATCCAGTCCCCCCCAGCCACGGCGCCCTACGCTGCGTTTGCCGATACGCGGTCTCCACTCAAGGACTCCTCTGCTCCAGCGGCCATCGGTCCTTCGACAGACATGGCCAGCCCACTGCCACTTCAGCTTACTGATCCTACAAGCTATGTCGGTCACTCCGGTTCTTCTCCGAATAATCTCGTTTCGGATTTTATCCTTCAAAGAAACTCCAAGCATAGCTCGCTCCATAGCTCGCTGAGCGACTTTAAATTTGTGGACTAGCCAAACTGTCAGTGTCCACGTCTCGGCGCCGTAAGTCATGACAGGCAGGACGAAAACCTGGAACCCTGGAAACCTGGTTGAAGACCTCTGTCTTCAAACTTTGCGGTATAGGCGACGAGAAGACTCGGCGAAGTTTGCCAAATGCTGCCCATCCCAAACGGATCCTTCTGTCGGCTTCTTTCTCGAAGTTGTGCCTACCAAGCTGAATTTTCTGCCCTAGGTAGACGTACTCCGTTACAACTTCGAGTGCCGACTCTTCGACGAATATCGGCCTCGGCATGACATGCCTATTGAACATGACTTTAGTCTTGTCCAGATTCATGCCGAGACCGACACGTCGAGAGGCTCTGTTTAAGCTGTACAGCATTTCGCCCAGTTGTTCCAGCGACTCGGCCATTACAACGATGTCATCGGCAAAACGGAGATGTGAGATGTTCTCGCCGTTCACGTTGATACCCTGTCCAGTCCAGTCCAGTGTCTTGAAGACGTCCTCCAACACGTTTGTGAACAATTTCGGGGATATTACATCCCCTTGTCTCACCCCTCTGCGCAGTTGGATTGGCTTCGTCTTTTGGTCCTGGAGCTGAACAGTCATGGTAGCAGCGTTGTATAGGCATATCAGCATCTCTATATACCGCTCATCAATGTGACATCGCTGAAGAGCATCCAGAACTGCCCAAGTTTCGATAGAGTCGAAGGCCTTCTCGTAGTCCACGAATGCCATACACAGCGGCTGACTGTACTCTTCAGTCTTCTGTACGATCTGCCGAACAGTATGGATGTGGTCTACGGTGCTGTAGCCTTTTCGAAACCCAGCTTGCTCTGGTGGCTGGAATTCGGATTCGTGATGACCCTCGAGAACAGCTTGTACACATGACTCAGGAGTGAGATGGGTCTATAGTTCTTCAGTAGGGTTTTATCCCCTTTTTTGAAGACCAGTACCACCGTACTCCCGCTCCATGCCTCCGGTGTAGAGCCTTGTTGGATGACGGAATTAAACAGACTCTGTAGCTCCTTCAGGTCCGGAGCCCTGCCTGCTTTTAGGAGTTTAGTGGTAATTCCGTCATCGCCCGGAGCTTTGTTGTTCTTAAGCTGCTCGAGGGCCGCCCTAATCTCGCCCTGGTCAACGTCCGGAAGATCTTCGGTGTAATGGCGCGTGAGCTGGGCTCTTTTGTCGTCATTGCTAGGAACCGCTAGTCTCGCCGTTTTCGTGGAATACAAATGCCCATAGAAGTTTTCGACCTCATCCAGCATCTCGATCTTAGAGGTGACAATTTTGCCATCCGCAGCTTTCAGTTTCATGAGATGGGTCCTCCCTAGCTGCTGAGCGAAAACTTTCCCCCTATTTTGCTTAATCGCCGCCTCAATGGCGCGAGTGTTGGAGCGGCGGAGGTCACGTCGCATCAGCTTCCTAATCAGTAGGTACCTACTATCTGATGAAGATGAACGCGCGGATGACATCTCCCGTCTCTCCCTCATCAGATCGAGAGTCTCAGCCGAAAGCTTGGGCAACTTGCTTCCACGCTGTGGCGGAAAGAATTTGCGAGACAGTTCCTGCAACGTTTTGACCATTTTGCCACATAAACACAAAATATACATATTACATGCAAAGGTAACAGGACAAATTAATGAGAACACGACATGCATACAACATAATATGTGTGGCAAGGGATCCAGCTCAGTATTTGCTCATCATATTCATCCAGCATTAAACCCTATAGCAGGGATTCCCAAACTATTTTGGGCAAAGGACCCCTATGAATTAGGCAGATAGGAGCGCGCTTTGGCGCCGTGTTATTGGCTCGCGCAATACCAGGCCCGCGCGTGGCTTTGCGCAAGCCAATAGGAGCGCGTTATGTTTATGTCCAGTCGAAAATTGGCGGAATTGTTTTAAAAGAAATGCGCGATGCATTTAGGCAATAGCCTAGGTGGTATTGCAGTTGTTATAAGCAAATCATCATCATTACAGCCGAAAGACGTCCACTGCTGGACATAGGCTTCCCCCAAAGGGGGGGGTATGCCATAATCGCCACGCTTGGCAGGCGGGTTGGCGATCGCAGTTGGTTGGTTAAATACTCAGAGAACGCTGCTGCCCATCCTCTGGTAAATCCCTTAGTCGCCTTTTACGACACCCACGAGAAGATATAGGTTGGTGCAATTCTATATGTCTGGAATCATATGGAACCGCTTTACGAATGGTGGGACTTTAGCTCGTTTCGCCTTTATCGCACCATTAAATTAACTCAAAAATCATGATAGTTGTAAAATCGCGTTTAAGTTTTAAACTTTAGAGGTGATTGTTCAACAATCATGATTTTGAGTTAATTCGGTTTAGTAGTGTTTGTTTTTCACAAAATTATTCAATAACATAAACATCACGCCTGTATTTCCCCGAAGGGGTAGGCAGAGGTGTATAGTACACCCACATTTCGCCAGTTATGTTGTAAGTCCCATGTAATAGGGTGCGAGCCTATTGCCATTAACCGGGCACAAATCCAGACTCCGGGCTGCTACTGAGAATTTCCTAATGAAAAAACCCAATAACACTTTGCCCGACCCGGGAATCGAACCCAGGACCTCACGCTCAGCAGTCGTGCTTGCAACCACTAGACCAACGAGGCAGTCAATAATTTTTTTTATTAAATTATTATTATTTATTAAATTATTCAATTTGTGATATAAATTGTATTTTTTATATTTCAGGATTTGGTAACCGCGTTCGACATACAACAACCAATGATGGTACTCAAAAGATAACCGACCTTTAATTATAAATTTGTGATGTATAATTATAATCTGTGATTGTTGATATAAGTGACTTTTTAATAAATATATTAATTTTCATAAAAAACGTGATTTTATTTTTCAGTTAAGTTTTGCAAAAAGTCACATCCACACTATTATAAATGGAAGGGTGAGTTTGTTTGTCTGTTTGTTACTTCTTCAGTCTAAAGTACTGAATCAATTTTGATGATACTGTTACGAGCTGAGGGTTCGTATATGGATAGAAAGTCAATTAACTGCGTAGAGAACACTTTATTACAGAACAATTACACTGAATCGCTAATTAACACACAAAGTTACTAGTTAAATCGCTCCGAGTATCGCTTCGATGTTATCGCTTGTTCCAAACTCAACTTCAACTGAACTCTATTTCTGTCCAATAAAAATTGTGATGACTCTGAAGATCTGCTCACAACACTACCATAGTGACTTTCCTAAATAACGCTCCACACTTAAACTCACCCCACTTTTTCCTCCGTTCACACACTTACACCCCCTGACAACACACACACTTTCATGCACATACATACAATACACTCTTCTCTACACACACACACACCATACCTTCTTACACATATACTACACACACTTAGTAAACTTAGATTGCACCTCACTGTCCATAGCAGTCTCCATTATTTTTGTTCTTTTAAGGGTACAAGGGCTGGCGGACCTTAACACAGGCTACTTTGCAACCTAGCTAGGACGCCAGTTCTACTTTTGTATTTGTTACTACTATTTAAGATCGATCCCTAGCTTATATTATATTTTTGTAACAGACTGTACCACATTTTATGAAAATCAATAAATATGAAATATACTGGCGCCGAGCTGCGTTGTTTATATACGCCGCGAGTTCTGGTACTAGGAAGTTCTCGAACGTCACCTTTCCTTGTCATAAGATAACTCTTTCTCACTTGACACACACACATTCACATTCTCGTAATGGAAAGTTCTCGAACCTCATATATCCTCTATCTCGCTCACTCACTTCTAGAAGGTTTTCAAAGCTTCTCGAATCTTGTCTATCCTTGTCTTATATTACCTCTATCTTGCTCACTCTCTTCCAGAAGGTTCTTCGGCTTTCCTTGTCTAAGTTTAGCTCTATCTAACTCACTCTTCAACAATTTTACATGTGGGTGTCAAATGGCCATAAGGGGTCCTGAAAACGCCTGAAAATGGGTTTTCAGGAAATGTCGGCATCGGATTTGTTGGCTCCTGAAACCGCCTGAAAACATGTTTCAGGCGCCTGAAAACAACGGCAACTTACACAAAATGTCGATTCTTTGGTATGTGATAGAGCCTTCTCTGATACGGACTGAAAATGCATTTCAGCCTGCTGAAAACGTCTCTAATACCAGGAAAATCAAGGTTGAAGTATTTCAGTCCACTCTGCTTAATCCTCCGTCGTAACAATACTATAGATCACCAGGGATTCCAAAGTTTATTCTACCACAGCTCATAAAATAAAAATGTGCGCCCTATCGTCGCAATTTTATAGTTCTTACATTTGTCCATATTCTGTCCTTGTACCCTAGGGGGCGCCCCCCACTGGGAACCATTGCTGGCACTGCGTTACACAGATATATCGTGAAACTTTGAAGAATTTCCGGGCGGGAATTGAACCCTTAGCACAGAAGGTGATCGCTCAGCCTATAGTGTCGCCTTTAAAAAAAATTACATGAATATGAATTATGATGATGCCTTCCTTGGAAAGCCCGTACGACGCAATCGGTGGGACGGACGGGAAAAATAAAGGCATTCCCATTTGTCCCATATGTGGGACGACAGCAGTAGTGGTACGACAGAAGTAGTGGGACGACAGCAGTAGTGGGACGATCGGGAATACACGAAGCCGCATAGGTGTGCTAGTTGCTAGTTGTGGCACAAAAATGTGAATATACAGGTTAAAAAAAAATCTTGAATGCTCAAAATATATTTCATACAACACAACGGTCGCGAGTCGCGTAAAATTCCCACTTCACAACAACGTTAAGATAATCTCTTATTTTACAATACAATGTCTACTCGCTATACACGTACCGAATGAACAATATATTGCTGCTTTATTATTTGATGAAGTGCAAATTTTCCATTTGAAATAAATGGTTAGACTGTGAAAATAAATGGTAACTAATTAAAATTAAAAAATAATTTTTGAGGAAAGACAACCAAAAAAACAAAAAATTGGCACTTATGCGTAGAATTAATAGTACCCACAGACCAGTAAGCCTCAAGACGCCACATAAACAAAGTTTTGCATGAGAACACAGTCGTAAAATGTTGGCGGGGACCGGGGGGCGGACGGCGCGTTATGATTGGTCGGCTCAAATGTTTGGTGATATGGTTGGTGCCGCTCGCTGACGGAGTGACGTCCCGATTGGTGGCTGGACGTAAGATATGCATTGCTACTGCATATGCTTTGTGAGCGGGGGTATCCGGCTAATAGGCGTCTAGAGGCTTACTGGTCTGTGATAGTACCTAATCTTAAAATGAAAATTTGGAGCCACTAAGTGAAGAAATCCTCACTTGTTTGGCTCTCATAAAAAGAATATTTTTGAGATAAAATTAACAATAAGAGATGTCGGTACGTATAAAGCGCTCACAATAATACTATACAATAAATACATGATATTTGATCGAGAACTTTCGTTATAGACACCAAAACGAGGTATCGCATCGCGTAAACAATACAGGGGGTCTACTCCCGTTTGACGATATTCGATAAATCGTACGAATCATCGCACAATTTGCTACTCCGGTCAACCATCGTTCCCATATCGCATGCGATGATCGTGTTTTGACGTTTGTTTCTCTGATCTCCGAAAAATTGTATGCGACTATAAACCTTAGTTTATATTTATTGTGCCTTTTTTATGTGCGGATCTTCATTGTGTAGGTATCAGTCAGAACGAAAGTTCGTACTTCGTTTGTCGTTCGTAAAACGCGAGTAGACCCTCTGATACACGTCGATTACATTACAGTGTAATTTTCACAGGGGTAGTAAAACAGGAATCTTACAGCACCATCTAGTCCCAAACTAAGCAGAGCTTGTACTATGGGTACTAGACAATGGAAATAATACTTATATACTTTTCCGTAAATACACAAGAAACACCCAGACCAACAGAAACACTTATGTTCATCACATAAATATTTGTGTCCTGTGGGAATCGAACCCTCGTGATCAGCATTCCGACACTCGAACCACTAGACCACAGACGTCGTCGAAATGGAATGCCGACTCCATCCGTATCCATGTTAGATGTTTGGATTTTACAGATTTCTGTTTTAATTGTTATTTGTGACACTTGCGGGTATTTATAAATCACAGTGTAATGCAATCGAAACAACCTTAAACTATTAGGTAGCACGAAAAATACTTACAAAACCAAACAATAATAATTACATTTCATATAGATTTCACATTCCCCAATGATATTTAAAAGTATAGATATGTACCCGCGGCGGTGGCGGTTTTCTGACTCGGATGTTGCCACTGTCGTGCGGTCCACTGTACTTTCATTATTTTCCTTATATTTTATGTCGGCTATACTTTCTTTATATTTTATGTGTTTTTTGTTTTACAATGTTTGTATACCCACCAGTTAGTTACCTAATTATTAATATAAACGGTTTCACTCACGTTATTTCATCGGGTGTGCCCGACCAGTTTCGAGCTCGAACGGAGCCCTTAATCATGAGCTGGTCACGCGGCGGCGTCGCGGCACACCCGATGAAATAACGTGAGTGAAACCGTTTATATTAATAATTATGAATTTAACTCACGATAGTTATTATATAAAAACAAAAAAAAAAGTTAGTTATCTGTTTGTGTTTCTGTTGCACTATTATTTTAATGTTGCGCGCCGTTAACTGGGACAATAAATCATTTTTCTTTCTTTCTTTACTCTAAGAAAATAAACGAAAAAAAAAATGTTCCGTACGCAGCGGCAGTACAATACACATAAACCAGTACAAAGTAAGTTACTTCAAGTTACTTTCGCGTCATAATCGGAACACTTTTTGTAGGCACATGACGGCATTTTAGTTTTTTTTTGTCATCGGTTACGCTCGCCGCTTTACTTGACGCAGATTAATAGAAAAACGTCCTAAGGAACGTTTTCGAGTCTTCAGATTGCAAGCGCAAGTAACATATCTTTACCTGTAAATATCATTGACATTCCCCAACAATTATACTGGGTGTCAGGGAAACGCTCCCGAAACTGAAAGGCTATTATTATACTACCTAAACACAATCGAATACCAATAACCATTAGCCTTATACTCATTGTTTTAGTGATTTTGTAAATTGCAAATCCGATATGTAAAGCGTACAAAACTCAGGATCAATGCCGCGCGTACCTAACCTACCTACGCTTGCTACGACACGGACTGCGTATGCGAGCGGATGTCGTTGACCCCTAGCGCCAGCTGATATTTTATTTGAATTTCATTGCGAACTTTAAAAAATTAAGTAAATCAATGGGTTTGTTTTGCAAATCAGTTTTATTTAACTGTCCAAAGCTGGTTATGTATGAAAAATGCAAAAAAATTATGAAAACATCTAAAAAAAGAATCGCATTATTTTTGTGGTTTCGTATTAGTAATCACCAGCACTATCACCTGTCTTCGTTTTCGGAAGCGTTTCCCTGACACCCAGTATATATGAATTCACATACTTCGGGGCAGCTTTGCGAGACAGGATTCAAAATGGTAAAACTACATGTAAGAAGGAAATGTAAATATATACGCTTCGAATTGAGAACCTCCTTCTTTTTTTTTGTCGGTTTAAAAATCGGACCATCGGTTCGTAAAATTCTGTGTAGTGCACAAACGCCCTTAGGCATTTATCGATTTAAAAATAATTAAATAAAAATCATGAACAGCCGCAAAGTGTGGTAAAAGGCACGGCTGGCTGTTCATTGCGGAGTGTTGGTGCCTAAACTTATGTATGGTAGTGAAAGTTGGGTATGGCAGAAGAAACATGAAAGCATAATAAGTGCAGTAGAAATGAGAGCTTTGAGAAGTATGTGTGGTGTAACTTTGAGAGATAAAGTAAGGAATAACGTGATAAGGGAGCGTTGTGGAGTGAAAGAAGATGTAGTGTCAAAGATTGAGAAAGGTATGTTAAGATGGTTTGGACATATAGAGAGGGATGGACGAGAGGAGATTGACGAAGCGAGTGTGGATGGAAGAGTTGGAAGGGGACGACTTCGGCGAACGCATCGCAATCAAATCGCGGACGTTTTTAAAAAAAGGGCATGTTAAGAGTACTCTAAACCGAGGAGTATGCATGACGAGGTTAATGAACGTAGATGAAGCGAAAGAGGTGTGTCAGGATCGTAGCAGGTGGAAATCCTACCCCAATGGGAAACAGGCGTGATAATATGCCTAAGGCATTAAGTCCGCCTATGTACACATGTTGCATGAAGTTTAAATAAATAAATATGTATGTATGTAAGTAAAAATAATTGTGGTTTATTGTTACAATAGGATCAAATTGAGACACATTTCAAAAATGGGTTTGATACCATATTCTATTTGTAAATAATAATAAATACTTTGTCATTTCTGGAGGTAAGTACTGCTAAATGCTAAATGATTCACTGGTGTCAATTTTGCGAATTGGTCAACAAAATCATAAGTTGTTACTTCTATGCCTCGCAAGGCTGCCTCGATTAACACACAACACAAACTCACTATCATATACACAGTATGACACAGAATTTGAACTATAACGTCTCATAGAGTAGGCACAAGTCAAAAAAATAATACAATTGAAGTTAAATACACCAGTAAATAAAATAGGCGGCTATAGAAATAAGTGATCAACCGAAATGTGTGGAATTAAATTGAATCGAGGCAATTTATTATTAGTCATAAGTAAACTAAAGCCACACCTCAGCCACTCAATACAATATAAATGCTAGCACCACCTTCATACACAAGATTACGTCTGTATACGAACGCGCACACACGTGTAGGTTAGGGATGCTCGCCGCTCGTAATGGCGACTGGGTTCTAAGCGCTTCTCAGTAGTTCTCAGAGATGGCGTGCTTGTATAGCGACTGGCGATTGACATCCATTGCAATTGAGCCGTCAAACAGCGGGTGCGTGCGGGGCGCGAGCGAGGAATCTTAAGTTGGCAGGGGGCGGTGAGTCGAATCGATCAGACCTGTGGATGTTGCTCACATCCTTTCATCAACTAGAAAAGAGCTGACCATCTTCAAACGGCTTTACAGATTTTCTTAAATCATAGCTAAGAACACTCTCGATCAAGACACCTTTCAAACAAAATCATAATCGGTTCATTCGTCTGGATCCTACGATGCGATGCCACAGACAGACATACACACGTTAAAAACAACACCAATCTTTTTCGTCGGGAGTTAAATATTCCACGATATTTCGGTAAATCAAAAACAATAAAATAATAGAGAATAAGACATTAAAATTGATTAAAAGTAATAATTAAAATGGAAGAATTTATAACAATAATATAATACAGTACATTTAATCTAACATAACGTTGAATAACAAAACGTAATAATATTTACAATTTAATTCGATTGTCACAAGTATAATTAATTAGAAATTAAATCAGGATAATTTTACAAAGTTATAACTTTTAAGGTTAGGTTTAATAACTGGGAGTTAAAGGAAACAATTTTATATAAGACCTTTCAACGATCCTAATAGAGCTTATACTGGGTGTCAGGGAAACGCTTCCGAAAACGAAGATAGGTTGAAACCTTTTTTCCCTGACACCCAGTATTTATGTAATAAACTAATAATATTTTTCTGTTCTTAGCCACACGATACTTCTTGCATCGCGTTTTGGTGACTAACGGCCAAAATTAATCTCCAATCTATCTACAATTTACCCTACTGGAGATAGAAATTTGACATATTTTGTATGGAGCTTATGTCAAATTCCTATCTCTAGTAGGGCAAATCGTGGATAGATTAGATATTAATTTTGGCCGTTAATGCGTTCGATCGTGATGTCAAAATAGCGCATTTTAGCGATTCCATCGATGTTGCATCGCTTTTAAGCGACTTACTGCGTTCGACCGCGGTATCAAAAACGCACGTTTTAGTGATACTATTGATGCTGCATCGCATTTTAGTGACATACTACATTCGATCGCGGTATCAAAACAGCGCGTTTTAGCGATTATATCGATGCTGTATCGACTGGTAGAGAGGTGAAAGTGAAGCGTACAGATGCTGCATCTAACTTCCAAAACTGAAGATCAAATATAAGGAGTTAAAAGTAGCGTCTAGCTTTTGAAAAGCGATCAAATCGCCGATACTAAAAGTATCGTGTGCCTTTAATGATTTTTATTATATTCAAATTAATTTAGTAAATTTTTAAACGTCGCATTTATAAATGTTTACTGCAATTTAATACCATTTAACAAAATTCATAGTGCCAATAAGATTTTTAAGCTTCAGCATAACCTTTTGGTCGCCTATTCGCACTAGTAAATTCATAGCAACGCCAACGGTTTTAAAACTATTTTGAACATACTACAATCAGTGTTGGATCCAGGAATTATTTTTGTGAAGATTGTTTTCGTCAAGCGTTACTTTATTGTAATGTTTATTACATCGACTATACATCCCAATAGACGCCTATTGTTGAATTTATTGCGTACAAATAATTCTGTCAACTGGCCGAGGTACAAACAGTATCCTTCCCGGTGGTACATTTTGTCGACAAAATCCCTTGAACGAATCCTGCTACATTACACGTAGCTACAACAGACATCTGTCGCCAGTGATGAGGCGTCTATGGACTGTATAGTCAATGGTTTATTATAAACTGAAATAAAAAGATTGATATTTTTTTTAGTACATTTTAAAACGGGGCGACCAAAGTTTTCAATAAATAAGCCTTAATTATTATCATGTTCCTAAAAATTTCTTCAATTAAATACGATTGGAATCATGTGTGGTTTCACTTAAATTTTAAATTCTATCATAAATTAGTTCATTTAGACTCGCTGGCTGATTTTATTTGTTCTTTTAGTCTCGAGATTTCTGCGCCCAGAGTGTCCATGTTTTCCTGGAAAAAATATGTTATTTTTACAACTGACTAACGGCCAAATCCTCAAACGAAACTCAATTTTAAGTCGCCTTTAAGTCTAATGCTGTCACTGTTACTCTGAGGAGTGAGTGTTATGAGATTGAGATACAAACTAATCTCAACGCTAAAGCGTTGTAACTATATTTTAAACGTTTTTTTTTACGAGACCAGTTCTGAATCATACCTTGAGCGTGATGTTCTTGAGCAACGTGTCCTCCAACACCGCTTGCAGACGCCTGTTCATCTCCAGAGATAATTCCGCAGTCAGACCACCCGGGTCTCCGCCCCAAACGGCCGCCATCGCTCCGCCGCCTAGCCTGGCTATTTCTTTCTGTAATTAAAGTTCTGGGAATTATGAATGTTACAATATTCTGTCATGACTTACGGTGGCGAGACGTGGACACTGACAATTGGGCTAGTCCACAAATTCAAAGTCGCTCAGCGAGCTATGCTTGCAGTTTCTTTGAAGGATAAAATCCGTAACGAGATTATCCGGAGAGGAACCGGAGTGACCGACATAGCTTGTAGGATCAGTAAGCTGAAGTGGCAGTAGGCTGGCCATGTCTGTCGAAGGACCGATGGCCGCTGGAGCAGACGAGTCCTCGAGTGGAGACCGCGAATCGGCAAACTCAGTGTAGGGCGCCCCCCGCCAGGTGGACCGACGACCTGAAGAACGTGGCTGGGGGGGACTGGATGCGGAAGGCAGAGGACCGAGTGTTGTGGCGCTACTTGGGAGAGGCCTATGTCTAGCAGTGGACTGCGATAGGCTGAGTCGATGACAAGATTCTCGATAAATAATTGGATTAATTTATTTATTCTGAACAGGACAGTGACAGGTCACAATTAAACAAAGTTAAAATATGCACAATTAATTTAAATAAAGCAAATGAAAATATCCCATCTCCCCATCTCTTCTCATAGGTGTCGTAAAAAGCGACTAAGGAGTTCACCAGAGGATGGGCAGCAGCGTTCTCTGAATATTTATTCAACCAACTGCGATCGCCAACCCGCCTGCCAAGCGTGACGATTATGGCATATCCCCCACTTTTAGGGGAGGCCTATGACCAGCAGTGGACGACTTTCGGCTGAAATGATGAAATGAAAATATGGTTTTTCAAAAGTTTGCGCCAAAAAGCAGAGTCACGTGACGTGTCGTCATTGTAATTGATAATAAAAATATTTCGTAAAAAGATCTTGATTAAATCTTTTACTAAATCACATTTTAGAACTTTTATTATAGAATTATTATAAATTCCATAAAACTCAATTATAAATTTAAAAAAAGTTCCAAGGACATATGTATAGTTTGATCCAAAAACGGCCAAGAAACATGAAAATTTTCAACTCAAAAAAGTTTCTAAAACACACATATAAAACTGGCATTAATGTAAATTATCTAACATTTACTGCCAGTAAAACTTTACTTAACTAAGTAAGTTGTTTACTGGGCAGTAAAGTTCTGGAGTGGCGACCGCGTACTGGAAGGCGCAGCGTGGGTAGGCCCCCACAAGGTGGACCAACGACCTGGTGAAGGTCGCGGGAATTCGCTGGATGCGGAAGGCACAGGACCGGTCGTTGTGGCGATGCTTGGAGGAGGCCTATGTCCAGCAGTGGACGTCTTTCGGCTGAAATGATGATGATGATGATGATCTAACATTTATCAAGGGGCATGTAATTTAATTAAATCAACGACGATTACCTTGGTCAGCTTCCGTTTAGGCTATAGCAGCATGGACAAGCAAAAGGAATTATATTTACAACATATAATTTTACAAGAGATATTTTTATTTCAAATAAACCTAATTACAGGCACTTTTGAAACGTCAAACTCTAGTTGCAAGGTTCCAAATTGTGGGTCCGTCGGCAAGAAACTCCATAATGGAATGCTAGATGCTAGAATTTTCAAATAAATATCGATTATTTAAAAGCATTTTAAGGGCTGACGCCAGATGCAAATTGTGGACTGAAAAGCACCCTCCACCTCCTGGTTTTATTACTCCACAGGAGAAGTTACCACCAGGACACGATATACAGTGGCCAGTGTGGAAGTCACTCAATCGTCTTCGCACCCAGGTTGGTCGCTGTAGACTTAATATGTGTGAATGGGGGTTTAGGGACCCTAGCCTTGCACACTGTGACTGCGGTGACCCAGAGCAATCCATGTCGCACTTGCTAACGTGTCCCTTGTGCCCGAACACCTGCACAAGAGATGATCTATTCGCCGCCACTGAACACGCCATTGTAGTGGCCACTTTTTATTCCAATCATATTTGAACCATTGACACGATAAGAAGAAGAAGGGCTGACGCTCACCAGCGACGCGGCGTGTCATGACACGTCAAAGGATGTTTAACAACTAAAATTATTTGGATTGAGGACTTGTGACGTAACTTATGAGGACCTTTTGTCCAGCAGCGGCTTACATATGTACCTTGTTGTCATAATTATGGCTGGCAAAAGCGGTTGTGGAAGGCCGAGGACCTGTGACGTAACTTATGAGGACCCTATGCCCAGCATTCGGCCGTCGGAAGACCAAGTGTTGTTGCACTACTTGGGAGGACTGTATGACCAGCAACATCTCTCTATCGCTCTAAGGTTTGCTGTAAGAAAACTCATTTTTGAGTTAAGCTCGCCGATGTACATAAGCTTTCCTATTGTAATATTAATGTGTATTTGTGTGTACAATAAAGTATCATAACCAGCAATTTATTTGGACACAATTTTTTATCCCACTCCTGATTTCTTTACTGATTGGTTTCTCGCTGGCATGTGCAAACAAGGAAGGCTAAGGACCAAGTGTTGTGGCGTAACTTGTGAGGACCTTATCCTTATTCCAGCAGCAGCCTACATACCTTGTTCACATATAGCTGACTGAAGCGATCGTGGAAGGTTTTCAAACCGGACATAAAAATCCAACTTGAGAGTGTCTTATATCTAGCAGTCTGTGGAGGAACGAGGTATCATATCCCTCCAACACAAAGGGAGGGTCCTCCGACCAGGCTAGGTCTGCGCCTGGCGGGCTATTGCCCAACGGTTGATGTTAGGCGCTTGTATAACTAAGTTGCGAGTTATATTCTGCTTGCGTGATTCAGGATTTGTGTCGTCATCATGTCAGTGTTAGTTCCGATGTAGCGCGATAGTTGTTTACTTTTTTTTTTATTCCCCTTTTTTACTGCAATCTGTCCCAAGAGGACAATAAGCTGTACTTTGGTCACTTCTCACAGTTCTCAGGCTTGCTGGGTATGCATCCACTGATGGACCCCTCATTAGGTTTCACTCATCGTTATTATGTCCTGAGGTTTTTTTTTTGCTTCAGTCTCCTAATAGGAGGTTTTCTTGACATCAGTAATTTTGCTAGATTGTTAGGGTGTGTTTGAGTAGCCTTTGTTAGTATCTTTTCGTTTGCTTGATTGCCTCTTCTTCAACTGTTGTCACTTTAAGATCTCTATGCAGTAGGTTATTGGTGACATACCAAGGAGCTTTTGTGATTAGTCTTAAGACTTTGGACTGAAATCTTTGCAATATACCTAAGTATGATTTTGAGGCTGTCCCCCAGAGCTGTATACCAATAGATGTCGCTACAAGTGTGCTACATACCTTGTTATCATCTCTCTGGCTGGAGCCCACGGCGCCGTTGGGCATCTCACACAGCAGATGTCTCAACAGCCGCGCCTTCCCCCTCAGTTCAGCCGTCAGCTGCTTCGCGTGTTCTTCCAAGAACTCGCATCGTTCAGAGCGTCTGGCGGCCGCTCGTTGGAGGGATACGATACGCTCGATTAAAGTTTGACGGTCTGGTTCGCGGACCTGGAAAATGTATGATGCAAATACACGCTGAATTTTTATCTTTTTGATATACAGACATAGTAAAAAATATAGACGAAATGCTACAAGCAATCATAGTGAAGCCAACAAAACGGTGCTCCTCCGTATATAAACCAGCGCACACACACACAAGCAACTCAAACCGTGCTCACCGCTCTCAGTACACATGTCGCTATGAACATGTTTCTTCTCCTGTATGTGGTCATTTTTAATTACTTTACCGTTGCTTATTATTTATATGTACCAGGCCCCTCAGAAAGTATTGCGAAAAAAAGTTTTTATATATGGGAGACTGGCCAGTTATAATGTTTTTCGAAAATATGATTATTTATAAGTAAAAATAAGTAAGTTCCAATTTCAAAATTTCCCTCCACATTTTTTGCGAGTTAATTCAAAGTATTGTGTCTCACTGAAATATGGATCTGAGCCGGGAACATTTTAGAGCTATGATTTTATACGATTTCAAGTGTCGCCTGAAACCGGATGAATCGTACGATAGACTTCAAATGGCATTCATGGATGAAGGCCCTTCCAAGGCAACCGTGTATCGTTGGTATAACGAATTCAAGCGCGGTCGACCAACTTTGGGGGATGACGAAAGAAGCGGTCGCCCTTTGACGGCTGTTACCGAAGAAAACGTGCTAGCAGTGAAAAATTTAATCCAAGACAATAGGCGAATTACATATCAGGAGATTCAACACATATTGAAGATTGGATCGGGAAGCGTTCACGAGATTCTACACAGCCATCTTCGCGTGAGGAGGATAGTATCACGCTGGGTGCCGCACAACCTCACCGATGCTCAGAAGCAGGCCCGGGTGGAATGGTGCCGTGATATGCTTAACAAATTTGAAGCAGGCTCGTCTCGGCGTGTTTACGACATCGTTACAGGTGATGAGTCCTGGATTTATCAATACGACCCAGAAACCAAGCGCCAGTCGACTGTTTGGGTGTTTCAAAATGAGCCAACGCCTACCAAAGTGAAGCGATCTAGAAGCGGGGGTAAGATTTTGATCGCTAGCTTTTTTAATTTGACTGGCCACTTGGTATCAATTCCCTTACGGGATCAAAGAAGCATTAATGCCGAATGGTATACTACCAAATGTTTGCCAGAAGTTTTCTCTGTTATAAGCAACAAGCGACCAAACACAGGGCTCCGCGGGCTACTGCTCCACCACGACAATGCACCTGCGCACACCGCACTCAAAACGAGGGACTTCCTGGACAGCACGCCAGTCAAACTCCTGGGTCACCCTCCTTACAGCCCTGATCTAGCACCGTGTGACTTCTTTTTATTCCCAAAAATAAAAAATCAGCTCAAAGGGATACAATTTTCGTCGCCGGAAGATGCGCTGGCTGCGTGCGAGCAGGCTGTAAACGAGGTGTCTGCGGCGGACTGGAAAAAGTGTTTTGAAAACTGGTTTAGGCGCATGAATCTTTGTATAGAGGCTGGTGGAAAGTACTTTGAAAAGATTTGATAAAAATATATGTACGTATATCATTCGAGCAGTTGTATTCCAAAATTAAATACAAATCTGATCAATTACAAAAGTCGCAAATGGCTGATAATACTAGTCGCGACGGGCAGGGTTCCATAGTTAAGCGGGAAAAACCTTTTCTAAAGTTACCGCGTTTAGAACTTTGTTCATTTAACGGAGGTAGTGAGTCTTGGCCAATTTTCTACGAAACCTTTAAGTCGGTCATTCACGAAAACCCCGATCTAACTGAAAGCGAAAAAATTCAATACCTAATCGGTAAATTAAAAGGCAAAGCCCTTAGCATTTGTCAGGGTATTTTACCTAATGCCGAAAACTACACGGTTATCTGGAATGCATTGTTAAATAAATACAATGACAAAAGATTATTGGCCGCTACGTATTTGGATAAAATAATTAATTTACCTAATGTGAAGGAAAATTCCCCCACTCAATTGGAGGATTTTATTGATAAATTTTCATCGCTTCATTCCGCGTTAAAACAAATAAATCTCGATAGTCTCGAAGACTTTTTATTTGTGCATATTGCGTGTAAAAAGGTGGGATTGGAAACGGTTAAATCATTCGAACTTAAATATGAGTCTAATAAAATCGCTACTTGCACGGATTTCATTAATTTCGTACGGAATCAATCCCATATTTTGCAACGCGCACATAATGTCGCGAGTACCTACTCAATAAATACGAAAGCGGGCGGTACTCAACCACGTAAAAATAATAATACGTCGTCTTCAGTAGGATCGGGAGCGCGTGCGTCGACGAATAATAATTACAACGTTAAAACATTTGTAAATGTGCAGGAGCACGGTAAATGTTTATGTTGTGGGAAGAGTGATCATTCTCAATTGCCCCAATGTCCAAAATTCCTGTCAATGATCCCTAATGATCGCTATAAATTAATAAAAACTAACAAATTGTGTGTGAATTGTTTAAATAGCAATCACTTAATCATAAATTGCAAAGATTCTAGTCGATGCGGCGAATGTAATCGCAGTCACAATAGTTTGCTTCACTTTCCGAATAGTAAGGTAGAAGCGGGAAATAATTCGGCCGCCGCCTGTCAAAATATCACTACCGCAGCCGTAGTAACGGGAGTGGGGGCCGCGCTCCGCGCGCCCGTGTCCGAGCCCGCCGCCGCCACCCGCGCCTCGGCCGCCGCTTCGTCTGCCGTGTCGCTATGTGCCGTCGGCGAGAGCGCAGCTGCGCCTACGGTAGCGAGTTCGAATCTCGCGTCTTCTGTCTTACTAGGCACCTTGCAATGTAATGTTGTAGATGCTGACGGAAATATTTTCGTGTTGCGTGCTCTTTTAGACAGTGCGTCTCAAAAAGATATTATTACGACTGAATGTTGCAAACGATTAAACTTAATATTACATGAGCCGCAGAGTAAATATGTGTCAGGTGTTGGTGACGTTACTAATCCTATTGAAGGAGTTACCTGCCTTACCATTCGGTCTCGCTTCGACGATTCGGTCAGGTTTACTATTCAGCCCGTGATCGTCAATCGTATCACCCATGAATTACCTACCGCGAAGATAGACATATCGCGTCTGGATTATTTAAATAACATTCCACTGGCGGATTGTAAGTACTTCACACCCGCGAATATTGACCTCATATTGGGGACGGAGGTGTTCTCTCGAATACTATGTCCGAATTCAATATCTCGCGCTGCTGGCGAACCCGTTGCGATTGAAACCTTATTAGGTTACGTAATAGTCGGACAGGCCCCGGTCGTTGACCCCGTGTGCAATATAGTTCGTTCGTATTGTACTACAGAGCAATCTTTGGAAAATTGCATGAATCGATTTTTCGAATTGGAAGAGGTACCTAATGTGCCTCATTTCCTAACTAAAGACGAACAGGCTTGCGAGCAATATTATTGTGACACCACCCGTCGAGAATCGAACGGACGTTACGTTGTCTCGCTGCCGTTTAAAAGCGATCCGTCCGCGTTGGGAGAATCAATGCGTGCGGCTGAGCGTAGATATTTAGCACTAGAGCGCCGGTTGTTATTAAATCCTGCGGTTAAGGAGGAATACGACAAGGTGTTTAAAGATTACTTGCAGAAAACCTACATGCGTCCTGTCGGTACTATTACTGAGGTCGGCAGTACTAATGACCAATACGTAATACCACATAAAGGCGTGGTCCGCCAAGATAAAAGTACGACGAAATTACGCGTAGTTTTAGATGCAAGTAGCAAAACTAGTACCGGGAAATCATTAAATGATATTTTACATACCGGCCCAAATTTGCAAAATGATTTATTTCAAATATTATTAAAATTTCGATTGTTACCAGTGGCAATAAGTGCTGACATTCGTCAAATGTATTTACGTGTTTTAATGGTTGAGAATGACACTAAATTCTTAAGGCTGTTGTATAGGTTCGATAGTACTGACCCTATAACGGTATTTGAGATGTCACGCGTTGCGTTTGGTTTGTGCTGCAGTACCTACCTAAGCATACGCACGGTGCGTCAACTCGCCGACGATGAGCGCGGGCGTTTTCCAAATGCTGCATCAGTAGCGGAAAAAGACCTGTATATGGATGACGTGGCTACTAGTTGTTCATCCGTAGCTGAGGGTGTCGAGCTCTCAAATCAGCTGATCGAATTATTTGCGGCTGGAGGGTTCGAGCTAGTAAAATTTTCTAGTAACTCACCCGAAGTGATGGCAGGTATTCCCGCGTCTCATCGTATCACCGAGGCGGTTGAATTCAGTCCGGACGATCACCTAAAAATACTTGGTTTGTTTTGGATACCGGCCGAAGACGTTTTCACATTTAGCGTTAATACACAGTCTCGCGAGTGCACTAAACGGAATATTCTCTCAACTATTGCCCGTTTATGGGACTTGATGGGATTCGTAGCCCCGGTAACCCTCATGTCAAAATTAATAATAAAATCCTTATGGGAAAATAATGTCGGATGGGACGAAATGCCTCATATAGTTTTGTTGTGGCGAACGATTGAATCGGAGCTACCACTGTTTCGAAATATTAAATTACCGCGGCACATAGGCGTGAGTGGCGATTGCGTTGTCACAATAGTGGGCTTCGCAGACGCTTCAGAGCGCGCTTATGGAGGTGTAGTATATTTACATGTGTATTTTCCAAATGAAAATCGTTCTGTATTTAATTTAGTATGCGCTAAATCACGAGTAGCGCCCGCTAAAACCGTAATTACTCTTGCGCGAATGGAGTTATGCGCTAATTTAATATTAGCTCGTTTAATGCATGTGGTCATTGACGCCTATGCTGGCCGATGTCAAATATCTAATATTTACGCGTTCACGGATAGTACGGTAGCACTTGCTTGGATTCATTCTTGTCCTAATAGATGGCAGACGTTTGTCGCTAATAGGATATCTAAAATTCAAAATGAATTAGATCCGCGACACTTCCATCATATTAGTGGCAAAGAAAATCCCGCGGATTGCCTTTCTAGAGGACTCACTCCTGCTCAATTACTCGAGCATCCACTCTGGTTCAATGGGCCTCCGTTCATAAAATTACCGGTTTCCGAATGGCCAGTGCATCGTTTTGATCCTTCCACCGTAGTAGACGTAGTACCGGAAGTAAAGGTCAGTGTCCTCGCCACTACTATTAGTACACATGAGACGGTGCCTGTATTCTATGAGCTCGCTACCAAAATGTCCTCGTGGTCTAGACTACTCCGAGTAGTTGTTTATGTACTCCGTTTTTTCGGAAAGCTACCTCGGAAATTTGCTGTTTCACACTTACGTATAGCTGAAGAGTATGTCATAAAAGACTTGCAAAAAATACATTTTGCTAGCGAGATCAAGAACGCCCTGTCACGAAATAAATTATCTCCAGCCTTCCTAAAGCTTAGTGCCTTTATGAAGGACGGTGTACTTCGAGTAGGCGGCCGTTTAAATAATGCGGATTTGGATTACGACAGCCAGCACCCATTGCTTCTCCCGCGTAAAGATCACGTGGTTAATTTACTAATAGATTATTATCACCAAAAATATTTACACACCGGTCCCCAACTTTTAATGTCATTATTGAGACAAAAGTATTGGATACTATCGGCTCGTAATATTGTTCGCAAGCGTGTGCAACAATGTAATACATGTTTCAAGGTTAATCCGCGAAACACAGCTCCCTTCATGGCTGACTTACCGGCTTGCAGAGTCCAAGAGGCTAAAGCGTTTTGCCACACCGGCATGGACTACGCGGGACCTCTACATATTGTGCCGTATCGTCGTCGCGGAGTTCACAGCATAAAGGCGTATTTATGTTTGTTTGTCTGTCTTGTCACTAAGGCAGTACACCTTGAATTAGCATCGGACTTGAGTACCGAATCATTCTTAAATGCATTAAAACGTTTTATATCGCGACGTGGTCCCGTGGCTGTTCTTTATTCGGACAACGGTACGAATTTTATTGGCGCGAAGTCGTATCTTGATTCAATGTATAAGTTATTAGATTCTGAGGAATATAAAGATCAGTTCGCTAACGTGGCGCGAGATAATCGTATTGAAATGAAATTTTTTCCTCCTCTGAGTCCTCACTTCAATGGGATGTCGGAAAGTAATGTCAAAAGTGTTAAAACTCATCTCAAAAAAAATAGTGGGAAATCAGTTGTTGACATTCGAGGAAATGATCACGGTCCTCGTTCAAATCGAGGCCATTCTCAATTCACGGCCGCTTTCTGTGTTGAGTAGTGACCCAGCAGAGCCACTGGCTTTGACTCCCTCACATTTTCTCGTAATGACGCCACTGAAATCTCTTCCTTCTGAAGATTTGTCAGATGGAAAAGTCGCTCTTCTCCAACGTAAACGTATGGTCGATCATCTAGTGCAGTCATTTTGGAAACGATGGAAAGTTGAATATTTAAATACTTTACAAGTCCGTAGTAAATGGCTGATTCATACTGATCCCATTCTAGTGGGCACTGTTGTTTTGTTAAAATCTGATAATAGTGCCTGTCTGGATTGGCCCTTGGGTGTAATCGAACGTACTTATCCTGGAAAAGATGGTGTTATCCGAACTGTAGATGTCCGTACTAAATCGGGAATCTACCGGAGACCTTTAGTGAAGGTTTTTCCTCTTCCTACACAATAACTAAAATAAAAATGTATACAGTCCACAAAAATATCGTAATTTAGATTAATTAGTTAATTTAATTTCTGTTTAAAGGCGTAAATGCCGAAAATAATGTAATTAAAATAGTTACATTTATAAACTTGTTAATTTTGAAGGATTTTATCCTGTCAAACTCGGGGGGATGTTTAGGCCGAATATAAGTAGGCAGATTTAGCTAGGTAAATGTTTATGCGAGTTAATTAGGAAGCACAGTGACAATATGTTCTTGTCTGTCCTTTCCGCACTCGTGCAAATTTCATATTTAACCTCGTTCTTACATCCCTCTCACCTCGTCGCGGAGCCTATCATTGCTCCAGATGCATCGTTTAGCCCCGCCCTCTCCTGTGGGTGCTAAAGACAGTACAGAAAAAATGGACGACAAGTGAAGTCGTACGCGCACGCCAATTAACATAATTGATTTGTGTTTTCGTGAAAATCTCTGATTGACTGTTATTAAAGTGTTCCTCAAGCTAGCTGAGTGTTTCTGTGAATTGTTCCAACGGTGAGGCCTCCCAACTACGAAAAAAGCAGCAAGACTTCGAAGAAGTGCCGCGTGCCGAAAAGGTGAGCTCCCAGAATTCCCTTATATTCCTCTTTCTTGTTGCTGTGCTTCAAAATACAAAATTATCATCTATCCTCGTGTAACTCCGAACCAGCGCGCATTCAGCTGGTTTGTACACGGAGGAGCAAGGATTAGTTGGCTTCACTATGATTGTTCGCAGGCGCAGCACTACGTCTATATTTTTTTAAATGTCTGTGTTTTGCAAACGAAAAAACATAGATCCTATATCGATTATAGAATCGATTGTAAATGTCAACTTGAATAATTTGATGAAAAAGATTATTTCATAAACCACGTTTTTAAAAAGAAAGCGAGATAATATTGCTTTGTCACCCAGTCCTGAGCTATGTTTAAAGTTCCAAGTCTCTAGCTTATCGGGAAGTTAGTTTAAAATCGATTTCAACATTTGTACCGAACAGACAGATTGAAAGCGAGTTAATAAAAATAGGTTCCATAACGACCAAAATTAATACCCTATCTATCCACGATTTGCCCTACTAGAGATAGAAATTTGACACAACTTGTATGGAGCTTATGTCGTAACTTGTGGGTAGTCCCTCTATTTGTTTTAGTAACATTTTTTGGTTTGTTGTTTGTGTCTTGTGATTGCTTTTGTGTGTGTCACTAATTTGTTTTTATTGTGTGTTGTATTTTAACTATGGACAAACGTCTGAAATAAATATTAAATTAATTAATTAATTATGTCAAATTCCTATCTCTAGTAGGGCAAATCGTAGATAGATTGGATATTAATTTTGGCTGTATGTGAAGATAAAATCCGTCAAATAATCTTTTTTTAAATGTAATTAATATTAATATTTGAGGGCCAACTTTGAAGATATTTGATCAAAGATAAACTGTAATTCTTAATCAATTAAATACAAAACCTAAACGACTGCTTTGAAGATATTGTTCAAAGTTGCAACAAGAAAAAATATGAAAAAGTGAATAATAATTACCACCCCACGCCATAGTCTATGAAATGAAGTCTTTAATACAAATACAAATTGGTGCGTTTATATAATCAACAACAAACTACAATAAGTAACTACTGATACCCCTAATATACTATATTGAACTTTAATTACAGGAAATAAGGGTGTGAAGAAATTCTACTACTATATTACTTCATGAAAATAATATAGAGAAATATGACATTTCTGACCTTAGGGAATATTTTAGCGAAAAGACTGGGATATTTTATCTGCAAAATTAAAATGTAATAATTACCATCTGTAAGCCTTACCGTAGTAGTTTGTTCCTGAGTTATGCGTGAAAATTAGTGGCAAATATAAGTCGCTTTATATACAACATGTTAATCTGTATTCACGCCATATTTAAGGAGGTGACTATACCACTGATACTGAACACGAATCAATAAAAACATCAATACCAAAATGTATTTATTTATTTAAATACCTAATTGTAATCACACAAGTTCCCTCCGTGTGTCAAAAAAAATTGTAGATATTTCCACCCTTTGACAATGCCACCGATGACTCATTTTCAGAGTCGTTCGGGATTTATTCTCAAAACATCGCTATGTTTCTGAGTGAAACTTTGGGAATTAAATAATCATAGAATTTTTCAAGTATTTTTAGAAGACTAAGCACATTATTGTGCGTGTGTGTTGCCAGTAATTACTTACGGTACTGAAACGTGGTCGCTCACAATGGGCCTGATAAGAAGGCTCAAAGTCACTCAAAGGGCAATGGAGAAGGCTATGCTCGGAGTGTCCCTGCGTGATCGAATCAGAAATGAGAAGATTCGCAGGAGAACGAATGTAACCGACATAGCCCGAAGAATTGCCAAACTTAAGTGGCAGTGGGCGGGGCACATTGCTCGCAGAACGGATGGCCGATGGGGCAGTAAAGTTCTGGAGTGGCGACCGCGTACTGGAAGGTGCAGCGTGGGTAGGCCCCCCACAAGGTGAACCGACGACCTGGTGAAGGTCGCGGGAATCCGCTGGATGCGGAAGGCGCAGGACCGGTCGTTGTGGCGATGCTTGGGGGAGGCCTATATCCAGCAGTGGACGTCTTTCGGCTGAAATGATGATGATGAAGCACATTATTTATCATTTGCTCTAGAAATATGGCGCGGTTACAACTCAACATCTTGTATATTTTTAAACGCCTAAATAACAAAGTTGGAAACCTGAAAGGATCGCAAGACAGAGCGTCACTGTGTGAACGAGGGACATATTTAAGAATATGCTAGAATGTGCGTACACATAAATAAAAATAATTGTTGATAAAATGTTCTACGATAAATCACACGTCATCCTCCGCGCCTTTTCTCAATTATATTGGGGTCGGCTTCCAGTCTAGCCAGATGCGGCTGAACATCAGTATTTTACACGGAGCGACTGCCATCAGACCCCGCAACCCAGTTACTGGGTATTACTGACATTCGGAGGTTAGACCAGTTGTCAGACTTTATGGCTTCTGATTACCCGTAACGACTGCCATAGATATACGTATGACAACCGGGACCGACAGCTTAACGTGCTCTCCGAGGCACGGAGGGGTCTCGTGGTGTAACGAAACGGTCACCCATCCACAGACTGACCGCGACAAATGCAGCTTAACCTTGCAGATCGTACAATCCGCGCAGTCGTTGCTTCGCTACGAGTTCCTCACACACATAAAATCACACGTACAGGAGAAAAATTGCTGGCACACGTTGACTGTCTAACGCTCGCCGCACATGTTTACACTTACATTGGTCAACACGTGCCATCAACGCTACCTATTGGTTATGTACACGTCAGGGGCGCCGCCTGGCGGCCCCAATATCAAACGTCTTTTTAAAATAGGTTATTGTTTATTACACCAAATTAAAATAATGTGAGTATAATGTAGGTTAATGTCAGAAATAAACAAGAGTTTCAAAGTGAGATGTATTTTTATATTCATCCTCATATCTTTATCCTCATCCTTCTGCCCTTATCCCAATTTATTTGGGGTCGGCGCAGCATGTCTTTTTCTTCCATACATCTCTATCAGCCGTCATCTCCGTGTTCACTTTCTTTTTACCCGACTGCGCCAGAAGGAGGGTTATGTTTTTCGAGTGTATGTATGTATGTATATTTCTTTGGCACGCTCTGTAGCCTAAACGGCTTGATGGATTTTAGTTTGAGAGGTGTCGTTAAATTCGTCTGAACCGTGAGAGTGACACTGGGTATATTAAAATTACAAAAATCAAAATGGCAGCTTTTTGGCGCCATATTAAATGGCTTCAAAAATTTTTTTTCCTTCGAAACCTATCGAGTGTGGTATCAAATTAAAGGGTTTAATAAATGCTTTACAAAAATATATACAACTTACATGTTTAAATGTAATTTGGAATGAGAAATGCTAAAAAACAACAAAATATTTAACGTTAAAAATGAATCAGCGCGGTACATGAAAAAACTAAAAAGTTTAAAATAAAAACCGGCCAAGAGCATGTCGGGCCATGCTCAGTATTATAGGGTTCCTTAAGTAGGTGTAATTACAAACGAATGAAATCGAATATTAATCATGGCTATGCTTTTTTAGTTTTTGCAATAATCGGCAGCATTCGCGACTCAGAGCGTGTTGTTAGTAGCGCCATCTAGCGATAAATTCAAGAAGCCAAATTGAAGAAGTGTGTTCAACATAACACAAAGTTACTTTTTGTAATTTTTTCAAATAGAAAGTAACTAAAGGAGCATTATTTGCTAAGATCATTTTTCTCTAAGGTCAATGACCTTTGAACTAGGACGTTTTAAGTATTTTTTTAGTTTTCTCTCTATAACTCAAAAAATTATAATCACATTATACTCGAAATAATTTTAAAAGAGAGTTTTTACAAAGGTCTATCAATGTGGAAGATTATAACTTTCTATGTTACATAGTTTAGAAATGGCAGGGGGGGGGACACATTGCAAGCCACTTTGGCGCGCTATATTTCGCAGATGGTACACCTGATAAAAAAGTGGTGCATGAAACATTACCTTCATTTTAGTAGACCTATTCATTGATACCCCACACAAGGGGGTGCAACGAAAAAAATTTTTTCATCTCCATTTCACATGTATGGACGCCACCCCTAAAATACGCAAAAACGATTTTTTTATTCTTTTAAAATTGAGATCTATGTGTAGACTATTTTTTAACAAAATTTCATTTACTTATGTTTATAACTGTAGAAGTTATTAAGCTGTAAAGGATTAGGACAGACGGACAGACGGACAGACGGACGGACATGACGAAACTATAAGGGTTCCTTGTAGGACTTCGGAACCCTAAAAAGTTAATTAACAAAACCAAAAAACCCGACTGCGTGTAAAAATAACTAAACAGACGTAAACAAGACTTGTGTAGGTAAGTCCACGAGAAAGTATCAAATCAACAGGCAGGCGGAGGCTACTTAGGCTATGAACTACTTATGTAATTCATGACCAAAAACACACGTAGCCTCCGACTGCGTGTTAATTTGATACTTTCACATGGACTTACCTACACAAGTCTTGTTTACATCTTTTTAGTTATTTTTACATGCAGTCGGGTTTTTTGGTTTTGTTAATTAATTTTTTTATCATCCATATCATCTTTCACACAATCCATCCATCGTTTCTTTGGTCTACCTCTTTTCTTATAGCCATACACATTCATACACAAAACTTTTTTCATAACATGCTCCTCGTTTCTCCGCATCACATGTCCATACCATGACAATCTACTGCATCTCAACTTTTTCGTCACTGGCGCTACTTTCAAACTCCCTCTCACATACTCATTTCTTATCATATCCTCAACCTCATCATCATGACTTTATCCTCATCCCCATATCTTTATCCTCAATATGTATTTAATATTTCCTCGTCCGCGTCCTCATCAACCCAAGTTTCGCAAGTGATCAATTAAATTCGTGATAGGTATATGAATTAGAAAGTTTGAAAACAGATAAATAGAACATGAAAAAAAAACAAAATACTTCAGAGTACAGAGTACTTCCCAAGTGATTTTGATTGATTGATTAACTAAACGAGGCCGTTAATTGCTATTTCGGCCGAGACTTGTATAGTACTTTTCTCTCATTTGCGAGGAAACACAACACAAATTAATTCAACAGTATCTCATTTTCATTCACGCCAATACGCGCGCGCGGTTCTTGTTCTTTTTTCAAAGTTTTGAATAAAAAAAAATGCCCATTAAGCCTGTATAATGATAAATATTTTGTACCTCAAAACACCTAATTTATGTAAGTGTGTACTTAAAAACCTCGGTAGCATAATTTAAAAAATAAAAAGTGTCCAGCAATTTATATTATTGTCCTGTTGGATATTACCGGCCTGTTATTTCGTTGCGTACGGAAAAGAGCCGATTGTTGTATTCTTTTTTTTGAATAATTAACCAATTTCCGAGCAAGTGGGACAAAAAAAAAAATTCTTTCTTTATAAATAAATAAATAATCATGTTTTGTAAAACATAATGTTTGTGTACCTGTATGTCAGAATTTGATTATCACTTGCTTTAACGGTGAAGGAAAACATTGTGAGGAAACCTACACACCTGAGAGTGCTCCATACAGTTCTCGATGGTGTGTGTAGTCTGCCAACCCACACCAGGCCAGCGTGGTGGACTAAGGCTGTAGTCTTCTCGTACTGAGAAGAGGCCCGTGCCCAGCAGTAGGACAGTAATGGGCTGGTTATGTATATGTATGTATATACCTGTATGTCTGGCAACGCGTCGATATGTCCGTTTTGTAGTCGCTCCTCGTGCGGAGCACTCTCACCGCTGCTTAGTGATGACACGGAACCTGCACAACAATATCATCGTTCGGCTTTATTGTTGCCACGATCAAAGTAACGTCCAAGTAGTCATCAAAGTTCACTTTGATCGTGTCAACGCGGGTTTGTTGTTGCCACGATCAAAGTAACGTCCAAGTAGTCATCAAAGTTCACTTTGATCGTGTCGACGCGGGTTTGTTGTTGCCACGATCAAAGTAACGTCCAAGTAGTCATCAAAGTTCACTTTGATCGTGTCAACGCGGGTTTGTTGTTGCCACGATCAAAGTAACGTCCAAGTAGTCATCAAAGTTCACTTTGATCGTGTCGACGCGGGTTTGTTGTTGCCACGATCAAAGTAACGTCCAAGTAGTCATCAAAGTTCACTTTGATCGTATCAACGCGGCTTTATTGTTGCCACGATCAAAGTAACGTCCGAGTAGTCATCAAAGTTCACTTTGATCGTGTCAAAGCGGCTTTATTGTTGCCACGATCAAAGTAACGTCCGAGTAGTCATCAAAGTTCACTTTGATCGTGTCGACGCGGGTTTGTTGTTGCCACGATCAAAGTAACGTCCAAGTAGTCATCAAAGTTCACTTTGATCGTGTCAACGCGGCTTTATTGTTGCCACGATCAAAGTAACGTCCGAGTAGTCATCAAAGTTCACTTTGATCGTGTCGACGCGGGTTTGTTGTTGCCACGATCAAAGTAACGTCCAAGTAGTCATCAAAGTTCACTTAGATCGTGTCAACGCGGGTTTGTTGTTGCCACGATCAAAGTAACGTCCAAGTAGTCATCAAAGTTCACTTTGATCGTGTCAACGCGGGTTTGTTGTTGCCACGATCAAAGTAACGTCCGAGTAGTCATCAAAGTTCACTTTGATCGTATCGACGCAGTTGTATTGTTCCCACGATCAAAGTAACGACCAAGAAGTCGTCAAAGTTCACTTTAAACGTGTCGACGCAGCTGTATTGTTGCCACGATCAAAGTAACATCCGAGTAGGCATCAAAGTTCACTTTGTCAAAGCGGACTTTGATCGTGTCAACGCGGCATTATTGTTGCCACGATCAAAGTAACGTCCAAATAATATCAAAGTTCACTTTGTCAAAGCGGTGTTTGATCGTAACGGCTTATCAGTACCTACAATGAATCATGAGTGAGAGTACCCACCTGTCCTAGTAGAGGGCGCTAGTTGTTGCGGTAGTTTTGCTTCTAACTGTTCGCATCGCTTCATAGCTCTTTGAAGTTCACGGTTTAACTCCTGCAAACAAATACGTATAGTTAATCCATATTGCTTAATTAGTTAAGAAATAATATTATTTTTCTGCCTGCCTCGTTGGTCTAGTGGTCGCAAGCGCGACTGCTGATCGTGGGGTCCTGGGTTCGATTCCCGGGTCGGGTAAAGTGTTATTGGGTTTTTTCTTTGGGAAATCTCAGTAGCAGCCCGGAGTCTGGATTTGTTCCCGGTTGATGGCAATAGGCTCGCCCCCTATTGCATGGGACTATAACATAACTGGCGAAATGTGGGTGTATTATACACCTCTGCCTACCCCTTCGGGGAAATACAGGCGTGATGTTATGTTATGTTGTTATTATTTTTCTTATTATTTTAATGGATATGATGAAGATCAAGAACGATCTTCATCATATCGTACGGGTGCCGGTGAAATTACAATCACATGAGACTTTCCATCTTCATGTCTTAGTTTGGCGAACCGACTTGCGGTACCATTTAGGTAACAGCCTAGGTGGTATTGCAGTTGATATGGGCAAAGTTAACCGCTTAACATCAGGTGGGCCTTTAGCCCGTTTCGCCATCACATACTATAAAAAAAAGAAAAATAAAAGTTTATTTAAGATAATAAAAATATTATTTTCTAAATAATTTTATGGAATTTTATAAAAGAATAAGTTACTTTTATGGCACTGGAATGTTTCTTCTTGAGCACGCCGTTCTCTCCCTTCTCCCACTCAAGCTTTTTACTAGCTTCTGAGAGTTCTTCTGTTAACTCCGCTACCTGCAGGGAATGAAGAATATTTCACTATGATATGTATCTCGATTTTTAAATAATGGTGAATGCTACCGGGTAGACCAAGAAATGCAAAATAATTTGCGTTTTTTTCTAAACGCATGTCTTGTTTACGTCGTATATCGATCGAAATATGATTCGCTGCAATAATAATAATGTATGAACAACTTTTACTATGGGACCAAACCTGAAAAACGCGAAAAAAATATCTGTTGACTGTTGTTCCGTACATTTTTGTTCACATAAATCGGCATAATGTAGGGAATGCTTGTTTTTTTTTTCGTGATTTCAGGGTTTCTCCATAATACAAGTTGTTCATACTGAAGACTAAAATGACCCCTTAAGAGGACACTCCCAAAACGTAATTCCCACCGTCGCACTCCCCTTACACTCCGCAACTGCGGGCCGCATTCGTCAATCCTATTCGAGTTGCAATAGAACTCATTTTCGAGAAAAGCGTTCTCACGCGTTTCACCACGTAAGTAAATGACGTAAGTCTCCAAACAGTTTTCGCTTTATTACAAGAATACTAAACAATCTTTACAAATTTCCTCTAGCCAGTATTTAATAAACTTTATTATCTTTCTATCTGCATAAATTTTATATAGCTAACTTAAATAATAAAGGAGAAATATTTGAAAAATCTCTAAAAACGCATGATTTTGAAAAAATAAAAGTATCGATCAAAAATCAACCAATTACGTAACTGTCTAGTCAAACGATAGATAAATGTTGACAAAAAACTTTAAATTTGACATTCATCACGCATGTGTTCGACTCAACATATGTTTTCAAAAAGTCACCTAATTTGGGAGCCCAGCCTTGAGAGGTTTTTAGTTATTTCAGTAACACGTTGTATGAAGCTCTACAAGCTCGATAATATTTATTTACTATCAAATTTGATAGTAAATAAATATTATCGAGCTTGTAGAGCTTCAGCTTGAGCTTTTTTACAGTGACGCGGACGTTTTGATATCGAATCTATAATTATAGATGAAAAAATCTAAAATGATGTTCAAACACCACATGTGTGTCTCCGCTGCGGAGCTCCGCGCGGAAGGTTCGCAGTTAAATCCGCACTGCTCTGAAACCAGCCTAATAAATTCAAGGGTCAGTCTTTTTGTCTGTCTTTGGGAGCGTTCAAGTATTACGTAACGAATTGGGGGGGGGGATATTCTGAAATGTTACGATGCGTTACAGGGGTGGGAGGGGCTGTTTGAACTACGCGTTACGTAACATTGTTTTAACCCTTCAGATCGACATTTCAAATGTTAATAAATAATATTAACGCGATTAAAACAATAAACAACAACAACATAACATCACGCCTGTATTTCCCCGAAGGGGTAGACAGAGGTGTAATAATACACCCACATTTCGCCAATTAAAACAATAAAATAGGTATATATAGCGACTTTCCGGTACTTTACGCCACATAATTGTGACTTTCAAGTAAAAATGGTCACTTGGCGGTGGTTACGTAACGTTTTACTAGGGGGAAGGGGGGTAAAGAAATCTTTACGGCACGTTAAAGACCCCCCTTGGGTCTATTTTACTAGGAGGGGGTAAAGAAAAACGTTACGGTGCGTTACATGGGGGGAGGGGGGGGGGAAGTAAAAAATCACCAATAATTACGTTACGTTATACTTGAACGCTCCCTAACGTAAAGAACACATACCTTCCTAGCCAGCACCCTGTTCTCCTTATTCCTCCTGTCCGTCTCCTCAGCTAAGGCGGCATGTAACCTCGTACAGTTGCTCTCAAGAGTCACTATCCGCTCCCGCAGCGATGAGTTGTCAACGCTGAGCGCTCGCGCCTATAATGTTAACTTACGAGTGAATGTCATCGGTAGTCGGCATGGGTAACTCCGGACACAACTATATCTTCGGAAATAGGAGTTAGACTTATTTAAATTGTAACGTGGAAGTCAATAAAGTATTTATACAGGATAAATTTTTAATGAGTGCGGATAATTTGCATAGCGGTTCAGTATCTGTACCATATCGCAAACACATTGTTAAAGTTTACTTTAAAACAAAATAAAAATATGGCTTTGTATGGCGTACGCTACAAATATTCTGAGTGTCCCATACAAAGTCGACATTTTATTTTGTTTTAAAGTAAATTTTAGTAATGTGTTTGCGATAAGGAATAGATACTGAACCGCTATGCAAATTATCCGCACTCATTAAAAATTTATCCTGTATACAGGGCGTCCCACGGATATGCCACATGGAGGGAAAGTACCTTGAATATTGTAGATGAAACATTTTACTGAAAGAATACATTATTTGAATTTAAAAAACAATTTAAACTGCATTCATAGATATTTAAATAATTACATGGTTGAACCGGAAATCGAACCCGTTACATGAGAAAAATAATCAGCCTGTAGCTTTATCATACCGATCGGCGATTGAAAGGCTTCATCATAAGGATAATTTTTTGCTAAATAACATAGTGTCACAAATAAAAGGAAGACCATGAATTTTAACATTTGATGTGAAATTTTGATGCGAAATAATCAAAAGAGTGCGACTTTGTATTCAACAGGAAGGGACTCATTTTGAGCATTTGATAAATTTTGATGCGAAATAATCAAAAGAGTGCGACTTTGTATTCAACAGGAAGGGACTCATTATGAGCATTTGATAAATTTTGATGCGAAATAATCAAAAGAGTGCGACTTTGTATTCAACAGGAAGGGACTCATTTTGAGCATTTGATAAATTTTGATGCGAAATAATCAAAAGAGTGCGACTTTGTATTCAACAGGAAGGGACTCATTTTGAGCATTTGATAAATTTTGATGCGAAATAATCAAAAGAGTGCGACTTTGTATTCAACAGGAAGGGACTCATTTTGAGCATTTGATAAATTTTGATGCGAAATAATCAAAAGAGTGCGACTTTGTATTCAACAGGAAGGGACTCATTTTGAGCATTTGATAAATTTTCCCAAAGCGGATATGTATCACTCCTTCACTTTAAAAATAAATAAACATATCCTATATCCGAGTAACTCCGACGCCCGACATTTGACACTGACGACTACGGTATGGAACGAAAAACCAAGTTTATATAATCATTGTACATCATAATACTTGATTTTTAAATACGCATTCTTTCGGCTGAAATGATGATACCGTAAATATTTTTTGCGGTAGACAAAATGCATGGAGCAACGGAGTTATTTTTGGAATATTTTTATTGATTTATTTTATTACAGTAATAACTGATAACACCCTTGTTTTCCCAGACGGTAAAACAGTCACCCAGTATAGTTACACAACGATTTCTCACTTTCTTTCTGTCATCAGTAATATGACATTCGTAAGAAGAAGACAAAGCATTATGTAACTATAGAACCGCCATACAACGTTTATTATTAAGGGGGTAACAATATACACACATACCTCAGCCTCATACCGGCTAGCGGCGGCACTCACTAACACATGATTAGCTGTTAGCTTGGCCGCGTGTTCTAAGGCGGATGCTTCTCTTCGGCCGCATGTTTCGGCGACTGCTCGTTCTACGCTTAATGATTCTTCTGCTTGTGCCGCTCGTTCAGTTTCTCTGTTACAAAAAGAGGCTTTCTTATGACGGGATACAGTTATTTTGCACCTTTTGCACTCTTCGGTTCATGTCCCTTTAGAGAGCACGTTAAGCCGTCAGTCACGGTCGTCTTCGTGGAATACTTTTAACATACGATTCACGTAATAAAAAAGACTGAAAGTTGATATTTTTTTTGCTTAATAGGAAGCCTAGGAAGGTGACATTCGTTTCGCGTCATAGAAAGCTTGAAAGTGGACATTCGTTTCATGTAAAATAAATCTTGAAGTGGACATTTGTTTTGCTTAATAGGAAGCCTGAAAGTGGAAATTCGTTTCGCGTTCTAAAAAGCTTGAAAGTGGGCATTCGTTTCGCGTAATAGGAAGCTTGAAAGTGGACATTTGTTTCATGTAAAATAAATCTTGAAGTGGACATTTGTTTTGCTTAATAGGAAGCCTGAAAGTGGAAATTCGTTTCGCGTCATAGAAAGCTTGAAAGTGGACATTCGTTTCGCGTAATAGGAAGCTTGGAAGTGGACATTTGTTTCATGTAAAATAAATCTTGAAGTGGACATTTGTTTTGCTTAATAGGAAGCCTGAAAGTGGAAATTCGTTTCGCGTCATAGAAAGCTTGAAAGTGGACATTCGTTTCGCGTAATAGGAAGCTTGGAAGTGGACATTTGTTTCATGTAAAATAAATCTTGAAGTGGACATTTGTTTTGCTTAATAGGAAGCCTGAAAGTGGAAATTCGTTTCGCGTCAGAGAAAGCTTGAAAGTGGACATTCGATTTGCGTGATAGGAAGCTTGAAAGTGGACATTTGTTTCATGTAAAATAAATCTTGAAGTGGACATTTGTTTTGCTTAATAGGAAGCCTGAAAGTGGAAATTCGTTTCGCGTCAGAGAAAGCTTGATAGTAGATATTCGATTTGCGTAATAGGAAACCTGATAGTAGACATTCGATTTGCGTAATAGGAACCCTGAAAGAAGACATTCGATTTGTATAAAATGAAATCGAATAGCGTACACAAGGCATGCATATAACGAGGGAATATATTTCAAGAATAGATTTTAATTGCAACTTTAATTATTTACCGTTGTAACTGTGCGCTCAGAGTGTCCGCTAGAGCTGCCTTAGCTCGCAAAGCTGCTAACTCAGCCGCTTCTTCTTCTAGACGAAGATTACTCTCCTTTAATTGTTCCACCTGACAAATTAAGAATATTAATATATGGTCATTATTCTACTTCCTAATAATATTATTAACATGAAGGTTTGCGAGTATGTATGTATGTTTGTTACGCTTTCACGCAAAACACTACTGTATGGATTTTAATGAAATTTGGCATACAGATAGAACATAACCAGGATTAACATATATATTACTTTTTAATTAATTAATAATAAATTGCCTAATTTATAAAAAATCAGTGATTGATTATTGAAGTAATAATAATTCATTTATTTATTTAAGCAGTGATAGCCTAGTGGTTGAACGCTTGCCTTCCATGCACCTGACTTTTCGAATTCATGTGCGGTTTTATATTCGATTATTACTTGCTTTAACGGTGAAGGAAAACATCGTGAGGAAACCTGCACACCAGAGAGTGCTCCATACAGTTCTCAATGGTGTGTGTAGTCTGCCAACCCGCACTAGACCAGCGTGGTGGACTAAGGCTGTAGTCTTCTCGTACTGAGATGAGGCCCGTGCCCAGCAGTGGGACAGTAATGGGCTGGTTATGTTTATTTATTAGTAATTGTAATTCTAAATGTCTTACTGTAGGTAATTATAATAATTTATATGGGTGTATGTGTATGACGTTAAACTTATGCTCTGCCTTGAAATAAAGATTTGTTTTATCCCGGGAAAATATACAGTTCCCGAGGGATGCACGTGTACTGTGATAAGCCGAATTACACGCGGGCGCAGCCGCGGGCATAAGCTAGTCCACAGGAATAGATAGAATGGCCATGTGAGCAGGGCGCGCGTGGCAGCACCATCCACCATAGTGCAGGATATTTCAAAGCCTTTCTCAGCACGCCTTATGACTTGTTTCTATAAATACTGTAACAAAAACCCGCAAAAATGCCTTATTGTGCTATTTCTAACTGCAGAAATAAAAGCTGTAAAGTGCATTTGATTAAAATTTATTTTTAAAAAACAATGACGTCAAAATGTAAGGCGTAGTTTGTTCGGAAAGTTGCCACGGATGAATCGCAAGTAAAATTGTGATTACAACCATTCTCTCTATTTCTGTGAGCTAGTCTATCATATTTCACGAGCGTTGAGCGTTTACACAGAGAAATCGAGTGAAATTCGTGGATAAAAAATTCAGAGCGACTCGAGCTAAATCACTTCAGCTAGTTAAGAGGACGCTCCCAAAACATAATTCCCACCCTCGCACTCCCCTTACACCCCGCAACTGCGAGCCGCCATCGTCAATTTTATGCGAGTTGCAATAGAACTCATTTTCGAGAAAATCATTCGCGCGCTTTTTACCACGGAAGTAAATGACGTAAGTCCCAAAACAATTTTCATTTTATTACAAGGATACTAAACAATCTATAAAAATTTCCTCAAACCAGTATTTCATCATCATCATCATCATTTCAGCCGAAAGACATCCACTGCTGGACATAGGCCTCCCCCAAGCATCGCCACAACGACCGGTCCTGTGCCTTCCGCATCCAGCGGATTCCCGCGACCTTCACCAGGTCGTCGGTCCACCTTGTGGGGGGTCTACCCACGCTGCGCCTTCCAGTACGCGGTCGCCACTCCAGAACTTTACTGCCCCATCGGCCATCCGTTCTGCGAGCAATGTGCCCCGCCCACTGCCACTTAAGTTTGGCAATTCTTCGGGCTATGTCGGTTACTTTCGTTCTCCTGCGAATCTCCTCATTTCTGATTCGATCACGCAGGAACACTCCGAGCATAGCCCTCTCCATTGCCCTTTGAGTGACTTTGAGCCTTCTTATCAGGCCCATTGTGAGCGACCACGTTTCAGTACCGTAAGTAATTACTGGCAACACACACTGGTCAAAGACTTTCGTCTTGAGACACTGCGGTATTTTGGACGAGAAGATATTGCGTAGCTTCCCGAACGCTGCCCAACCGAGTCGGATTCGACGATTGACCTCTTTCTCGAAGTTGGACTTACCTAGCTGGACAGTTTGTCCTAGGTATACATAAACCAGTATTTAATGAACTTTATTACCTTCCTATCTGCTTAAATTGTATATACTTCACTTAAATTATGAAGGAGAAATATTCGAATAATCTCTAAAAACACATGATTTTGAAAAAATAAAAGCATCGAACAAAAATCAACCAATTATGTAACCATCTAGTCAAACGATAGATAAAGGTTCAAAAAAACATATATCTATATTTGACATTCATCAAGCATGTGTTCAACTCAGCATATGTTTTCAAAAAGTCACCTCATTTTGGGAGCCTAGCCTTAAAGGTTATTCGGGATGCTAAATGATTAGTATCAAAGGTCGAATGGTGTCAATATTGACATTTGGAGATCTAGATGTCATTTCATTTCATTTATTTATTCATTAACTATTTCAATTGTGTCTGAATATTTCATGTACATGTGTTCTATATAAGTCATATATGTTCTATCTTCTTTTGTGTACAATAAAGAGTATTTGTATTGTATTGTATTGTATTTCAGCAGGTACACGATAACAAAAATTATAATAATAACGTAAAACATTTGATACAATATTACTACACATCATAAAATACAATAGGTACATAATATAATCAAAAATACATGATTTCTTATTTAACACACCCTTTCCGTCTCTTGTGACGTCACTTACCTCAGACGTTGAGCGAGCGAGAGCGGCGCTAGCGACGTCTCTTTCTCGCGTGCAAGTATCCAATTGCTGAGCGGTGTATGTCAGTCGCCTTTCCAACTCGTCTCGTTCGTGACGACATAGGATTAATGTTGCTCTACTTTCTTTTAGTTCCGCTTCTGTTAACAAACATGGATCGTAACTAGAAGTGGGCATTTAATAGAAAAGCACTTAAAAAGTCTAATGAAAAAAAAAATGACGTGTGGCACTCGGAGACTGCCGCGGTAAAGCTATTTAATAACATTTTTTATGTAAATACAAAGAGGAGGTGCCCTAACGCCGAAACTCTAAGCAGGCATGAGTCACCAGATTGCGGGGCGAAGAGGGGGATTACGCATGCGCAGTAACGCCGATACAACCAATGCCACCTAGAGGCGATTTGCAGAACTAAAGAGACAAGCGTGATATTTCAAAAAGTCATTAGAAGTTCTGCTATTCATCGATAGATGGCAAAACTAAAAAGTATCACCGCTGTGCCGGTCGGAGTGGGGGGTGTTAGGTTATTTTCGTTACGGAATTTCTGGATTCGGTCTCCACGCTCAAGGCCTGCGATAGAAGCTATGCAATAGCTTAAAAACGTATAAGCACGCTTAGTGATTTAAGCAGATTTCGTTTAAACTTTTTCGTCAACCAAACTTATGCTTTCAATAGTACGATTGAAATG
The DNA here is from genome assembly GCA_949699075.1 of Asteroscopus sphinx. Classification (NCBI taxonomy): domain Eukaryota; kingdom Metazoa; phylum Arthropoda; class Insecta; order Lepidoptera; family Noctuidae; genus Asteroscopus; species Asteroscopus sphinx. The sequence continues at coordinate 5,827,954 of OX453030.1, read as the reverse complement.
TAACCTTATTTCTATACACATAAGACTGTATTGAATACACAATATTATGGCACTTACCTAATTGCTTGGCCCGGGCAGAATCTGTAGCATTGGCAGTAGCAGCTTCTTTTGCTGCTTCCAACTCAGTCACCTGTTGGGACAATTTCTCAGCGCGCTCGGAAGTCTCCTGTCGAAGGATATTATAGTAAAGTTATCATGGATGTAAATAGGGGGAGGCTAGGGGGTCCGGAATTTAATTCATCGGTCTAACTGGCACATATCTTCGCGAAACTTCACCAGTTCTCGCTCAGAGCTAACTCATGGAACTTTTAACAATGACCTCAAGTAGTGTTTATAATATACCTTATAATATGAGTCCATTTCTACGCGCAGTTTGCTGTGTCCATTTCAGTCGTCCGTCTCACTTGCGCATATCTTCGCTAAACTTCGCTAGTTCTCGCTAAGAGCTACCAACTCATGACACTTTTAACAGTTTTAACAATGACCTCAAGTAGTGTTTATAATATACCTTATAATATGCGTCCATTTCTACGCGCAGTTTGCCGTCTCCATTTCAGTCGTCCGTCTGACTCGCGCTTATCTTCGCAAAACTTCGCTAGTTCTCGCTAAGAGCTACCAACTCATGACACTTTTAACAATGACCTCAAGTAGTGTTTATAATATACCTTATAATATGAGTCCATTTCTACGCGCAGTTTGCTGTGTCCATTTCAGTGGTCCGTCTCACTTGCGCATATCTTCGCTAAACTTCGCTAGTTCTCGCTAAGAGCTACCAACTCATGACACTTTTAACAGTTTTAACAATGACCTCAAGTAGTGTTTATAATATACCTTATAATATGAGTCCATTTCTACGCGCAGTTTGCCGTCTCCATTTCAGTCGTCCGTCTGACTCGCGCTTATCTTCGCAAAACTTCGCTAGTTCTCGCTAAGAGCTACCAACTCATGACACTTTTAACAATGACCTCAAGTAGTGTTTGTAATATACCTTATAATATGCGTCCATTTCTACGCGCAGTTTGCCGTCTCCATTTCAGTCGTCCGTCTGACTCGCGCTTATCTTCGCAAAACTTCGCTAGTTCTCGCTAAGAGCTACCAACTCATGACACTTTTAACAATGACCTCAAGTAGTGTTTGTAATATACCTTATAATATGCGTCCATTTCTACGCGCAGTTTGCTGTCTCCATTTCAGTCGTCCGTCTGACTCGCGCATATCTTCGCAAATCTTCGCTAGTTCTCGCTAAGAGCTACGAACTCATGACACTTTTAAAAATGACCTCAAGTAGTGTTTATACCATACCTTGTAAGCGTCCATTTCTACGCGCAGTTTACTCTGTGTCCATTTCAGTCGTCCGTCTAACTCGCGCATATCTTCGCGAAACTTCGCCAATTCTCGCTCGTTGTTCATTAACTCGTGGCACTGTTAACAAAAGAATATTCTAGTATAAATAATGTTTCATGGACAGAAAAAGAACTTTAACCATTCAATGCAAAAGTGGTAATTGTTTCATGTTTTTCATGTATAGGGATGATTTTCGAAAGAAGTGCTTTCACTTAACAGGAATCACATAAGGTTCTTGACTAGAACCCTTACAGGGCACTGCAAACTGAACAAACATCTACACAGGATGGGCCTCACTGATACCACAGTCTAACTTCTGCAGATTTTGTCGCGAAAAGCATGAAACGCCCATTCATATCCTATGCGAATGTGATACAGTGCACCACATTAGCAATCAGCATCTTAGAGGCCACACAATCTCAGCTGATGAGATCAAATCCTTAAACCCCAAGCAATAGTCAACTATATGGCTGGCCTGCGAATTGGGGAGGTGCTGTAGTCTACTGTTAGAAGCTTACAATAGATCTTTTAGGTTGCAGTGACATAAGGGGCTTGCAGAGACCTTACCTGTTGCGGACGCAAGCCTGAACTTAATTAATGTAACTGAAAACTTGTGCTAACACAGCTGAAACGTTATGTACAAAGTAACAAGGGCATGAAATCTAGCTATAATCACACTATAGCTAGGTACAGATCATCAGCCAATCACAGTTTGATAAGTCATAAACCATGAACCAATCACAGGTCATAAGCCATACATAACTACAACTAGCTATGACTTGTAAAAATGTTGGAAGAACAGAGCAGCCGCAGGGCGCACTACGCGCCACTTGTGCCCCGCTGAATACTACTTAAGCGGGTGAATAAGCGGCATTTTGTGTGGAGGACTGCTCGTGGCCGCCACGCAGTCGAGTCGTGCCTCACTCGCGAGTGTGTTCCCGCCCGGACCGACGTAGTGCTCGCGCGAGCGCTGCCGCAGCTGCCCGGTATCAAATACCGAAGCGGTCGCGGAGGCCACGCATCCGACGATGCCCAGGCAGGGTGCTCGACCCCCTCCGGGGGACCCGGAGCCCCCCATCTACCCGACGAGAAGCATGCCAAGGATGGATCGGATGGCGACGGAGCCGGAGCTCCGTCATCGTTCGCCCAGCCCGGACCCTGTGCCTCCACGAGCGCAAGCTGCCGCACCAGCGGCGCCCGCTCTGCTGGCGAAGACGTCTCGCCAGCATGCGGTGCCTCACCACCAAACCACATTCCGTCCGGTACCAATGCAGGTACCGATACCCGCTGCGGCCGCGCGTCGCGCTAAACCCGCGCCCCCGCCCGCGCCTGCGTCTACATCCCGCGCCCCCCCTCGCCCTGCTCCACCGACGACTCGTGCGCCGGTGTCGAGCTCGGTGAGAGCGACGCGGCCCTCCACGACCGAGGCTGCTCCGCGGACACGTGTGCCTGCGTCGAGCAACCCGGCCCCGTTGGAGACTAAGAAGACCCCTCCCAGGAGGACCCCCCCGGAGCAGACCACGCGGATGAAGAGGCAACCGGCTGGAGCAGTCTTGCCCGCCGCGTACGCGTCACCCGCACCACCTCGCATCTCAGCCCGTGACTCACCGGCGATGCGGTCGGCGTGTTCGTCCCGTGTGGGATCGGACGCCTCCATATCGTCGTCAGGGTCGTTCGGACTATGTGGCGTGGCTTATGTTACGCCCATACGTGCCATGAGGGAAACCACACAGGACGAACCGAACATCACGTGTTCGCAGCCTGAACTTCCGCAGCTAGGCCTAGGCCAGCCGCCTCAAGATACGCTGGGCTTTGACTACGAGTTCAACTTGGAACCGAGAGCCCAGCGTAGACCAAGAAGCCCGGAAGAGGTCGCCGCTGAAGAGGCAAAGCGGCCCTGCATTGCTGCCTCGCAGCCGCAGCGCGACCCGCGCAGGCTGCGAACCACGCCGACCCCATCATACTCGGATATGACAACGCGCCCGTCTCCTACTGCCGCAGCCCCCGTGCAACCCACTGCCGTGCCCAGTGGTAGCGCAACAGCAGCAGAGCAGCAGAAGAAATCAAAGAAGCCACGCTACCCACCCTCAATTGTTGAGAAATTACCCAACTGGGCACAGCACTTCAGAGCGATCCGGGACAAGCTGGGCCGCCCGCCTTGTGCCCGTCCCTACCAGCAGGGAATACGCTTTGTCCCGGAGACAGAAGACGAATTCCGGCTGGTGCAGCAATACCTGACGGACCTCGAGAAGCGAGAGAATATCTCTTGGTTCTCGTACTCGCTCCCAGCGGAAAAGAGCCTGAAGGTGGCCATCACGGGGCTGCCGGCAGACACGGATCCGCAGGAAATAGAAGAAGAACTCCGCGCGCTTGGTTTTGAGCCGGAGTACGTGCGCCATATAAAGGCGCGCCATGGAAGACCCGGCTGCGTTTTCCACGCCATGCTCCGAAGGACGCCGGACTTTCGGAAGATCTACGACATCACGGTGCTGCTGTGCATGCGTGGTGTCAAAGTAGAGGCATGGCGCGGAAAGCGCGGACCCGCTCAGTGCCACAGATGCCAGTTGTTCCGACACAGCTCGCATCTGTGTCACCGCCCGCTCGCTTGCGTGCGGTGCGGCGGGGAACACACGTCGAAAGACTGCCCACGCCCAATCGAAGAGCCGCCAACCTGCGCAAATTGCGCGGGCCCACACACAGCCAACAATTTCAGGTGCCCCGTCTACCAGCGAGAGGCACGTAACAAGCGGGCGAGCACCGTCGCCAAGTCCACTGAGCACCGGCCACGCGCTCAGGCCGACCAAAGGCCCCAGCCGTGCGCCGACGAGACGCAGAGTGCGACACTTATGGCGGCGGCAAACGAGCCAAAAGTGCGCGGAGCCAACAAGGAATCTCAGGAGCGGAGGAGAAGGAAGCGCGGAGGGAAGAAGCGGAAGGCTCGCCCCACAGCTTCCGAAGCAGAGGAGCAGGAAACACAAGAAGCCCAGTGCGACCTTGCCCCCCCTCCCCCGCCGGATAAACTCAAGATCTCCACTGTTGCCACCACCGTGGAAGGAGGCGCCGTGAGGACTACATCGAACCTACCACCAAAAACGAACCCAATCGCCACCACGAGCGCCTCCCAAACAGGAACACAAGCGCCGCCAAAAAAGACCGAATCCGGAATGTCGCGCCAGCAGCAACACAACAGTGGAGCAGCACCGGCGGGACATGGAGTGCCCACAACGCCCGAGGAATACAAGAAGTATATCCTCGGGGCCGTTATCCGGGTCCTACAGGACGTCCTGCACGCCCTGATGGCTGGACAGGACCCGGTACCTGTCATTCTCGGTGGGATGGCCACGTTGTTTACAACCGGCTAAGCCACCGAGAGTGGCGGGACACGCAACTGCGGCCGCCAGCAAGGTCGCCCTCCTCCGCTCCCACCCACTGGATTGACGCCTGAGTAAGTCATAACATGGCTGACACGTGACTTATTCAAACACAGAGCACTTTACAAACATAACATGCATCCCAGTGTGCGACGTGTGCTAAGTTAATATAGGCACGGAGCGCACTAAACACAGACACACATAACTGTACATGCATCTATACTCACACGTAGAATGCGTGGGCGCGCATTCATACGTAAACATTGAGCAGTGCTACTCACAGTACAAACTGCTCAAACACATACAACGGCCTCTTAGCTCGAAACGTGATTGGCTAGTTTGATTGCGTCGAAAGCGGAGGTCAGCATCCCCCTGTAGCGGGCGCTCAAGTCGACGCCTAAGTCGCTGGTCGACTCCTGCTGGGCCTCCTCCGGGTAACCGGGGGTCTCACCCGGTAGAGTCTGACCGCCAAGGCGTCGTGAAGAAGCGCTCCCGTGAAAACGGTGAGCGCGGCGCTCCTACAGGAACACACATAGCAACTATTCACAAAGCTGTGTTGCCCGCCAGCCTTACGGTAGGCGGCGCACAGCCACTACGCTTGGACCGAGAGAAGTCCAACATAAGGACATGCCCGTATTTACGGGCAGAGATAGCAATCTCGGCAAAGGGAGTTATCCCGTCACCGATTCCTCGCGCCCCCTGGCGGGGGCGCCGAGAAGACTTGAAATGCATTTTGTGTGGGCAATATTTCATTCGATCGTCATTCGTTCTACGCTTCAGATCAAGACCTCAACCTATGAAGAACTGATCCTGACGTAAAGAATAACGTATTAGTCGCCTAGAACAGAGCTACGTAGGAACGAGTGTACTTTCAATTTTAATAAATACAACAAGTGGTCTTCGAACGAGATCATTTGTTGTGTTTTGCTGACGAAGACCAAGTTTTCTGGTCCTTCAGAAGCCGGATCGAAGAATCAATAGCAAGATTGAAGATTCAATAGCAAGATTCAAGATCCAAGACCAAGAACGAACACGGTGCGGGAGCTCAAGAACGTGAAGATCAAGTCAACGTTCGCGCCGGGAGCTCAAGAGGAAAGACCGTGTCTGCGAGCATCAGCTGGTGGTCTTCGAACGTAAAGATCGTCTAAAACGTGTCACTATTTCTTAGCGGGTGGACCGCGGCTGTGTCTCTGCCACCTAACGGTGTCAAACGGTGGAGGCCAGAGTTAACGCCGAACAAGGCGGTGTGGTATTGTGCGATACCACCGGTTCATCAAGAGCGCCTTTTTCAAGGCGCGAACCGAACCAGTACACTACGCCGGTAAGGTCGTGCGTGGTGTGGGGGCCGGACTGTAGGCACTGCTGACGGGTCCGGGTATTCCTACCGGCCCTGAGCACCCCACAGTGCGCACAATCCTCTGCTGGGTAGATCCCACCTGTCCAATCCTGCACGTATCCATCCCTGGCGGAGCATATCCTGGTTAAACCCGGGCCCTCCAAAAGGATTGATAGGGCTGTTAGGGGCGTCAAATGCCGAAGATGCCGACTACAAGAAGCCAAGCAGCTGAGGAGAGGACAGCAAGAGTGTACGAAGACCCCCCCGCGTCCCCGTCCGCACAAGCATCCGCGTCCGCGTCCGCACAAACCACTACCACGTCGCGCGCGCATGCCGAACCGAACCCCCGCGTGCCCGCGTTACCCGCACAAATAGACCCCAGCATAGCCGCAATAAGGTCACGCGCCGCCGCCGCCACCACCGCCGCCGCTGCGCCTGATACTAGAGAAGAGAGGAGATCGAGGGCGCCGTCCGTGCGCTCTCAGAGATCGACTGCCAGCGCTGTTGCCCGAATAAGATTAGCTGAATTCGAAGCCCAGGAACGTCTAGCCGAGATCCAGAGAAAAGAGCTGCAATTAGAAGCAGCACTTATCAAGAAAAGGCTAGCTTTGGACGTCGCCACTATACGGGAGGAGACTGACCGCGAAAGCGTCATCGCCCGTGAAACAATAGAAGTGGACAACCGAATCGCTGATTGGCTAAATAACACACAACCCAAAAGGGAAGAACGACCCCACATGACGTCATATGAAGACATGTCATCAGCGGTCCGCGTCTCGGCCCTGTGCGAACCACAGGGGGAACGTACCGAGCGCGCACCGCAGAACGAACGACGACGTATCGAACATGACGACAACGGAGCCACATTGTGTTACCAGCGCGAGAACGAAGGGCAACGATCACACCACTCTTTTTATAGATATGCGCCACCGCCGCAAGAACAAAGAGGAGTCACGATCGACACTCCGCGGCGCAACCGATCACCTACGCCCAATCCGAGACGAGACAGATCACCTACGCCAGCACGGTCCCGAGAACGAGGAATAGATAGTGTACGGCGAACTATACCTACAGTATATTTTAGCCTAATCATCACCTTACACAATTTACACAAATCGACCTTAATATCGAATCAGTACGTCATTAGACCGCAACGAACGTCGTCGCGCGTGCTCCCTCGCCCCTTTATCAATTTATTCTGTGTATACTGTCAAAATACGGTTTTAACAGAAATTAGCATTTATCATTCAGCATCAATCATAGAACTTCTACATGGTCCTTCGAGCAACAGAGCGGGACCTCGCGAGTTTTTGAAAGTCCTCCATCCGGAAGGAGAAGACTAGTGTCAAATCAGACCAGAAACTGGTGTAGGAACTCGTTCAGTGAATTACCAGCAGTGTGGGGACAGCAGTTCTCATCGAAGCAGTATCAAAAAGCATAACAGAGCAAGACGTCAGCAACAGCACGTCGCCATCAGCAAGGAAACAGTATCAACTGCAGATCTGTTTCCGCACACCATATCATACAGCAAACAGCCGTAAGCAACGGAGAATTCGAGTAAGATCTTTCCTTTTTTTACATTAACATAACCTTGATTTTAACAAATCATATCAACTAGCAAAATGGAAAGTCTTTACGATTCGCAGTGTGAGATTAGTGATGCAATGAAAAAATTAAAAATAAACCTGAAAAAGGATGGAGCCGATAGAAAAACAGCAGACTATTTCAAACGTCGTTTGGAATTACTGGAAAGCTATTGGCTAGATTATCAGAATAATCACATGAGGATCTGTGCGTATGGGGTCAAAGAACATCCATATTTTCAGAATTCCGAGCATGAAGTGATCAGTGCACTTTACATCAGCATTAAAACATTGATCCACGATCAGAGTTTAGAAGTAGCAGATAAAAATACTCCTCCAGCAACAATGAGGCGTGCTCAAGCAAGAATGGAGGAGCAACAACAAGAGCAAGCAGAACCAGGTCCAAGCACCAGAATAGTGATGGAGTCACGGGGTTCAACGAGCAAGTTAGATGACATGATCCGCAAGCAAGCGGCGAATATCAAGGCTTTCAAGAGAGCCGTTAGTAACGTTGTTCTGGATTCCATTAATGAAAAATGGGAGTTGGAAGATGCTCTCAAAACGTTACATTCAAAATGGAAACAGGTCGATATACTCCACTGGGAAATCGATGGCGAAATGTGTGGAGAAGATGAGGAATATGATCTGGTGTATAATGAGAATGAGAAAACATTTATCAGCCTCAAAAAATCCATTAACAAGAAACTCTGGTCGGTGTCGCACAGAGAGCAGAGCACTCCAAAAATGGATATTCCTGTATTTACAGGCAAATACCATCAGTGGTACTCATTCAAGGATTTATTTAATGAGGCTATACATAACAATCTTTCCTTGTCAAATGCACAAAAGATGCAATTTCTTAAAGGAAAATTGCGAGGCGAAGCAGAAAAAATCATTCAGCATCTTCCGATAAGCACAGACAACTATAACACATGTTGGGAACTGTTAAATCATCGGTACAATAATAAAAAACTGATTTTTTCGTCTATCATCAACACTTTATTAAGTTTACCTAGCATGCAGCAGCAATCTATAATTCAAATTAAAAAATTGCATGACGTCACACTAGAAAGCATTCACGCCATAAAAAATTTGGGTGTCGATATCAGCACATGGGATCCACTTTTAGTGCACTTACTGTCACAAAAGTTGGATAGCGAAACATTTGGGGACTACATTGAGTCCTTAAAGAATGCTAGAGAGTTACCAGTGTTACAAGAGTTTCTCAACTACTTAGAAAGCAAGTTTACAAGTCTAGAAACTTCACGAAGAAAGCAGGAGCATTCTACACAAAAATTCAATAACGATATCAAAAATTCTGGTACGAAAAATCAACATAGCAACTACAGTAATCAGCATAGTAACAACAATTTAAAGTCATTCTCTAAAGCATTACACGTGTCATCACCATTTAAATGTATTTTTTGCGGTCAACAACACGGCCTATAATATATGTGCAAAATTTTTTTAGAGTTGACTAATGAAAACAAGTTAAAAACAGTTGCGAAATTAAAACTATGCTTATTTGATCATAATGGACAGCAGTGCATTTCCACCAAACGTTGTCGCAAATGCGACGGAATGCACAATTCAATTTTGCATGACGCTTGTACAAAAACGAGGTCATCACCAGCGAACAACGCCGCTATAACGAACCTACATCAAAATAATGAAAATCCTAGCACATCTATTTCATAGGGAATGTCGCAGGGAATGACTTGAAAACTAATGAAGTAATGCTGGCAACAGCGTTGATCAAGGTCGTAGCTGTTGATGGATCACATCAGATTTTAAGAGCCTTGATAGACTCAGGCTCGCAAGTGTCTCTAATCAAAGAGGGTGCAGTGAAAAAATTAGGCTTGCAAAAATCACGATGCAATGGTGTCGTCATGGGCATCGGAGAGCAGCAAAACAATTGTAAAGGAAAGCTGACTATTCACTGTAAATCAAACTATAACGATTTTTCATTTAGTACGGACGTGCTTATTATGAATAGCTTACTTGGACACTTGCCTAGCAAATCATTTGATCAACCGAACTGGTCTCATATCGAAAATTTGAAGTTAGCAGATCCCGAATTTTACTCCAGCCGCCCGGTAGATCTATTACTGAGTGCCAATGTCCATGGTATCATATTGTTGTCAGGATTGATCAGAGGAGAGAATCCTTCCCAACCAGTAGTACAGCAAACTCAGCTGGGATGGATTATATACGGAGGTGGGGAAATGACGTCATATCGATGCAATGTCGTGTTGAACAACATTCAGGACATCCAGCGATTTTGGGAGATTGAAGATATTAACGAAGAGTCTGACTTATCATCAGAAGACCAGGAATGCGTTAATTATTATTTGTCAACCACAAAGCGACTAACAGATGGACGTTATGAAGTGAAACTACCTCTCAAATCAGATGTCAACGAGAAGTTGGGATCAACCAAAGAAATGGCCATAGCACAGTTCCAAAGCCTGGAACGAAAATTTTATAAGCAACCCAAATTAGCAGAGCAATATAAATTATTTATCCATGAATACCGAGCTTTAGGTCATATGGTACCGAGTCAATGTAACAACAATCAAACAATATCTTGTTACCTACCGCACCATGCAGTGCAACGAGCTGAATCAGTGACAACTAAGCTTCGTGTCGTATTCAACGCGTCCGCAAGGACGTCTAGTGGGTACAGTGTAAATGACTTGATGTTTAAAGGACCTAATTTGCAGCAAGATCTACAAGGATTAATTATCAAATGGCGTCAATATCGGTATGCGTACACAGCTGACATCGAAAAAATGTACAGACAAATTATGGTTAGCAAAACAGATCAGCAGTATCAGCAGATTGTATGGAGAGATTCACCAAATTAACCCATTAAAACATTTCAACTGACTACAGTCACCTATGGGACTAAGTCAGCACCCTTTTTAGCAATGATGACCTTGCGACAATTGGCGAAGGATGAGCAGCATACATATCCGGAAGCCTCCAAGGTCTTAGAAGAATCATTTTACGTAGATGACTTAATTCATGGTTCTCATTCTATAGAAAAAGGTCAGCAACTTATAACTGATTTAAATAAGTTATTAAAGTCAGGGGGGTTCACATTACGAAAATGGTCGGCAACTCATTCAGAACTCCTAGCAAATACTGACATCAACGAAAGCGACGGAGAAATGATATTTAATCTTAAATCCGAAAACACATCAAAAACATTGGGCTTACGTTGGAATTCGGAGGATGATCAATTTACTTTTAAATATAATTTAGCAAAACTAGACACAAAACTGACGAAGCGAATACTTTTGGCTGAAATATCAAAATTATTCGACCCTTTGGGGTGGATCACTCCTGTGTCAACTAAGCTCAAACTACTATTCCAAAAACTATGGATAGATATCAAGCACTGGGATGAAGAAGTTCCAGAAAGCATCAGCAAGGAATGGGATACATTACGAGCAGACATAGAAAACATTAATGAATGTAAAATCCCGCGATGGATTGGTTATCAACCAAATGACGTCATCGAACTGCACGGCTACTGTGACGCATCGAGAAAAGCTTATGCCGCAGTTATTTACGCGCGTATTATGAAACAAAATCAAACTTCGATAGTATTAGTTGTTGCCAAATCTCGATTAGTCCCGATTTCGAAAAGTGTATCCTTGCCGAGATTGGAGTTATCTGGAGCACATTTACTAGGAAGATTGATGAAAAAAGTGATCGACTGTTTGGGAGAGCAAAAAGTACGCGTGTTTGGGTGGACAGACTCGATGGTCGTCTTGGGCTGGTTGCAGGGTGATCCAGGGCGCTGGAAAACTTTCGTAGCGAACAGAACAAAAAGCATATCTGACGTAATTAAACCAGATTGCTGGCGCTACGTTAAGTCAGAAGAAAATCCAGCGGACGCAGCAAGTAGGGGTATCTTGGCCTCTCAATTAAAAAATCACAGTTTGTGGTGGCAAGGGCCACACTCATTGAAATCATTCGATGAAAATTCGGCACCGTCAAAACAAAAAGTTGTTACAACAGACCAAGAATTGAAAGCAAGACATAATCAGCAACAAGCAAATGTTACCACTCAAAATAGAGATTCGGAGAGCATTATCATGAAACTGTTAGAGAAACACAGTTCAATTTTAAAAATTATCAAAATTGTAGCATGGTTATTACGAGCTACAAAAACAATACAATTAACGAATAACGCAGCGTCAGCTAAACACAAGTCGTTGCCTTCATATCTCACATTACGTGAATTGCAGAATGCAAAATTATTAATTATTAAACATGTACAAAGAACAATATGTTTGGACGATATTGAACATTTAAAAAAGCATGATCAAATAAGCAGTAAGAGTAATCTATTAAGATTAAATCCATTTATCGATCGAGAGGGAATCTTACGGGTAGGTGGACGGTTGGGCAAAGCAAATATAGGTATGGAAATGAAGCATCCAGCGATAATTCCGCATAGCAGTCGTTTAACTATTTTGCTGATCAATCAGGCGCATCAACTTACCTACCATGGTGGACCCCGCTTGACACTGGCAAATCTCAGGCTGAAATATTGGATACTGGGTGGAAATAAAGCAGTAAAAAAGGAAGTTAGAAATTGCGTTCCTTGTAGGAAGCATACACCTAAGATGCAGCATCAGTTAATGGGAGATCTGCCAGAAGCCAGAAGCAATCCCGCCCACCCCTTCTACCATACTGGCGTAGATTACACCGGCTACGTTGAGGTCAAAAGCAATAAAGGACGTGGAATAAAAACAACAAAGGGCTATATAGCATTATTTGTGTGTATGGTGACGAGAGCTGTACATCTGGAGCTCGTGTCAGATTTGACCAGTTCCGCGTTCCTAGCTGCGCTACGTCGAATGGCAGCCAGAAGGGGGGCTCCGCGTCACATCTATAGTGACAACGGAACCAACTTTGTAGGGGCTAACCGAGTCCTGCAAGAACAATTTCATGACCTACAAAATATTTTTGATGTTAATTTACTAGCTGAATTGACAGATTTAAACATAGAATGGCATTTTAACGCCCCATCTTGGCCAAGTGCCGGAGGATTGTGGGAGAGAGCAGTTAGAAGCTTGAAACATCACCTCAAGAGAGTAGTTGGCGAGCAAAAGCTGACTTTTGAGGAATACACAACTATCTTAGCACAACTGGAGTCATGTTTGAACTCCAGACCCCTGTGTGCGTTATCAGAAGACATCGATGACCTGGAAGTCCTCACCCCGGCTCATTTCCTGAATGGAAGGCCTGGAATATCAATTATTGAAACGGAACAAGATGCACGCACTAGGTGGACTCTATCAGCAAAGATTTCGCATGATATATGGAAGAAATGGAAATCTGAATATTTAACACAGCTATCAGTGCGATCTAAATGGGTTAAAACTCAAGAAAACATGAAAGTTGGACAGTTAGTAACAATACAGGACGACAATCTGCCGACAGGTAAATGGATGATGGGTAGAGTGGTAGAACTGCATCCTGGTCAGGACGGTTTCGTTCGGGTCGTATCATTAAAAACTAAAAATGGAATCATAAAAAGACCTGTTGTGAAATTATCTGTATTACCGATTTCACCTAACAGCGAAGAAAAGGTTAGAATGGAAGAAGAAGAAGAAACAAAGCAAACAAGCAAACCAAGGTCAATGTTTGCATCAATAGCAATTTCCTTAATTTTTTTCATGTCATTGTTTACGACGTCTCAAGCAAGATTTAGCGTATCAACATTACCTAGCAATATTTCGCTATATTTTGATTCAATTGATAACATGCAGGTTGTCAGAGACAAGTGGACTCTCATAGTTTATTATAATATGTCTCCGTATTGGGATGGCATGACAACAACAACCAAATTTTTGAGTTATTTAGATAAAACATGTAGCACACTATCAGAAACAAGTCGGTGCAGTATGATATTACTCCAATTACAGCACGAGTACTCTGAACTGCAACATTACAACCGGCTATTGCTGAATCAGCATTTTGATGCGCACGCCAGACAGCGTCGCGGCCTTATCAACGGAGTAGGTTACGTAGCGAATGCCCTATTCGGCGTATTGGATCAAGGTTTCGCGGAACAGTATAAAAAGGATATTCAACTTATCCAACAAAACGAGCACCATCTTTCATACCTACTTAAAAACCAAACATCTATCGTCGAGGCTGAATACAATGTGCTGAAAAGGACTGAAAAAAATATACAAATTCAACACAAAACAATCAATAAGCATTTAAACGAGTTAGATCGAGCAACTAACACAATTAAAGAAAACGTGGAAAGGATAAGTGAAATTCAAGATTTTACTTTATCAGCATTAACAGCAGTCAATTTACTTCAAAATCTGAAAAGGATTCAGGATACTTTATTGGACACCATAACAGACGTTTATCATGGTAAATTTAACTCTCATTTATTGACACCAGATCAGCTAAAGAAAGAATTACAACTTATTTCGGGACAACTGAGAAAGGATGTGACCTTACCAGTCGAAAACATACAGTCTGACCTCAAATCAATTTATAGCATGCTGAGAGTCAAAGCAAGAGTAATGACAGACTATGTCATATTCGAAATAATATTCCCATTATCTAGTAGAGATAATTACAAGATTTACAAAATCTTGCAAGTTCCTCACCAAGTTGGAACTGACATGCTCAACGTTTCCCCGATTGCAGAGTTCGTAGCAATAAATTTAAGAAAAGATGCTTACTTAACAATATCATTTATGGAGCTTCAACTTTGTTTACACACCGAAAAGTCATATTTATGCCAAATCGATCAGCCAGTCAACTATCTTCCTATCGACGAGAAGTTTTGCAAAATCAATCATACTATCAATCAATGCATAGTCAGTAAGTCGCGGTGCAAGGACATGTGGATTAAGTTGAACGACCCGTCCAAGTATTTATATTTTTGTTGTAATACTTACTCATTAAGGATTATCTGTTCAGATCAAGCAACCTACAAGCAAGTGACTGGAGCCGGCATAATTAGTCTGGAATCTAAATGTATTATCAAAGGCAAGGACTTTGCTCTATACCCACACTCGCACTCAGGAAACACCATACAATCTAACCCTGACATAGAAACCCCACAGATCACAGAGCTCAATCATTTAATTAACATATCACTATCGCACTTCATGGAATCTGTGGATCCATTAAACAATACCCTAGAAGACATCGGAAAACAATTAAAACAACTGAAAACTGCTACAGCAAATACGTCAAATGATTTCGACTTGAATTTATCAACACATGACGTTCACCAGTACGCCATATGCTATGGTTTGCTTGGTGCAGCAATAATAGCAGCAGCAGCGTTCCTGTGGAGGAGGAGAAGGGCTTCCACCAGGGACCTTACCCGGATAGCAGTACCTACAGTGCCTACAGTAATGTTTGCGCGAAAGACCAGCACGGTTGAACAACAACCAAGTGACGTGGATCCTAGTGAAGTAAACAAAGTGAAGTTTACGCGAAAGCAGAGCATGGCTGACCGTCAGCCGAGTGAAGTGAAATTAGTAGCTAGCACTTATAGTTTAAATAGTAAACAAGTTAGAGCAACTTCCCCTATACCGAAAAATCGAAATAATTACAGGGAAGAAATCGTTTGATTTTAAAATGATTGTTTGTTTTCATTGTTTTTTGAAAAATTTGTAACATTTTCGCCCGGGAGCATGTACGGCGAACTATACCTACAGTATATTTTAGCCTAATCATCACCTTACACAATTTACACAAATCGACCTTAATATCGAATCAGTACGTCATTAGACCGCAACGAACGTCGTCGCGCGTGCTCCCTCGCCCCTTTATCAATTTATTCTGTGTATACTGTCAATATACGGTTTTAACAGAAATTAGCATTTATCATTCAGCATCAATCATAGAACTTCTACAGATAGATTAGCCGAGGTCTTAGAACGAATGGCCTTGAAACGCCCGCCGCCTAGACAAGCGCAAGAACTGCCTGTCTTCAACGGCGCGCCGAACGATGGCTACTATTCCAAGCAGCGATGCGAGATTCGACCAAAATGTATAGCTATACAAAAGCTGAGAACCTGGCGCGTCTCCGAACATGTGTACGAGGTGAAGCACGTGAAACAGTAGCAGCTTTATTGTGCACAGCTGCCGATCCCGCAATTATAATGCAGACGCTTGAACAGTATTACGGCCGCCCTGAGATCATCATTGATAAAACGCTGGACGAGTTAAGAAAGTTACCGCGACCCGGAACAACAGCCAGCGAACTGAACGCGTTTGCGATACGGCTTCAGAACATAGTCAGTGTACTCACTTGTATAGATGAAAAGGGGTACCTACAGAATCCTATGTTGGCCCGGCAAGTTACAGAAAAATTAAGTCCGCATATTAGAGCGAGATGGTGCGACTACGCAGAAGAGTATGGAAGTCGCAGCGAACCTGAGATTGTTACGCTGTCTCGTTTCCTCATGAGAGAGGCTGACCGTGCCGTACGATTCGCGTACTCCGCTGCAGGAAGCTCGACAAAGGAGCCAGCACGTAATACGCCAGCAGCTAAGACCAGTAGTTCGTCTAAACGCCAGGAAGGCAAGAAGCGAGGCGGAGCTGCGTACACTGCAACCGAAAATAAAAACCTAAAGATGTGTCTATGTTGCGGGGCCGAACATGATACGGTGAAATGTAGGAAACTGGAAGCGATGACATTACCACAGAGGTGGGAATGGGCAAAAGAAGCACGCGTATGTTTTCGTTGCTTGAATAGCCGTCACCGCCGTGCCAGTTGTACCGCAAAGAAATGCGGTATAGATGAGTGTCGCCATCCTCATCATGTGTTGCTACACAGCGCACCGCAAGCCGCGCCAGGAGGCGAACAGAACGATCAAGAGATCACCGCCTCGGCTAACACCGTAATGTCAACTGGCGCGGTGTTATTAAAAATATGCCCTATCACGATAAGAGGGCCCGATGGACTGGAAGTTGAAACTCACGCCCTACTCGATGAGGGATCTACGATAACCTTGATCGATGAGGAAATCGCTAGAGCAGTGAACGCGCAAGGAACGAAATGCGCGCTGCGTTTGCATGGATTAACTGCAACGCGGCAAGAACCCGAGAGTCAGAGCGTGTCATTGGAGATACGGGGAGCACGAACTAGCTTCCATCCAATACAGGCGCGAACCGTCAAGAGTCTCAACATTACCAGTCAAGCGATCGCAGCTGAGTGTTTGAACTATGAACACTTGAAACAGCTACCACGGAACGAGGTTTGCTATGGACAAGCAAGACCGCGCATACTAATAGGTGCAGACCATTGGCACTTAATAGTATCGCGAAAGCTCCTGACCGGAGAATGGAACGAGCCGGCCGCATCACTAACTATGCTAGGATGGGTAGTGCACGGTACGGTGCCACGAACGATAGTGGCGAAGGAAGACCCAATAGATGGCGCTACAGTATATACTGCACATACGTGCGCCTCAGCATAGAGAACGATTTGATCATGATGATGAACTACATGAACTAATCACAGAACATTTTAAGATCGATGCGCTAGGAATATCATCCAAAAATAAACCTGTGAAGGAAGACGAGCGCGCAAAAGAAATATTCAATAGAACAGCGCGATTGGTCGACGGACGTTACAAAGTCGGCCTGCCATGGCGTACAGACGATACTCGCCTGCCGCCTAGTTATAATATGGCCCTAAGCAGATTGCGCTCTATGGAACGTAAAATGGATCGAAACAAGGAATTTCGCAGAGCATACACGTCACAAGTTGACAACTTGTTGGCGAAGGGTTATGCAACTCGAGTCGAGGACACAGACGACAGCGCAATTGATTGGCTCCTCCCACATTTCGCTGTGACCAATCCGAACAAACCAGGAAAGGTGCGCCTTGTCTTCGACGCAGCCGCGAGTACAGGCGGGCGCTGTCTGAACGACGAACTGCTCGCCGGGCCCGATATGTTGAACACGCTTTACGGAATATTGTTCCGATTCAGAGAGAAGCCAATTGCTATAGCGGCAGACATACGCGAAATGTTCTTGCGAGTCAAAATACGACCAGAAGACAAAGCAGCGCAACGATTTTTGTGGCGTGGTGATGACCGAAAAAGCCCGCCTCAGAAATACGTGATGAATTCCATGATATTTGGCGCTCGGAGTTCACCCTTCCTAGCTCACAGCGTTAGAAACAGAAACGCTGAGGAATGTCAAGACGCGCACCCGCGCGCCCTCTATGCAATAACAATGAACCATTACATGGATGATTGGGTCGACAGTTTTGAAACTGAAGAAAGCGCCGCCCTCACGATCAAAGAGGTGCAGCGCATTCATGAGCGAGCCGGCTTTGAACTCGCCGGGTGGAATTCGAATCGTCCACACTTACTCGCTCATATCCTAGAACAGGATAAGGCTAACGCCCCGAAGGAACTAGGTGCGAATGCACACCCATACCTATGGCAAGACGCTGGGTATGATGTGGTCGCCAGAGACCAATAAGCTTGCATTCAACTCTGCGAGATATATGCCATATGTTGCGCATCGGCTGAGCGAGATAGCCGAACTTACCCCCGCTGAACGATGGCGCTGGGTGCCGACCGCTCAGAACGTAGCTGATGACGCAACTAGATATGGCAGAACGAGCCTCAATAAACACGATCGATGGTTCATCGGACCGGCCTTCTTACGTGAACCGGAAGAACAGTGGCCGAGCGAAGAGAACCAGGGCGAGGAAGAAACAGTAGCCCATGTTAGAGGCGAGGAGAACGTTATGGACCTGAAACGATTCTCCTCATATGATCGAGCATTGCGCGATATGGCAAGCGTGTTGCTCTTTATAGAAAAATTTCGTAAACGCGCGACAACGATGGACGTGCGTCATCTCGAAGAAGCCGAACTAATGCTTATACGAGATTCACAACGTGACAGTTTCTCTGAAGAAATTAAGAGATTGACGTCAGGAAAAAGCGTTGAGAGATCGAGCCGGCTCAGCAAGCTAGACCCGGTGTATGAAAATAAAATTATTCGACTGAACGGACGAATCAACGCAGCGAATGTACCAGAGTACAGGAAGAGGCCACCGATCTTAGACGGCAGGCATCCACTTGCGCGCCTACTTATAAAACGTGAACACGAGAAGAATGGGCATGCAGGCCGAGAGCACGTAGTCAATAACCTGCGTCAGCGATTTTGGATATTACGATTACGAACGAGTGTGCGCGCCGTGCTGAACGAATGCATCGTGTGTCGCATGCGACGTAAAGCGCCACCTATACAGGTGAAAGGAAACTTACCCTGCGAAAGGCTTGATGCATACGCTCGCCCTTTTACTCGCAGCGGTGTTGATTGTTTCGGTCCCATGACAATCACTATAGGAAGACGTAGAGAAAAACGCTGGGGCATGTTATTTACCTGTTTGGTAACTAGGGCCGTGCATATAGAACTGTTACCGAGTCTCAGTACTGACAGTGCGATCATGGCCCTTAGAAGAATGGCCGCGCGCCGTGGATGGCCACGCACAATAATGTCAGACAACGGTACGAACTTCCGTGGAGCTGACGTCGAACTAAAAAACGCTTACAAAGAATGGGCGACTGAACTTAAGGATTACGCCCTTAATAAGGAAACCGATTGGCGTTTCATCGACCCTGGTGCACCAAACCAGGGGGGAGCCTGGGAGCGGCTCATACGTAGCGTGAAAACAGCCCTCGCTGTAATATTGAAAGAACGAATGCCAAAGGAGGAAACATTAATAACGGTCATGGCTGAAATAGAGAACATATTGAACTCGCGTATCTGTGAACCCGGAAGACGCGGAAGCGTTAACGCCGAATCATTTCCTGTTGGGGTCATCAGCAGGGCTACCGGTTACTGGAACTTGTGACGTAGCTGATAAACGCGCTTGGCGAGCGGCCCAAGCGCTGGCAGATCGATTCTGGGCAAGATGGATGAAAGAGTATCTACCGACACTGACACCGCGCGGTGACGTCAGTTCTAATCACGCTGAACAAATTAAAGAAGGCGATGTCGTCATAATCGCTGACGGCTTATTACCGCGGAATGTGTGGCCGCGGGGCCTTGTTGTGCGCGCGATAGTAGGTACGGACGGTGTTGTGCGGAGTGCGGATGTGCGAACTCGGGGTGGCATTTTTTGAAGGCCAGTAAGAAGGCTTATCGTCCTCGACCAGAAGGGAGAGGCTCGCGAGGCTACGCCGGGGGGAGACTGTTGCGGACGCAAGCCTGAACTTAATTAATGTAACTGAAAACTTGTGCTAACACAGCTGAAACGTTATGTACAAAGTAACAAGGGCATGAAATCTAGCTATAATCACACTATAGCTAGGTACAGATCATCAGCCAATCACAGTTTGATAAGTCATAAACCATGAACCAATCACAGGTCATAAGCCATACATAACTACAACTAGCTATGACTTGTAAAAATGTTGGAAGAACAGAGCAGCCGCAGGGCGCACTACGCGCCACTTGTGCCCCGCTGAATACTACTTAAGCGGGTGAATAAGCGGCATTTTGTGTGGGCAATATTTCATTCGATCGTCATTCGTTCTACGCTTCAGATCAAGACCTCAACCTATGAAGAACTGATCCTGACGCCCTGAACCCTGAAGAAAGAATAACGTATTAGTCGCCTAGAACAGAGCTACGTAGGAACGAGTGTACTTTCAATTTTAATACATATGGCAAGTGCCTTTCAACAGATCGTTTGTTTACTTTCATGATCCTTGGGTTGTCCTCAACATTACCTCTTTTCCCAAAAAACATAAGGGATGATTCGATCATAAGTTTTTAAAATGAATATCTACAATCTTTCCTGTAGGCTAATAATAAGGCTTACAGTATGCTGGGACGCAAGCGACGCAGTTCCCCGCAGCGCAGGGTAGAACATATTTTGTAATGGATGAACAAGCACAGAGCTGCGTTCGCTGCGATGCAGGCACGTGAAACGCAGACATGATTGTGTCAAATGTCATATGCATTGGAATCTAAATAAGGTAATAGTAGCGGCAAAGGCGAGAGAACTTATCACCACCATTTAGTAGTAGTAGAGCTCCTTTGTGAAAGAGCTCGTCCGGGGGACTTTCCACCTTCATGTCTCAGTTTGGCGAACCGACTTGCGGTACCATTTAGGCAACAGCCTAGGTGGTATTGCAGTTGTTATGGGCAAAGGTAACCACTTAACATCAGGTGGGCCTTTAGCTCGTTTCGCCATCCTATACCATAAAAAAATAAAAAAACCACGTACAGGTGTCTCGTAGGACAACAGTGCGCGAACCTTTTGCTTGTTCATCAGCGCCGTTTTGGACGCAGAGTCACTAAAATAGAATTTTGCAGCATATCTAACAGCGGTTTTATTTTTGGGCTTAATTTATTTTGCAATGAATACTGGAAACATGGTGGGCGTAATTGCATATTTGTGTTGGTACCGGCAAACAGGCGACACGCGTTCCGGTATTAAAATACCAGGCCCCTCAGAAAGTATTGCGAAAAAAAGTTTTTATATATGGGAGACTGGCCAGTTATAATGTTTTTCGAAAATATGATTATTTATAAGTAAAAATAAGTAAGTTCCAATTTCAAAATTTCCCTCCACATTTTTTGCGAGTTAATTCAAAGTATTGTGTCTCACTGAAATATGGATCTGCGCCGGGAACATTTTAGAGCTATGATTTTATACGATTTCAAGTGTCGCCTGAAACCGGATGAATCGTACGATAGACTTCAAATGGCATTCATGGATGAAGGCCCTTCCAAGGCAACCGTGTATCGTTGGTATAACGAATTCAAGCGCGGTCGACCAACTTTGGGGGATGACGAAAGAAGCGGTCGCCCTTTGACGGCTGTTACCGAAGAAAACGTGCTAGCAGTGAAAAATTTAATCCAAGACAATAGGCGAATTACATATCAGGAGATTCAACACATATTGAAGATTGGATCGGGAAGCGTTCACGAGATTCTACACAGCCATCTTCGCGTGAGGAGGATAGTATCACGCTGGGTGCCGCACAACCTCACCGATGCTCAGAAGCAGGCCCGGGTGGAATGGTGCCGTGATATGCTTAACAAATTTGAAGCAGGCTCGTCTCGGCGTGTTTACGACATCGTTACAGGTGATGAGTCCTGGATTTATCAATACGACCCAGAAACCAAGCGCCAGTCGACTGTTTGGGTGTTTCAAAATGAGCCAACGCCTACCAAAGTGAAGCGATCTAGAAGCGGGGGTAAGATTTTGATCGCTAGCTTTTTTAATTTGACTGGCCACTTGGTATCAATTCCCTTACGGGATCAAAGAAGCATTAATGCCGAATGATATACTACCAAATGTTTGCCAGAAGTTTTCTCTGTTATAAGCAACAAGCGACCAAACACAGGGCTCCGCGGGCTACTGCTCCACCACGACAATGCACCTGCGCACACCGCACTCAAAACGAGGGACTTCCTGGACAGCACGCCAGTCAAACTCCTGGGTCACCCTCCTTACAGCCCTGATCTAGCACCGTGTGACTTCTTTTTATTCCCAAAAATAAAAAATCAGCTCAAAGGGATACAATTTTCGTCGCCGGAAGATGCGCTGGCTGCGTTCGAGCAGGCTGTAAACGAGGTGTCTGCGGCGGACTGGAAAAAGTGTTTTGAAAACTGGTTTAGGCGCATGAATCTTTGTATAGAGGCTGGTGGAAAGTACTTTGAAAAGATTTGATAAAAATATATGTACGTATAGAACAATTTTTTTTAGTTTCGCAAAACTTTCTGAGTGTCCCACGTACATAGATACAATTTCTATCACCTTATACTGGGTGTCAGGGAAACGCTCCCGAAACTGAAAGGCTATTATTATACTACCTAAACACAATCGAATACCAATAACCATTAGCCTTATACTCATTGTTTTAGTGATTTGGTATTTTGCAAACCCGCAATTTAATGGCGAGGCCCTTCTCCCCATGCGGCTTCAACAGCAGCCGCCGCACCCCAGTGGCGGCGTAGCATGGGGTCCGGGGCAGTTTTCTATTGAGCACCCCCCAAAATAAAACAACAAGAACTAAAGACTTTTTTTTGCCAAAATATTTAATGACATCAAGGTTAGTAGTGCTTGGCTCAATGCGGTACAATTTCATTAACTTTAATTTTGAAATGCTTATTTCACTTGAAGCCATCGAAACAACACATCTTAGACACATCACTAGACTCTGAACAGAATCGGAATAGTTCCATTTTACAGAAAACAAAAAGAAAGAAAGAAAAAATATTTATTTGCTCCAAAAGATAATCTCAGAAGCTTCAAGGTATAACACTGGACAACCACTTGGGAAGAAAAACAGGCGGCTTCTAAGTGGCGCCGGCGCCGCACCCACTTACTTGTCACCCCTTGGTGCTTGGCACCCGGGCTGATCCGCTATTGCTTACCTTGTCATCATACATCTGGCAGATCCTCTGTTTCTCAGCGTGTGCAGACCGCAGCTTGTTGTTCATAAGTTCAACCTCGGCTTGGGCCGCCTTCTCCGCCTTGGCAGCATTTTCAGCGGTGCGCCGAGCCTCTATGGCAGCGCATTCCACGCTAGCGTATCGCATGACAGCTGCATCTTTCTCGCGTTCCGCATGGTCTACGCGTTTGGCCATCTGAAGAAAATGGTTGAAATATGGTAAAAAATTTGGTCATTGATATGCGACATTTGGTTTAATTAGTCCGTGTGGTGCCGGACTTAAAGAATAGCATCACCCTTATCTCTTCTCATGGGTGTCGTAAAAGGCGACTAAGGGATTCACCAGAGGATGGGCAGCAGCATTCTCTGAGTATTTAACCAACCAACTGCGATCGCCAACCCGCCTGCCAAGCGTGGCGATTATGGCATATCCCCCCCTTAATGGGGGAGGCCTTTGTCCAGTAGTGGACGTCTTTCGGCTGTAATGATGATGATGATGATTTGGTTTAATACACCAGACGTCGGGGCACATTGCTCGCAGAACGGATGGCCAATGGGGCAGTAAAGTTCTGGAGTGGCGACTGCGTACTGGAAGGTGCAGGGTGGGCAGGCCCCCGACCTGGACTGGACCGACGACCTGGTGAAGGTCGCGGGAATCCGCTGGATGCAGAAAGCGCAGGACCGGTCGTTGTGGCGATGCTTGAGGGAGGCCTATGTCCAGCAGTGGACGTCTTTCGGCTGAAATTATGATGATGATGATGAAGGGCGGCTTTCTCATTCAAGTGTTACCACTGTCACGCAGTCGACTGTACTATATTATCCAGGTCGTCGGTCCACCTTGTTGAGGGCCTACCCACGCTGCCCCTTCGAGTACGCGGTCGCCACTCCAGAACTTTACTGCCCCATCGGCCATCCGCAAAGCCGCCCTTACTGCTTACGAAATAAAGATGTTGTCAATGTCAAACTGTTCCACTGACGTGCCGTCGACGGTACCTAGTAAAGAGGTTGTAATTTCGTTTCCAGTAAAGATATTTAAAATAAACCCAGTTTTCAATGTCATTGTTGACACTGAAAGACTTTTTTCAACTCCACTGGATCAAGTTATGTGGCACAATTTTAGTATAAGCTTATGCCCAGCAGTCAGCAGTAGACCGAATGAGACTGATTTGGTGTGATCTATTTCTGTAGTGGAAGACCAAACTCTTATGGTAGGCGCTCATCGAGGGCATGGCACGCCAAATAATTTTTGTGAGCTGAACTGATTTTGAATCTTATTTTAATAATATTAGCGCTCATATTTCGTTGATATCGTCACAGGGAGACTTGATCATACGGCGGCAAGTCTCCTTGTGAGAATATCAATGACATTTTATAATTAGGTTAATGGTTATTAAAAGAAGATTCAAAACCATTACAGCTTACAAAAATCTTTTGCTATGCTTACCCATTGGTGAGCGCCAATCCACCGTTCCGTGTGGTACCGGACACAAAGAACAGCACCACTCTATCTCTTCTCGTGGGTGTCGTAAAAGGTAATGGCATTCTCTGAGTATTTATTCAACCAACTGCGATCGCCAACCCACCTACGGATACCCCCCACATTTTGGCGGAGGCCTATGTCCAGCAGTGGACGTCTTTCGGCTGAAATGATAATGATGACTTTTTCAGCAATGGACAAGAATGGGCAGAGGTAATTATTGTTATTGGCAGTTGTATAGATTCTGTCAGATTGTTTACAGAAGATAAAAGCAAAATATTATAAGTGATTAAGTGACATGATAAAGAATACATTGGTCCATCTAGATTAGGTATCAAAGCTGGTGACTCATCTCTGATTTTATTATTATACTAGCGAGCCGCCCCGGCTTCGCACGGGTGCAATGCTGATACTAAATATACTACAGAATGTCTTTATATACAACATTCCCAGCTTTTTAGGGTTCCTTCCGTAGTCCTACAAGGAACCTTTATAGTTTCTTCATGTCCGTCCGTCTGTCCTAATCGTTTACAGCTTAATAACTTCTACAGTTATAAACATAAAGCAAATGAAATTTTGTTAAAAAATAGTCTAGATATAGATCTCAATTTTAAAAGAATATAAAATCGAGATTACGTATTTTAGGGGTGGTGCCCTGTATACATGTGAAATGGGGATGAAAAAATTTTTTTCGCTGCACTCCCTCGTGTGGGGTATCATTGAATAGGTCTATTAAAATGAAGGTAATGTTTGATACATCACTTTTTTATCAGGTGTACCATCTGCGAAATATAACCCGCCAAAGTGCAACAAAGAAACTTAGAATCTTCCACATTGATAAACCTTTGTAAAAACTCTCTTTTAAAATTATTTCGAGTATAATGTGATTATAAATTTTTGAGTTATAGAGAGAAAACTGAAAAATACTTAAAACGTCCTAGTTCAAAGGTCATTGACCTTAAAGAAAAATGATCTTAGCAAATAATGCTCCTTTAGCTTCTTTCTATTTGAAAAAATCACAAAAAGTAACTTTGTGTTATGTTGACATGACACACTTCTTAAATTTGGCGCCATCTAGCGGCTATTAACAACACTCTCTGAGTCGCCAATGCTGCCGTCTATTGCAAAAACTAAAATAGCCATGATTAATATTCGATTTGATTTTTTTGTAACACCTACTTAAGGAACCCTATAATACTGAGCATGGCCTGAATGACATGCTCTTGGCCGGTTTTTGTCATTAGACAATACAAAGATCTTTTCTTCTCGCCGCCGGGCCCCCGGCCGGTATCGCCGCAACCGCTATGTCCCTGCATTTTAAATCTGTCATATTTTCGAAAATATTGAATTACAGACAATAAGAGAATATATATCATTGAAATTACATGCTGTACAGGGCCATATTGATCTTTATTAAATGCACCTTAAATACATTATTTAAGGTACTTAATTGGATAAGGATTAATGCTGTATTGCTTAAAATCGCTTCGTAAATAAGCCATTGTTTCTCGTAAAAAGTCAAGGGCGGACTTTTTTAAGGTGTAGAATACTTTAGTACATTATTTTGATCTATCTCGTAGGGTTCAGCCAGCGTTTGCAAAGTAAGCGCAAAAAAATGTGTTTATTTACGACATCACATTAGAAACCTCTAAAATTATCAGTGTTTCTCTACTATATTATGCATGTATTATACATATAAACCTTCCTCTTGAATCACTCTATCTATTAAGAAAAACCGCATCAAAACCCGTTGCATAGTTTTAAAGATCTAAGCATACATAGGGACAGACAGACAGCGGGAAGCGACTTTGTTTTATACTATGTAGGGATTGTGAAGGGTGGACTTTTTGTCTCTAAGTGCTTTAAGCTGGATATTGGGTAGAAACAGCAAGTTGTCTGTCGACAACAAGCTCCTCATATACAACGTCTTATTGGAATAACTCAAAACCTCAGACACCACAACTAGTTTTTATTATATTAATTTGATATGGAAAGTAATTATTAATCTTAATTTATTATTGTAGCAGACATTTGTAATTTTTGGTATCATGGTTACTCTAATCGATACATAGCGCTAGATTCATTCAAGGATGTGTGATACGACACTCAATGCTATTGTGTCGGAGGTGAATAACCTCTTGAAATTAAGTTAAGTTTTAATAGTTTTAGGAAACACACTTGTTTACTGGGTCTCGCTCGCCTTTGCGCTCAGCGCCGCAGCGTCGTATGAAACTTTTAGATTCGGCATGGTATGAAAATATTCTTTTGGTAAAAATTTACCTATGTTAAAAAGTAGTGTAATGGATTCTACTCTCGATTCTGAACAAACAAGTTTCAGGTTTTGAGTTAATTCAATAACACATTGTATAAAAGTATGCTAAAGCCGGTATGGATGTAATTACAAACGAATCAAATCGAATATTAATCATTGCTATTTTAGTTTTTTCAAACAGCGCCACCTAGCGCTTAATTTAAGAAGCTAAATTTAAGAAGTGTGTCATATAAATATAACACAAAGTTACTTTTTGTGATTTTTTTAAATAGGTAGTAACTAAAGGAGCATTATTTGCTATAATAATTTTTCTCTCAGGTCAATGACCTATGAACTAGGACGACTTAAGTATTTTGCAGTTTTCTTACTATAACTCGAAAATTTATAATCACATTATACTCGAAATAATTTTAAAAGAGAGTTTTTATAAAGGTCTATCAATGTGGAAGATTATAAGTTTCTATGTTGCATAGTTTAGAAATGGCAGGGGGGGGGACACATTGCAAGCCACTTTGGCGGGCTGTATTTCGCAGATGGTATACCTGATAAAAAAGTTGTGTATGAAACATTACCTTCATTTTAGTAGACCTATTCAATGATACCCCACACGAGGGGGTGGAGCGAAAAAAATATTTTCATCCCCATTTCACGTGTATGGGCGCCACCCCTAAAATACAAAATCTCGATTTTTTATTCTTTTAAAATTGAGATCTATAACTAACCTAATTTTTGTCAAAATTACATGTACTTATATTTATAACTGTAGAAGTTATTAAGCTGTAAAGGATTAGGACAGACGGACAGACGGATAGACGGACAGACGGACGGACATGACGAAACTATAAGGGTTCCTTGTAGGACTACGGAACCCTAAAAAGGCACAGGAAAAGGAAAAAAAAGTGCTGTAAACTTCAACTCAGCCTATCGCAGTCCACTGCTCAACATAGACCTCTCCCAAATTGCACCACAACACTTGTTCCTCTGCCTTTTACGGGGAGCACATACTAACCATATCTAACTTGACTTCCAGCTCCTTAAATGTAAGATCTTTTTGCTGCAACTCATCGCACTGTTGTTTGACTCTATCTCTCAGAGATGCATTCTCCTTTCTCTGGTCTGCCAGAACTCTCTCCAAAGACTCTATTTGTAACCGCAGTACATCCTTTTTGGCATCGCTAGGCTCTGAACTTCCTGATTCAGATGATTTTGTTACCGCTGCTTCTAAATTCAAATTCGGAATTATTTCAACATTATCAGCTTTGTCCGGTTTCGCAACAACATCAGTTTTTATGTCTGTATTTTCATCTTCGAATATATCATTCATCAGTTTCCCATTAGGCAGATTCTTAACATTTTTGACTGGTTTTTGGGTATACGCAGCTCTATGAGTGTATGCACTTTTTAAGCTACCACTGACTGATGAGAAAATGCCGTGAACATTTTTGACAATGCTGCCAATATCTTGGGATAAGAGCTCTTTTGGTATTCTTGTGTATTTAGGATCTATATTGACCAGGTTTTCTGGTATCTTCTGTACGGCACTGGCTTTAGTTTTTTGACTGGAGAATTGTGAGAGAATTTTGTCAGCATTCAATTCTTTGTCGCTACAATTTAAATTGGCATTTTCATTTGGTTTCATATATGATATGTTCGAAATGTTTTCAGCACTTTTGCTGAAAGGCGACTTACACATTACATTGTTATTGTTTGATTTATGTTCATTCAAGCTCACAGTTGACGTAGTAAGAGGCCTGTTGATGTTATCATAATCTGCTTGTTTGTAAACAGGAATTTCATCATTTTGCTCTTTTTTTTCATCATTAACAGCAACATTCATACTCCCAATACAGTTTATGATCAATTCTTTGGCTAATTCAATATCATTTTTTTGAGGGAATTCGAAACTTAAATTATCATTGACGCCGTCTTCAGATCCTGGACTAGAAAGGCTACTTTCATTTGAGAGGCTGTCTGTCGACGTTCCGTTGCCAAATTCATCGTTTATAATGTTCTTGATGGGAGACACTTCGGAATCAGAAGCTGGGAACGCAGCTGAACACGAATCTAACGTGTCGAAACCAGAATCACAAATAGTTTCACCCATTGATCCATTTTCTTTCACTTTTTCATTGACGTCAACAGAGGTGGACTCAATATGGACCCCGTTTTCTTCCAATACCGTCGACATTTTTGATTTAAACACTTGTTATTTATCATCTGATTTATTTAATTTTATATTCATGAACAAATAAGCCATGAAGAAACTAAATTTATTGTTATTTTTTTAATAAAAATAAACATCAGCAGTGTTTGACGTTCCTTGTTGTATTTATTAATATTATTTTTATTTATTCATGACCATGGATACATGTCCTTCAGTCGTAATCATTGAACATATTATACTTGTATCTTAGTAAAGTGATGGAAACTTTACTAGGTTTCCGAGGGGATGATGAGATAATACGAAAGTCATGATTTTCAACTTTGTTCCATTTATCCACACTTGTACACGTTAACGAGCACTTAACATTTAATAATCCACCATTATTACACATTAACACTCGAAGAAACACAAATTTTGGACAATAATACAAAATCCACAACATGATCTTTACGAATTTTCCCGCCAACCTCCGTTCCTTGTTGATTATAGCAGTGTTGCCAATGTACATTTTTTAATTCCCCTGTCCGGCTCCGGCCGTCTCCCCGACGCAATAAGCTTGATTCCCGCTGCTCTTTTATCAATATAATTAGGAAGATTAATAAAAAAATAAAACATTTTATTTGGTTAATTGTTGTATTATTAACAAATATAGTCAATCTGCACTAGGCCAGCGTGGTTGACTAAGGCCTTAACCTTCTCATCCTGAGAAGGGGCCCGTGCCCAGCAGTTGGACAGTAATGGGCTGATGATGATGATGATGATAGCTTTACCTTTCCTATTGATTAGCTTGACCTTTCTACACAATTTTCATTAATAGTTAACAATGTAAGAATATAATTATAGGACATAATCAAATCAATATAATAGTATGGTTATTTTGTTTCCTATATATTTGCTTTCAGTTCAGCATGTGTCTGTTGGTATGCTTATTTTAACAATCATAGACAACCATTTTATTTGCCAAAGCAAATAATGCGTTATAAAATGGTTTTTTTATTTGTCCATTCCCCGGAATTTCCCGCTAAATCAAACCTCACGCACAGGGCCATACATGCCTCTCATTCCCCGCCAATCGTGGAATTCCCCGTGCCCCGTGGCAGCACTGGATTAAGGCCAGTTCAAGGCCAGTTATTTTTTTAATAATGTTGCAAATTTATAAATTATCAAAACCATTACAAAACAATTTACATCACTTTCATCAACCTAGAAATTAAATGTAGTTTAGATGTAGTTACTATTTTTTATATGTTTACCATATACCAAGATGTTTTAAATAACTTCTTGCCATATATACCTATTTTTGACAGATTTTTAGTATTTTTTTAATTTTCGGTACTTTATGCCATTTTTTTTCTTTTAATCTAACTGTTGCCATATTAAATAATGTTATAGTAGAATAAGTTTTATTTCTACCAAGTCCGATACAAAGATATAGGTGTGTTATCAATATTTATTTATTTAGCAGTAACAATAAATTATATTTACAGACTTATACAACTGTATACACAACTTACTTAAGAAATTACGTATTTTATTCAATGCAACTTTCTTAATTAACTACACTTTGTTTTTTCTTACTTGTCTTATTTAGTACATACCTAAACAACCTAGGCATGTCTCTTTGATACAATCCGTCAATAATTATTATTGAAAGACATTATGTTAACCATCTCACACACTAAATAACATTTTTTAACGTAATTGTATGTGCAAAACTAATTCTATTTCATCAGTAGATATTTGAATAAAGAGACATGTCAAAATGTCAAGATCGTTTACTAAATAAGACGAGAGATTTTTATTTTATTTATTAAATTGTCAATAACATACACAATCAAAGTTAGTAAAAAGTACCACTTAAACTATGGGTTTGAGTGTGGCACTTAAAATTCATTCTCGTAATAATAATAAATATTTTGGGACCACTAGACCACAGACGTCAAAAAACAGACTTTAAGTATAAAGTATCGTTTACAGTCTGGCAAAAACATCTAAATTCGAAACAATTTTTCATTATGGTCGGTATTGTGTTAATCAAGGCAGGCCAATACTCCTAATTAAAAACGTTCAAAATATAGTTCCAAACTAATTTCAATGCTTGATATCTCAATCTCCTCACAATTGATGTAAGTAATTGCCTTTTATTGTTGAAAGTAATGACCTTAGAGTTACAAATAAATGCCAAACAGGAACATCTACTGTCTGGAGAGAGAGGTGTGTCAGAATAGTAGTAGGTGGAAATCCATAGTCTCTGCTTACCCCAATAGGAAACAGGTGTGATATATGTATGTAAATTCGGTTTGAATATTCTAGAATAGGGAAGGTGACTATTTTTTTATTATTCGTTTTTATTAGAAATCTCGGAACATTTTCAGGAAAAATAAGCAACAGTGAAAAAACCAATAAAATATTTAATAAAATGTCCAAGTTATAAGCGATTTAAATTTGTTCACTAGACAGAGACAGCACTATCAAACAATGACTTCATTGTACAAAACCTTCATAGTAACTTGACATCTGTCTGAACAATGTCCGTTTTGCACGACAAGGATAGAAAATGCCACTTCCAAAAACTTAAAAAGCTCTCTTTGATTTTTTCGTGAATTTTGTTTATTCTTTCGACAATGTTGTCCTTTCTGTACCTTCTTTTAAATAATATAACATTTTTTGTAATTTTTAACAGTAGTCAACTACCGGATTCTAGTAATGGGCAAATATATCTAAAAATGGAAAAAAATATTGAAGTGAAGCTTCTACAGCGTCATTGCACGCTCGGCTGCGCTGGGGTGTGATTTGAGAAAAAACGTTACCGTTAACGCGCGCGCGTTCTATCCGTGGTTGCAAATGCGTACAAGCTTCACTTTTGTTGGGTGTCCACCGAAGCCACCCGATTTTTAATATTAGTTACTAGTATGTTGTGTCAGTCGTTTTTTATCAACCATGATTGTGTTTGGGTTTTTTCATTACGAAAATCTCAGTAGCAGCCCGGAGTCTGGATTTGTGCCCGGTCAATGGCAATAGGCTCGCCCCCTATTACATGGGACTATAACTTATCTGGCGAAATGTGGGTGTACTAATACACCTCTGCCTACCCCTTCGGGGAAATACAGGCGTGATGTTATGTTATGTTATGATTGTGTTTGAATATAGGAAAGTAATTTAAAACCAATGCTGAAGGTAGTTTATGATTTTTTTAATAAATTAAAATTAGCACGTTGCAGTTGCACCCTTTGGGTACGTAACCCTAACAATTGATAATTTCCGAGAAAAATTAAACCATTATAATAATAATATGTATGTTTGTAGATAAGATACACCATACTATTTAGAATTTCATAATCTAGTACATGGTTAAAACATTTAAATGAAATAAAAGAAGTTGGTTTTTAATCCTTTTCAAGTTACAAATTTCTATTTGGCTGCATAATTTATTATTTGTATTTTACGAAAATCAGTAAATCAATAATCCATAATTGTAACCGGAAGTGCTTCAATATAATATCATAATGGTAGTTTTCTCAAATAAAGCACTACCAACATCGGAAGAAAACGTCATGTCATTTCCATTTCGTTCGCCAAAGAAATTGAAACGGAAAAGTAGGTCGTCATTATTGATTTTTACAATATTCGACAAACAAAAGACGTAATTCTGCTCTGTGCAACGTAACGAAATACATGTATTTCTGATATCAGCGCCTGCTTTCAAGAAAAATGCCTGTAAGTAACCAAATAATCATGTGATTTCCGGAAATGGATTCCTATTAGAACTTATTTATTACTTTCGATTCGTTTGCGATTTTGTCAAATTTTCCTTGTTCTATTTTGTGGACTGGTAGATTTGGTAGCATCAATTTATATTTTAGTTCAATTGTGCTAGTTTGATGATGAGTCATACTTTAATTTGTGTCAGGGTCATTCCAACTGGTCTCTTGTCTAGGTACCTATGTACGAAATTACGCATTTGTTTAAACTTTTGCAATGTTTTCTGCCATCTGCTAGGCGTTTTCTATGTCCTTTGCGTTGTTTGTACAGAAAATTCGATTCAAATCTTTCTTAGGTATATTTCTACGTATAATGGAAGAACGTGGTACGGCCGTACAGCCCGCGTTTAATCGATATTTTTAGAAGCGCCCGCGTCAACTTCTACGCTGTCTACTCATAAATATCTTTCACTTATTGATTGACTATAAAAAGAAACATTATTACCTTCATTTGATAGTCTATAGGTATGTACTTAGGTTATTTTTTGTATTAACAGTAAGCCCTTCACTTCATGTAATGTCAAAAATATAAATACAATAATGGGGGGTAGGAGAATAACTGGATCGGGAAAACAAAAGGCTGGAACACAACGGCAGCTATAATGTATATTACTTCCTGAAATGTATCTTTTTACATTATTTTAAGGTATGCACGTCCAGCAGGTAACAATTATCTGTCCTTCTACATGGCTTCTACATGGTTGGATCAACCACCCAACAGAGAGAGACAGAGCTATAAGAAAACAAAACTTCTCATTTTTTTTTGATGAAAACCTCTTAAGGGTTCAGTGTACTCATCAATATGAAAAATCTGCTATTCCTTACATTTGTGTTCACATAAATCGACAAAATGTAGGGAACAGCAGATTTTTTGTTAAAGTTGTTCATACTGATGAGTACAATGTCCCCTTAAATAACGAAATATTAGACTCTGCCTGTGTATAATTTAGCTTATCACAGCCTCGGGAACTTCTATTTTATTCCGAGTTATGGTTTATTTGTGAGCAAAGTGTTATTGGGAAATTCTCAGTAGCAGCCCGGAGTCTGGATCTGTGCCCGGTCATTGGCAATAGGCTTGCCCCCTATTACATGGGACTATAACATAACTGGCAAAATGTGGGAGTACTATTACACCTCTGCCTACCCCTTCGGGGAAATACAGGCGTGATGTTATGTGAGCCAAATTTCATCCAAATTAATTTGGACATTTCAGTGTGATTGTGTAAAAAAAACACACAAACATACACCTTCATAGGATGTCTTGCTATAAGATACATTTTTACATTATAGGTGCCGTGTGTGGCCTTAATTTCCCCAAATCAAGTTATTCTCCCCATATCATTGTATTTCAATCAATCTACTCTGCCTATCTCCCGTCCATTACCTTTATCTTTGAATTTAAAAGCTATATTCATATCTTTATAACTACATCAGTCCGTAAAATTTATCAGTAAATTAATTATAAAGTCCTAAACAAAAACATCATTGTAGTAAGTACAGTCTAACAAAGCAATCAGTATACAGGGTCGTCAGATATAGATGAAGATTTTTCAGGAAATGATTATAGAATAGTTTGATTAGGGTTTTGTATAAATACAGTTTAACTTTGTCCGTTATTAAAATGATATTTCACTCGAAAAACGCCATAATCTTCTGAGAAAACTTAATTTATATCTCTTTACCCTGTAAACCAATTGCTTTGTTAGACTACTACTTGCGCAGATAATAGGATTGAAAATGGCGGAACTTCTGTTGTTGGTTTAGGTGCAGGACGTCTGATTCGCAAAACGTTCATTATAAAAAAAAGGTCTGATTCGCAAAACGTCCGATTCGCAGATTGTCCTATTCTCAAATTGTCTGATTCGCAAAATTACCGATTCTCATTAGTAATAGTAGATACAAGAAAGGGATGGCAATAATTTCAGAGCTGTTAAATTAGACGTAATTAAAATTTCCATACAAATTTAGTTGTGATCTCAGAATGTGCCCACTAAAATACAATGAAATGTAGCACGTAAACTAATTTGACAGTTCTAAAATTGTTGCCATCCCTTTCTTGTATCTACTATAAGTAAAAGAGAGTGATAGGTTGTTGACAATAACACAGTCAGTCTACAATAAAACGTAAAAACATACAGCCTTGCAAAATATATCAGAATATTGTAATTGTATGCATAATTCTTTCTTATAAGTTCATCGAAGGTGTAGTTTCTTTTGTTACATACATAAACATTACAGCCGTTTTCATTCTTGCACAACTATGAAATAAGGACTTTTCCTCGTTATGTTCGACTGTTCTGTTCCTCTACTGAGTCTATTTTGTGGTCTTTTGAGTCTGCATAGAAAGTGTTTTTCTATTAACCTCCCAATGCAATTAGTCCATCGCTGGACCTCTGAAAATCAATAGGTTATGGTAGTGGAAGACTAGCAGTCTATCTTCTCGCAACAATGACGTGTCTACCCAGCACAGTATAATAATATACAGGGTGGATATGAAATTGCTTTTATTGTACACACGGCTACACATCAAGCTGTACTATTTCCAGTATAAGCTGACCTCGCATTGTATAGATTTTCCATACAATGCGAGGTCAGCCTTTACTGGTTTTATACAGCTTAATGTGTAGCCGTGTGTACACCATAAAATACATTACATTATACATTAATAGAGACATTCATTCACAGATAGGTAATTAATACCAATAATTGGGAGCATCTGCTGCAGAACTAGGTGGGAAACCTGTATCTCAGCGAACAGCGCCAATTTCCTCAGATAAAGTTTTATTAAATATGTAGGTTATGCCATATACAAAGTAGTTATTGGTTATGTATTATACAAACATCAGCATATGACAATGCGACATTAAATAAAACCACGTACATAGTATCACACCCTCTGATCGTATTTAAAAAAAAAAAAAAAACCAGTTAATAGCTTAGCCACAGGAAATTATTTTAATTTCATTAATTTGAATGTAGGACCATTTCTCTAGGCAAAGACCGTTAGGTCAAAGACCTGTGCGAGTCCATATAATTTTAAACACTTTTTCTCAACAATTATTACAAATTATTACAAATGGTGTTACTACTGGTACTTATTATTTAGATATTTTAATACATGGTATTTTAATAAATACACATATTATAATTAATTACTACCTATCTACATTAATATAAATAATATATACAATATAAACATGTATAAACATGTATAAAAAACAGAAACAATAATATTAAAATATCATAAAAGTAGACTTAGGCGTCGAAGAATTCCTCCACATCACTGTCATCCGGAAGCGTGCCCAGAAGACTGGCAGCGTTGCCACGTTGAATGGCAACGCTTATTCGTTGCCCAAAGAACAAGCCAGCCCTCTGGTCACGCGAAGTGTCGACCAGTCTCTTAGATATTTCCTTGAAAAGGAGCCGAGCGCTCGGACCCCATGGCCCGAGCGTTTCGACCCCAAACGGCTCAAAATCATAGCATCCAATAAGATTACTATATTTGCGCCGCTTGAGGGTCTCCGCAGCTGCAGCGGCAGCACAGCCACAGCCCGCCGAGCTAGGAAGATGGGATGGAGCAAGGGTGTCGACACAGGTTGCGTCCCACACCAGAGGCCTACCCAACTTCCAAGGTAATAACGTCATACCGTCTGGTCTCTTACCATCGTCACGTGCCAAGCCATTAGGTTCTAGTACGGCTGGTACGCCGGCGGTGGCAAGAGTACGACGAATAATGTCGTTAATATTGGCGTGCCGTGATATGCGACCTGCACTCCTGCAACAAGAAAGGCCATGGTGTCCGAGGCTGTCGACAGCTTCACCACAATGACACCGATGTGGAGCAACGCATGGAGCGCCTAACCGTAGGCAGGTAGCGAACCGAAAAGTTGTGTTGTCCAACATAGTGCCTAAGTTGGGTGACGGGAGGGCCTGAAGCCACAGTCCCGCCTCCCACTCACCCACAGCCAGCAGACGGGCACGCTCGGCAGTATTGACTGACGTATTTAATAGATGATTCCGTGTCAAACTGCAGAGCGGCCCGTCCCACCGTCTCTGGGAAGATAAGATGAGGGGCAACTCCGTATTGGGACAGGCCATTTTCCAAGCGTTGACAGCGTCGGTCAAACACGGTACCTTAAAATCAACCAGTGAGGATGCTAAAATTTTCCTGGTTAATTTCTCAGTACTGTGGACCGAGGACAGGAACGCCGGTAAACTAATACTGGAAATTTTGCGGACGCCGAGACCACCCAT
Organism: Asteroscopus sphinx; assembly: GCA_949699075.1. NCBI lineage: Eukaryota > Metazoa > Arthropoda > Insecta > Lepidoptera > Noctuidae > Asteroscopus > Asteroscopus sphinx. The sequence goes on along the minus strand of OX453030.1, from coordinate 5,790,955 downwards.
ACGAATGGGAAGTGTGGCTTGTAACCAGGCTCGGTCGTCCAGGGCCACATTTAAAATTGAAGCTAATGTGTTTCGTATAATTTTGTCTACTTTGTCCAAAAGTTGTGGGTGCTTCCATAAGTGAGAAGAGCGTAGGATATACGTAAATTTAGGTCCAAAACAACAATATCGAATAATAGTATACGCCGAATGCATATTAATTTTAAAAAGCCTTTCCGAAATATCATTAAAATTTTGTATTTTCTCCTCAATGAATGTTGAGAAGGATTCGTCTAAGATTGGAGATCCTAGGAGGTGAAGTGAACTTTTTTCAACTATTTTGATATTTGGCGCTATTGCATGAAATTTTTGAATCGTCAGTTGTCGGTCAGTCGAGTGGGGAAGGTAGATTTCACATTTAGATGAATTGAGGTCAAGGCCAATAGAATGAAATTTTTGTTTTAGAAACTCCAGATCTTTAACAACTGTGTCCACGTCACCTCCTAGAGTCCCGTCGTCTAAATACCACACATTAAATTTTGAATTTATCTGTCGAATAATTGGATTTATCGCCAAACTAAAAATGGCCGGCCCAAGGGGGTCACCCTGTTGACATCCAACAGCAGATTCTAATAGGTGGTCCTTATAAAGTAATTTGGATGGATGCCGGTAGCATTGCCAAAGAAAACTGTAAATTTCGGGTATTTCTTTTTTTATTTCAGACAACAGGGTGTCCCGGTTTACAGAGTTGAAGGCATTTTTGATGTCAACCTTAAGGATGACCTCGCCTTCATTGCTATTTACAAAGGTGGATAAGGCGTGTACGGCAGCCTCACAGCCCCCTTTAGAGCCGAAACCTAATTGCAGGGGCTGGAATTTGCTGGCCAGAGTTTCACTGTAATAGGCGCAGCAAATCTTGGCTGCCATACGTCGGTATGTGCAACCTACGGCAATGGGACGAATGCCGCCATCTTTCTTTCGCAGGGCACATAAATTGGCCCCGTACAAAATATCAATGACGGCTTCGTTCACATTGCCGGAGAGCATTAAATTGATCAGGGCCGTAAGCTCCCTCAAGAGCGACTCACCAGCTTCACCGGCGCCCGAACACGTAAGGTCTTTTACGTGCTGGGGAGTCAAGCCGTCGAGACCGCCCGCAGAGCCGCTCCGGAAGGAGCCCACGGCTGTGACCAATTGGCGAGCTGTAACTGAAAGATTATGGGAATCAGGATCAGGGGGGTCGGGGAAGGAGAGGTCATCCGCAGGGGCTGGGTGCTTACTCTCCAGAGCAGAAAGTGTTTCTGAAGAGTAAGGCGCCACCACATCGCTACTGAAGATTATTCTGGCCGCGCCACTTATATCACCCTCGCTTAATTTTGATTCCACATGTTGCAATAGCCCTTTATGTGAGAGGTGATTCTGCGCTGGTAATTTTGGGTCGAGAGATGGGGTCGAAAAATTGCAGTTTTCTTTAATTTGTGCTGTTAGGGTTTTTTTAGATGCCAAATTTTTTTGTACATGCAGAATCCTATAAGGAAAGGTGAGTAGCTGTTCCCAGGCACTTTGTGAGTTTTCCCGGACGGCGAGACGGACACAACGGGCTAAACTTAATGCAACGAGCGGCCTCGCGCCGCGGGGTATTCTCTTTAAAACGGGGGTTGAATTTTTTAATTTAGATAATTTTTGCCAAAGGGGTTCACTATTGGTTGTAGTAGGTACTGGGGATAAATGTGTAGTTGAGGGGCCTGAAGGTACATTGAGTGGTTTATGAACCTTGCCGCAATGCACCTTCAGACCCCGTTCACCCTTAAAAAAACGTGCCTGAGAACAGTGCGGACATCTCACCAAGACATCCAGCGATGTGGTAGGTTGACTACCACCGTTTTCGGTGTCGCTACTGCCGACATTGCTTATCATGTAAAACTATTTAAAAAAAAAATTATAATGAAACTAAAACTATAACTTACAAGCTAATCTAAAACACATAATAAATATACAAATGACATCATGGTATAAAACACAGACTACTAGGGCATATGTATAAAAGCTGACGTTGACGTTTATTTTACAGTGTCCATGACAACCGTCGTCCAGGCGAGGCGGCGTTATTGTTTATTAAAATATGAACAAATTATTATACATGGTATAATAAGATGTTTCACCAGGTATTCTCTTCCCACAATGACAGCACGATGCCTCCAAGCTACGTCACGATCAGTGCTACCATTGATTGATATCTTCAATATACTTAAGGAGATTTTTGTTCATAATGAATATAAAATAAATTCCTAACTAGCCTAACTATTTGTTATCTCGTGTTATTCATCTAATTAGTTAATAAAGGAAACTATATTAAATTACTATTTAAAAAGTGATTCTTTATAGAAGAAAGTAAATAAAAAAAAACATTTTGCTCGGGTAATTTATTTTCACAAAGTGGCAGCACATCAAACTGACAAGTGTCACGCTAACAGCCCGCTATTGGCTCCACGGCCGATGACGTAGTACGGAGGCAATCACGTGATCTAGCTGTCACGGGAAGAGACTACCTGGTGTTATTATACCATGTTTTAATATGTTTTGATAATAAAATATTTTCGATTAACAGCTTATGTGTTTAAAATGCTTCTATGGACTAGTATTAACTGTGTTTTAATTTAGTATCTTTTTGTCATATCCGTATTGTATAAAGAGGCGGTGCTTGCGCCCCGGGCGGCTGAAACCCACGCTACGCCACTGCAGGGAAGCCATGTCCAGACGGCTTTGCGGTGGGGTTAGTGGTTTGCACGCCCAATCCAAAAGTTGCAATAGCCTCAGTTTCCCAACTTTCCAGTTATTTAGAATAATATATCTTAACAGGACGCGGAGCTCGCAGCTCCGACCGTCGAGAATGTCCGCGTGGTCGTCCGCGTACGTCCCATGGACCAGCGTGAGAAACTCGACGGCTCTTACAGCTGCGTCTCTGTAGACGGGAAGAACAATACTGTAGCAGTTACCAGGAACAACGTCACCCCTCCGGAACCACCGAGGGTGTACGCGTACGATGCTGTCTTCGACATCAGTACTAGCCAGGTATGTTTGTTTGGTAACCAATGATGTTTAAAAGTATAGACCTGTCTTCCGCCACACCTCGGACACTTAATACAATATAAATGCTAGTACAACCTACATACACAAGATTACGTGTGTATACGAACGCGCACACGTGTAGGCGAGGGATGCTCGACGTTCGTAATGCCGACTGGGTTCCAAGCGCTTCTCAGTAGTTCTCAGAGATGGCATGCTTGTATAGCGACTGGCGATTGACATCCATTGCAATTTTGTAGTCTAATTGCCGGCAAACTGCGGGTGGGGGGCGGGGTGCGGGTGAAGAATATTAAATTGGCGGGGTGCGGTGAGTGGCCGTTCTGTACGTTAGTACTATTAGGTATTCTGTGCTTCCGCTTGCTACGGAGGGAAGTGGAAACAAATTGTATGCCTACTCCTCCTAATTTCTTTTCTGATTAATTTTATTGCGGGCTTCAAGACAGTTCAATCATTTCCCCGGGACGCGCCGAGCTTCATTGTTTTGGCGTTCTTTTTGTTGGTCGCCATTGTAGATCCTGGCTTACAGGAGTTGCAGTGGTTGGGAAAGTGTGGCAAGCTTGTCCTAAAAAAAGTATAGATATGTCATACCCTAACAAAACAAACGAAAAAAATGTTCCGTACGCAGTGGCAGCACAATACACATGATCTAGTACTAAGTAAGTAAGTTGGTTACTTCAAGCTACTTTCGTGTCATAATTGGAACACTTTCTGTACACACATGACGGCATTTTAGTTTTTTTTGGTCACCGGTCACTCTCGGCGCCTTACTTCATCATTTCAGCTGAAAGACGTCCACTGCTGGACATAGGCCCCTAGGATGAATCGCTTAGTCGCCTTTTTGCGACACCCATGAGAAGATATAGGGTATAGGATAGGCGCCTTACTTGCCGCGGATTAATAGAAAAGCGTCTCAGTTAGGACGTTTTCGAGTCTTCAGATTGCTAGCGCTAGTAACATATCTGTACTTTTAAATATCATTGTTTGTTACTGAAGAGTCGTGGGCGGAAGTTTACTGCCTAATTTTTGGAGGCGTGTTGATGTGGATATCATATTTTATTATGTGAAGATGTTTGAGTAAATTCAGACATTGCAGTCTCTATCTTTTTGGTATTGAATTTATTTTTCATATAACGCATATTTCACTGTAAATATATAACGTGTTATTGAAATAACTGAAAACCTCTTAAGGGATCATTGTACTCATCAGTATGAACAACTTTTACTATGGGACCAACACTGAAATTGCGAAAAAAAAAACAGCGGTTCCTTACATTTTGTCGAGTTATGTGAACACAAATGTAGGTAACAGCTGATATTTTTTTCGCGATTTCAGGGTTAGTCTTATAGTAAAAAAATCTTCATACTTATAAGTACGATGACCCCTTAAGAGGTTTTCAGTTATATCAATAACACATTGTAGAGGTAAAGGAGTTTGTATTGGATAGAGCGAAATTGAGATTATCAAATCATACATACATACATATTATCACGCCTGTTTCCCATTGGGGTAGGCAGAGACTATGGATTTCCACCTGCTACGATCCTGACACACCTCTTTCGCTTCATCTACGTCCATTAACCTCGTCATGCATGCTCGTCGGTTTAGAGAACTCTTAACCTGGCAGTTTTTGAGAACGTCCGCGATTTGATTGGTATACGTTCGCCGAGGTCGTCCCCTTCCAACTCTTCCATCCACACTCGCTTCGTATACTTGTTTCGTCAATCTTCTCTCGTCCATCCTCTCTATATGTCCAAACCATCTTAACATACCTTTCTCAATCTTTGTCACTACATCTTCTTTCACTCCACAACGCTCCCTTATCACGTTATCGTACGTCACGTTACGTATCAAATCATGGATAGTGGATAGGTAAAGGCGTTCTGATAATTAATTACAAAATGTAGGGAACAGGTTTTTTTCGCGATTTCAGGGTTGACCCTATAGTAAAAATTGTTCATACTGATAAGTACAATGACCCCTTAAGAGGTTTTCAGTTATTTCAATAACAAGTTGTATCAATCAACTCAGCCTAACGCAGTCCACTGCTGGACATAGGCCTCTCCCAAATTGCGCCACAACACTCGATCCTCTGCCTTCCGCATCCAGTCCCCCCAAGTTCTACAAGTTGTATACCTACCTACATAATAATACTACATTAATCTATACATATAGCTGTAACTATCAAAAAGGCAACAGTTTTTGTCTAATCGAATACAACCGAAAAAACTCGCGTTCTTAATAGACAAATAAACTACAAAGAATATGACGTCATAGGCAGTTCTGTTGGTAGGCAATAAAAAAAGAAAGTCCGCGCATTGCTACTTTATTTTGTAACGTCGGCTTTATAAAATTGACGTCAGATCTATTTCCAACGATGTGTAACTAAGCGATAGAAATTACTTTCTTTCGAAACCAACGGCCAGTGAAGAAATTGTTTTCGCTTTTATTTGGTCTTGTTTCAATAAGAATATTGCGTAAGAAGCTTTATTAAGATGATGAATTAAATAAAATTAGCAAAGTTTCAAGATTTCAAAGAGTGTACAACGTTTTATTGAAATAACTGAAAACCTCTTAAGGCCCAGAACGCCGCGGAAAGAGAGTGAGCGCGATGCAAAATACGAGGCTTGCAGGGAAGGAGTAGTGCGGCATGAAGTTAACGCCATTCTGAATGAAAGTGCATTTATGCGAAAAAAAAAATATTACTCAAAAAATATGTGTATTTTCGATAAAATGGCTTAGTAAAATTATTTCAAAATAATAAAACAATATTTAGGTAAAATATCATACCAAAATACCAATATATGTTGGATATATTTAGGAAACTGTTTGAAAATAAACAGTTTTCGAGGTATGTTTGGATTTATTTATGATCGAGCCAAATAAGTGCGTTCATGTTTTGGAGGTAATAATATTGTCACGCCTATCCTTGAGTAACACATATTTTAATTTCAGTACCATAGAGCGAGTAGTTTTTGAGCGGGATGCGCATTAGTTTGTTGAATTACGGGATTCGGCCCCTTGAGGGGTCATTGTACTCACCAGTTTGAACAACTTTTACCAAACAAGTCTGTAATCGCGAAAAATAAATCAGGTGTTCCCTTCCCTACATTTTGTCGATTTATGTGAAGAAAAATGTGGATGTTTTTTTTCAGCGTTGGTCCTATAGTAAAATTTGTCCATACTGATGAGTACAATGATCCCTTAAGAGGTTTTCAGTTATTTCAATAACACGTTGTATATGTCTATGACCAAAGTACAAAATGTTTGCATACTCTCTCCATGTAGTATTGGTCTAAACAGCTGTTTGTACAATGTGTATCAAAAATGCTTGGTCATCTTAGAAGAGCTCATTTGGGGAATCCTATCGAATAACTTTTTCAACCCTGGAATCGCGAAAACTAAATCAGCACTTCCATAAATTTCGGTCGAGAGCTTCAGCAATGAACCAGCAGTTTTTTTTCACGATTTCAATGTTGTTCTATGCTATGACCTCAATGAGCTCTTCAAAAATGACCACAAATTTCTTTTACGCGTTGTATGTAGTAATTGAATGAAAAAAAAGTAATGATTTTATTTCTGCGCTCGATTTGACGCACACAACAACCTAAGACTACAATCATCATCATCATTTCAGTGGAAAGACGTCCACAGCTGGACATAGGCCTCCCCCAAGCAAGGGGGGGATATGCCATAATCGCCACGCTTGGCAGGCAGGTTGGCGATCGCAGTTGGTTGGTTAAAGACTACAATACATGTGCATAATAATTTATAATTTCACAAACAATTCACTTTATTATTAATACTTTAAATAAAATAAAGAAAACTACAAAATGTTTGTGTATACTCAGCCCATGTAGTATTGGCCTAAACAGCTGTTCATATAGTAACGTAACCCGTCATTGGCCACTAACGATTTTCGCGTGAACACAGCAACAAATACTCTATAGTAGTACAGTGTGAATAATATTTCGTGCAACGGGGTTGTCAAGCATTCACGCGGCGCTCCCGAAGCGGGCGCGCGAAAGTGGGTCACGACCCAAGCGCCACATGAAAAATCCGTGTGGTGCGATCGACTTCTGCGACCTGTTACAGTACTATTGCGATCTTAACCCTACGCGCATCGCGAGCTCCGCGGTAGCGACTAACAAAACCGTAAAAAAAATCAGCTGAAAAAATTCTTTAGTGTGGTTATGTTAGGTATTTTTTCTGATTTCGGTGTCTTCCCGTGTGATTTTTTGCGTATTTGCATTATAACAGCGATAAATTCTTTAGTGACGTTATATTAGGTTTTTTTTTCTGACTTCGGTGTTTTCCTGTGTGATTTTTTGTGTATTTGCATTATTATAACAGTAATAAATTCTACAGAATATATTCTTTAGTGAGGTTATATTAGTTTTTTTTTTTCTGATTTCCGTGTTTTCCTGTGTGATTTTTTTGTATTTGCATTATAACAGCAATAAATTCTGCAAAGTAAATTCTTTAGTGAGGTTATGTTAGGTTTTTTTTTTCTGATTTCCGTGTTTTCCTGTGTGATTTTTTTGTATTTGCATTATAACAGCAATAAATTCTGCAAAGTAAATTCTTTAGTGAGGTTATGTTAGGTTTTTTTTTTCAATTTCAGTGTTTTCCTGTGTGATTTTTTGTGTATTTGCATTATACCAGCAATAAATTCATTAGTGAAGTTATATTAGGATTTTATCAGTTTTCGGTGTTTTCCTGTGTGATTTTTTGTGTATTAGCTTTATAACAGCAAGAAAGAAGACTTTTTCGTTGGTTTCGTCCATCCTTCGTCTTGACTGGCGCTGTTTATTGCATCAGTCTTGTCGAATGGTGGGTGGAATCTGCGTATTTTCATCTTGAAAGAAGAAAACTTGCAAGATGAATATTCTGAAGAAGACTTGAAATTCTTTGTTTGTTTTTTGTACTAGTATCGCTTGTGGTAAAATGTAGGCAAATTGTCTTTATATTAGCGTTTTGTATCATGTGTGTATCAACGTATGTTAACTTTATTTTACCTGCCGTAATGGCAACATACACACATTTTTTTTTTCACATCCATGACACAGTGTCTTTCGAATGATCGACGACGTCTGTGGTCTAGGGGTTCGATTCCCACAGGACACAAATATTTGTGTGATGAACATAAGTGTTTGTGTTGGTCTGGGTGTTTCTCATGTATTATAAGTAAAAGAAAAGTAAAGTTGTAAGTAAGTAAAGTTGTTCTTTTTTTTTTACAAAAAAAAAAGTATAATAAGTATTATATCCATTGTCTAGTACCCATAGTACAGTCTAACAAAGCAATTAGTATACAGGGTCGCCAGATATAGATGAAGATTTCTCAGGAAGTTATGATAGAATGGTTTGATTAGGGTTTTGTAGCTCTGCTTAGTTTGGGACTAGATGGTGCTGTGTAAAAATGTCCCAAAAATATTTATTTATTTATATAAGTTAAATTCCCTTCCTTTTATAAGAAGAAATACCAAAAAGGTACCTACCACAATTTTTGATGTTCACATATTAGTATTATACAGGTGATTTTTTTAAGCAGTGCTTTAAACAAAATAAAAAATCGTATTTGTATGGGAGGCAGAAAATTGTTAGCTTACGCCATACAAACGTTATTTTTAATTTTGTGTTAAGGCCAATTTTAATAATGTGTTTGCGATAACGAACTACTCCTTAAAAAATTACCCTGTATACATTATTATTTTTGTTTTCCTGTGTCATATTTGCGAATATATTATATTGAAGTGAAATAACGTTTTGGGACAATCTCGTGTTTATTTTTTTCGTCTGAATCAAATGCTTTATAAATAACAGCCTGTATTTTAACTACTTCGAAGTAACAACAGCAAAAACTGTTTTAAATTCCCTGAAAATGTTATATTCACTTGGATTTTACGTTTCAAAATGTTTCTTGTTTACTGCATGGTAAATGAGATTGTATTCATTTATTCTATAAGTGTATTCAAAAGAGTATGTATTTGGGTCATTCTTAAAAGAATTTTCATACTACTCTCTTGTGGATGCCACACGCGCGTCCTAGTTTTTTTATAGGAGGTGACCCATTTAGCTTGTCATTGATTTTCATATACAAAGGGACTTTGTTGATGTACTTTTAACTTTTACGAATGACTATAATATACCTTGAGTTAGTATCATGTATGAGTAGAATAGATATTTTCAATTATTGTTATTATACAACTTGCATCAAAAAGGTGTTATCATATTTAAAGAGCTCATGTAGGGAATGCTATCAAACAACTTATTAACGGGTTCAACCCTGAAAATCGCAAAAAATCAATCTTATTTCGGTTGAGAGGTATTGCACTTTTTTCTATGAAACAGCAACTTTTTTTAACGGTTTCAGTGTTGACGAGCTTCAAATATGACTACACTTTTTAGGGTTCCGAAGTCCTACAAGGAACCCTTATAGTTTCGTCATGTCCGTCCGTCTGTCCGTCTATCCGTCTGTCCGTCTGTCCTAATCCTTTACAGCTTAATAACTTCTACAGTTATAAACATAAGTAAATGAAATTTTGTTAAAAAATAGTTTACATATAGATCTCAATTTTAAAAGAATAAAAAAATTGTTTTTCCGTATTTTAGGGGTGGCGTCCATACATGTGAAAAGGGGGAAAAAAAATTTTTTTCGCTGCACCCCCTCGTGTGGTATATCATTGAATAGGTCTACTAAAATGAAGGTAATGTTTGATACACCACTTTTTTATCAGGTGTACCATATGCGAAATATAGCCCGCCAAATTGGCTTGCAATGTGTCCCCCCCCCCTGCCATTTCTAAACTATGCAATGTAGAAACTTATAATCTTCCACATTGATAGACCTTTATAAAAACTCTCTTTTAAAATTATTTCGAGTATAATGTAATTATAATTTTTTGAGTTATAGAGAGAAAACTGAAAAATACTTAAAACGTCCTAGTTCAAAGGTCATTGACCTTAGAGAAAAATTATCATAGCAAATAATGCTCCTTTAGCTACTTTCTATTTGAAAAAATCACAAAAAGTAACTTTATCGCTAGATGGCGCTACTAACAACACGCTCTGAGTCGCGAATACTGCCGATTATTGCAAAAACTAAAATAGCCATGATTAATATTCGATTTGATTCGTTTGTAATTACACCTACTTAAGGAACCCTATAATACTGAGCATGGCCCGACATGCTCTTGGCCGGTTTTTGTTACACGCCTTGTGTTTTTTGTGTATATTCGAGATATCTCTTTTATATCTGTTACAGTATTTTGAGACAAAGAATCAACAGGGCCCTATTCTCGTAATTCAAAACGTTCAAAATATAGTTCCAAACTAATCTCAATGCTTTAAATCTCAATCTCCTGACAGTAGATGTTTCTGAATGCCGTTTATTGGTTACATTAATGACCTAAGTGACACAAAACGGCAAACAGGAACATCTACTGTCAGGAGATTGACATTCGTTTTTAATTATGAGAATTGGCCCCCTGTTTATTCTTTGCCTCCTGCTATCGTATATTGAGACAAAGAAACAACATAATTCGAGTTCCATTTTCAACTATTACAGCGTATTTCCATGCCAATCCGGTAGTTGACTACTGTCAAAAATTACCAAAAATGTTATATTATTTAAAAGAAGGTACAGAAAGGACAACATTGTAGAAAGAATAAACAAAATCCATAAAAAAATGGGAGAGATACACGCTTTTTAAGTTTTTGGAAGGGGCATTTTCTGTCCTTGTCGTGCGAAACTGACATTGTACAGAGAGATGTCAAGTTACTATGAAGGTTTTGAACAATGACGTCATTCTTCAATAGTGCTGTCTCCGTCTAGTGAACAAATTTAAATATCGCTTATAACTTGGAAATTTTATTAAATATATTTATTAAATATTTTATTGGTTTTTCACTGTTGCTTATTTTTCTTGAAAAACTCGAGATTTCTAATAAAAACCAATAAAAAAAAAGTCACCTTCTATTGCAATACTGTTTAACAAATCAGTCAACAACGCAATGGTTTACGAAAACTCGAAATAGATTGGAAACGTAACTCGAATGATGTTGTAACGTTTCTTACAGTTCTGGAATATATCAGAGCTGTGTGGTGTGTTTGGTGACGTAACATTCTTAATGCATCTTGTAGTACGTCGCGCGTAGACTCTTGTCTGTTATACCGCGCTGACTGTATTATAAGACATTAAGAAATATAATGTAGTGCTTCGAAGAGTGGATGTCATCGGTGGGGTGGAGACTGAAGAATGAAGAAAATTTTCAATGGCCTGGCTGTGTCGTAGTATAAACAAAGCTTAAATTAATTACATACTGTAACTGGGTCACATTTCCTTTATTACTATTGTATTTTTAGCAATGTTCCTGCACATTATCATATCATTTACATTCCCGTACAAAAAGGCCAGGGGGTCGATTGTTGTAATTAAAAATTTTCAAAATATAGTTCCGTTTTAATCTCAACGTTATATATATATTTTTTAATTTCAGGATGATGAATGTCAATCTTATGACAGTTGATGTTTCTGTTTGACGTTTATTTGAGGCATTACCCCCCCAAATACTCAAACGCTACTAAATTTTAAGTGGGTGCTTTAGTTTCATACTGTCACTCTTTTTAGGGTTCCGAAGTCCTACAAGGAACCCTTATAGTTTCGTCATGTCCGTCCGTCTGTCCGTCTGTCCTAATCCTTTACAGCTTAATAACTTCTACAGTTATAAACATAATTAAATGAAATTTTGTTAAAAAATTGTCTACATATAGATCTCAATTTTAAAAGAATAAAAAAATCGTTTTTACGTATTTTAGGGGTGGCGTCCATACATGTGAAATGGGGATGTAAAAATTGTTTTCGCTGCACCCCCTCGTGTGGGGTATCATTGAATAGGTCTACTAAAATGAAGGTAATGTTTGATACACCACTTTTTTATCATGTGTACCATCTGCGAAATATAGCCCGCCAAAGTGGCTTGCAATGTGTCCCCCCCCCCTTGCCATTTCTAAACTATGCAACGTAGAAAGTTATAATCTTCCACATTGATAGACCTTTGTGAAAACTCTCTTTTAAAATTATTTCGAGTATAATGTGATTATGATTTTTTGAGTTATAGAGAGAAAACTAAAAATACTTAAAACGTCCTACTTCAAAGATCATTGATCTTAGAGAAAAATGATCATAGCAAATAATGCTCCTTTAGCTACTTTCTATTTGAAAAAATCACAAAACAGTAACTTTGACATGAAAAACTTCTTAAATTTGGCTTCTTGAATTTATCGCTAGATGGCGCTACTGAGTCGCGAATGCTGCCGATTATTGCAAAAACTAAAATAGCCATGATTAATATTCGATTTGATTCGTTTGTAATTACACCTACTTAAGGAACCCTATAATACTGAGCATGGCCCGACATGCTCTTGGCCGGTTTTTTTATTTTATTTTCTTACAGCATGGCGAAACGAGCTAATGGCCCATCTGGTGTTACCTTTACCCCACAACATCTGCAATACCACCAAGGCAGTTGCCTAAATGGTACCGCAAGTCAGTTCGCCGAAGGAAAGTCTCATGGTGCATTATAGCGACAGAACGACTTTTAAGAACATCTTAAAGTTAGGCGTCGTTTGAGTATTTTGGGGTTTTGCATAAAAGGCATTGAGACTACATCGGAACAAAATTTTGAAAATATTTATTATGAGAATTGCCCTTCAGAATAAAAACACGAATGCAATTTTCTTTCTAGATTTCCGTAGGGGGACTGCAGCTGATTCATATTATTGTTTTTTTTTTATATAGAAATAGAAACAGTGCAGAACTATACATCTAAAGTAGTCCTCGAAGTACAGTCAGAAGCAATCATACGTGGGACACTCAGAAAGTTTTGCGAAACTAAAAAAAATTGTTCTATACGTACATATATTTTTATCAAATCTTTTCAAAGTACTTTCCACCAGCCTCTATACAAAGATTCATGCGCCTAAACCAGTTTTCAAAACACTTTTTCCAGTCCGCCGCAGACACCTCGTTTACAGCCTGCTCGAACGCAGCCAGCGCATCTTCCGGCGACGAAAATTGTATCCCTTTGAGCTGATTTTTTATTTTTGGGAATAAAAAGAAGTCACACGGTGCTAGATCAGGGCTGTAAGGAGGGTGACCCAGGAGTTTGACTGGCGTGCTGTCCAGGAAGTCCCTCGTTTTGAGTGCGGTGTGCGCAGGTGCATTGTCGTGGTGGAGCAGTAGCCCGCGGAGCCCTGTGTTTGGTCGCTTGTTGCTTATAACAGAGAAAACTTCTGGCAAACATTTGGTAGTATACCATTCGGCATTAATGCTTCTTTGATCCCGTAAGGGAATTGATACCAAGTGGCCAGTCAAATTAAAAAAGCTAGCGATCAAAATCTTACCCCCGCTTCTAGATCGCTTCACTTTGGTAGGCGTTGGCTCATTTTGAAACACCCAAACAGTCGACTGGCGCTTGGTTTCTGGGTCGTATTGATAAATCCAGGACTCATCACCTGTAACGATGTCGTAAACACGCCGAGACGAGCCTGCTTCAAATTTGTTAAGCATATCACGGCACCATTCCACCCGGGCCTGCTTCTGAGCATCGGTGAGGTTGTGCGGCACCCAGCGTGATACTATCCTCCTCACGCGAAGATGGCTGTGTAGAATCTCGTGAACGCTTCCCGATCCAATCTTCAATATGTGTTGAATCTCCTGATATGTAATTCGCCTATTGTCTTGGATTAAATTTTTCACTGCTAGCACGTTTTCTTCGGTAACAGCCGTCAAAGGGCGACCGCTTCTTTCGTCATCCCCCAAAGTTGGTCGACCGCGCTTGAATTCGTTATACCAACGATACACGGTTGCCTTGGAAGGGCCTTCATCCATGAATGCCATTTGAAGTCTATCGTACGATTCATCCGGTTTCAGGCGACACTTGAAATCGTATAAAATCATAGCTCTAAAATGTTCCCGGCGCAGATCCATATTTCAGTGAGACACAATACTTTGAATTAACTCGCAAAAAATGTGGAGGGAAATTTTGAAATTGGAACTTACTTATTTTTACTTATAAATAATCATATTTTCGAAAAACATTATAACTGGCCAGTCTCCCATATATAAAAACTTTTTTTCGCAATACTTTCTGAGGGGCCTGGTATCTGCCTATCGACGGTTTCGAAATCGCAAACAATGGCTATCTGACCACGGATAAAGCAGATAAATATGTGTCTAGAAAAGATGGCCCTACTACCCATAAACATTATATTCATTCGCGCGGCTTGGGTCAGACTAGGGTTGCCATATGGCCGGGAAAACCGGGAAAACCCCGGAATTTTGCGTCTGGTCCCGTGTCCACTCCCGGATACTACTTTTGGCAACAAGTTACGATACGGTTTTCTACCTAAGTTTAATTGATAAGCCAAAGAGAGATAATGTTAGTGTTTTTATGATAATGTATTTTTTTTGTAGATAGTTTGTAACAATGTAGTTTTTACATACAGTCACGATCCATCCCGGTGATACATTTTTTCGACAAAGTCCCGTGAACGAATCCTGCTACATTACACGTACCTACGGCTGCCGTCGAACACTGAGCGCAAGCGATTTTAGCCTTGGTGATGGTTCACCGGAAAGTTTGCTGATAGTACCTACAATATTTTTGACAATGATTTTCAAGTTTGTTTTCCTTTTAAAAACATCACAAAGAAATATTACTGCGATTTAATTCAAATTAATAGTTATTTCAATACATTTTTCTAACGTTATCCCAGAAATGTTCAGGAAAAGATAAGCTTGTATCTGGCAACCCTAGGTCAGACAGATATTATGGGCAATTTAGTACCGTCGATAGGTAGATTAGATATTATTGCTTCTGACTGTACAATAGAAATACAATAATAATAATTGAAGTACAGGTACTGACTGTAGTTTAATCAGAAACTATTTACTATGTAAAATATAGTTCGCTGTAGTTGTAGATAGAAAAAGTGCCACAAGTGGCCGTTTTTCGCATTTTTTCTATCTACAACTACAGGGAAGTATAATTTTCAGAGTTAATAGTTTCTGATTACACTACAGTACGCACCGCTACACATCAAGCTGTACATTTCCAGTATAAGCTGATCTCGCATTGAACGGAAAGGCAACTTTTACTGGAAATGTACAGCTTGATGTGTAGCCGTGTGTACCTGTACTTCAATCGTTAAAAACGAATTTTCGATAAATGATGTATTCAGCGAGTAATATTTTTTTTTACTGATGGGGTGCCACTTGGCTGCTACATTCCCCTTAAGGAATTATTGTACTCATCAATTTGAACAACTATTACTGTGACACCAACAACAGCAAAAAAAAAACATTCGTTTCATAGAAAATGTTTCGTGTAGGTACTAGACAAAAATGTATGGAAGTCTTATTTTAATTTGCTAATTTAAAATTGGCGTCATAATAAATGTTGTATAAATTGATGAGTATAGTCATTCCTTAAAGCAGCTATACTCAACCTGCGGCCCGCGGGCCACATGCGGCCCGCCGCGCCTTTGTTATTGGCCCATACAAAGTTACAAATTTGTTGTAAACCATTTTAAATTTCGCAACCATTAGAGAATGGGTGTTTCAGAACGGGAATGTGAGCCGAGCGCTATCAGCGATTTTTTGTTCCCCAAAAATATAAAAGCTTCCAAAGATGTGCCCAAATCCTACTAACATTCTTTGGGTCTACGTATTCGTGTAAAGCAAGCCAGATCTTAATAATTTTTTTAAAAAGTGTTCACAGTATCAAAAATCGCATTAAAAGATATAAACATCTTTGTTAAAACTTCTTTTTTAGGGTTCCGAAGTCCTACAAGGAACCCTTATAGTTTCGTCATGTCCGTCCGTCTGTCCGTCTGTCCTAATCCTTTACAGCTTAATAACTTCTACAATTATAAACATAAGTAAATGAAATTTTGTTAAAAAATAGTCTACATATAGATCTCAATTTTAAAAGAATAAAAAAATCGTTTTTACGTATTTTAGGGGTGGCGTCCATACATGTGAAATGGGGATGCAAAAATTTTTTTCGCTGCACCCCCTCGTGTGGAGTATCATTGAATAGGTCTACTAAAATGAAGGTAATGTTTCATACACCACTTTTTTATCAGGTGTACCATCTGCGAAATATAGCCCGCCAAAGTGGCTTGCAATGTGTCCCCCCCCCCTGCCATTTCTAAACTATCCAACGTAGAAACTTATAATCTTCCACATTGATAGACCTTTGTGAAAACTCTCTTTTAAAATTATTTCGAGTATAATGTGACTATAGTTTTTTGAGTTATAGAGAGAAAACTGAAAAATACTTAAAACGTCCTAGTTCAAAGGTCATTGACTTGATTGAGAAAAATGGTCATAGCAAATAATGCTCTTTTAGCTACTTTCTATTTGAAAAAATCACAAAAAGAAACTTTGCATGAAACACTTCTAAATTTGACTTCTTGAATTTATCGCTAGATGGCGCTACTAACAACACGCTCTGAGTCGCGAATGCTGCCGATTATTGCAAAAACTAAAATAGCCATGATTAAAATTCGATTTGATTCGTTTGTAATTACACCTACTTAAGGAACCCTATAATACTGAGCATGGCCCGACATGAGGCCAAGAGGCCGGTTTTTCATTAATAAAGTAACTAAATCGTTAACTTGGAATTACGTTTTAATTAATACCTAAACAATTTTTGATTGCGGCCCTCGATACCATGACTGAAACGTGTTTGTGGCCCCTATAAAAAAAAGGTTGAGTATGGCTGCCTTAAAGGGTTGTTAATGAATTAAAAATTACCCTGTGTAAACAGTCATGCCTATAAGTGAATCTTAGAAAAACCTAGTCATAAATATAAAAACAGCGAACTATCTTTTACATAGTTAATAGTTTCTGATTAAACTACAGTCAGTACCTTCAATTATTAAAAACGAATTATCGATAAATGATGTATTCAGCGAGTAATAACTTTTTTACTAATGGGGGCGCTACTTGGTTGCTACATTCCCCTTAATGGGTTGTTAATGAATTGAAATAACCCTGTATAATAATAATAATTAATTTAGAAGTACTTTCAGTATAATATACTACGTTAAAAGTGGTTAAAATCGTACTTCATACACTTCATAGTGACAGGTTGCCAGTCGATCGCCTCCACTTTAACAGTTACCCTTTTGTTATGGTGCCGAAACCCGGGAGCCGACAAACTAATGCCAATCCTGCTCAAATAATACTCACTGTATGGTACTGAAATTAAAATACATGATACTCAAGGATAGACCGACAACTGGCGAAGGTCGTTGGAATCCGCTGGATGCGGAAAGCGCAGGACCGGTCGTTGTGGCGATGCTTGGGTTGGGGGAGGCCTCTGCCCTGCAGTGGACGTCTTTCGGCTGAAATGATTTATGAACGAAGGATAGACGAAATATTACCGAGTCCAAAACATGAATGCACTTCTTCTTCTATCGTTTCGACATGAGCTACATAATGATAATAGCTCATGCCGGGGGGAAATTATTAGCCAGTCAGCAGGTTGATAGCGGGGATCACCAAGGTGCGCCGGACGATCAATTAAATATCGTCACTCGTGGAGGCTCTTTTAATGCACTTATTTGGCACGATAAAAAAAAAAACCAAACGTACATCTGAAAATAAACAGTTTCGTAAATATATCCTACATTTATTGGTATTTTGGTATGATATTTTACCTAAATATTGTTTTATTTTAAAAACATTTTACAGAGCAATTTTTGCGAAAATACACATAATTTCCGGGTAATATTATATTTCACTTATTACTTAAGGTTGTCTGGAAGATATCGCTTTTAGCGATAAGAACGCCCATGTACCCATAATTTATACGTTCTTCTTGTTTACTAGTACTTTCATGGTGTACAATAATAGTACATTACTGTCGAGGCCTGAAATGAAGCAATTTACGGCCGAGTAATATTGGAATTCCCAAGCGATTTTGAAAGGACGAGGCGCAAGCAGAGTCCTTTCTAACTAAACGAGGCCGTTAATTGCTATTTCGGCCGAGACTTGTATAGTACTTTTCTCTCATTTGCGAGGAAACCACAAATTATTTCAACAGTATCTCATTTTCATTCACGCCAATTCGCCCGCGCGCGGTTCTTGTTCTATTTTCAAAGTTTTGAAAAAATTAATACGCATTCAGTCTGTATATAATGATAAATATTTTGTACCTAAAAACACTACTTAAAAACCTCGGTAGCATAATTAAAAAAATAAAAAGTGTCCAGCTATTTCTATTATTGTCCTGTTGGATATTACCGGCCTGTTATTTCGTTGCGTACGGAAAAGAGCCGATTGTTGTATTCTTTTTTTTGAATAATGAACCAATTTCCGAGCAAGTGGGAGAAATAATACATTAATGTCGAGGCCGGAAATGAAGCAATTGACGGCCGAGTAATATTGGAAGTACGAGGCGAAGCCGAGTACATCCCAATTAATTTTAAAAGGACGAGGCGTAAGCCGAGTCCTTTTTAACTAAACGAGGCCGTTAATTGCTATTTCGGCCGAGACTTGTATAGTACTTTTCTCTCATTTGCGAGGAAACAATACACAAATTAATTCAACGGTATCTAATTTTCATTCGCTTCAACACGTCCGCACGCGGTTCTTGTTCTATTTTCAAAGTTTTGAAAAAAAAATGTTAATTCAGCTTTTATAATGATAAATATTTTGTACTTAAAAACACCTAGGTAATTTATATAAGTGTGTGCTTAAAAACCTCGGTAGCACAATTTAAAAAATAAAAAGTGTCCAGCAATTTCTATTATTTTCTATTATTACCGGCCTGTTATTTCGTTGCGTACGGAAAAGAGCCGATTGTTGTATTGTTTTTTTGAATAATGAACCAATTTCCGAGCAAGTGGGAGAAAAGCATATTCTATCTATGTATGCACTTTCATTAGAAGTGGCGTCAACTTCATGCCGCTCTACTCCTTACCGGCAAGCCTCTTATTTTGCTTCGCGCTCACTACTATTCGAGACTATTACCTATAACTACGTAAAGAAGCGAAACTCACCTCTCCCAGCCAATTTAGCGTCGCCCGCAACGTTGCAGTACGGCTGGCAGTTCGCTGTACCGAGTTATCACATTTACGCACACACTCAAACGTGTACGGATAGGCTAACGATTCTGTAGTAGTGTAGGTAAATAAGTCTTTTCGCTAGTATGGAGTGTCGTAGGCCTTTTATTTTGTTTTCATGTTGAAATCCTCATGGAATCCTTCCGTCTGATGATGGCGGAAGGGTATGTCGGACTACTACAAACTAAAACCACACGGTGGGCCACCTCAGCACAAAATAGAGGAGCTCCGCGAACTCCATTGGACCGCGCCGATGCCCCTCCAGTGCTACGCCTTTGGCACGTCCCGGGAACACAATATTCCTTCTCCACAGTAGCACGCGACCACCACGTGCTGCTGTTCTCCTCAGGGTTAATAGACGCCTTGAGTCCCCCCGCTCTTAGCGCCCACGATGCCATATGTGGCGACAGGGGACGCGGTCTTTCGCCCTATCTGGGTCTTGCGCCAAGTCGGTTGCCTCCCCGGCGCCTCCTCAGAGCGGGATCGCCCTTCTCCCGTTCTTGCTCTGCGGCTTCCTTCTGAAGCATAACGGTCTTGCAGAAGGAAGCCACGGCCCTCGAAGCCGTCGGATCTGCCAGCATAGACGACACTACTGCTGGCAGAGAAAGATCATGGCCGTCCCGGCTGACCAGCTACCAGATTCAGAAATTTTTCGATGTTATGGTGATGACCGATTCGGTTTGATATCTCATTTCGTCTATAAGCCACGTAACGAGAGAAAGATAAAAAACCGAGTCGACAACTGCTTATCGAAAATGTTCTGGGGGTCTACTCGAATACGAAGCAACGAACAATACTAATTGTCAATTTTCGGTCGTAAGTTTGAACATGTAATTGCAGGTACATATTTCTTTTGTTTTTTACTCATTCCAACTCCGAACATTGTATATGACGTAGTAATAATTCACAATATTTGTCTGTGAATTCGATAAACGACAGAATCCGAACGTTTATTAGAATAGGGTACGTCTGTTCAGAGCCCCACGCAGGGCACTCCTCCAGCGTATGCTGTGCGGTGTCCTGGTCATACCCACAATGGTTGCATATTGTCGTAGGCCTGCTACTTTGTAGGATGGTACAGGCATCACCGTTATTCAAATCCCTATAAAATAATTAATATAATAAAGAAATCGGACATAGCCTTGTCTCAAATAAGTTGGGGTCAGCTTGCAGCCTAACCAGATAGGATTGAATAAATAAGATGTATGAAAAATTAAAAATTCAAAGGGGTGAAAAGACTGTCGTCTAGTATGAAACTTTCAACGAGAATTACAAAATTTCCATAACAAAGACCAATAATACGTAAGGTCTTCAAACTCAAGTAAGAATAAGTTTAAATACGTAATTTACTATCTCTTCTCTATCTCTTCTCATGGGTTGGGTGTCGTAAAAGGCGACTAAGGGATTCACCAGAGGATGGGCAGCAGCGTTCTCTGAGTATTTAACCAACCAACTACGATCGCCAACCCGCCTGCCAAGCGTGGTGATTATGGTATATGTCCAGCAATGGGCGTCTTTCGGCTGAAATGATGATGATGACGTCATTTACTATTTAAACTAATTATCCTCGTTATGCAAAGTGTATCAGAAATATGTGGTCATATTTCGAGAGGTTATTCAAGGCTGATAGAGATGTATGGAAGAAAAAAACATGCTGCGCCGACCCCAAATAAATTGGGATAAGGGCAGGAGGATGATGATGAATATAGTTTAGTGTGGTATGCCACTGAGCAAATATCTTTTTCAATTCTTTTCTATGAGTATTATTCAGTAGATATAGTCTGTAACAAAAAACCCTGTTGTTCCTGTGAGCTACGTTATCAGTATAGCGATTCAGAACCACACGATATCTCAGTTGTCGGTCGATACCGATTGATATCGTACGATAAATAAAATTTTCTATTCAGAATAACCGTATCCCAGATCAATTTGACGAACTGGATACCGAATCGAAGATGACGTCATACCGTACGATTTCCCTCAACATTACACGACATGTAACGCTATCAACGCTATTCACAACGCTGCTATCGAAGGAGAATTACCGAACGTCCGATTATTTTCCCCGACAACTTAACGGGAGCTACTGGGCACCCGATAAATTTTATTTTTGTTAGTTTGAGCCGTAAAATTAATATAAGACATAAAAAACAAAAACAATGCAGTGTAATTGTTGAGAAAAGACGCTGAAGACTCCGAGAAGAACTCAACTCACCCAGACACGCAGTTGCATTTTGCGCTCATTGCGAGATGCATTTTCATGCACAGCCGGATAATTCACTGAATAATATGGGTTACTGCATGACCTTACACTGGCCCTATTATCCTAGTAGAAGAAACAAAGAAGAAAGAAAAAAAACAAGGGAGACGAATACGCTTTCATAAAATCTTGGACCTAAGTGTAAAAAGATGAGGTGGTGTTGTGTAACTTGTGTATTACTGGCATTGACCTGTACCAATGATTACTGGCAAACATATCAAACTATCACTGAAAATTCTACGGATTTTGCCAAGCTGAGAGCAGACTCTAAGCTCTTAATATTTAAAAGTGAGGTTAGGTACCTATGTAACAACATATCTAAGAACATAATATTATTTAGCAGTTGATTTGTGAAGTGCAATTGATATATTTATATGTACACTCTATTTTTCTCTCTTGTCTTATTTAGTAAACAATCTTGGCATGTCTTTTTAATGCAATTCGTCAATAATAATTATTATAAGAATTATGTTAACAATTTTACACAGTTACACCTACCTAACATTTTTTAACCTTATTACATGTGCAGAACTAATAAGTAATTATATATTATCAGTAGTTATTTGAGTAAAGAGACATGCCAAGATTGTTTACTAAATAAGACAAGAGCAGAAAAAAAATTATGTGCATAGTAGCTACCTTAATTATTATATTTTGTAGAGTGGAGTGTTGAGAAACTCACAAATCATACATAAAAAAAACACAGGTAAAAGAGATATTTAAAAATAAAAACACATTTTATATTTTATTTTTATTTCTTTTCAATTATAATGTCTTACTATTGTCTTGGTACCTAGCCCAATTAAGATACCATATTATAGATAATATATGGGTGCAGCAGCCTACAGTTTGTCTGCCTATGATGCAGTAACAATGTTTTAAAGTGCGTGGCAGTGTGGTTACCAACTGTAGGCAACCCCGGAGGAAGCTACAATATCTCTGCGAGAAGTGTTGACTATAAATCTTGATTGAATGCAACCTCTTAGAAACCATAAAGCATATTCTTTCTATAATCTGGCTTTCTGTACTATAGTCTAATAATACAATTGTAGGTATGGGCTGGTTCATTCTCACTTCTTCATTTAGATGCTCAGCGGGAAGAACTGTGTGCCTGTATTATCATTGAGTATACACTGAGCTGGAAACTATATGAAAAGCAGCTCGGTCTGCAAGCACACAACAAGCATGGCATATTATGCAACTTACTGCTTCTACCTGCAACAAACATACATAGTATAGTATAACGGGCTGTTTCCTCAACTCCACATGTGTATTTTGTGTACATAATACAAACATACATAATCATTAAAGTAATTAAAAATCAATTTGACTAGCAGTAAAGTTGTGAAAAATATTTTATAGACTGATTCAACTTACAGTTTAAGGCATAATCCACTCTTGTATAATATTACAAATTGTTATTTCACGAGTTGAGCCAGTGTCAAGTAGGTGACTGACACTGATGCAAGAGAACATCTACAGCAGAGACAAACTGTCTTTGTTCATCAACAGATGGTGTTTGAAACAAGTCCTAGTAAGCTTGGTCATGGTCATGCTGTTTACCTGAAAGATAGAAAATGTATTTAATGTTAACAAATCATGATTACAGTAGTGTCATTTTTCTCTCTCGACACATGAATACCTATGCTGTCGGTTTGGTCAGTGTCGCCTTAGGAGTTTAGGTACTTATTTATTTGTTTACATGTACCTATAAAAAATCCATGTGCCTTGTAAACGTTTGTATACCCACGGTGAAGGAAAACATCTTGTGGCCTGCTACACTGCTGCTAGTGTGGTGTGTGTGTTGTGCTATAGGCCAGCGTTGTAGACGCTGATGAGCTAATAAATAAGAGGTGAGTAGATACTTACAAGTTTTGGTGAACGTTATTGTAGAATCACTGACAGACTGTGTAATTTCATCGTCTAAGGCTCGATTACAGCGATAGTCGCCATTCTACTATTCTCACAAAGATTCATGATGAACTTTTCTCCAAAAAGAATGTTACTTCTTTCAATTTTGAGTGCGTATGTTAACTCAAAAAAAATATTATTTAACTGTTAAACAACAATAAAACCAATAGTCCAAAGATAACATAATCACCATAGTCCAAGATGTTTTACTGGGTTACTAGATCGAGTTTCTGAATTTTCCCCATATTCATATATTTTTTCCCCAAAATGATGATTTTCAACTTTTTTCCCAATTTTTTTTCGCACAGAAATTTTAAAATAAAAGACTATGTTTATTCAAAAACTATAAAAAATATTTTATAGTGTATTGTGGATGATATTTAAAACTTTTGATATATCGTCTTCATTCAAACCCTCAATTATTTTCCCAATGACATTACACAAACTAGTCTTCTTCTTCTTCGTGTCAACATGAGCTACATAATAATAATAGCTCATGTCGTGGGGAAAAGATTAGCCAGTCAGCAGGTTGATAGCGGGGCTGACTGCCCTGAGTGCGCCGGACGATCAATTAAATATCGTCACACGTGGAGGCTACACAAACTAGTACAATTTCAGTATTACATCTGTATTTTCGTTTCTCCAAATATTTCCCCAAGGATTTCATTCCCCGAAATTTCCCCAAGAACTACTTTTTTTTCCCCAAAATTGCGAAAAAAACCCCCAATCTACCAACCAAGTATTTTAACGTCAAACGTCACATTGACAATGATTTTGACAGATGGGTGTTTACAAAGCTAGCTTTTCTTAGTAAGTACTTTCATAATTTTATTTTTATAAACAGCCGTTATTCAGCCGTAATTAATTATTTTGTAGTAAGATTAGAACAACAAAACCATAAATACTTTCGGATATATTTTTACATCGCCTAGATATGGGTTTAAAAATCTTTCTATTTATGATACAAAAGAAAACTTCATAAACGCACCATGTAATCTCATGTAATGTAACCAATATCGATACCGTACCCGAAACCGAATCGAACGCTCATATCGATTGTTCTGAATAGCCCCGAAAGTAACATACGGTACGAGTAAGATATCCAATCGAACGGATTCGGCAAGTTATCGAAATGTTCTGAATCGCACTGCTGAACCGATATTCATACGTAAAGGACACAACTCATTTGGAAAAACTCTTCAATAAAAATAATCAAAAATTAATAAATCATTAAAAGTGATTATAACACTTTCAATTTACAATTAATAATGATTTAATATTTTTATTGATATAATTACTGAGTGAGTGAGTTTTGAGTGATAATCACTTTCAATTCACAATTAATAATGATTTAATATTTAATTTTATTATTTTTAGTATGGAGTTTTTCAAATGAGTTGTGTCCTTACGCATGAATATTGATTCCGATAACGTAGCTCACAGAAAAGACAGTGTTTTTGTTACATATTGTATACATTTATATTACAGTAGAAACATCGGCAGGCTGAACTCCGAAATTAGTTTTTTAACAGCAAACTTTAGAGCAGCTTAATATACAAATTGAAATAGAGCTACATCTTGCAAAAAACACAAGAAATTTTGAATTTCTCAGGCTCACGCGTAGCAATCACCTTGAGCTTGGATATCTGCAAAGAAATACAATATTTTAACATAACAACAACATAAACATAACATCACGCCTGTATTTCCCCGAAGGGGTAGGCAGAGGTGTATAGCACACCCACATTTTGCCAGTTATGTTATAGTCCAATGTAATAGGGGGCGAGCCTATTGCCATTGACCGGGCACAAATCCAGACTCCGGGCTGCTACTGAGAATTAACATAGATAGCGCATAAATTGCAATTTATGTGCCGTATTATCGAATGAAGCTTGATTCGCTGAAATGCGACACTAGCGTTGACTGTCCTGCGTGCTGTTACAATGTTGGTAATGATCGCTTTTTGAGCAATACAAATAAATTATTGGTGATAAACTTTATGTACGCTATAAAAGTTTTAAGGCCGTAGTTTTGAATGAAGTAGACGTGCGTTCTATATCTGTATTTATTTATGTACAGATCATTATCATGACTAAAAATCTTTTACGACATAATCTATACCATACACAATATATCGGTACAAGCTACATATACACCGTGCATAACTTGCGACGTAGCTTATAATGCACTAAGTGCTATACACCGTGTGTAACTTATACGACGTAGTTTGAAACGAACCTAATACTATACCAGGCCCCTCAGAAAGTATTGCGAAAAAAAGTTTTTATATATGGGAGACTGGCCAGTTATAATGTTTTTCGAAAATATGATTATTTATAAGTAAAAATAAGTAAGTTCCAATTTCAAAATTTCCCTCCACATTTTTTGCGAGTTAATTCAAAGTATTGTGTCTCACTGAAATATGGATCTGCGCCGGGAACATTTTAGAGCTATGATTTTATACGATTTCAAGTGTCGCCTGAAACCGGATGAATCGTACGATAGACTTCAAATGGCATTCATGGATGAAGGCCCTTCCAAGGCAACCGTGTATCGTTGGTATAACGAATTCAAGCGCGGTCGACCAACTTTGGGGGATGACGAAAGAAGCGGTCGCCCTTTGACGGCTGTTACCGAAGAAAACGTGCTAGCAGTGAAAAATTTAATCCAAGACAATAGGCGAATTACATATCAGGAGATTCAACACATATTGAAGATTGGATCGGGAAGCGTTCACGAGATTCTACGCAGCCATCTTCGCGTGAGGAGGATAGTATCACGCTGGGTGCCGCACAACCTCACCGATGCTCAGAAGCAGGCCCGGGTGGAATGGTGCCGTGATATGCTTAACAAATTTGAAGCAGGCTCGTCTCGGCGTGTTTACGACATCGTTACAGGTGATGAGTCCTGGATTTATCAATACGACCCAGAAACCAAGCGCCAGTCGACTGTTTGGGTGTTTCAAAATGAGCCAACGCCTACCAAAGTGAAGCGATCTAGAAGCGGGGGTAAGATTTTGATCGCTAGCTTTTTTAATTTGACTGGCCACTTGGTATCAATTCCCTTACGGGATCAAAGAAGCATTAATGCCGAATGGTATACTACCAAATGTTTGCCAGAAGTTTTCTCTGTTATAAGCAACAAGCGACCAAACACAGGGCTCCGCGGGCTACTGCTCCACCACGACAATGCACCTGCGCACACCGCACTCAAAACGAGGGACTTCCTGGACAGCACGCCAGTCAAACTCCTGGGTCACCCTCCTTACAGCCCTGATCTAGCACCGTGTGACTTCTTTTTATTCCCAAAAATAAAAAATCTGCTCAAAGGGATACAATTTTCGTCGCCGGAAGATGCGCTGGCTGCGTTCGAGCAGGCTGTAAACGAGGTGTCTGCGGCGGACTGGAAAAAGTGTTTTGAAAACTGGTTTAGGCGCATGAATCTTTGTATAGAGGCTGGTGGAAAGTACTTTGAAAAGATTTGATAAAAATATATGTACGTATAGAACAATTTTTTTTAGTTTCGCAAAACTTTCTGAGTGTCCCACGTACATACGCCGTGCGTAAATTGCATCGTACTTTAAAATTCACTAAATGCTATACACCGTGTATAACTTGCGACGTAGTTTAAAACGAACTAAATACTATACACCGTGCATAAATTGCGACGTAGTTTAAAATGCCTCCCCCAATGGGGGGATATGCCATAATCGCCACGCTTGGCAGGCGGGTTGGCGATCGCAGTTGGTTGGTTAAATACTCGGAGAACGCTGCTGCCCATCCTCTGGTGAATCCCTTAGTCACCTTTTACGACACCCATGAGAAGATATAGGTTGGTGCTATTGTTTACGTCCGGCACCACACGGAACGAAATGCTATACACCGTGTATAACTTGCGACATTAAATCGAACTAAATAATATACACCGTGCATAAATTGCGACGTAGTTTAAAATGCTGTAAATGCTATAAACCTTGTATAACTTGCGACGTTGTTTAAAACGAACTAAATGCTATACACCGTGCATAAATTGCGACGTAGTTTAAAATGCACAAAATGCTACACCTTGTATAACTTGCGACGTAGTTTAACATAACATAACATCACGCCTGTATTTCCCCGAAGGGGTAGGCAGAGGTGTATAGTACACCCACATTTCGCCAGTTATGTTATAGTCCCATGTAATAGGGGGCGAGCCTATTGCCATTGACCGGGCACAAATCCAGACTCCGGGCTGCTACTGAGAATTTCCTAATGAAAAAACCCAATAACACTTAATGCACAAGTAGTTTAAAATGCATTTAATGCAGTACGTACACCGTGTATAACTTGCGACGTAGTTTAAAACAAACTGAATACTGTACATACGTCGTGCATAAATTACAACGTAGTTTAAAATGCACATAATGCTATACACCGTGTATAAATTGCGACATAGTTTAAAATTCACTAAATACTTTCTACTTTTGGAAGCCGACCCCAACATAGTTGGGAAAATGCAAGGAGGATGATGATGAACTAAATAAGTACATAATGTATCAAGTTTTTACTGAACCTCAACTATACAATTCTTTATTCACTGAATATAGTTAAAAACATTGGTGTTACAAGTCATACTGAACACGAAATTCAAAACGAAAATCTACCCTAATTCCTTAACATTCAAAATCAACTACCCTCCGATTTACAAGTACCTATTCACACGACAAATAGAACAATATAATTTGGCAGACAGTCTGTATAATTCTCCCCTAGACCACATACGTACATATAGTAGTTACGTCACGGCGCCACTTGGTGCACTGGATCGATAGCGCAGTGCTAGTGCGCCTGCGCGCGCCCCACTGCCCCATTTAGACCGCGCGCCCTTGCCACGCCTAGCCATGGCTTCAGTCTGAAGACTTCAAATACATTTTTGGAATCGCCGTTTTGTTTTTTAAGGGCTATTGGGTACTGTTCGATCCCGGCCCATACCTCTGAATTTTCGGATTCATGTGTGGATCAGAATTTGATTATGAAGGAAAACATCGTGAGGAAACCTGCACACCAGAGAGTGCTCCATACAGTTCTCGATGGTGTGTGTAGTCCACCAACCCGCACTAGGCCAGCGTGGTGGACTAAGGCCTTAACCTTCTCATATTGAGAAGAGGCCCGTGCCCAGCAGTGGGACAGTAATGGGCTGATTATGTATGTATGTTATATATTGGATACTGCGCCTTTTAGTAGGCGATAACTGAGAAGTTCTGCCGTATTTTTAAGACTTGATCAAAATTACCGTTCTGTTAAAAAAACAGCAGTCTCAACACGAAAGTCTTTGACCAGTGTGTGTTGCCGGTAATTACTTACGGCACTGAAACGTGTTCGCTCACAATGGGCCTGATAAGAAGGCTCAGTCAACCAAAGGGTAATGGAGAGGGCTATGCGAGTGTCCCTGCGTGATCGAATCAGAAATAAGGAGATTCGCAGGAGAGCGAAGGTAACCGACATAGCCCTAAGAATTGCCAAACTTTAGCGGCAGTGGGCGGGGCACATTTCTCGCAGAACGGATGGCCGGTGGGGCTGAGAAGTTCTGTAGTGGCGACGGCGTACTGGAAGGCGTAGCGTGGGTGTACACGCCATAAGGTGGACCGACGACCTGGTGAAGGTTGCGAAATTCCGCTGGATGCGAGAAGCGCAGGACCGGTCGTTGTACCGATGCTTGGGGGAGACCTCTGTCCGGCAGTGGCAGTTTCCTTATTCCAACCAATTAAGGACAGCCGACAGACAGACTTTTTAAGGCATTGGCTCCAATATTGAAAGCCAATGCCTTAAAAATTCCACCATAAAGGTGAGGTAAGGTTTAAGGATCAAGCATCAATGAGTCCTACAGAGTTCCAATAGGGTAGGAAAAGGATGAGACGCCCATCGATATCCTATGCTAATGCGATACAGTTAGGGAATGCAATACCGGGATACCAGGATCCCGAAATACTGTGTAATATACGATATTTCATTTGATTTACTAGGACTAATCCCGCACGTAAATTGAGCGGGATCTCGCGGGATTGCGTAGAAACGGATTCCATGTTTTACTATGCTCCGGGAACGCGCGAACCGACGAGCGAATGCGATGTTACGATGTTAAGAGATTGACTGTCTAGCTTTACAGAGTGGGGAACCAACATAACTGCGGTTTAACTACAAAACAAAATCCGTTTAAGTACTAAGAAGACTGGATTAAGTTTATGCAAGACGAAACTTTTAGTCTACTTTCCAAGACTATAAGGAAACGCAAGGAAATGAAAAACATCCTTGAAAATTTAGGGTTCACTAACAGGGAAAACAACGCAGAAACGACTGCTGATAAACCTGAAGACGACCTTTTGTTAACCTAGGGTCAGGTACAGGCAGTAGCACAGATGTCAGTTATTCAGAACTGGCTTTGACGCGTTTGAAAACAGCGGGCATACCTCAACCTAGAAGCCCTAAAGTCTTGAGATAGTGGTAAGAAAAGAGATGGATTATTTTAAACCTTTGAGAAATACGGGATCTCGCAAATACCTACTTGGATCCAGCGTACAGCGGAACAAAAATTCTTAGGCCCGTATTACAGGACGATACTCAAGCATTGATCTCTGTTTAAAACTAGTTTTGAGTTGAGCTTTGATTTTAGAACGTTCCTCAAGCAGAGATTTATTGATCACAGTTCAGCTGAGTTTAGCTTTATTTTATACTGTCACCTGTTTCGGTATTTGAGCAGAGTTTTGATCTGTAATCACTCTAGTGTGGTCCAGACTACACTTGAGTAGAGATTTCTATACAATTTCAGGTCAAATTCGTGTTATGTTGTTGAATTAAAGTTTATAATTACCGTTCTGGAATAAGACTGATACTCAAGTCACGATTCTATCCTTAAGTAGTGATCAGGTGATTGGAGTTTAAACTGTACTTGAGGAAGCTTCTGTAATACGGGCCTCAGTCACGCAAATACCGGGATTAAAATGACCTTGCGGGATTGCATTCTCTAAATGCAGTGCACCACATACCTAAGAAGCCAGAACTTTGGTGACCACGTCGTTTCAACTCATGAGATCCTTTTTCCAAGGCTATAGTCAATTTCATGATTGGCTTACATCTTGGAAAGGAGCTGTAATATTGCAAGAGGCGTGATAATAGATCTTTTCAGGTCGCATAAGGGATAAGGGACTTCTAAGCCCCCACATCTTTCATAAAAGTAATAGGTAATGGCAATTACGTTTGACATCAACCTTCCCATTTCCCAACTATTTTGGGGTCGTAAATGTGTTTTTGATTGGATTATAATTTAGGCCTATTTCCTAAATCGTACCTAGTCGTTTTCCTAGACATTTTTGTCATAGTTTTAACAAAGAAATTATAACCGGTGTACATCGTGTATATTATTTAAATTGGTTTTCCTGACGTTATTTGGTTTGTGGTTTGTGGTCCACAGTTATTGAAGAAATCGCTTTGAAAAATATTTCAATAATTAACGAAAATCAATTACCTACTGTCCTTCAATAAGACCCTCGTTCTACTAGTCAACCTGTATTATTATAAGATTTATAGGACCACTAAATTCTTCACGAGTATAAACTTATCGCTACAGCATTTCTGTCCTTCAAACACCTTTAAATCCCTAATAACAGACTGGCTGGTTACAAATTCTCTTTGTTTGTCCCCCTTCGACTGGATCAAAAGCAGCTGGATACCTTCATATTTATTGAATCAGTACTGTTTCTTTTATTCAGCCCCATAGAGTTATAATCTAGTTTTGTGTAAGGGTGTCTGCAAACTAGACGCGATGCGTGCAACATAGTTTGAGGTTTTGCACCCTTTTGATATTGAAGGTTGACTGGATCGAAACTACGTTCATGTCTGGCTGGGAGACGTAGTTATTCATATTTCATCTCATATGATACGAGCTCAGAATATACAAATACAAACAAGTTTTTTCTCCAATATATGAAAGATTTTTAGGGCCCTTAAATAAATAAATAAATAAATAAATATTTTTGGGACATTTTTACACAACACCATCTAGACTTAATAAAAAATATTTTAATCTACAGTCCAATTTTATTAATTAAAATAGTTTTGATGCACGCAGTAATAACTCACAATGTCATTATCTTTTACAGTGTTGTGTGCTGTTTGGGACTTGATTATTTTTAGGACTGGGTTCCAAACAGGTGGTAGCTGCCAATCATCTTCTCTATTAAAATTAGTATGTTTTTTAATTTCAATAGCCTCACGGAGCATTCTAGGTACAACAGAAAAACCAATCAAAATAATATACGCGATGTAATCCGGTTAAACTTGTTTTTATTATAGGTTTTATTAATTTAAGTTGGATCTTTCAATCTAGGATGCTTGGCTGAGCTTATAAATCTGCGCAGCGTCTGCAATACTGCTAAGTCGTATAAGTCTAGCTTACAATAGCTTTCTGCCAGCAAAGGTTTTATTTAATAAGGTTCTCTGATGTGGCTTTTTATCCTAGCCTTTTTTTGGCTCATCATTCTTGTAATCGCAGTCCACTGCTGCGATTATTATTATTTGAGGAAAGAGGTAGGGTCTTGAATGCCCCTAAGCCACTGCGACCTAAAAGCTCTATTGTGATGCCTCTTGCGGCATTACAGCACTTCCCCAAGCTGCAAGTAAATCATAAAGTCGACTATGACCTTGGGGGAGGAGGATTTGATCTCTTGCATTGAGATGACGTGGCCTCCAAGATGCTGGCTTCTGATGTGGTGCACTGCATCACATTCGCATAGGATATGGATGGGCGTCTTCGCGACAAAACCTGCAAACTGTGGTATCACTGAGGCCCATCTACTGCTGCGATAGGCTGAGTTGATGATGTTGATGATGATTCTTGTTATACAACGTGTAATTGAAATAACTGAAAACCAACATCGAAATCGCGAAAAAAAATTCAGCTGATCCCTACATTAGTATTCACATAAATCGACAAAATGTAGGGATCAGCTGATATTTTTTTCGCGATTTCAGTGTTGGGCCAATAGCAAAAGTTGTTCATTCTGATAAGTACAATGACCCCTTAAGAGGTTTTCAGTCATTTCAATAACACGTTGTATTTATGGAAATGAAGTAAGTATTATGGATGTTCCCGTATGTATAGCGAAATTAGCGAAAATACGAGAGAGGACAACCTCGGACACTCAATACAAAATAAATGGTAGCACCACCCACTACACAAAATTACGTTTGTACACGAACGCACACATACGTGTAGGTTAGGGATGCTCACCGCTCGTAATGCCAACTGGGCTCCAAGCGCTTCTCAGTAGTTCACTTTTTTTTTTTTTTTTTTTTTTTTTCGTATGGGCTCTCGCAGGTGGGACCGAAGTCCCATTTCTGCTTAACCGGACTTAGTTGGCGGAGAGTCCCATGTGGGACTCCATTCGCCGAAGGTTTTTTCCCTACATACTTACAAACTAGATGCGCGCGGCATCAATACCACGCGCAAGCGGGCGCCCCCCAAGGGGGGGCTCGAACCTCGCTGGGGCATTGCAGGGGGACCCCGCAGTTCCTATGTCCCCCTAGCAGCCGTTGCTGCATCGAATTGGTTACCTCGAAAGTAGCGGACTTTCGGTCTCTATCGGGTGACGTGCTAAACGCCGTGAAGCGGCAAGCCTCGCCGGCGAGGCTAAGACCTGCCTAAAACCTAAACAGTGGCTACGCAATAGCCTGCTCCTAGGAACTACTCTAGAGCATAGGGCCGGTCTCGCGTGACGAGATTATCTCCGGTTGCTTACACCGTGAGGGCGTCCCCAGGGGGGAGCTCGGACCTCGACTCAGGGTGCAGCAGGGGGACCCCGCCACTGATCCCCCCAGCAGCCGGTGCTGCGTCGGCATGTGTTTCTGTTTCTCGAGAGTCGGACTCTCGGATTCTGTGTGTGTGTCGCGTCGGTCCTCGCCGGCGGGGACGATATTTTGGACGACGGCGTCGGAAAGTAGTTCACAGAGATAGCTTGCTTATATAGAGACTGGCGATTGACGTCCATTGCAATCTTGCCGTCAGACTGCGGGTGCGTGCGGGGCGCGGGCGAGGCATCTTAAATTGGCTGGGGGCGGTGAGTGGCCGTTCTGTACGTTACACATGGCTACACATCAAGCTTTACATTTCCAGTATAAACTGATCTTGCATTGTACTGAAAGCAAATATTATACTATTAGATATTCTGTGCGCGGGCGGAACATTTTTTTTCGTTTGTTTTGTCAGGGTATGACATATCTAAACTTTTAAATATTGGCCAGACCTAATAACTTCTCCGAACAATATTGCAAGGCAGGATGCTCTTCACCCCCCCTTGAACAAAGGCGAGTACTGCATAGAGGCTTGAATTATTGATAACTTGCGGTTGCTATATCGATTTTATTATCTAGGTGGTTGCAAAGCTTTTGACATATTTTGGTCCTTTGACTTGCCAAATGTGTATTCCTTTGATACGAATGACCAACGAATGACGTTTATTATACAGTATGTAACAAAAACCCTGTTTCTGTGAGCCGCGTTATCAGAATCGATATTCATACGTAAGAAGGACACAACTCATTTGGAAAAACTCGTCAATAAAAATAATCAAATTAAATATTAAATCATTATTAAAAGTGATTATATCTTTTTCAATGTACAATTAATAATAATTAAATTTTTAATTTGATTATTTAATTATGTACTATGGCTTTGACTAGATTTCTTTAGCTCAAGAAGTCAAGAGTATTGAGGGATTTATTGGGCGAACTATGATTTCATATAACCACTATCGCATCGATACATACAGTATGTAACAAAAACCCTGTTGTTAACACTAATATATGTATAACATAGTAACTAAATATTTGATGGTATGCGGGAAATCAAGAAAACATGACTGTTTCAATCACAAAAAGTTGGGCAGCAGCAAAGACCGGATTTTTCGAAATTCCCACGGGATAGGGAATATAGAAAACACGCGCGAACGGAGTCGCGGGCAATTACTAGTATTTTATATGCGAAGGTGACGAAAAAATAGGTCGGTTATTCCGTGCTATAGGTACTAGGTGCGATAAAACAGTTTTGCCTAAACCTTCTAGTGCAATAGCGTGACGGCCTTGAAGTTTGAATAGGAAGCAATTACTTCCGAGGTCTTTAAGGTTATCATGCAACTAGGTGTAAGTACCTCCTTCCCCATTTTCACTTTCAATTGAGTGTATGCTCGATTCCTATGACTATAACCTTCAGCCTGTATTCTCGTAGGCTTTTCCCTCCAGTGACGTCTTCGTGGGGCTAAATACTAGTATGGTATAGTATAACGGACTGGTTTCCGCAACTCCACGCCTAAGCGTGTATTTTGCGTACGGGTGGGAACTTACTCGATCCACCCCAACTCCTCAAAAAAGGCCAGCAACGCCTTGGTGTTGCTGGTGATCTCTCTAAAGGTACCTGGGCTACCGAAGTACTTGGCCCTGTATATGGCGACCTCAGGGCAGTCTAGCACATGGGTTGCTGTCTCGTCTTCCACCATGCAGGCTCTGCATAGTGGGCTGTCCGTAAAAGCTATGACAAAAAGATGTTTGTTAAAGCACCCGTGGCCAGTTATAGCAGCTGTGACTATACGCAGCTGTTGTTTTGACAATCGGAGGGTTTGTTTCGTGAAACAGCCGTCAATTGTGGGAAGTGCCTCCTTGGCCTGCCTGCACTCACCATGGTATTTTCATAGTTTGTGGTGTTTATCCCTGGTGCGTTTCCTTACCTAGTTGCGTAAGTACCCGAAGGGTCTTTGGCCTGCCTGCACCCTCCATGGTCTTTTCATAGTTTGTGGTGTTTATCCCTGGTGCGTTTCCTTACCTAGTTGCGTAAGTACCCGAAGGGTCTTTGGCCTGCCTGCACCCTCCATGGTCTTTTCATAGTTTGTGGTGTTTATTCCTGGTGCGTTTCCTTACCTAGTTGCGTAAGTACCCGAAGGGTCTTTGGCCTGCCTGCACCCTCCATGGTCTTTTCATAGTTTGTGGTGTTTATTCCTGGTTCGTTTCCTTACTAAGTTACGTAAGTACCCGAAGGGGAATGGCACTATGGGTTCAGGTCCCACCACGGCCATACTCGATCCCCTTGTAGCGAATTCATCCGCTGCATCATTGCCTCGGGAACTACTGTGTCCTTTGATCCATTGAATGCTAGTAGGTATCAGTAGCATTTTACACGGTGCGACTGCCTACATAACTCCTCAACCCAGTAACTGGGCAAAGTCTATATCTTAAGGATACATCTGTTGTCAGACTGTCGGGCTTCTGACTTCTTGTAACAACTGTCCGTTCCATTTGGAACCGATGCCGATTCATTAAACGTACTCTCCGTATCATTTGAACCGCGTTAAACTCGTAGATGGGTAAAGTACTAAATAATTTAGTTTAACTTCCTAATGAAAACCTTCTGATAATAACTATAGAGGTCAAGTCTGTTACATAATCGATTCGCACTTAACACGAATTCGTCTCAGCAAATATTCCTGAAGACAACCGGGTGTGAGACATGGAAACTAGTCCAGGGCTGAGTTCTAATTGTCAGTCATTTAAATTGTCATTTCAAAGCTATCATTTTGCATACATCAAAGACATTAAGGTGAATGCTACAGGATAGCCCGCGAAATTCAAATTTTCTTGCGTTTTTTGCTAATTATAGCTCTATTTCGCGTTGCATACCAATCAAAATATGATTCGCGGTAGTAATAACAATGTATCTACTGAATAATACTCATAGAAAATATAAATCTAGCTCTATAAGCTCTACAAGCTCGATAATAGTAATTTACCATCAAATTATCGATTTTCGAGCTTGTACAGCTTATAGAGCTAGTTTAATGTTTTTTGTGAGTATTAATCAGTAGATATGTTGTTATTGTTGTCGCTAATCATACTTTGATTGCTATGCAACGCGAAATAGAGCTAAAATTAGAAAAAAACGCAAGAAAATTTGAATTTCGCGGGCTACCCTGTAGCATTCACCTTAAATATTTACTATAAATCTCTTTGGCATACATGCATGACAAGCACAATGGATACTGCAGCTGTATGAATATTCCTATCAAAGTTGGATTTTGACCTTAGTCCTTAGACCTTAGTAGCCTCTTATATTCAGGCCTCTCGTCAGATTGGAAAACGACCTCAATAGTAAAAAAAACTAGGTTGTTGGAGACATTATCTCGGTAACAAACAACTAACAGTGTTTGTCATCTAGCCACAGCGAAATTGCGCCAACATACCACTGGGATGACCCAATAACCTGATTGCCGTCAAGTGGATTCACTGCAGCCCCTCACTCCCTCCCCCTCTTGTCAAATAAGGTCGCGACCTGATATGACATAGTTAGCCATAGTGGGTGTAAAAAATATCACTTTTTCTTATTTAACTGAGGGCATATTTACTTGGTTTCTACTCTACGAGGCCATTTAGCTCAGGTCTCGGCGCTATTTAGGTCATCGCGTTTAAATGCTGTTTTAAATTTTGGTCGGGGCCCATTCTTACGGTGGCTTATAAAAAGGATTCTAGTGATGATTGTAGTTATAAGCTCGGTATATCCATTTATGTGACAGCTACTAATGGCACTCTGTGGGACCCATGGCTTTGGACGTTGCTATGACAGATATAAGTCTGAATTTACCTAGTCTTACTGCGCCTTCCAGCAAGGACTTGGGACTCTTTGGAGTCCTGAATTCCTGAACTAGATATTTGTAGTGTACCAGTACAATACATTTATGTGACAGCTACCAATGGCGCCCTGTGGGACCCACGACATGGGACGTTGCTAAGACAGATATAGGTCTGACTCTACCTAGTCTTACTGCACCTTCCAACAAGGACTTGGGGGTCCTGAATTCCTGAACTAGATATTTGTAGTGTACCAGTACAATACATTTATGTGACAGCTACCAATGGCGCCCTGTGGGACCCACGAGTTGGGACGTTGCTAAGACAGATATAGGTCTGCATGTACCTAGCCTTACTGCACCTTTCAACAAGGACTTGGGGGGCCTGAATTCCTGAACTAGAGACTTTTAGTGTACCAGTACTATACATTTATGTGACAGCTACTAATGCATGGCGCTTTGTGGCACCCACTGCGTACGATGCTATAGCAGATATAGGTTTCAATCTACCTAGCCTTACTGCACTTTCCAGCAAAGACTTTATCATCATCAGCCTATTACTGTACCACTACTGGGCACGGGCCTCTTAAGATGAGGAGGTACCCCAAGCTGACTTATTGCGGGTTGGTGGACAGACTACAGACACCATCGAGAACTGTATGGAGCACTCAGGTGTGCAGGTTTCCACACGAAGTTTTCCTTCACCGTTAAAGCAAGTGACAATCAAATTTCTGATCTCTCTAGTAAGAATTGGAGGTTTAACTCTAGTTGTGTGAAGTACTTGTAATGGGACCTTGTAGGGTCCACAGCTTCGGATGTTGCTATGACAGATAATATACGTGTTATTGAAATAACTCTTAAGGGGCTCATTGTGCTCATCAGTATGTTTTACTATGGTACTATGGGACCAACCCTGAAATCACGAAAAAAATATCAGCTGGTACCCCTATACCCCTATACATATTTTGTCGGTTTATGAGAACACAAATGTAGGAATCACTAGATTATTTTTCGCGATTTCAGGGTTGGTCTCATAGTAAAAGTTATTCATAATGATGAGTACAAAGAATGAGCTTGTATAAATACTGATGTTTATTTATTCAATAATTCATAATACTACGTAACCGCAATTTCTTGATAAGGATATAATTTTATTATACTGCATGTTATCTATTGAAACTGCATTGAATGACCATTGCTCTCATTGCGCACACAATAATATAAAACTACATAAAAATCTTGCAATGTACGCAAAAAATGCATTGCTCACTAAAATTCGTCGAGCGAAAACCTTTACTGAAAAATTGAGGAAAATTGCGAGATCGTCGCCCTGTTGCCGTCCCGCGCTTACGTTAGCTACAACGTAATATGGCGGAGCGGCAACATGGTGTTTTTGTCATCGCGTTTCGTCAGTTCACAGTTGCCAATGCCGTTCTGCTTTGCTATCAAGGACATTATAGACGGATGCTTTACGATAGATAAAAATATAATGTTTGTTGGCTAGTGTGTTGTATTTACACGTATTTTATGATTAAAATAACTACATATAAGTACTAAACTGCGCTGAGAAATCAATAGAAAAGCGAGTATATAACACTTACGTTCGGAAAATTTCTAGGGTAATAAATATTTTTGGACTTAGCTGTATCTTTTATCTTTATTTACTCAGAACGATATTACTTACGACCACGGACGAATAAAATGACGACTCTGACTACCTCTGTGGTCTAGTGGTTCGAGTGTCGGACCACGAGGTCGTGGGTTCGATTCCCACAGGACACAAATATTTGTGTGATTAACATGAGTGTTTGTGTTAGTCTGTGTGTTTCTTATGTATTTTTTTATGAGATATAGATCTGCTCTTGACCGCAATCTAGACAGCTGTATTATAAGGATGTATTTAAAAAAAGTATCTAAGTATTATATCTATTGTCTAGTACCTATAGCAGAAGCTCTGCTTAGTTTGGGACTAGATGGTGATGCGTAAAATGTAAAAAAAAAAACGAATCTCGCTACACAATAAGTGAAGCACCCATAGCCATAGTAAGACAGCTCGCTTAAAACTATGGGCTGGAACGCCGCAATCTCGTGCCTTTGTACTATTCATTTCTACTATGTGTGTGTGTTTTTTTTTGTGTTTACAACCTTATTCTTAGTTTATACTAAACCTCTTAAGGTGTCATTGTACTCATCATTATAAACAACTTTGACTATGGGACCAAAACCTGAAATCGCACACGACGACTCTGAAACTGCTGAACCGATTTCAATCATTCTTTCACCAATAGATAGCTACTTTATTCAGAAGTAACATAGGCTATATTTTATTCAAAGAGATATAATATAGGGCAATATTTAATGTCTTTGATTTTATTACAGTACGCGGGCAAAGTCTAGTATGCAATAATTTTCAATTTCCTTTTAACATAACAACATTCATATTAAGGCTTTAAGAAAGAAAGAAAGAAAAATAGTTTATTGTCACAGTTAACGACGCGCAACATTTAAACAACAGTGATAAACACAAGCAGGTAACTAATAGTTGGGGTTACATAGAAAGTAAAACAAAAAACACATAGGTAAAAAATTAAGAAAGGACGGTCGATATAAAATATAAGAAAAGTATAGTTGACCGCATGACAGTGGCAACACCCGAGTCTGAAAACCGCCCTTACTGCCTACGAAATAAAGGCGCCTCCAAAGCCAAACTGATACCACTGACGTACGGTCGACCGCACCTAAAATTACATAATAAAAAATAAAAAAACCGAATACATAACCTCCTCCTTTTTTTGTAGTCGGTTAAAAATAAAATGTCTTCGTTAATTCTCAAGACTTGGCCAATTTTTAGTCAACGCTATTTAAAAGTACAGATATGTTACTTGCACTCGCAACTGAAGACCCGAAAACGGCCTAATTAGGACGTTTTTCTATTAATCCGCGTAAAGTAAGGCGCCAAAAAAAACTAAAATGCCGTCGTGTGTGTACAGAAAGTGTTCCAATTATGACGCGAAAGTAACAAACTTCCTCACTTTGTACATACTAGTTTGTGTATTCTGCCACCTCGTACGGAACATTTTTTCGTTTGTTTTAGGGTATGGCATATCTATACTATTAAATATCATTGGCTTTAGTAGTATCATTTTAGGAAGCAAGTTTCTGCATAATAAAATAAAATCAGTTATCACTGAGTATTTCCGCATGTTCAAGTAGGTACCTATGTATCAATTTATGTGGCAATGAAAAATGTACATACCACTGTACATTCTGCATACATACATATATGTTAAGACAAGCTATATGATTATGATGTTTCACACTAGAAAAGGGATATTATCTAGTAGTGTTAAAACGCATATTTCTAGACTCTGAACAAGTGTTTAAATAATTCTCATCAACACTAAATCGATTTAAAAATAACGAAAATGTATAATCCATTCTATTTAAAAATAGAACTCATATGAAACTTGATTTTATCACTGAATCCAAATCTCTCTGGCTCTCGAAATTATTTTAAATCAATTCTACTCAAAAATAGAACTCTTAAAAATAGGCCTCAACAAAACAGAAAAAAAAAATATGCGTTCTAACTTTGTAAGAGGTAGGTTTGCATATAAGATCTTTTCAATAATGAAATTATTAAAAGGATTTATAAAAAAAAAACCGGCCAAGAGCATGTTGGGCCATGCTCAGTATTATAGGGTTCCTTAAGACGCTGACAACAGCCAAATACCCCAAATAGGCTTTTTTTAAAAACATTTTTAGCTGTATCTATTCAGTTTGTGGCAGTGAAAAAAATATATGTTAATCTTGATCGTATTTTCTGAAACTGTATTGTGCCCAAAACACGTTTTCTTGAAGTTTTCTCGATAGAAAAGAATTTTAAACTAACCTTTTAAAAAATGCTTTAAAGCAAACAATCTCTATTATTTACTAAATATTATAAATAAAATTAAGGAAACATTTGAGAAAGACAATAATCTAAACATTTGTTGTTTCTGTTTTTCAAATAAGCATTTAGTTTTTTATTAAAAAAATATATTGTTAATTTTCATTCAAGTTGAGCGACGCACCCGACGTCCCTCCGCTCGTTGCCTCTCTTTCTGTTCTGTACAAAACGACAGTGACCGCAGACGTCTGATTTTTTAGGTGTTGTCAGCGTCTTAAGTAGGTGTAATTACAAACGAATCAAATTTTTAGTTATTGCAATAATTGGCAGCATTCGCGACTCAGAGCGTGTTGTTAGTAGCGCCATCTAGCGATAAATTCAAGAAGCCAATTTAAGAAGAGTGTCTTCAACATAACACAAAGTTACTGTTTGTAATTTTTTCAAATAGAAAGTAGCTAAAGAAGCATTATTTGCTATGACCATTTTTCTCTAAGATCAATGACCTTTGAACTAGGATGTTTTAAGTATTTTTCAGTTTTCTCTCTATAACTCAAAAAATTATAATCACATTATACTCGAAATAATTTTAAAAGAGAGTTTTCACAAAGGTCTATCAATGTGGAAGATTATAACATTCTACGTTGCATAGTTTAGAAATGGCAGGGGGGGGGGACACATTGCAAGCCACTTTGGTGGGCTATATTTCGCAGATGGTACACCTGATAAAAAAGTGGTGTATGAAACATTACGTTCATTTTAGTAGACCTATTCAATGATACCCCACACGATTTTTTCATCTCCATTTCACATGTATGGACGCCACCCCTAAAATACGTAAAAACCATTTTTTTATTCTTTTAAAATTGAGATCTATATATAGACTATTTTTTAACAAAATTTCATTTACTTATGTTTATAACTGTAGAAGTTATTAAGCTATAAAGGATTAGGACAGACGGACAGACGGACGGACATGACGAAACTATAAGGAACCCTTAAACCCTTGTAGGACTTCGGAACCCTAAAAATGGATTTTCATATGAGTTCTATTCGAATTGAAATAGAACTCATTTGAAAATCAACCTCCCATTCTGAAATACTGGCAAGTACTTCCAGTCAACTATGAATGTAACAAAAAGTATCTGACATTAAATACAAACTATTTTAATTTTCCTCCCAGCAGTGAGGGGCGTTGGGGCCGTCAGCTCGTGACCCAGTGACCGCGTTCTACCATCATTACGACTGGCGTGGGTAGAGGTTGTAAATACAATCTATTTGAGTTCCGCTGCTCACTACGTTTATAATTTATGGATGTTGTTACATCACCAGTTTGTAGTTATTGAGGTTTTGTACCTTGATGTGGCCTGAATATGTCCACTTACGACCAGGGTTACCCAAAACCTCCAAAAATATTGATTGAAAAAATACATGAATTTCCAGTTTATGTCCCAGTGCATGTTATTAATAAAGCAGTAAATAATAATACTAAGGCCCGTATTACAGAAGCTTCCTCAAGTACAGTTTAAACTCCAACCACCTGATCACTACTTAAGGATAGAATCGTTACTTGAGTATCGGTCTTATTCCAGAACGGTAATTATAAACTTTAATTCAACAACATAACACACGAATTTGACCTGAAATATAATAGAAATCTCTACTCAAGCGTAGTCTGGACCACACTTTATTGATTACAAATCAAATCCCTGCTTTAATACCGAAACAGGTGACAGTACAGAGAAAAGGAGACAGATAAAATAAAGCTAAACTCAGCTGAACTGTGATCAATGAATCTATGCTTGAGGAACGTTCTAAAATTAAATCCCAACTCAAAACTAGTTTTAAACAGTGATCAACGTTTGAGGAACGTTATGTAATCTTTATTTCAGACCACAATTAGATCCATATAGTGTTAGTAAAAACAATAGAAAACGCAACCTACAGATTTACTTACACCTTTAAATAATAATCTAGAACCTTATACAAGCTGTACCAGAAATATGTAGTCATATTTGAGAGCTCATTCAGGGCATAGCATAGAACAACTTTTAATATGGCGACAACCCTGAAATCGTAAAAAAAATCTGCAATACCTACTCAACCGATATGTATGGAAGGGCTGATTTTTTTTTCGCGATTTCAGGGCTGACCACGTAGTAAAAGTTGTTTGATAGCAGTTCCTGAATGAGCTCGTAAAATAGGGCTAAATTTTTATGATAGACGCAG
Organism: Asteroscopus sphinx; assembly: GCA_949699075.1. Classification (NCBI taxonomy): domain Eukaryota; kingdom Metazoa; phylum Arthropoda; class Insecta; order Lepidoptera; family Noctuidae; genus Asteroscopus; species Asteroscopus sphinx. Next base: position 5,747,819 of record OX453030.1, on the reverse strand, counting down.
TATATGAGTAACCAGCCACAAGTAGGTCCGAGTGCTTATTCCTTGCTGCAAACAACACGGGCTGCTGTTATTATTATTTACAGCCCGAAGTGCCCACTGCAGGGCAAAGGCCTCCGTGCTCTCCTTCCCCTGCTCCCTTGTTTTGCTAAAAGAGACCAGTCTTTTTGGAAGGATTCAAGCTCATCCCGCTATCTCCGTCTGACCCTGCCGCATTGACGCCTGCCATGTAAAGGGACCCATTGGGTTTTCAGTTTGGCACAGTGATCGTTTGACATGCAGTAGATATCAATCAACAAATCAACTCAGCCTATCGCAGTCCACTGCTGGACATAGGCCTCTCCCAAGTTGCGCCACAACATTCGGTCCTCTGCATTCCGCATCCAGTCCCCCCCAGCCACGTAGATATGTCCAGCCCAATTAGAGTGCAGCCTTCCGAGTGACGTCAGCTATTTTTGTTCTGGAACAGACCGCTGTGTTCCTTATTCGGTCTATAAGTTTTACGCCGATTCGACCTCAGCTGATTTGTCAAAGACCATGTTTGGGATCCATATGTGAGAATCGGAAGAATGCTAGTTGCCATTAAATAAAACTAAGCTCGAATAAACAAAAGCGTCATCAACTCAGCCTATCGCAGTCCACTCCTGGACATAGGCCTCTCCCAAGTTGCGCCACAGCACTTCTCTGCCTTCCGCATCCAGTCCCTCCAGCTACTTTAATCAGGTCATCGGTCCACCTGGCTGGGGGCGCCCTACGCTGCCTTTCCTCTTTACAATATTTGAAGTAATCATAAGTTTAAGTATAGACAAATCAGATGTTATTATGTCTCTATCTTAATGCTGGATGATCGGAAGATTTGGACAAAATTGACGAAAATAGGAAAGAACGGATTCAATGGGCAAGGGCTTATGCTCTGCAGTGGTCCGACAAAAGCTGCAATTTCTACTGTATCATGGGCCACGGAAACAGTTATTACAAAAACATCTTTAATGCACAGACTCCTACCCAGATTTTTTTTTTATTATGTAGGATGGCGGGACGAGCTAAAGGCCCATCAGATGTTAAGCGGGTTACCTTAGCCCATAACAACTGCAATACAACCTAGGCTGTTGCCTAAATGGTACCGCAAGTCGGTTCGCCGAACTGAGACATGAAGATATATATTTTCTTTCATATTACACGTGATCCTCATAATAGAAAAAGAAGCCGAATCTCTTACTTCAAAATCTTCTAGAATCTTCACCTTCTCTTCTCAGATGGACATCTACGTGCAAACAGCGAGTCCTATCGTGGAGCAGGTCCTGAAAGGCTACAACGGCACCATCTTCGCGTACGGCCAGACGGGCACTGGCAAGACTTACACCATGGCCGGCAGTAATACTGCGCCGGAGTTGCGGGGAATCATACCGAACTCCTTCGCGCATATATTCAGCCATATCGCTAAGGCTAGGGAGGATGAGAAGTAAGTAGTTTTGTTAGATAGTCTATGTATGTATAGTCGAAGGTTTTGCGTGTCATCAACTCAGCCTATCGCAGTCCACTGCTGGACTAAGGCCTCTCCCAAGTTGTGCTACAACCACAGAATATCTAATAGTACTAACGTCATAGAATATATACTAACGACAAGAAGCGACACTTAAGCATGTGTGCTCGTAAAATTGCTCGCGGCTATGTGTGCGGGTCGGGACGAGCGCGGGGGCCGTGCGCGGTGCGCGGCGTTTGGAACGGGCAGTCTCTCGGCTGCCTCAGCCAATATATTGCATGTAAACGCGCTCCGTCAAGGTCACCGGCGAGCGAGCTCACACGTACAGGGGATTGTCACCGCTGTGCTAACGTACAGAACGGCAACTCACCGCCCCGCCCCCGCGAATTCAAGATTCCTCGCCCGCGCCCCGCACGCGCCTGCAGTTCGACGGCACTTGGACTGCAATCGTGCAATGAATGTCGATCGCCAGTCGTTCTATCACGCCATCTTTGAAAACTACTGAGAAGCGCTTGTAACCCAATCGGTATTACGAGCGGCGAGCATCCGTAAACTATACGTGTGTGTGCGTTCGTATATAGACGTAATTTTGCGTATGTAGGTGTTGCTAGCATTGATATTGTATTGAGCATCCAGTCCCCCCCTACATCAGGTTATCGGTCAGTGGCGTGCAGTGGCCTACTTCACTTGAATTTAATTTTGGTGTAACTTATTGATTTTTTTATGTAGGAAGATTAATTTAGCATTAATAGGTCTATTTTAAGATAAATAATCATTGTACTCAGAAAAAAAGATAATAACTTACACCACTATTGAATTCGAATGAGGAAGGCACTGGGTATTGCCTAATTGCCTGTATGCAATGCACGCCACTGTTATCGGTCTACCTGGCTGGACGCCATGCTGCGTTTGCTGAATCGCGGTCTCCACTCAAGGACTCATCTGCTCCAACGGCCATCAGTCCTTCGACAGACATGGCCAGTCCGCTGCCACTTCAGCTTACTGATCCTACAAGCTATGTCGGTCACTCCGGTTCTTCTCCGGATAATCTCGTTTCGCGCGTTTCGTGTTGCGCGTAGGAGATCGAAATAAATCTACTTCTAGAAAATCATTAATTCTAGCCGGCAGCCATTTTAAGCCATGAAATCTACAGCTCAACCCATAAAATTTACTGCTAAACATGAACATAGGCATACTACGTTGTATTTGTTGAAATAATCAAAAAACCGACAGGAAAAACCTTATTTGACCCTCCCGTCCCTCCCCAGAGCAAGAGCTGGGTACCCCCATGGTACCGTATTATGTCCAAGAAGCATAAAAGCCACAATACCCCAAAATAGTCAAATGGGATTGAAAATGCACTTCTAATGTAAAAGTTTGTGAAGATGTTCGGATGTTTGTTACTCAATCACGCTGAAACGGCTGAACGGATTCGGATGAAATTTGGCACACAGACCATAACCCGGATTAAAATATAATTTTTAACCGCGAGGGATGCGTGATAAGTCTTTCTCTGATAAGCCGAATTACACGCCGGCGAAACCGCGGGAAAAATCTAGTATTTTTGTGAGTAGCCGAAGTTGTCATTGGCAGATTCAGTAATGGAAGTTTAAAAGCTGATTAGAGAGAGAAAGAGCGGTTCTCCCTCCCCCTCCCCGCCCCTCCTGTTAACGACGACGGATCGATATACAATCGCATGGCGTCGCGTCGACAGCAAGCGAGTGAAGCGACCTAGTCCTGACCTAGATAGACAACTAGCAGAGATATTGCACGCCAGAATTATATTTGCATCTCATTTTCGAGATGGAACATTCTGAAGATATTCCTAATGGAATAAAAGGGGTTTATATATACTTCTATAGGTTCTGTAACTATATTCAGTAAGTTCTAGATTGAAGACAACCGCTCGCATAAGGACGATCAGTCTTTCGAAATAATTTTATCTTGTCGTTATCTACAATTGAACCGCTGATTGCAAAAAGACACCATATCACAAAAGCAAAACTAGGAAGAACAAAAAAACTGAAATAATGTTGTTAATAAAATTCTCTTGTTCACAAACTAAACTTATTTTAAACTATCGCTCTCTTTTACTAAAAAGATATACAAGAAAGGGATGGCAACAATTTAAGAGCTGTCTCTTTCTTATTTACACTATTAGATAAAGATATGAATAGTTTAAATGAAGTTAGTGAATAAAGAATCTCAAGACGAAAGTCTTTGACCAGTGTGTGTTGCCAGTAATTACTTACGGCACTGAAACGTGGTCGCTCACTATGGGCCTGACAATAAGGCTCAAAGTCACTCAAAGGGCTATGCTCGGAGTGTCCCTGCGTGATCGAATCAGAAATGAGGAGATTCGCAGGAGAACGAAGGTAACCGACATAGCCCGAAGAATTGCCAAACTTAAGTGACAGCGGGGTACATTGCTCGCAGAACGGATGGCCGATGGGGCCGTAAAGTTCTGGAGTGACGACCGCGTACTGGAAGACGCAGCGTGGGTAGGCCCCCCACAAGGTAGAGCGACGACCTGGTGAAGGTCGCGGGAATCCACTAGATGCGGAAAGTGCAGGACCGGTCGATGTGGCGATGCTTTGGGGAGGCCTATGTCCAACAGTGGACGTCTATCGGCTGTAATGATGGACAAAAGAACCAACACCATTAATTAACCAATGATTACATTTATAAAAGAAAGAACCGACTATAATCAAATTGAATCTATAATAACTGCAAGGGCCCTGATAGTATACTTAAACAATTTGCTCAATTGTTTCCAGATTCTTGGTATGTGTGACCTACTTGGAGATCTACAACGAGGAGGTCCGTGACCTCCTGGGCAACAACCCTCACCAGAGCCTGGAAGTCAAGGAGAGGCCGGATATCGGCGTGTTTGTCAAAGATCTGACAGGTATACCTCTCTACTTCTATCCCAGTTTATTTGTGGTCGGCACAGCATATATTTTTCTTATTCTTATTCTTTATTGCACACAAAAAAAAAAATCACAACAATACATAATAGTTTTGAAATTACATGTACTATTAGCAAAGCCCAAGCCTTTCCAGTTTTGAAACTGTTTTGCTTGCAAGCTACATTTACAACAAAAAATAAAGAAATCCGCCCTTTATTTTTTCCACCAATCAGGATCCACCAGTTAGGGTCTTTAAAACAACCGTTTTTGTAAAGCCATATGTTTTTATTACTGTATGATACTTTCACGGACTAGGAACAATAGTTCTGTGATTTATGTTCACGGGTTTGGTCATTCGCAGTTGCTTCGTGCTCCTGTTAATTTCTGTTCATTTGTTTTCTGTTTAAACATCGAAGACTTGGGCGACGACGAAGACCACGGCGTAGGTAGTACAGCAAGAAAGTAGCCAGTAAAAAAATGTGAAATCATTAACAATAATACTATTGATGTCGATTCAGTTGCGCACTTTGAAAGGACTAAACTAATGGCGTTTGTCTTTTTCTGTTTCAATAGAAAATGAAAGTAACAGATGCATTTAGTCTGGTTTCGTTTTGTCAAAATGTGCAACAGAATCGCCGAACAAATTATTTGAATTTTATTGAAAACTTGAATTAGTTTAACAATAATTGAGTTAGTTAAATTACTTAGCACAACATCTCATGTCAATTGAACTAATAGTTATAAGGAACAAGACGAAATTTGAAGCAGTTTTATAAACAAATACCTAATAACCTAGTCTTATTTACGTTATTACGACACCTTCACCCACAGTTAAGCCTTTGTTAGTTTTTACTGGCAGCTTTATTGATTTGGACAGCTAACCATTTTTTGCTCAAACTGCACCGCACCGTGTTTTATAACTGGCAGATGTTGCAAGGAACTTGTATTGAAATAAGGACTTTTTATTTTAACAAAGAATGTTCAATGTTTTTATGATCTCACCAAAACGAAGTAAAATTAAAATAGGACATTAAGTATTATTCGCAAGTATCCTTAGAACTTATTAACGTTTTTTTTAATCAGTCTAATAGGCTAGCAGTTCATTCCCACGGATCTTTATCCGCAAAGTATTTTGTATCAACCTTTTCTAAATAGCTTTTGTTTTAAACGTGTTTTTTTTTATTATATGGAGGTTTTATACTTTAAACTTGCTTTAGTAAATCTTGAATATAGGGACCTTATTACAAAAGCGACCATAGTCCCTTCATTTTTTTTTTTTGTGAGTCAACTAACATTTACTGCGAGTTGGTTGGTTGGGTTTGTATTATGAAATAATATTAGAATCATTAAAAAACCTACTGACAGTTTACTCAACCGATTTTAACCTCTATTCCGTGGGCATAAGATGACAAAAGCAAATACGTATTTACAATACCAACTATTTACTGTAATAAGGGTTTGTTAAAATTTCTAATGTTATTTCAAATGGAGTCTAAGTATAACTTACCACCTACTTACATTCACAAATAACTTATTTTTACATGTTTTTATTTTATTTAGTATCAAACTAACTCTAGTGTGTAAAGAAAGTTTATTGTTACTAACACTTTTTGTGAAATATATTATTTGACTTGAATTGAATTAAATTGAATTATCTAATCTGACAAAACCCCGATAAATCCGTTAAAAATATGAGTCAGTAATTTAGCTGCATAACAAATACCCAACTCAGCTAGAACTTCCACTTAAGTTGCACAGTTCAACTGGCATTTATCAATAGTATTTTTTACACTCTACTATGACATTGTTTGTGACTGAGTAATGGTTAACTGATAATACGTGGGACACTCAGAAAGTTTTGCGAAACTAAAAAAAATTGTTCTATACGTACATATATTTTTATCAAATCTTTTCAAAGTACTTTCCACCAGCCTCTATACAAAGATTCATGCGCCTAAACCAGTTTTCAAAACACTTTTTCCAGTCCGCCGCAGACACCTCGTTTACAGCCTGCTCGAACGCAGCCAGCGCATCTTCCGGCGACGAAAATTGTATCCCTTTGAGCTGTTTTTTTTTTTTTGGGAATAAAAAGAAGTAACACGGTGCTAGATCAGGGCTGTAAGGAGGGTGACCCAGGAGTTTGACTGGCGTGCTGTCCAGGAAGTCCCTCGTTTTGAGTGCGGTGTGCGCAGGTGCATTGTCGTGGTGAAGCAGTAGCCCGCGGAGCCCTGTGTTTGGTCGCTTGTTGCTTATAACAGAGAAAACTTCTGGCAAACATTTGGTAGTATACCATTCGGCATTAATGCTTCTTTGATCCCGTAAGGGAATTGATACCAAGTGGCCAGTCAAATTAAAAAAGCTAGCGATCAAAATCTTACCCCCGCTTCTAGATCGCTTCACTTTGGTAGGCGTTGGCTCATTTTGAAACACCCAAACAGTCGACTGGCGCTTGGTTTCTGGGTCGTATTGATAAATCCAGGACTCATCACCTGTAACGATGTCGTAAACACGCCGAGACGAGCCTGCTTCAAATTTGTTAAGCATATCACGGCACCATTCCACCCGGGCCTGCTTCTGAGCATCGGTGAGGTTGTGCGGCATCCAGCGTGATACTATCCTCCTCACGCGAAGATGGCTGTGTAGAATCTCGTGAACGCTTCCCGATCCAATCTTCAATATGTGTTGAATCTCCTGATATGTAATTCGCCTATTGTCTTGGATTAAATTTTTCACTGCTAGCACGTTTTCTTCGGTAACAGCCGTCAAAGGGCGACCGCTTCTTTCGTCATCCCCCAAAGTTGGTCGACCGCGCTTGAATTCGTTATACCAACGATACACGGTTGCCTTGGAAGGGCCTTCATCCATGAATGCCATTTGAAGTCTATCGTACGATTCATCCGGTTTCAGGCGACACTTGAAATCGTATAAAATCATAGCTCTAAAATGTTCCCGGCGCAGATCCATATTTCAGTGAGACACAATACTTTGAATTAACTCGCAAAAAATGTGGAGGGATATTTTGAAATTGGAACTTACTTATTTTTACTTATAAATAATCATATTTTCGAAAAACATTATAACTGGCCAGTCTCCCATATATAAAAACTTTTTTTCGCAATACTTTCTGAGGGGCCTGGTATATTTGTTTCATTTTCACAACAAGTCATAATGTTGCTTTGTATATCTCAAGAGCAAAAAATATTGTGCCGTCCCGACATTCTATTGGTAGACGAAAACAAAGGACCATGGGGGCAGGGTTTCTTCAGTGAATCAGTGCCAGACGAAAAGAAACCTTGAGGTGGAAAGGCGTACGATTTGTCGATAGTACACACGGCTACAGATCAAACTGTACATTTCCAGTATAAGCTGACCTCGCATTGTATAGGTTTTCCTTCAAACGCGAGGTCAGACTATACTGGTTTTTACAGCTTGATGTGTAGCCGTGTGTACAAAGGCATACATCTCTATCTTTACTGCCTCATCGGCCATCCGTTCTGCGAGCAATGTGCCCCGTCCACTGCCACTTAAGTTTGGCAATTCTGGAGTGGCAACCGCGTACTGGAAGGTGCAGCGTGGAAAAGCCCCCCACAAGGTTTTCCGACGACCTGGTGAAGGTCGCGGGAATCCGCTGGATGTAGGAAGCGCAGGACCGGTCATTGTGGCGATGCTTGGGGGAGGCCTATGTCCAGCAGTGGACGTCTGTCGGCTGAAATGCTGCATGCAATTTATTTATTTAATTGCTTTGCATTCATTCCTTTCGTAGCCCAAAATTCAGTTCCATACAGGACAGCAGGTTATCATGGTCTTATAGATTTTCCATTGGGGAATTTGGGAGTCACAAGAAGTTCCCGTGACCTGCAGCCATTTCACCCATCCTTCAGGACTGATTTCGAAAAATATTTATCAATAATTTCCTTTCAATTTGCTTCTAGGCTACGTTGTCCACAACGCAGACGAACTCGAAAAGATAATGGCGGTCGGCAACAAAAACCGCCATATTGGAGCTACTGCCATGAACACAGAGAGTTCTAGATCTCACGCGATATTCTCCATCACGGTGGAGAGCAGCAAGAAGGGGAGTGACAACAAGATGCACGTCAAGATGGGGAAACTGCACCTTGTTGATTTGGCGGTAAGGTTCAATTTGCAATGACAAACTTTCCAGAATTGACTATAGCTAAATATAGCTAAGGATATTTTATTCTCTCATTAAAGACGGTTCTATAGGAAACTGCACCGTGTTGATTTGGCGGTAAGGTTCAATCTTGAAGGAATATTTTGAGCCAAAATTTTCAATTTGGTTTATTGAGTACCCGGGGACTGTATTAAGTATTAGAACCATCATTGTTTTGTTGCACGAGAGGAATTCGTGTAGCTCTGTCTCTTTCTAACAACGGGACACGGTGATGGCTCTAACGCAATGCCACATGGGGGAAACTGTTTTAAATATTGGAATTAGCAAATTTTACTTAAAGATAACTTCATTTTATTTTTAAAGCAAGTAATGCTTTATACGGGTCGTCTCCAAGCCGTAGATCGAACCAGCATAAACGAAAAAAATATCACCTTGTATTTTTCTGCTACTACCTTTCATTCATCTCCAATGAAATTTAAACTCTATTTCCTACCACGCAGGGTTCAGAACGCCAAAGCAAGACTCAAGCCACTGGCACCCGTTTGAAAGAAGCCACGAAGATCAACCAGTCCCTGTCAGTGCTGGGCAACGTGATCTCAGCGCTGGTCGACGGCAAGTCCACTCACATACCGTACAGGAACTCCAAGCTCACCAGGCTCCTCCAGGACTCACTCGGAGGAAACTCCAAGACTGTCATGGTAAGTTGTTCTCTTCTTTCTCCGAGCCTGTTCCCATATACTAGATGTTGATTGTAACCGTGCCATATTTCTAGAACAAATGATAAATAATGTGCTTAGTCATCTAAAATACTTAACAAATTCTACGATTATTTAATACCCAAATTTTCACTTAGAAACATAGCGAGGGTTTGAGAATAAATCCCGAACGACTCTGAAAATAATTTATCGGTGGCAGTGTCAAAGGGTGGAATATTTTTATACCTGGAATATTTTTTTTGTGGTTTCGCACGCTTAATTTTTGTGTCGCACGCGACACACGGAGACAATTTTTTGTTTAAAAGTAGGAATTTAAACAAAAAAATATTTGGTATTGATTTTTTTATTGTTTCATGTTCATTATCAGTAGTATAGTCACCTCATTAACATGGCACGAATACAGATCAACGTGTGGGTTAATGTTGTTACTTCATACGAGATATTTACCGTTTAAATCATTTTGGTTGAGTTCCCGATATGTCGGCACTGCTGTATGTGGCATGGTCACGGGTAAACTAATAAAAAAACACGTGTGGCACTCGGAGACTGCCGCGGTAAAGCTATTGCATAGCATTTTTTATGTAAATACAAAGAGGAGGTGCCCTAACGCCGAAACTCTAAGCAGGCATGAGTCACCAGATTGCGGGGCGAAGAGGGGGATTACGCATGCGCAGTAACACCGATACAACCAATGCCACCTAGAGGCGATTTGCAGAACTAAAGAGACAAGCGTGATATTTCAAAAAGTCATTAAAAGTTCTGCTATTCATCGATAGATGGCAAAACTAAAAAGTATCACCGCTGTGCCGGTCGGAGTGGGGGGTGTTAGGTTATTTTCGTTACGGAATTTCTGGATTCGGTCTCCACGCTCAAGGCCCGCGATAGAAGCTATGCAATAGCTTAATAATGAATAAATAAATAATGTTTTATTTCACATAAGGCGGCTATTGGCTAATCAGTAAGGCTCGGAAACAGATTTTCTGACCTAACAAATGGAAAATATTAAAATTCCGTTGTAGATCGCAACGATCGGTCCAGCCGACACAAACTACGTGGAGACAATCAGTACTCTGCGCTACGCGAACCGCGCCAAGAACATTGAGAATAAGACGCACGTCAACAGCGAGCCTGGAGACGCTTTGTTAACCAGGTATGTTCTGACAAAATCCTAAAATTTATATCGCACACATAATCGGAGCGGCTCAGCTGGCTGGCCGTCACAAGAGCCCAAATCTTTGCGCTATCGTGTAGCTATCGACACAGTTTATATGGGAATTTTACTAGCGCCTACCGACTTGCGGTACCATTTAGGCAACAGCCTAGATGGTATTGCAGTTGTTATGGGCAAAGGTAACCGCTTAACACCAGGTGGGCCTTTAGCTCGTTTCGCCATCCTATACTATAAAAAAATAAATACCGTATGCTTATTTGGTCCGTGTGGTGCCGGACGCAAAGAATTGCACCACCCTATATCTTCTCATGGGTGTCGTAAAAGGCGACCAAGGGATTCACCAGAGGATGGGCAGCGGCGTCCTCTGATTATTTAACCAACCAACCAATCGAGATCGCCAACCCGCCTGCCAAGCGTGGCGATTATGGCATATCCCCCCTTTTGGGGGAGGCCCATGTCCAGTAGTGGACGTTTTTCGGCTGAAATGATGATGCGTATTTGTGCGTTGTCGTGTCGACATGAGCTACATAATGATAACAGCTCATGCCGTGGGAATAATATTAGTCAGTCAGCAGGTTGGTAGCGGGGCTGACTCAATTAAATATCATAATAAAACAAGTTTGACCGGATTACATCGCGTATATTATTTAAATTGGTTTTGCTGACGTTTCGAAAGCTTTGCAGCGTTCGTGGTCGCAGGAAGACTAACGTCCAAAATTAATATCCTATCTATCCACGATTTGCCCTACTAGAGATAGAAATTTGACGTAAAATGTATGGAACTTATGTCAAATTTCTCTCTATGGTAGGGCAAATCGTGGATAGATAGGTTATTAATTTTGGCCGTAAGATGACAGAGTCTTTATTACAGATATTTTATTTTATTTTATTTATTGAGGGATAATAAACAGCTACAACATAAGACATCAATTATAGGGTTAGCAAATTTGTATAAGGTAATGTTGCAGCCCACTACATTATCCACAGATAATACAATAAAATTAAGCAGTGGGTGCCACTAGGTGGCTAGTAAAATAGCAATTAAACTTAATTACATTACATTCTATCAAAATATTATATTATATACTATAGAATGCTTTATATAATACATTTCAAATTAAAAAATACCTATAAAAAATATATTATATTATTTTATATTTCTAAAATATTATTTTAATCTACCGTACAATTTTTACTAATTAAAATCGTTTCGATGCACGCTGTAGTCACTCAAAATGTCATTGTCTTTTACAGTGTAGCGTGCTATTTGGGACTTGATTATTTTTAGAACTGGGTTCCAAACAGGCGGTAGCTGCCAACCATCTTTTTTTATTAAAATAAAGATTTTTTTTAATTTTCAATAGCCTCACTATTTATTTGAGTTGAGGCGATGCCGATCCGTTGCCGGGACCACAGAAATGAATAGAGTTAGAATGGCTATTACGATTACTTAGTACGAGTACCAGTGTCGCCAAACTCACACATTTACAACTGAAATAGTACATTACAATACACAAAAAACCGCGACGTGATTGGGTCCCAATTTAAAATTCAAATTGGGCCTTAAACTCGTACAGTGTTTATTTAATTCAATCTGAATGCAAGTTTTTAAAATTTGTTTTTAACGATCATGTCAAAATCACTTAAGACGTTTTTCCATTCTAATGAAATCGAACGCAACAACTAGTGAGTTTAACTACTCGAAGCCAGGGGGCGCTTCATTTAAATGACACTATTTTGGCCTCAATTGTATTAGAAATAGCAAATGTATGCTGGGTAGCATAGCAAATTACTATTCCTGGCAATAACGAACGAGTTCAACTACTCGACGCTGGAGGGTGCTTAAATTATAGTACGCTATTTGCACTCAATTACATTAGAAATAGATGTTATATTCGCATGCGTGCTGAGTAGCCTGTCTACTACGGGAATGTCGTTCAGCGAACCAACGACAGTCATTCGCGTAACCATACATTGCTTCCTTAAAATTATCGCAGCTTCGACCGCAAGGAACACCGTACGTAATGATTATTTTTTTAAATTGTATTTTGCTAAGGAATCGTTTTAACGACTATTACATATTTTTTCAAAATTTTGCAAGATTTCTTAATTATTAAGGTATTTAATACTCGTTGGTGAAAATAAGTCCTCCTTTTTATGTACTGAGTACTTGGATTCTTGCTTTGCAACTTATAACAGCACGACGACATTTTAAACTAATAATAGCCCCCCCCCCCCCAGCTTTGCACAGCGATATGTTCCGCGAGCAACTAAATACGTCGTTTGATCATATTAGGTTATGAGCTTCATGTTCAAAGTTGTGGCGCGCCCACCCCGCCCACTTAGCCATTCTAACTACTCTATCTATTTCTGTGGCAAGGACCATATAATATATATGTGCGTCAACCTTAGGCCTGCAAGGATACTTTAACATGCTAATTTTGATGTATTATTACAGATTCCAACAAGAGATCGATCAGCTTAAGAAACAACTTGACGAGTGCGCTAATGGTAAGTTATATACATACAACAACAACATAACATCACGCCTGTATTTCCCCGAAGGGGTAGGCAGAGGTGTATAGTACACCCACATTTCGCCAGTTATGTTATAGTCCCATGTAATAGGGGGCGAGCCTATTGCCACTAACAGGGCACAAATACATACCCCGGGCTGCTACTGAGAATTTCCTAATGAAAAAACCGATAACACTTTGCCCGACCCGGGATTCGAACCCAGGACCCCACGCTATAGGAATATTAAAAGTGACAAAAATTACAAATCATATTCAATTATACAAACGCAATAAATATTAAAATTAAAATCTGACTGCCTTGTTGGTCTAGTGGTTGCAAGCGCGACTGCTGAGCGTGAGGTCCTAGGTTCAATTCCCGGGTCGGGCAAAGTTTTATTGGGTTTTTTCATTAGGAAATTCTCAGTAGCAGCCCGGAGTCTGGATTTGTGCCCGGTTAATGGCAATAGGCTCGCCCCCTATTACATGGGACTCACAACATAACTGGCGAAATGTGGGTGTACTATACAACTCTGCCTAACCCTTCGGGGAAATACAGGCGTGATGTTATGTTTATGTTTTTAAAATCTGAGAGTGTGATAATTTATAATTATTGATTAGGAATATTATTAAGTAGTATGGATGGAAGATTTGGAAGGGGACGACCTGGGTGAACGTATCGCGATCAAATCACGGACGTTCTCAAAAAATGCCAGGTTAAACCATTTAAAACCATTTATTTTGCCACACATACACAAAATACATACACATACATACATACATACACATATTACATGAAAAGGTAACAGGACAAATTAATGAGAACACAACATGCATACAACATAATATGTGTGGCAAGGACTCCAAAGAGTACTCTAAAAAGTATTTTAAAGAGTACTCTAAACCGACGAGCATGCATAACGAGGTTAATGAACGTAGATGAAGCGAAAGAGGTGTGTCAGGATCGTAGCAGGTGGAAATCCATGGTCTCCGCCTACCCCAATGGAAAACAGGCGTGATAATATGTATGTAAGTAGGTAATAATAAAAAAAACAATCAATCAACTCAGCCTATCGCAGTCCACTGCTGGACATAGGCCTCTCCCAAGTTGCGCCACAACGCTAGGTCCTCTGCCTTCCGCATCCAGTCCCCCCAGCCACGTTCTTTAGGTCGTCGGTCCACCTGGCAGGGGGGCGCCCTACGCTGCCTTTGCCGATTCGCGGTCTCCACTCAAGGATTCGTCTGCTCCAACGGCCATCGGTCCTTTTCGACAGACATGGCCAGCCCACTGCCACTTCAGCTTACTGATCCTACAAGTGTCGGTCACTCCGGTTCTTCTCCATAATCTCTCTCTATAATCTCGTTACGGATTTTATCCTTCAAAGAAACTCCAAGCATAGCTCGCTCCAAAGCTCGCTGAGCGACTTTGAATTTGTGGACTAATCTAATCTGACTAAAAAAAACAATATCAAAATTAAATAATTTACAAGTCATTATGATTTAAAACTTCTTTAGGCACGCTTGACTTGGGGGTAAGCTGGTGAATGAGTTACGAAAAGTGTGGCGAACAGTGGCGGCTGTACCTTAAGTGCACTCGTGCGCTGCACTACCAGTTCATAAATTCATAATACCTTTAAAAAGAATCACAATATATCTAAAACATCAATATTACGCACCTACTTTATACTTACGAATGGTTATGACGTAACGACAAATCAATTTAATCTCTAAACTGAAGAAGTTAAAACTTATTTTCGCTCAAACAAAAACGTCCTGTGCGCTTCGCGGAGCGCACGCAGAGTTATCATACAACTTCTATGAAAAACGAGCTACATCACCTGGCGCGTGAGACGGAAGATAATTAGTACTTTTACTATGAAGTAACTAGCCTAGATTCGTGCGCCGCACGGCACCGACGATTTCCGAGATTGACCGATCGTTGACGAAATTCACTCGATTCGAGCCGGCCGAAGGGCGGTGGGGGCGTTGCCCTCTAATTGTGATAGTTCCCGCGCTCGTTTAAATTTCTCCTTGTTTTGTTATTATTTAGTGTGTTTACTGTGACTTTGTATTGGTGTATAAATGAGCATTGACTTTAATATTGACTACTATAGTAGTAGTATTTATTAAAAGCAATAATATAACTTTTCAAAACAACTTTTCTTAATTTAAAAGTGAATTAAACAATAAAAAGCAATGGTTGTGTGGATTTCTTTTATTTACTTTGTACGTTTTTGGTGGAGAGTCGGTTTGGACGGACACTGGTATTAAATCACATTTATTGTATTTTGTATTGTAAATAAAACAATACAGTGCACCACCGGTTCTCTGAGCCAGCAGCCACCACTGGTGGCGAACGGAGGGGGTAGTGCGGGACGCGGGGAGCGAGGCGCGGTACAGCCACGACACAGCGCCGCCATTCCTTTGTTCTCATTGAAATAGTATTGAGGGAGATATAAGTTAGTGAAGTTTTACTTCAGTCGTGTGCTCTAAAGCACACTTGTTTTTTTCATATCTATACTCCAACCCAGATTTTATACTTATAATCTCATTGGTGTAATTATGATGTCAACAGAAGAAGTGGAGGAAGAAGGAGAAGAAGAGGGAGAATTGTCAGAAGAAGAGTTATCAGACGACACTCTGACGGAGCCGGAGTCAGACGCGCTTGATCCCGTAGAGAAGAAGACGCGCAGGAGATTGAGACGAGAGGAGAAGGTAAAACAGCAAAAGTTTAGCATAAGCATAGCATAATTATCAGCCTGTAACTCTCCCACCGCTGGCCATGGGCCTTTTTTAGGGTTCCGTAGTCCTACAAGGAACCCTTATAGTTTCGTCATGTCCGTCCGTCTGTCCGTCTATCCTAATCCTTTACAGCTTAATAACTTCTACAGTTATAAACATAAGTAAATGAAATTTTGTTAAAAATATTCTAGATATAGATCTCTATTTTAAAAGAATAAAAAAGTCGTGATTACGTATTTTAGGGGTGGCGCCCATACATGTGAAATGGGGATGAAATTTTTTTTTTTCGCTGCACCCCCTCGTGTGGGGTATCATTGTATAGGTCTACTAAAATGAAGGTAATGTTTGATACATAACTTTTTTATCAGGTGTACCATCTGCAAAATATAGCCCGCCAAAGTGGCTTGCAATGTGTCCCCCCCTTGCCATTTCTAAAATATGCAACGTAGAAACTTATAATCTTACACAATGATAGACCTTTGTAAAAACTCTCTTTTAAAATTATTTCGAGTATAATGTAATTATAAATTTTCGAGTTATAGAGAGAAAACTGAAAAATACTTAAGACGTCCTAGTTCACAGGTCATTGACCTTAGAGAAAAATGATGTTAGCAAATAATTCTCCTTTAGTTACTTTCTATTTTAAAAAATCACAAAAAGTAACTTTGGCATGACACACTTCTTAAATTTGGCTTCTTGAATTTATCGCTAGATGGCGCTACTAACAACACGCATTGAGTCGCGAATGCTGCCGATTATTGCAAAAACTAAAATAGCCATGATTAATATTCGATTTGATTCGTTTGTAATTACACCTACTTAAGGAACCCTATAATACTGAGCATGGCCCGACATGCTCTTGGCAGGTTTTTGAGAATAAGAAGAGATAAAAAAAAATCTTAGTCATACTTTCAGATTTGAAATTTGTTTTGATCGAAACTTAATAGCAACTGCACTGTAACTGCACTTATTTAGTTACGTAGTGATAAGTATAACCTGTCGGACTTTAAAGCTCGAGCTCCAGTGTGTGTTGCCAGTAATTACTTACGGCACTGAAACGTGGTCGCTCACAATGGGCCTGATAAAAAGGCTCAAAGTCACTCAAAGGCCAATGGAGATGGCTATGCTCGGAGTGTCCCTGCGTGATCGAATCAGAAATGAGGAGATTCGCAGGAGAACGAAAGTGACCGACATAGCCCGAAGTATTGCCAAACTTAAGTGGCAGTGGGCGGGGCACATTGCTCGCAGAACGGATGGCCGATGGGGCCGTAAAGTTGTGGCGACCACGTACTGGAAGGCGCAGCGTGGGCAGGCCACTCACAAGATGGACCGACGACCTGGTGAAGGTCGCGGGAATCCGCTGGATTCGGAAAGCGCAGGACCGGTCGTTGTAGCGATGCTTGGGGGAGGCCTATGTCCAGCAGTGTCTTTCGGCTGAAATGATGATGATGATGATGACTTAATATAACCATAACATAGTCGACAGTATATACGCTTTCGTTCAGGAGAAGCTGAACCGAGAGAAGGCTCATCTGGCGCGCAAGGTCCTCGAAGAGAAGAAGGCTGAGCTGCAGAGGACCAAGTAAGCAACTTTTATATCTCTTCCAGAATAAATTAGTTATTAATTTTAGGGAGTGAAATAATTCAGTAGCCGAAGTATAATTAATTAGACTTGGTCTACGGTTGTTCCCGCGTACAGACATAAAATATAGCCTACATTACTTCCGGATAAAGTAGCTATCTAATGGTTAAAGAATCATTAAAATCTGTCCAGTAGTTTCAGAATTTAATCTTTTCTCTTTATTATATTATACTGGGTGTCAGGGAAACGCTGCCGAAAACGAAGATAGGTGATAGTGCTGGTGATTACTGATACGAAACCACAAAAAAACGCGATTCTTTTTTTAGATTTTTTCATATATTTTTGCATTTTTCATACATAACCAGCTTTGGGCAGTTACTTGCAAAAAAACCCCATTTATTTACTTATTTTTTTAAAGTTCGCAATGTAATTCAAATAGAATATCAGCTGGCGCTAGGGGTGAACGACATCCGCTCGCATACGCAGTCCGTTTCGTAGCGAGCGTAGGTAGGTTAGGTACGCGCGGCATTGATCCCGAGTTTTGTACGCTTTACATTGCGGGTTTGCAAAATACCAAATCACTAAAACAGAGTAAAAAAGTAATGGTTATTGGTATTCGATTGTGTTTAACATAATATCACGCCTGTATTTCCCCGGAGGGGTAGGCAGAGGTGTAATAGTACCACATTTCGCCAGTTATGTTATAGTCCCATGTAATAGGGGGCGAGCCTATTGCCATTTACCGGGCACAAATCCAGACTCCGTGCTGCTACTGAGATTTTCCTAATGAAAAAACCCAATAACTCGGCACTCGCGCTTGCAACCATTAGACCAACGAGGCAATCGATCGACGGGCCAGCGTTTCGTGTGTTGTCGTCCATATAAAAACAGGTTAATAGATAAAGATGTTCGTTATATTAGGTAGCAGAAAATATAACCTATTATATACAAAAAGCAGGCGCATACTATTATTTCCTTAACACTAGTACCTGCTATCTGCTATAAATTTTTCGTCGTCTTGTTTACGATATTCGAGATATTTGTTGCTAGGTTGTGCCATACGATCAAGTATAGAATATAAGAAGATTGTAATAAGGTCTATTTTCTAACGCACGTTGCAATTCGAGACTCGGCGGCGTAACTTTTGCTGACTTGATATTCATTATCATTTCAATAACAGGCGGCTTACATTACATTAACTAACGCAGCCTGCTATATAGCAAGTCAAGGAGCTACAACGCAGACTGTGGTTCGCCTATGCGCTCGTGCTCGCACTCGCACATTGCTGATAATGAATATAATAACGCGCACATACTCGTAGCGTTTCGAGCGCCGCGCCGCGCCTAACCCCGAAAGCGGACTGAGATTTCTAACGAGTGCTGTATGCTATATTATAGCATAAAAAATATTATGCGCTATACATATAGCATGTCGTTACAACGCATCTTTGATATGTAGCCGTTGTGAACACCTTTATTAATAGACCCGTCGTACTCCCGACCCGAGCCGCGATCGACCCGCACTCATCCTATATGTGTTTACACTTTCTTATAACTAAATAAATTTAAAAAATTGTTTAACAGGAAACAACAAGAAGAGCTCAAAGACAAACTCCAACGCTTGGAATCCAAGGTCTTAGTCGGCGGAGAGAATCTGCTGGACAAGGCTGATGCACAACGCATGCTGTTGGAGCAGGCGGCGAGAGAGTTAGAGCTCAGGAGACTCAACGAGCTGAGGCTGCAAGAAGACTTACAGAAGAAAGAGGTGAGTGAATCTGTGGAATTAAGAGGTATTATGTCCCTCCATAGACCAGTAACGGCCAAAATTAATATCCTATCTATTACTAGAGATAGAAATTTGACATAAAATGTATGGAGCTTATGTCAAATCTCTATCTCTAGTAGGGCAAATCGTGGATAGATAATATATTAATTTTGGCCGTAAACCTCTAATAGACGCCGATTATCCGGATATCCCCGGTCTCGCAAGCATATGCAGTAGATAGATAAAACGTTTATATAGTACAAAAAAAACAAGACACAGGACATACAAGTAAAAATTAAACAACAAGTATTAATTAAGTATGTATATTTTATTATATGTATAATGTACATAGGTATTTGTCTATTTTATTATATGTAATTATAAGTCCGTAGTACGAAACATATTTTACTACTTTACTGGTGCATCTACCTTATTCTTTGTCTCTGCATTACCCTAAGGATGTCTGGTAGAGAACGCCTATGGCGTTAAGACCGCCTTTGTACACAGTTGTGCATAAAGAATTAAATAAATAAACAAAAAGACAATAAAAAGTGTGATATGTGTCTCAGTATTGTACCAAATGGGTGTCCAGCTCAGCATGTGCCAGGTATTATACCTGACGCTGGTATTCTGTAGGATCCCTGCAGTGACATACGGACGTCGAGCAGACCAGATACATGAGAAAAATTAAGAATGATTGCTTTGTGTTTGTGTGTGTTGTTTTCGTTAAGTAGCACTGCATATCTTACGCCCCGCCGCCAATCGGGACGTCACTGGGTAAGCGAGTGGCACCAATCATACCACCGAACTTTTGAGCCGACCAATCATAACGTGTTATCCGCCCCCTGTTCCCCGCCAACATTTTACGACTGTGTTCTCATGCAAAACTTCGCATTTTTTTTAATGATTTATAGATCTGCTCTTGACCGTAATCTAGACGACGATGGAGCGAGCAATCCTATTAGTTGCCGATTCACTCCAGCTTTAAAGGCGTTAGGGTTATAAGTGCCCGAAAATACAGATGCCGGCAGTGAATTCCACAACTTGGCTGTGCGCATTATGAAAGAGTTCTCAAAGCGCTTGGTCCTGATAGTAGGGATTTCTACCAAATGTGGATGATATCCTGCAGTGCGTCGTGTAGTCCGATGAAAGAAAGGAGATGGCGGAATAAGCTCATGGAGCTCATGCGCACACTCCAAAGTACAGCCTGTAGAACAAATGTCGCTACAAATCCAAGATAGAATCTGCTGGACAAGGCTGATGCACAACGAAAGCTGTTGAAGTAGAACTAGGGCTCAGGAGACAAACTGAGCCTTCAAGAAGACCCGCAGAAGAAAGGGTTATACTAAATTATTACTTTAGGAAACTTACACAGCGAAGAAAAATAACAATTGGATGTTCAATGGTACAAAATCTATATCTGCTATGGGAAATTGTTTTTTTTTACATTGTTCTATAGTATAATTTCAATGTGTGTAATAGTGCAACTTAATTATGCATAAATATTTGGAAATCAATCGGTAGTTTAGGGGAGATTGCCATATTTAAAACCTAATTATTCTTAATTTCTTAATTTATCCAAATTTCCGACTTTTTAAGTGGATTTTCCAAAAAAACTTTCATACAAACCTTCAAACCTTGTCCTGAGAATCACGAACACAACAAGAGCCGTTCTCAAGTGATGATATTTCCTACATTCGGCAATTGATTTTTATTTATACATATAGATTTTTTCATAACAATCAGACTCATAAACCCAATTTAATATACAGGTGAGATCAAAAACATTTTTAATTTCATTATCAAAGACTTCATGTAATATGTGGGTGTCGTAAAAGGCGACTAAGGGATTCACCAGAGGATGGGCAGCAGCGTTCTCTGAGTATTTAACCAACCAACTGCGATCGCCAAACCGCCTGCCAAGCGTGACGATTATGGCATATCCCCCCAACATATTGCTTGGTTCCAAAAAGTCCATTTAGAGGATTTACAAGTCAACGCGCGGTATTGGTGCATTTATCGTTTTCAATTCCACTTTTTACACAAAATAGAAAAACTCTTTCTCCCTTCCAGGCCGAACGTCTAGACTTAGAAGAACGCTACTCTAGTCTTCAAGAAGAGAACGCGGCTAAAACCCGAAAACTCAAGAGAGCGGTACAACTCCTCAACTCGGCTAAAGCGGAGTTAGCAGATCAGCAGAGAGAACAACAGAGGGAAATGGAGGGCATCCTGGATAGTGTGAGGGCTCTGAAGAGGGAGATACAGCTGGCTGACCTAGTGCTGGACTCGTATATACCGAAGGAGTATCAGGTAAAGTGGCTTTAACCTTCTCAGCAGTCATTAATATATTTATTTTATGTATTTAAAAATCATCATCATCATCATCGTCATCATTTCAGCCGAAAGACGTCCACTGCTGGACATAGGCCTCCCCCAAGCATCGCCACAACGACCGGTCCTGTGCCTTCCATATCCAGCGGATTCCCGCGACCTTCACCAGGTCGTCGGTCCACCTTGTGGGGGGCCTACCCACGCTGCGCCTTCCAGTACGCGGTCGCCACTCCAGAACTTTACTGCCCCATCGGCCATCCGTTCTGCGAGCAATGTGCCCCGCCCACTGCCACTTAAGTTTGGCAATTCTTCGGGCTATGTCGGTTACATTCGTTCTCCTGCGAATCTCCTCATTTCTGATTTGATCACGCAGAGACACTCCGAGCATAGCCCTCTCCATTGCCCTTTGAGTGACTTTGAGCCTTCTTATCAGGCCCATTGTGAGCGACCACGTTTCAGTACCGTAAGTAATTACTGGCAACACACACTGGTCAAAGACTTTCGTCTTGAGACACTGCGGTATTTTGGACGAGAACATATTGCGTAGCTTCCCGAACGCTGCCCAACCGAGTCGGATTCGACGATTGACCTCTTTCTCGAAGTTGGACTTACCTAGCTGGACAGTTTGTCCTAGGTATACATAATCGTCAACAACATCGAGTGTAGATTCTCCGATGTTTACGAGAATGGGTGCTATATGGGAATTCGTCATAACCTTTTTCTTGTCCATATTCATTTTAAGACCCACTCTATCAGAAGCTCTACTGAGGTCATCGAGCATTGTACCGAGGTCCTCCATGGTCTCAGCCATGACTACTATGTCGTCGGCAAACCGAAGGTTTAAAAATAAACAGGTTTATTTTGAAACAAAAACAGACCAACAAGAACAAAAATAAAACAATGAGAGCTGCAAAAGTACATACGTAAAGGATACTATTTCAATCCTTTCCGCCTTTTGTACTAGCCAACAGACCCCTAGGTAGTAGGAGCTTGTGCGAGCATATTTTTTTGTTTCGAATGTGTTTACCGCAGGCAAGACTTAGGTACTATTGCTGCTTAATCGAACTAGTGTGGTGGAGAGTCCCGTTAGGGTCTCCATCCAGAAGAGTTTCTCTAACTTACAAAACTAAAATCGGTTGCAATTACGGCATAAAGGCGTCCTCCAGGGAAGGGCTTGGACTTTGGTTTAGGACATTGCTCGGGAACCCCGCCTCTGGTCCCCCTGGCAGCCGCTGCTGCACCGGGAAGGGGCTCTACGGTAGATGTTTATCGCTTGTATTTATGATAACTGCGTGTCACACTCTGCTTTCGCGATTCATGAGACGTCATCTTCTACTGTTAATTCCCATGTAGCGCGATAGATGTTGCTAAATTACAATTTTACGACCGTTTATTTTCATTCTAGTTTTTTTATTTATTTATTTAAAGTTTGGAAGATTTACAGTCAAACAGAATCTATATAATACTGAAAATGGGTAATCCTGTGCCATTTACAAATCTTCACAGGTAGATTATATAGGTAGTACAATCAAGAGGGTAGTAAGTAGTTTAAGCGTACAAATTACAAAGTGTGCATTAATTAAAATCAGGCAATACCAGTAGTGGTGTCAAAGAAGTTATTGGCTATAAGTTTGTTTACTGAAGAAGTGCTTGAGCAAAATAGGCCTATATCCAGTGGCAATTGGTTAAAAGATCTACAAGTGCGCAAAACAAACATGTTGGCTCTGTATCTTGTTATTGCAAGCGGGACAGACAAAAGTGGGCGTTTTCTCAGACGAAGGGTGTTTGTTCTCAAATAAATTTTAGATAACAGTTCAGGGCAGTCTACTTTCCCATTAGCAATATTCATGAGATAACAGATGTCATTCACATTTCGTCTGATTTCAAGAGGCAAGAAGTGGTAGTTTCAAACAAAACGCTGTTTTGTTACACAAAAACTATTCCACAGAAATAGATAGAATGGAAAAGTGAGTGGGACGCGCGTGCCAACACTCTGCTCCAGAGTGCAGGACATTTCAAAGCCTTTCTCAGTACGCCTTATGACTTGTTTCTGTAAATACTGTAACAAAAACCCGCAAAAATGGCTCATTGCGCTGTTTCTAACTGTAGAAACAAAAGCTGTAAAAATTAATGAAGGAGGCGTGGTTTGTCCGAAAGTTGCCACGCATGAATCGCAAGTAAAATTATGATTACAACCATTCTATCTATTTCTATGATTTTTTCCTTGTAATTGCAGGCGTTAATCGAGCAATACGTGCATTGGAACGAGCAGCTGGGCGAGTGGCAAGTGAAGTGCGTGGCCTACACCGGCAACAACATGAGCGCGCCACACCACAACGTGGCCACACACACTCACAGCAAACACGTACGTACAAACACTACTTTTATGTATTATATTTCAAAGAAAAGCAAGAATTTATTTAACTGTGGGTTTGCACCAAAAAACATTTAACATGTAATGAAACTCATGTCTCGAAACTTGTCTTTTTTTTTTTTTAAATTTATTCATGACCATGGATACTTGTCCTTCAGTCGTAATCATTGAACATATTATTCTTGTATCCTAGTAAAGTGATGGAAACTTTACTAGGTTTCTGAGGGGATGATGAGATAATACGAAAGTCATGTTTTTCAACTTTGTACCATTTATCCACACTTGTACACGTTAACGAGCATTTAACATTTAATAATCCACCATTATTACACATTAACACTCGTAGAAACACAAATTTTGGAAAATAATAAAAAATCCACAACATGATCTTTACGAATTTTCCCGCCAACCTCCTCGAAACTTGTCATATGAAACTAATGTCACAACTTGTTTTGTTGATTGTTACGTTCGCACTGCAGAAAACTGGGTAAATTCTTTGACAGATTTCAAGATTTGTTGTTGGCTGTGTTTGCACTGACTACAAACTTATACATTGACATGTTTGTCTATAGATTTGTCACGGCTGACGTTCGCACTGATGCTTAATCATGTCTCATAACTTGTATAAATCTCGTTTTTTGTGTTATCCAATGAGGTCGATAAACATGTATGGCCGAAAGTAGATACTTTGAAGTGTATCGAAATTAATTGTGAAACATGTCAGTAGACTATGAAATGTCTAACAAGTTTCGTTTCAACAAGTTGTGTGATAATGCGAACGCGATTCGATACATTGGGTACGTTCAGTATTAACGTCGGACGACGGCGGACGACGCCCGGAGCGTTGTTTGGTCGTTCAGTTACTCGGAGTGATCGTCCGGGCGTTCACACCAAACCGTTCAGTATTGTGAGCGGGCGTCGTCGAGCGTACGCACCGGTCACCCCGTGAAATAGTAGGGTAAAAGACGCCCTGCTGTCATGTTGACAGATAATAGTATGAAATGACAGATAATTTGAGGTTTCGATCGTCATAATTGTCAGTGCTTCATTGTTCTAGTGTCAGTTTCATAAAGTCGCCCGAAGTCGTTCAGTAATTCTGAGAAAATCGTCTATGATCGAGCGATATTCACACCGGGTGACTTTCACACTGAGTGCGTTATAAGTGAACGTAGCCATTGAATTACATTGACAGAAAACTGACATTTCAACATGTTTTTATGTGAATGTTTCGTCAGTGCAAACTCACAGTTATGTTAACTAATGTATTTTATTGGTGGATGGCTACGAGGACGAGGAAAGAACCTGTGGATGGCAACACAAAAAACGACACTAACATTGAATTATCTGTCAGATTGAGTTGTCAACGAGTTGTCAAGTGTCAATATTTGCTGTCATTAGCAAGTTTTCCTAAATTTTCCTCCCAATTTTGACACATTACAGTCAGATTAGATAGTGACAACCTGTGACAACTGTAAATTATGACCAGGGGTACGTTCAGTATTATCGTCGGACGACGGCGGACGACGCCCGGAGCGTTCTTAGGTCGTTCAGTTACTCGGAGTGATCGTCCGGGCGTTCACACCAAACCGTTCAGTATTGTGAGCGGGCGTCGTCGGGCGATCGCACCGGTCACCCCGTGAAATAGTAGGGTAAAAGACGCCCTGCTGTCATGTTGACAGATAATAGTATGAAATGACAGATAATTTGAGGTTTCGATTGTCATAATTGTCAGTGCTTCATTGTTCTAGTGTCAGTTTCATGAGGTCGCCCGAAGTCGTTCAGTAACTCTGAGAAAATCGTCAATGATCGAGCGATATTCGCACCGGGCGACTTTCACACTGAGTGCGTAGTAAGTGAACGTAGCCCAGAGACATCATGTCTCTGATTATGACAATTTGACTTATTTTTTCGGTGCGTTCGTTTAAATATTCTTGATGATTCAAAAAGATGTGTTAATTTTAGGCGTAAATTCTTACTAGGTAAATTTTATTTTTCTCTTAAAATTAGAGGTAATTAAAACGATTTGGTTTATTGAAAAATGCCAGTTTTGAAGACCTCTGTCCGAATATGTTTAACTCATCCAGGTTAGAATTTTTGATGATTAAAAACCGTTTCTTCATCACACACACACATCTTCTTTGCCAATTTAATAGCAAATAAAAAAAATGAATTTAAACCGAAGTATGTGAAACGTTTGGGAGTGTGTAAAGCAGATACGGCGTAGCTACCGCCGTATCAGCCGTATCAATGATACG
Organism: Asteroscopus sphinx; assembly: GCA_949699075.1. Taxonomy (NCBI): domain Eukaryota; kingdom Metazoa; phylum Arthropoda; class Insecta; order Lepidoptera; family Noctuidae; genus Asteroscopus; species Asteroscopus sphinx. The sequence goes on along the minus strand of OX453030.1, from coordinate 5,721,847 downwards.
GGGCCCCTGAGCTACAGGGGCCCAGACGTTTTTCACAATCTCAAATTCTATTTGATAAGAGGCCTGTAATGAATGAAAATAATGGTAGTTTTTAGTCTATAGCAACTACAACAAATTAATCATTTGCATAAAACATAACCCCCTTCCCCCTCCCGCTTTGGGCATCGCCACAGTCGGGTAAATAAAAAGACCCATTTAGGTCCTTCAGGTCTAGCCACTGGTGTGAAGTGTTTATTTATGTAATGTTGGGGTGTGTAGAGTGTGTAAATGCCGTGTGCGGAGTGTTTGTGTGTATTTGTTTGAACCTATAATTATTATGTATGATTCTAATGACCTGATTTGTCCTAAATAGTATCTCGCCAGTTTCCAAATGATGATGGTGATATCTTATCTTTAATTACAGATGGAGCCTCCAGATCTGTCAGACCGCTACCTCTCGTACGGTAACGTCAGCTCTCGGCCCGCCACTCGCCTGGCTCGCCCTCACACCTCGGCAGTACCGAGACCTCATACCGCATTGAGGCAACGACAATAAATACATCTATAGGTGCGGCACGCCATGGTATAATAACACCAGGTAGTCTCTTCCCGTGACAGCTAGGTCACGTGATTGCCTCCGTACTACGTCATCGGCCGTGGAGCCAATAGCGGGCTGTTAGCGTGACACTTGTCAGTTTGATGTGCTGCCACTTTGTGTAAATAAATTACCCGAGCAAAATGCATTTTTTCATTTACTTTCTTCTATAAAGAATCACTTTTTAACTAGTAATTTAATATCGTTTCCTTTATTAACTAATTAGATGAATAACACGAGATAACAAATAGTTAGGCTAGTTAGGAATTTATTTTATATTCATTATGAACAAAAATCTCCTTAAGTATATTGAAGATATCAATCAATGGCAGCACTGATCGTGACGTAGCTTGGAGGCATCGCGCTGTCATTGCGGGAAGAGAATACCTGGTGAAACATCTTATTATACCATGCGGCACGCTATGATGGCGTTTTTGACGTTTGACTGCTCATGAAGATCCGTAAATATTGACAGCTACGTATGAAGGAACAGTTGCCGTACTTTACTGTCAATAGTGATGCACTGCTACAGCAATATAATTTTTCGAATTTCGAATCAAGTTCTATTTATTTCTACTGTTTTTTATGTATGTCACAGAAAATTTGATTAATTAGCGATTAAACAAAATGGCTAGACGTTATCTTTATTGAATAATTTGATGAATTATTTACTTTATGTAGATATTATTCATAATAGCTATTTGGAGTTGTTCAAAGTAATAAACCTGCTCCCAATCGCTAATGATTTGAAATGTGTCAACACTATTGCATAACGTCAAAAACGCCATCATAGTGTGCCGCGTGTATATATCTATCAGTGGCGAAAGGTGAATATTTTCAGAAGGGAAGCCGTAGGTACCTAAAAAACCTAAAATAGCTAAGATCGCACGTTAACAACACAAAAAAAAAACAATAAATTTAATTTTATATTCTTTTTGTGTACTTTAGAACAATAAATCAGCATAGAAATATCGTTGATCTGTTTTTAAGCAATTCCTAAAGGGAAGCCGGTGGGAATCGTGTTATATGGACCCTTCGCCACTGATATCTATTATTCATCGACCATACAGCCCAATAGACGCCTATTATTGAATATAATAAAGTAACTAAGGTACGAGGAAGCGGGGTACTGCAATCCGATTGGCCCTACTAAGGTGGCTATTGGGTATAAACTAACGTGGAAGTATTTATGGCTCATATGATTGCTCGAAACTGATTTGAAGTTTTCAAGTGGAAAATAGTGGCGACCTACATCAGATATGTTAGTCAGATGTGTTGATAGACATCGGTCGCCTGTTATGAGGCGTCTATAGGGTGTATGGTCGATGCTAAAGCGAGACCACAATACTCCTGGGGGTCTATTCGCAAAATCGAAACGACTTGATGGTGTTTTGAATATATCGGTTGTACCCTACTCTAATAAATGTTCGGATTCTTTTGTTTTGAATATATCGGTCGTACCCTACTCTAATAAATGTTCGGATTCTTTTGTTTTGAATATATCGGTCGTACCCTACTCTAATAAATGTTCGGATTTTTTTGTTTTGAATATATCGGTCGTACCCTACTCTAATAAATGTTCGGATTCTTTTGTTTTGAATATATCGGTCGTACCCTACTCTAATAAATGTTCGGATTCTTTTGTTTTGAATATATCGGTCGTGCCCTACTCTAATAAATGTTCGGATTCTTTTGTTTTGAATATATCGGTCGTACCCTAACCTAATAAATGTTCGGATTCTTTTGTTTTGAATATATCGGTCGTACCCTACTCTAATAAATGTTCGGATTCTTTGTCGTTTTTCAAATTCAGAGACATATATTGTGTTTTTGACGACGTCATAGACAATGTTCGGAGTGAATGAATCAAAAACAAAAGAAATACTGTCAATGACATTTAAAACTAAGAGTAGGGTTACGGCTGAAAATGGTCGATTAGTATCGCTCGTTGCTTCGTATAAACGGTAGTTAAATCGACGTTACTTAGATTAGGTTTCGACACGATAAATGTCACGATATTTCGATATTTTGATTATCGATTTTGCTAGTAGACCCCCTGAGATTTCGTAAAAATAACCGAGATTTGTGATCCATACAGACCTGTAGCGTGTCCGAGTATGGTCTCGTCTATCTATCACTAAGGGATCGTAGACCTTAGTATTTGATATTAATTTTAACTTGATACCTCTCTACTAGACGGACAGACAGACTGACAACATATGATCATGACATGTGATCCTATAAGGACTCCTTTTTTTCCTTTTGAAGTATGAAACCCTAAAAAACCCAAATAATAGTTTCATGTTAGTGTCAAAGTGTCCCTAAAAGGCCAGTTACCCTGGTTTAAGATCTAAAAAAAAAAAAAAAATTAATTAATTTTAATTTTATTTAATTTTTATATTTAAAAAAGAAAAGAAAAAAAAATCACAATACATTAGAATAATGATAACCTTAGCGATCTCATGTGTATCACCCATTACCAGAATAAACCTTAGAGCAGACAGTTGCGTACAATACTACCACTTTAAAGAGTTACAAGTACAACCCGCGCAAATAAAGAATGGTGTTGAAAATGGCGGCAACTCTATTGTTCTGTGCCTCTCGCTCACACAATACTGTAAATGTGAGCGAGAGGCAAATAAAAGTGCCGCCATTTTCAATCCCAATTCTGCGCGGATAGTTCATTGATGTTCTTGCGCGGGTTGCGCAGATGTAATTTTTTGGTGCGAAAATATTTAAACCAATCATAATTCATTCATCACATTTACGCTTCAAACATCTTTATCCGCTATTGGTCGTTGCGTACGCGTCATGGTAGCGATTTGTGATTTTATTTACAGTATGCTATTAGCCGATGAAGGGATTTGTTTAATATTAAAGTTTTATACTAAAGTTTTGATATTAATTGAAGATGTGAGAAGAATAAAAAACAAACACAAAATAAAAAACAAAATGTGCGTTATCATCAAATTGATGTTAACGCACATTTCATTTTCCATGTTTTAAATTGATAGCTTCTCAAAGCAGAAGCGTGCAATGGGACAACACCCTTACTCGCAAAAAAAAACGGACTTTTTGCACAACCCCTTCATCCAGTCACAATCACTTAGGCCGGCTTCACACGTTGGCCCCAGCGTAGGGACGAGCGTTGGCCCTTAGATATGCCTAGCGTCCACACTTTGGAGATAATATTAGTTTAGTTCCGTTAGAGCCAAAGTAAAGACATCTGAAATAGATGTTGCACTGCGCACTTTAAGATTATTGAGTGCTTAAGAGCTGAACATAATAGTTAAACAATTGACGTCGTCTTTGTAAAATGTTTTGACAAACAAGATAATGCCATTATTATTGTTAATAAACATAAAGATTTTTTTAACGAAATTCTCTAACTATTGCGTCCATCCACGCGGATGACATTTTCAAGACCCGGTGACCGTAGGAACAAGCTCATTCGATGCATCTTACTGCATGAGTGCTGCGGCAAGACCACAGATTACTATATTAGTAGCTAGCTACAGATGCGACAGTGACGCCGGAGCTTAGTTTCACTAAATTGCCGCCCTGCATTTTGTCACTACCATCGCGTGTAGTTAGCTAGCTAGCTATAGCTATATTTGTAGGTCGTCGTAGCTCCATATACTGTACTTATAGGTAGGTACTTTTTAAGATTAGATTAAGGGAAATAAAACAGGATGATCATCATTTTCATATTATATTTTGTAGGCACAAATAATGTCAACAACAAAGCTCTAAATTATCATTCTTGGGGATACGAAATAGCATTAGTTTCACTTGTTTCATAAGACGAAAAGTTCACGCACAATACTGCACTGAAAACAGAAGCGGTAACTCGCAAATTATCTTATCATTAAACTGTGTCGAATTTGGAGTCTCGAAGAACTCAACTCAAGCTAAAACAGCGAAGATATTACAAGATGATACGATAATACTGGCACTCGATCAGCTGTTAACACAATAATCAAAGACAATAATAACTAGAATGTCATGGCATCAAATATCCCACAGATAACAAATTTCGAAACCGCGACAGGTGGCGACATATGGCAGGAAAACAAACTAACGACTGTCAGGGCCCTGGGCAAGACTGAGCAAACCGCCAACGTGTGGACGCATCGCCAACGTTGGTGCATAATGCCTTTGATAAAACCGACACGCGACGGCTAACTGCCAATGCTCGCCCCAGCGTTCGGGCCAACGCCATTTTCCCGATCCACGAATTGAACCGGTTGGCGAATAGCGTTGGCGCCAACGTTCGCGCCAACGTGTGGAGCCGGAGTTAGAATAATAATGCGTTATTTTCTAAGCACATTCAATTATAATATCGAAAAAAAAAAAACAAAAAAATGTATTTGAAGTATATTGCTCTCATGACTAAATTATTTAACTTTTAATTTAATTATTATATAATTTTTAATGTATTAACCCAAGCAGGGCGAAATCTAAAGATATAGGTAGTGAATTTATTTTAAAGTTTTTTATGCTTATATTTTTTAATAAATTGAAATTACTTTTGTATAACAACATTTTATTTTTGTCGTAATAATGATTCCGTTATTTTGTAAGGTATTTGCGCACGAGTGTTTTTGTAAAATTATGAATTCATTAGTTAATTAACGAAAGGCGAATATTAAATAATTAATATAATCTGGTGATCTTCAAGACTCGAGTGAATAGGTTTTTGCTGGGCAAGCGTGTACCATCGTCGACCGCACCATCGCTTAACATCAGGTGAGGTGGCGGTCAAACGCAAGCCCGTTAAGAAAAAAAAAAAATAAAAAAAAATTACCTTCTTTTTTTTAAGTCGGTTCAAAAGCATTGCTTACACAATGGAGATATTTTTCTTGAACGCAAAAATTTACTAATCATCTGTCAAATCTCAGGTCAAGCGATGTGATTGGTTATCAACATTTTTGCCGGTCAATCACAGGAGCTGACATTAGATTTGACAACAGATCAAATTGATCAGTCAATTTTTTTTTGAAAATCGTAGAACACGGTAGTTACCGTAGCATTGGCAACACTGTAAACAGCTGTCAAATCGCAAGTCGAGTTTTGTGATTGGTTATTTTTTTTTTCCGACCAATCACAGGAGCTGACATTAGATCAAATTGATCAGCCTTCCAGAAACTGGGTCTATTTTAACAAAATGGTATAGTTTCTTAGAGAGCTTTGTTTGACAATTACAGACGCTACATAACAGCACCGCTTTATTATGAAACTGTAGCTTAATGGCTGGCGCTCACCAACATCACGGCATGGTAAAGAATTTTTACGAGCTGAAATGATTTTGAATCCTATTTTAATAACCTTAGCGCTCACATTTCGTTGATATCGTCACAAGGAGACTAGATCATACAGCCGCAAGTCTTGTGAGAATATCAATGAAATGTGAGCTTATACAAATAAGATCCAAAATAATTTCCGTGCCGTGCCGTAAATGAACGCCGACCATTATAGTTCTCTCAATGGAGAGACAAAATGGGAAACTTATACTTAAAATATCTAACATTTTATGGCAGCTAAAACATAAAAAAAGTATAATTCGCGTTAAAGGACTGACCTTAACGTTTGCTAGTCGCATTCCAGTGATGTTTATTAATTAAGGCTTTAGCTTATCACTTCAGTATTACGTGTAAACTTCGGTTACGGAAAAAAAAATAGATACAGCAAATTAGTTCGATTCGTGTCAATGTTACCACCAAACTTCGCGCAATTCAAGTATAGTAGCGTCGTATGAGTCGTGAGCACAGATGGACAGTAGTGGGGGCAAGTTCGCGCATGTACACTTTCGACCAAAATTATTTAGTATCTTTGTTCACTAAATTTCACCGTTAGCGTTTTATAAGGATCATGGGTAGTTATAGAAAATACAAACTTTCTCGAATTTCACCCATATTATGATTTTGGGACTTTTTTTTTACGCACAGATAAATAAACAGAAAACATTTTGACTTTTAAATTATTTTTTACTATTAAGTTATCGATGGACAGGTTTTTTAACTCGCATTCGTATTCTCAGCAAGTCCTTTCATTTGATACCCATATTGTACAACATTTCAGCTAAATAGGTTGAAGATATCTTCAAAATTGAGTTGCAAGATTCCACTCTAACAAATATATTTACATACGTACATACATTGCAAGTTAAATACAATCTTGTAATAAATAAAGGAAGATGAAGAAGAAAAAAAAACATTTTTAATTCAAAACATTAAACACTCAAAAATCAAAATATGAATTAATTACAACAAAAGAAAAATAAACTGTTTTAAATTCGAAAATGTGAGTCAATAAAGTTGAACCGAAAGTGTACAGTAGCCGAATGACACCTAATTGTCCAATAGACGACGAGCATCGACTGTCGACCAATCGCGTAAATGCAATGTTCGGCGTTGGCACCCCGCGCTCCTGTCATTCCACCAAACAGATCTGTAAATGAACTTCTGCGCAGGTGAAGTTTGTGCTCACGACTCGTGCCGGTATCTGTAGTCCGCGCATCGTCAGCGATATGGCACAAAACACCGAGAGTACAGAAGTAAAGCTTCATACAATGCGCGTTCGAGCAACGCACACATAGACATCGCTTACGGACACGAAATCTTGGAACTGTGGCTAGAAATATATTCGATTGCGAGTGCCACCCGCTGTGTCAGTGTGTGTTATTTATTTATTCGCAATTTTTGTAACACCATAACAGAATTTCCAAGATGTTACTAAACATAACATAAAACTTTTACAGTACTATTCCATTTTCTATACACCTGTTTACACTTTTTTTCTGTACACTGTTACACAGCTTACATACCTACATGAGCTTTACTTCTGTACTCTCGGTGTTTTGTGGATACGGGGTTACTGCGCGCGGAAAAAGGATGTCACAATATCGCTAGCGATCTCTTGATGTTGAACGCACACTACCATTATCACGGCATCGCATTTTATGGATAGTTAGTATGAAGTGCTGTATCTATTTTTTTCCGAGATCGAAGCGTGTCACGAGTGTAGCCAGTGTAGGCGTAGTAAATAAAAACGCTATGTATTTTGTGATAATCTGTATTTTGTCATGCATTGTGCAATATTTTTATTTGAATTAAATTTTTTTATGAAAATGACTGTCTTTAATTTTTACATGCTTATCTGATACCTACATAAAATATACACACCTTTTTCATTTCAATTTTTACCCTGTTGTACATAAAGAATTAAATAAATTACACATAATTGGCCTTGCAACGCCCTGACCCGGAAAAAATATCTGTAGGCTAAGCCATAAATGTTTATTCCACACGGGAACCGAATCTGCGGATCCGGATTTGTGTGTATGTTTGTTTCATGTCTTACTGTGGCAATAAATCATATTTCATTCTTTCTAAACACTTTCGGTCTTACCACAAAAGATTTAACTATGTCTTAGTTATGTGTCCGACAGATGTTTCAGAAAATTGTTACTACAAATCCACGTCTTTCACTCGCCTTGAGTTAAATACGCTTCCGCTGCGTGTTTATATTAAACAGCCCAGAACGTCTGTTTTAAAGTGTCTCGCCCTTGTCTAACCCCTAAAATTCGCTTGTGGTCATTTCATAATTTTCTGATAATAATGTAGTAGTTATGATTTGAATGTTATTAGTGGCTGTAGTTTTATCAAACGTAAATTTGCACAAAAAAATATATTATTTTGTGCTCCAAGGTCTTTTTATCAATAGAAACAACTTTATAAGCCTACAAAAGTACTTAATTTACATTGTTATTAATATTTTTTTACTAAAATGAAACATTTCACGTCAAAATACGTGGGACACTCAGAAAGTTTTGCGAAACTAAAAAAAATTGTTCTATACGTACATATATTTTTATCAAATCTTTTCAAAGTACTTTCCACCAGCCTCTATACAAAGATTCATGCGCCTAAACCAGTTTTCAAAACACTTTTTCCAGTCCGCCGCAGACACCTCGTTTACAGCCTGCTCGAACGCAGCCAGCGCATCTTCCGGTGACGAAAATTGTATCCCTTTGAGCTGATTTTTTATTTTTGGGAATAAAAAGAAGTCACACGGTGCTAGATCAGGGCTGTAAGGAGGGTGACCCAGGAGTTTGACTGGCGTGCTGTCCAGGAAGTCCCTCGTTTTGAGTGCGGTGTGCGCAGGTGCATTGTCGTGGTGGAGCAGTAGCCCGCGGAGCCCTGTGTTTGGTCGCTTGTTGCTTATAACAGAGAAAACTTCTGGCAAACATTTGGTAGTATACCATTCGGCATTAATGCTTCTTTGATCCCGTAAGGGAATTGATACCAAGTGGCCAGTCAAATTAAAAAAGCTAGCGATCAAAATCTTACCCCCGCTTCTAGATCGCTTCACTTTGGTAGGCGTTGGCTCATTTTGAAACACCCAAACAGTCGACTGGCGCTTGGTTTCTGGGTCGTATTGATAAATCCAGGACTCATCACCTGTAACGATGTCGTAAACACGCCGAGACGAGCCTGCTTCAAATTTGTTAAGCATATCACGGCACCATTCCACCCGGGCCTGCTTCTGAGCATCGGTGAGGTTGTGCGGCACCCAGCGTGATACTATCCTCCTCACGCGAAGATGGCTGTGTAGAATCTCGTGAACGCTTCCCGATCCAATCTTCAATATGTGTTGAATCTCCTGATATGTAATTCGCCTATTGTCTTGGATTAAATTTTTCACTGCTAGCACGTTTTCTTCGGTAACAGCCGTCAAAGGGCGACCGCTTCTTTCGTCATCCCCCAAAGTTGGTCGACCGCGCTTGAATTCGTTATACCAACGATACACGGTTGCCTTGGAAGGGCCTTCATCCATGAATGCCATTTGAAGTCTATCGTACGATTCATCCGGTTTCAGGCGACACTTGAAATCGTATAAAATCATAGCTCTAAAATGTTCCCGGCGCAGATCCATATTTCAGTGAGACACAATACTTTGAATTAACTCGCAAAAAATGTGGAGGGAAATTTTGAAATTGGAACTTACTTATTTTTACTTATAAATAATCATATTTTCGAAAAACATTATAACTGGCCAGTCTCCCATATATAAAAACTTTTTTTCGCAATACTTTCTGAGGGGCCTGGTATATTTATTTCATCAAACCAGTTCTAACTGCAACTGGCTGCATTGAAACCTTTTCTGGGGTTTACCGTATTGCATAAAAAAAGGTGGCGCCTAAGAGCACGGAAACAAAGCTCGCGCGCAGTAGGGGTGCGTGCGTCCTTTGTTTCCGTGCTCTGCGAGCAGCGCCTAAGCAAACAGATGTTAGACAATGTTTTGTGGTAAAAGAAATGAAACACTCGGTCACTGCGCATTTAACTTTTAAACACTGTCTCGCCAAACACGCATCGAAAGCATGTTTTAAATTATTTTTGTGGTAAGACCCTTTTTGTTAATTTATTTATCTGTTTTTTTTTTGTGGTCATCGATTCGATAATAGTAGTTTATGAAACTGTTGCATAATAGGGGTTATTAAAACACGAGTGTGAGTTTAAAAACCGAGCCGTAGGCGAGGTTTTTAATAGTATCACACGAGTGTTTTAATACCTAATTATGTCAGTTTCATACACTATTTTATCTACACTCATACAATTTTAAATAAAATACCAAAGTCAAAATCTTGGTAACATTGTCGTTGTTTTTCTTGATTTTTCTGGTAAAAGATTATTCGTCATTTACGTTGCTGCATCCAGAAATTCAGGCGGGGTCATATTCTCCTCAGTTCAGTATCACTGCTGTAGTCAGATATTTTTGCCCAGAATAAAACTTTCGACATACAAAACCATAATAATAACGTAAACAATAACAATAAATTTACAAGTAACGATGACCAAATCCAGTAGGCCGTGGCGCGCGGCCACGCACGCGCGCTGGTGGTCTACACAGATAATAAAATATAGTCTGGCGAAAACATTATAATCGGAACTAATTTTCTATCCTTGCCAGGATTCCGTCAATCTCTGTTTTATCATACAAAAAATATGCCTGTAAACACTTAAATATAATTAAAAGCAATATGACAATCAAAAGTTCTGACAAAAACACGATTTTAAACGATAAAAATTTTCAATGTATGACAAGTGGCGCCACCCTGAATTTTGTGTACTCATTGGTGCCAAACTGTACGACTGCTAAAAAAAAGGTTTGAAAACTCCTTGGTTAGGTCGAAGTGGCATTAAAAACTCCTTAGTTGGGCAGAAGTGTGCGGTTATGGAAAAAAAATTAAATTACCGCATTGTTTTGTTCAGCAAACTGTATCGTAATGAAACTTTTTAAATTCATTACAGGTGCATGTGCGTAAAGTATGTCATTATGACATGACTTTCGAGTTCATAATTCGAATTTTACGATACGAGTGTAGATAAAATTATATTATTGTGATTGTATTATTATAAGGATGCTTAGTTTTAATTTTAAAAGTTACTAGTAGACTATGGGATATTTTTTTGTTTCTAACCAGGGTGGCCGTTGGAAAAAAAATGTCTGAACCATGGCTCGGATACCGGTTAAATTTTGAAACCGTTATTATTCAATTTCAATTCAATTCATTTATTTCAGATAAATTACAATATTTATAAATCATCCATATCTATATTACTAGCACAATAATAATTATAATATCATGCAAATATATAATAATCCATACAATAAAAATTTAATAAACAATATGTCATGCAACAAAAATAAAATAAAAATAATAATGATAAAATGTCATACATATCTATATTACTAGTACAATAATAATTATAATATCATGCAAATATATAATAATCCATACAGTAAAAAATTAATAAACAATATGTCAAGCAACAAAAATAAAATAAAAATAAAATGTCATACAAAAAAAATACAATATATGTCCTAAACTAATGGAAACACTGTTTCAGGAACGGGCTACATGCATTTTTGTCCAGCACTCCATAAAGGAGCAGTCAGTGTCCATTCTTCCAGCAATGAGTTGCAGGAAGCTGTTGGGGCTGCCCCGCAAGCGGCGCATCAGGGACGCTATTCTCTTGCGATGTATCGCTGTAAAGCCATCTACTTTTGCGTCTGCGAACATACCTGATGCGCTACAAAAGCGTGGCAACCCCATCAACATTCGGAACGCATTATTGTATTGGACACGCAGGGCATTATAAGTCTTCTGCGTATGCTTCACCCATAGGCTGCACGTATAAAACGACTGACAGTACGCCTTGAATAAGGTTACTTTCACCTGTGCAGTGCAACGTGCGAACCTACGGGCCAACATATTAGCTCTGACTGACAATGCCCTGCGTTCCCTCTCTACATCCACATCGTCTGTGAGGGCCTCGGTGACCCAGTGGCCCAAGTATTTAAACTGCGGCACTCTCTTGAGAGCACTGCCATTCAATGTGACTTGCGGGACGGTGTCATAGCTTTTCGTACCTGACTTGAACACCATCATTTCACTCTTGCTCGAATTATACCTGAGCCCATGGGCCTCCGCATAGCACTCGCACACTTTTATTAAGCGCCTTAGGGCACTGATCGATGGGCTCAGCAGCACCATATCGTCAGCGTAACTTATATTGTTAACAAAAACTCCATCAACAGAACAGCCTACATGGGTACTGCTGAGCCCACGGATCAGCCCATCCACGTACAGGTTAAAGAGCTTAGGCGAAGTCAGGCCACCCTGTCTAACGCCACACTTCAACCTATACGTATCCGATAGTGACCCCGCCCACCTGACATTGTTACGCTGATTGCCATACCAATATTTAAGGAGCGATGTGAGTTCGTCAGGAAGTTCAGTCTCATTTGACAACTTCTGCCACAGCTTGTCATACACAACCAGGTCGAACGCCTTCGATAAATCTAAAAAACATGCGTAGACTGGTGTTATTATGTACTTGACGCAAAACCTTTAAATTTCGGTTTCGTAAGAATAAACCGGTTTTGTAAACCGGTATTTGGAGGGAACTTTACATAAAGGTTTTTTCGAATTAACCGGTTTAGAGCAATAAAAACCGGTTAATACAAACAAACGCCGTTTTGTTTTTATTTTTCTTTAGTAGAAAGACAATTTCTGTTTGAAGCAGTGAAATAAACGATTTCACTGCTTCAAACAGATCCGCTGCAAAAATCCAAAAATGGGTAAGTATCTACTATTTTTTTCTTTCTTGGCGCTCTTCCATTAAACCGGTTAATTTCGGTTAAATAAAGTTTTTTAAACGTTCTCAAGAAAAGCTCGGAGCTACATCGTAATAAACCGGTACTAACCGGTATTTCTCAAACCGGTTCCGAGCCTTGGTCTCAACGGCCATTAGTGGTGGTTCTTATAATAAGGACACCACCTTGAACACCATAAAGGTTTTATTTTGCTGATAACCACGCCATAAGTAGGAATTTATTTCGTCTTCCTGAATTGTAGACAAAATTTTAATATTTGACAGACATACACAGTGACGAAACTACAAAGCCACATAGATTTAATATTTTAAAAATATGTAAACCTATCAAATGCATTTTCTCTAATTTACTTTGTATGTTTTTTCTACAAAATTACTAAAGTACCTATAATGACTCTTATAGACGCTATTCTACAAGCTAAATCTCATGACGAAGGAAAGTATTCTTCTCCGCCGCCAGAGCCCAAAGTTTTTAATTCTACTATAAAGATAAAACGAGTTCATAAGGTAATATTTAGCTTATGAGGTTCCTTATGGCTTCAATAAGCCATCATGGGATCCTACTAAAATATTATAAATACGAGAGTACGTCTGTTTGTTTGTCCTTCAATCACGCTAAAACGGCTGAACGGATTTGGTTGAAATTTTTATCGAAATACCACAGGAGCGTGGCAACTAGCGTCCGCTCTAGTATTGCATTTTTATCCCGTAAAAATCGCAGTAATTATGTATATTGCCGTTTTTTTTTTCGAATAGACTCTCGCAGATCGGCACCCAAAATAGGTGCCCTAAATGCTTAACCGGGCGGGTGGCGGAGAATCCCGTTAGGGACTCCATTTGCCTATATTAAGTTTGATACTATATCTATAAATAGCTTAGAAGAATACTTACTTGCTACTCTAGCTCAGCGACCCAAAGTAAGTCATGGCCTCCGAAACGAGAACTCTCCACTATCCTCGATCTTGCGCTATATCTCGCCAGTTGGTAGCTTAGAAGAATACCAAAAATAAAATTGATTAAATGGCTTGTATGATAGTCTTGACTGATCATGATTTTTATATTATTTTTGTGGCATAAGATGGCGATAACGAGCTAGGTTAACCTGATGTTAAAGAGTTAGGTGCCTTTGCCCAAAACAACTGCAATACCACAGGTAGCCTAAGTGGTATCTTAATAAGTTATAAGCCATCTATCGAAGAGCGGATACAGGCATTATTTGTATAAAAGGAGGCTCCAATCACCAACTAATGTTACCTACCTAAATCTTGTTGATGAAAATAAACCATTTTGTATTTAGAAGTTTTTAAACTTTCGCGAATTTCACTCATATTGAACTATGTTTACGGTTTGTCCCGTAAACAAACATTTTGTATTTGTACTGCAAACCGCGAATGCCGTGCATCCTCAAAGCAGCCCACATTTCAGTACGCCCACATCAATGCTCGCGTAGACTCTTCCCCCCCGCGCTATGACGTGGCGCCCAAGCTCCGCAAACTGCAAGTATGGAGGCACCAGCTCGAGAAACTTCACATGGAAAATGTGTATCTGCTGACGCTGATTAGGAAGGCGCATTTCTTAAGGGTAAGCGATTCTTCTTTCATAGCATTTTCTAATTCGTTGTCAGGGTTTGCTTTATTGAACAAGTCCTCTAGTGGAAAGAAAAAATCGCTCACGAGCAGGATTCGAACCTGCGGCTCCTGGCTCAGTACGCCAGTGCTTTAGCCACTAAAGCTACCGTGAACACTGCTCGTGGTATCGAATTTAACTTCCACTTGATACGTCTTTGGGTGACGTCAGCGACATCTTAGTAAGAAACAGTGTTTCTTAACCGACTCGTCGTCGAAGTCGTATAGATACCCTTACTAATTATTTTATTATTTTTAACGCATTTACGCATGAGAAGCAAATTTAAATTGTGGAAAGAAGTCACGAGCAGGATTCGAACCTGCGACTCCTGACTCAGTACGTCAGTGCTTTAGCCACTAAGCTACCGTGCTGAGCCAGGAGTTACAGGTAGTAAAAATAATAAAATAATTAGTAAGGGTAGGCATATCTATACGACTTTGAATTAACTGCAAAAGTTAGTCGAGTCGGTTAAGAAACACTGTTTCTTAATAAGATATCGCAGACGTCACCCAAAGACGTACAAAAAGTGGAGGTTAATTTCGATACCACGAGCAGTGTTCACGGTAGCTTAGTGGCAAGCTGGTTATTATACCTACAACGTTTATCAGAAATGCGTGGTCATATTTGAAGGGCTCATTCATTGCATTGGAATGATATGATCATTACAAAGATTTTAATAGTTATTGTTTAGGTACGGCGTTGCCATAATTCCACTGCAGGGTTAGCGTGGTCAGACTATACCTCGTTCTTACACAAGAACTCTATGGAGCACTCTCAGGTTATGCAGGTTCCGTCAGTAATAAGTTGCAAAACCTCCCTAGGGCCGTGTGGACAGCCACTGGCGCGTAAAGCCTCTGCGACCGAAACAGTACTATCAAAACAGGGTGGACTTCCTGAAGAGAGTTTACAGAGACAACCAGGCGCTGTACAAGCGGATACTGGGTACAGTAAGTATTGTAATCGACATGGATACGGTAAGCCCATAAGCCACATGGTCTTCAATCAGTGCGTCCTGCCTGTCATGACTGCCTGCATGCCCCTCATGGTACGGTTTGTCCACAAACTTAAAGTAGCTCAGCATGCTATGGAAAGGGCTATGCTCGGAGTGCCTCTGAAGGATCGCATCCGGAACGAGGTGATCCGACAGAGAACCAAAGTTGTCAGCATAGCCTACAGGATCAGCAAGCTGAAGTGGCAGCGGGCCGGCTACATTAGCCGAAGAACCGATGGACGTTGGGGCGTGTTCTTGAGTGGAGACCACGAACGTAGGGTAGGACGCCCCCAGGTTCGGTGGAGCGATGATATTAGCATGGTGGCTGGTAGTAACTGGATGCACATCTGGTAGAAAACCACCCACAAGGCGTGGCCACCTGCTGTGGCCGCCCTGGCTTGATAACAGTTCTAAAGCTGCACTTATCATCCTTTTATTTCCTGACCTTCATACAGAACGCCCGCGTAGCCACAACATCATCTTTAAGCCGCGACTGGGATCGCAACAAACGCAAGATCGTGGAGCGAGCGAGCGCTGTGTTTGTGCTGTTCTCCCCAAACCCTCGGGAAGAGATGGAGGATCCAGCCTTCTCAGCGAAACCAAACGTGAAGCGGCCTAGGTACCGTAGAAATATAGTCTTTTAAATAAAGGATGGTTTTGAAAGGTAGCAAGTGAATAAGGACTTAATATTACAAATATCAGGGTCCTAATTCACGTAAATTCATGACGTGCCAATCAAGTTGCAGTGACGCTGCAGTTCTTATCTGACAGGGACCGGATTCGACAGCAAACGGAACAAAAACATACATCGGCTCTAAATCTTGGTACTGCGCATGCCTGAGCTTCGCCGCATTTTCAGCTGATGACATGCTGACCATATACTTAAGTTGATAGTTGGTGTCGATTTTGTTGTTCACGAACTAAACTTATTTTAAACTATCGCTCTCTTTTACTAATAGTCGATACAAGACAGGGATGGCAACAATTTTAGAACTGTCAAATTAGTTTACGTGTGACATTTCTTTGTATTTTAGTCCCACGTTCCGAGATCACGACTAAACTTGTATGGAAATCTAAATTCAGACTAATTTGACAGTTCTTAAATTATTGCCATCCCTTTCTTGTGTCTACTATAAGTACACAAGAAAGGGATAGTTATCATCCTTAAGGTTGACATCAAAAATGCCTTCAACTCTGTAAACCGGGACACCCTGTTGTCTGAAATAAAAAAAGAAATACCCGAAATTTACAGTTTTCTTTGGCAATGCTACCGGCATCCATCCAAATTACTTTATAAGGACCACCTATTAGAATCTGCTGTTGGATGTCAACAGGGTGACCCCCTTGGGCCGGCCATTTTTAGTTTGGCGATAAATCCAATTATTCGACAGATAAATTCAAAATTTAATGTGTGGTATTTAGACGACGGGACTCTAGGAGGTGACGTGGACACAGTTGTTAAAGATCTGGAGTTTCTAAAACAAAAATTTCATTCTATTGGCCTTGACCTCAATTCATCTAAATGTGAAATCTACCTTCCCCACTCGACTGACCGACAACTGACGATTCAAAAATTTCATGCAATAGCGCCAAATATCAAAATAGTTGAAAAAAGTTCACTTCACCTCCTAGGATCTCCAATCTTAGACGAATCCTTCTCAACATTCATTGAGGAGAAAATACAAAATTTTAATGATATTTCGGAAAGGCTTTTTAAAATTAATATGCATTCGGCGTATACTATTATTCGATATTGTTGTTTTGGACCTAAATTTACGTATATCCTACGCTCTTCTCACTTATGGAAGCACCCACAACTTTTGGACAAAGTAGACAAAATTATACGAAACACATTAGCTTCAATTTTAAATGTGGCCCTGGACGACCGAGCCTGGTTACAAGCCACACTTCCCATTCGTATGGGTGGTCTCGGCGTCCGCAAAATTTCCAGTATTAGTTTACCGGCGTTCCTGTCCTCGGTCCACAGTACTGAGAAATTAACCAGGAAAATTTTAGCATCCTCACTGGTTGATTTTGAGGTACCGTGTTTGACCGACGCTGTCAACGCTTGGAAAATTGCCTGTCCCAATACGGAGTTGCCCCTCATCTTATCTTCCCAGAGACGGTGGGACGGGCCGCTCTGCAGTTTGACACGGAATCATCTATTAAATACGTCAGTCAATACTGCCGAGCGTGCCCGTCTGCTGGCTGTGGGTGAGTGGGAGGCGGGACTGTGGCTTCAGGCCCTCCCGTCACCCAACTTAGGCACTATGTTGGACAACACAACTTTTCGGTTCGCTACCTGCCTACGGTTAGGCGCTCCATGCGTTGCTCCACATCGGTGTCATTGTGGTGAAGCTGTCGACAGCCTCGGACACCATGGCCTTTCTTGTTGCAGGAGTGCAGGTCGCATATCACGGCACGCCAATATTAACGACATTATTCGTCGTACTCTTGCCACCGCCGGCGTACCAGCCGTACTAGAACCTAATGGCTTGGCACGTGACGATGGTAAGAGACCAGACGGTATGACGTTATTACCTTGGAAGTTGGGTAGGCCTCTGGTGTGGGACGCAACCTGTGTCGACACCCTTGCTCCATCCCATCTTCCTAGCTCGGCGGGCTGTGGCTGTGCTGCCGCTGCAGCTGCGGAGACCCTCAAGCGGCGCAAATATAGTAATCTTATTGGATGCTATGATTTTGAGCCGTTTGGGGTCGAAACGCTCGGGCCATGGGGTCCGAGCGCTCGGCTCCTTTTCAAGGAAATATCTAAGAGACTGGTCGACACTTCGCGTGACCAGAGGGCTGGCTTGTTCTTTGGGCAACGAATAAGCGTTGCCATTCAACGTGGCAACGCTGCCAGTCTTCTGGGCACGCTTCCGGATGACAGTGATGTGGAGGAATTCTTCGACGCCTAAGTCTACTTTTATGATATTTTAATATTATTGTTTCTGTTTTTTATACATGTTTATATTGTATATATTATTTATATTAATGTAGATAGGTAGTAGTTAATTATAATATGTGTATTTATTAAATCCATGATGTGTAAATGAACTATTAGTAAAAGAAAGCGATAGTTTAAAAGAAGTTTAGTTCGCGAACAAGAGAATCGACACCAATATCAAGTATATAATCAGTCCTTTATAGCCCCCTTGTAAAGCACGGGCCTCTTCTCAAAATGAGTAGGATTTAGGCTTACACCTTAGTCCATTATTAGCCATGGTGGTAAGGTTTGGTGGACCACACCATCAGGAACTTTTTGGTGCCTCCTTAGGCGTCCAGGATTCCTAACGATAATATCTTCACAGGATATACCTAAAGCTAGGCGTGCGAGACGGAGCAGCTCTGGGCGAGATTTGTGTGGAACTCTTCACTGAGACGTGCCCTAGCACCTGCCGCCTGTTCCTGGACCTACTGGATGGAGACACCTTCGGGCATGGCTACGTTAAGACTTGCTTCTTTAGGTAATTCATCATATTGCTGTTGATTCTCTTCACAAACTAAACAGTCGCTCTCTTTTACTAACAGTAGATACAAGAAAGGGATGGCAACAATTTTAGTGCTGTCAAATTAATCGAAATTAGAATTTCTATGCAAGTTTAGTCGTGATCTCGGAACGTGCCGATAAAAAATACAAAGAAATGTAACACACACAGTAACACGTAAACTAATTTGACAGTTCTAAAACTATTGCTATCTCTTTCTTGTTTTCACTATTAAAAAATATTTAGTTAGTGACAAAGATTATCAACACCATATTAGCTCGTAAACGCCTGTCCATCGTGTTAAAAAATAGGTACGTGGTTATTACCGCCAGCCATGTATAATTTTCTCATGGTGATGTTTGGGTAAAGAATAACGTTTCGGACAAATAAAAACCTTTGACTCAGTATTGGTACCATAAAGGTATTATACTGACGACGTCTGTGGTCTAGTGGTTCGAGTGTCGGACTGCTGATCACGAGGTCGTGGGTTCGATTCCCACAGAACACAAATATTTGTGTGATGAACATAAGTGTTTGTGTTCGTCTGGGTGTTTCTTATGTATTATAAGTATGTATTTACAAAAAAAAAAGTATTTAAGTATTATATCCATTGTCTAGTACCCATAGTACAAGCTCTGCTTAGTTTGGGACTAGATGGTGTTGTGTAAAAATGTCCCAAAAGTATATATATATATAGAAATGTCTTTGATTGGTACTCTTTTTGATCTCACAAAAACTTTTTAAAGACCATAAACTGATTAAAAACTTAATACCTAGTCAAATATCTGTCATAAGTCAAACAAAATGCCAAAATTATGCTCAAACTTATTTGGTGTCTAACAACTTTTTTTAGCAGCATCATACTGTTTCTTCTTCTGTTTTGTTTGAAAATCATCGACCTTTCGACCCTGGAACCACAGCCAGAGGAGGTTCCACTGCCTCAGAATGCTGGTTTCCGATTCTGGCGTAACTGGCGCTAATGAGATCCTAATTAAGGTCGTTAGTCCTGAAGGTCAGACGTTTACAGCATACTTCTCTGAAGACACTCTTATAGAAGAAGTGAAAAACCGCGCGATTGATTTCTTCTACCCTACTGGGGAGACTGGTTCCAGCAGATATAAAATCGTCAGAGTTTTTGATACCACAACCTTACATGATTTCTTGACACTATCTCAGGAACAGGTCATGATGCAAGAGGAACTCCTACTCGTTGAGAGACGACTGCCCGAAGCTGGGACGCTTTGGGACCTCGGTGCTGTTAGGGCTCCGCAACATGGGACTATTGCTGCAGCCACAGCTACCTTACCAACGCCTACAAACGCCATTCGACAGCCAAACCTCCAATCTCTACTATCTACAAACGAACTATCATACGAACTCAGGAAGATACTGATATCCTTGATAGAAGCAGGAGCTCGACTCGCAGCCTCTGGTAGAAACTACGAGATGACGCTAGCCCAGCTAACTTCAGCTTTAGAGGAGCCACGAAGATCTCAGCCCGTAGTTATCCAGGTTATCACGCCGGAAGAAATAGCAGCAAGACTCAACATCAACACTGAGATCCAATCGGTATCAGAAGAGCCTACGGGAGCCAACAAAGCTGACGCAGAAAAGTTGTACCGACGCGCTGAACACTTACAAAGATTCTTGGAGAAATTCCGCGATTGGAGAATCAAGATTGCTGAACCACCAAACCCAGAATCCATTGGCGCATTGCGAGACCTCGGATTCTCATACGAAGAAGCAGATAAGGCACTACGTAATACCGGCTGCAATGTGCCTGCTGCTGCTTCTTATTTAATTGGAGAAAGAGGATCTAGTATCTTCGAACTTGTTAACGGCCTGCCTGATGGCTTGATCCTGCAAACTTTGCTGAAACAGCCCCAAATTCAGCGTGGGCTTTTGAATACAAGAATGTTAATAGCTTTTATAGCAATGGTTGGCCAGACGGGCAGTGCTTCGCTATGGCTGAATTCTCCCCACGGGAGTCCGTTATTGTCGCAGATATCGAGGACCTATCACTCTGAGAAGTACTGCTTGGCTGTGAACCAGTTTTCGGAGGAGAGACGGGAACATACCACGAATGCGCCGTCGACTTCGCGGCAAAGGAATTGAAATTTATGGTGTTTTTGTAATATTTTTGGACATTTGTATTAAATTTTTGTTGGTATTCTTATTGTTATATTATTATAATTCATCTTGCTAGCCCTAACATAACATGCTATATATGAATTATAATTATTAATTTAACATAAGATGGCGATTGACAGAGCAAAATAAGGAGACGCTCCACGGAATAGAATTTTTGTTCTGAGTCGTGACGCTCCCATAACCGCGCCATTCAGGGTCTATCTATAACATTCCCGCCTTTTTATGGGATTCAAGTAGTCCTCTCCGAAAAAAGTGAGCCAACAACTGTCTGATGCGTGCGGAAGTTTAAGCAGGTTCCGTTATTTTACTATGACGAAATGGTGAAGGTCACAGGAATCCGCTGGATGCGGTAAGCGCAGTATCGGTCGTTGTTGCGTTGCTTGGGGCAGGCCTATGTCCAGCAGTGGACGTCTTTCGGCTGAAATGATGTGTGATAGGACCTGATAACAAGGTTACATGCTATTCTCCTACATCCAGGAAAATGCCCCACTTATACTGGAGCGGTGGTGACGTGATCTATGACAACGGATTCGGGTGCTACGCGCAACGAGGCCGGGTGATGCCGATCGGCGCTGAGAACTTCCACTATCCGCACTCTATGGCTGGTAACACTCATTATCACATCATTTGTCTCCACCAGCTGACCACAATCCTGCAAAAGAGCTCCCAGCAGGCCACCAACTACCATCTGGAAATCCTTCAATCAACTCCGAAGCTAGGTGGGCCGCTACACAGGTCAAATTTAGTCAGATGATTTAAATTGTTGTAAGAAAAAATCGCTCACGAGCAGGATTTGAACCTGCGACTTCTGGCTCAGTACGCCAGTGCTTTAGCCACTAAGCTACCGTGAACACTGCTCGTGGTATCGAAATTAACCTCCACTTTTAGTTCGTTTTCGGGTGACGTCAGCGTTATCTTATTAAGAAACAGTGTTTCTTAACCGATTCGACTAACTTTGCAGTTAATTCAAAGTCGTAGGCGTACTGAGCCATGAGTCGCAGGTTCGAATCCTGCTCGTGAGCGATTTTTTATTTCAACAATTTAAATCTTTAGATTATGAGTTACAATTGTGACTGTGAAGTCACTCCACAGACGTTGCCTCACTTTTTGGCCTTCCTCTGTGCAATACCACCTGCACAATCAGACTTATGCAAGGCCCCTGATAATGCTGTTGACGTGGCTACAATGCTTTAATTTTATTATACAAAAACAATCTTAGACACGAATAAGGGGGCGTCCATAAATTACGTGAGGTGTTTTTTTAATTTTCCGTCCCTCCCTCCACCCCTGGTGAGATGTCGTGAGCTTTTATTCAACCCCCTCCCCCAACCCCCGATCTCACGTGAGATGTTTAAAAATGTGGGTTTCTTATGTAAACGCGTTGGATTGTTATTGTAAAAAGAAAAAAAAATTGCTTCTTGCTTTTATTTACGACTAGTTATCAATATTGCTGAGAGTTTAATTATAAGTGTAATAAAAATGTAACAATAGATGATCTTGTACATGCTTAAGATTAAATCTTAAGCATGTATAATCTGGATTAAATGGACCAAAATAGTATATTTTTTTTTTAGTTTCAATCAGAAAAAAAATTGAGTGATATTTGCCGAGACTCCCCCTCTCTCCAACATAAGTTTAGATGAGATTTGACTCGACCCCCTCCCCCCCTTAAACATCTCACGTATTTTATGAACGCCCCCTAAGGATAGAAGACATCATTTGTAGCAGTTCTTCCCATAGTTGAACGCCTAGGTTGAGCTTATGAGGTTGAGCAGTGCCTGCAGGCCCCAACTTTTCCTTGGCCACTCTGAGCAAGTGCCCGTTAAATATGGGTTACCTATGCCACAAGCTTTCGGTACAAAATTCTTCGAACCAACATGATTCGTGCTAACGCTACATCGCACTAATAAGCTTTCGCTGTAAAATTCTTCGAACAAACGTGTTTCGCGCTAACGTTACATCGCACTAATAAGACTTCGAAATATCGTAGCTTCGCACTAACGTAGCATCGACATAACGTGTTCGAACTAACAAAAATCGAACTAACGGCGTTCGCACTGGCATAGGGAACCCGTTAAATATAGGTATTCATTTTCCAAAAATCAATTATTCATCATGTGTCAAGAATAATACTCTAAGTTATTGTTAATGATAAAGATATTGGTGTCGATTCTCTTGTTCACAAACTAAACTTATTTTAAACTATCGCTCTCTTTTACTAATAGTAGATACAAGTAAGGTATGGCAACAATTTTAGAACTGTCAAATTATACTTTGTAAAATATAGCTTGATCTAAAATTGTTGCCATCCCTTTCATGTATCTAATATTAGTAAAAGAGAGCGATACTTTAATTTAAATAAGTTTAATTCGTGAACAAGAGAATCGACAATATTCTATTTATACAACGTGTACCAGAAATGCTTGGTCATATTTGAAGAGCTTATTCAGGGGATGCTATCGAACTACTTTTACTATGGGACCAAACCTGAAATCGCGAAAAAATAAATCAGACTATCCTTACATTTTGTCGAGCGACATCGATGATTTAGTAGGGAACAGCTGATATTTTTATCGCGATTTCAGGGCTGGTCCCATAGTAAAAGTTGTTCTATGCTATGGTCTGAATGAGCTCTTAAAATATGACCACGCATTTCGGATACACGTTGTATAAATAAGAATAATACCTGACCGGACCCTTATTTCTAAGGCCTACTGTCGATGCGTGTGACGGTGGATGATGAGATCTGTGGCATATTCAACATCACCTTCAAGCCGTTACCACAGCTAGATCTACGCAACGTTGTCTTTGGCAGAGTGAGTGCTTCATCCCTTTCTAATTGTTCTACTAATATACTTCCGAAACATTGTCAAACCAATAAATATCTATGGCAGTCGGCAAAAGCCAGAAAAGTCTGAAAACTTTTTTCCAATGGGGAAATCCTCATGGACGCACTACGAAGTGTTTTTTTTATATTATAGGATGGCGAAACGTACTAAAGGCCCACCTGATGTTAAGCGGTTACCTTTGCCCATAACAACTGCAATACCACCTAGGCTGTTGCCTAAATGGTACCGCAAGTCGGTTAGCCAAACTGAGACATGAAGATGGAAAGTCTCATATGATTGTAATTTCACCGGCACCCGTACCCTTCAGATCGAAATTCAGCAATGCAAGCATCACTATTTGGCGGAGAAGTAGGTACGGTAGTAGTACTTCCCCGGACGAGCTCTTTCTCAAAGGAGCTCTAGCTGTTGGACTCTTACCGACTAAAACCACAACGGTGTTCCTCAACCTATGGCCGGGGGCGTGGGATAGACTCTGCATTGGCCTACCACCGCAGACAGGTCCCGTGGCTCGCCAATAGTATCTAGGCGAACCCAATCTCTCCGTGCGGCCTAACGTCGGCCGCACCCTCCTCGGTGGCAAGTCTCCGTCACGGGCTTGGTTGGGCGGTGGACTACCCCGAGTCCCCAAATTTGGCTACAGAAATAGGTACGGTGGTAGTACTTTCCCAGACGAGATCTTTGTACGGTCGCTTCAAAACGTGTACGGTCAAGTGACTCCCGTCAGAAACGAAGTTATCTAAATTCATATTTTAATGCTAAATTACGCAAATATAATACAAGCATAGATGGCAGGAAACATCATGCGTCAGACTGAAATAGCACAGGACCCAGGTTCTTTCCCCTGTAAAACATGCTGTCTTTTTGTATGTTTTATTTAATAGTTCGCTGTAACTTTGACGTTACCCACCAGATGGCGTAAAGGTGAGGTCAGCTGACAACTCTATACCCGTATATTCAATATAGGTACTCTATGGGTATAACGCAAATCTTAGCGTGACGTGACGCTACATTTTCTCCCGAATCACACCTACTGCAAGCCCCATATAAGGAACTTAGTTCCAAAAATCGACCTAGTTGTTTTTATTCCCTTTTACTAACCGACATACATACATACATACATATTATCACGCCTGTTTCCCATTGGGGTAGGCAGAGACTATGGATTTCCACCTGCTACGATCCTGACACACCTCTTTCGCTTCATCTACGTCCATTAACCTCGTCATGCATCCTCGTCGGTTTAGAGTACTAACCTGGCATTTTTTTAGAACGTCCACGATTTGATTTGATTTTTACTAATTGAGTATTTATTATTTTCAGATAATCCGTCCATGCAATACATACACTATTATCAGCGGGCTAGGCCACGCGCTGAGTTCCCGTCCTGTAATCGAAATCTGGTCTTCGAGGCGGAAGGTCGAAGGTAGCTGGGTTCACGGAACACCTAACACTCGTCTCGCAAAGAGAACCTCGGGGTGGTTGCGAAAAACACTAATGGATATATGACTAAAATATTAGTAATTTCATGTTAGTCAAAAAATGCTTGTGATAGTTTTGTATTAAACATTGGTAAAAATTATTTTTTGCATGTTATTTTTTTTTATATATGAGATGAAAGTCGTAGCATGCAAACCAAAAACAAACTCCAGAATTCTCAAACGACGCTTCTTTAAAGTCTATTTGACTATACAGGTGATTTTGAATTAATTAGCAATTCTTCGCCAAATCTTATAATAACCCTGATTTCTCGAGGGGTGCCTCAGATGCTTAGGGTGTGCCTAGGTATATCTAGCACATAGAAACGTACAGCGTTGCCTTTATTATTATCGGCCTTTCCGCACTACGTCGGCCTTTCAAAACTATCGGCCCCTCCAGCATCGCTCTCGACGTCTCCACATCAGTAGCTTCAGTACCCGCTAATGGTAATGGTAGGTACATCTATTGTAGGTATCGAATCCACAGGAATAGATAGAATGGCCATGTGGGCAGGGCGCGCGTGGTAGCACCATCCATCATAGTACAGGATATTTCAAAGCCTTTTTCACATTTGTTCGCATTTGGTCGGATTCGCAAAAGGTCGGATTCTCATTTCGGCGGATTCAGTACAGACGATAAGATGATTAAGTACCTATCTACGCACTACGCACAAACTGCTTGAGTGGAGTAATCACAATATCAACAATATGCATTTATAGTAACGCATTTACCTGGATATATTGACTCGATCTTCTTAGAGGAAAATGGTTATACAGTCTTTTCGAAAGATGTCACATTTGTGAATGTCTTATTTTGTCATTGTAGTAAGTGCAAGGAATTTTAACATAAAATTCCTTGATAAGTGGTAGTACAAAGTCTGTTATGACATTGTTTTGTGAGATATATCTAGGTACTGTTAATAAGGAGTAAAGAACCGAAATTTGTAAACATAAGTAATTTTGGCAGAAAATATAAAACAGGTTTTCTTCATAACTGTGTTCCGGCGAAATGAGAATCCGACCATTTGCGAATCCGACCAAGTGCGAACTCAGCACGCCTTATGACTTGTTTCTATAAATACTGTAAGTAACAAAAACCCGCAAAAATGCCTTATTGTGTTGTTTCTAACTGCAGAAACAAAAGCTGTAAAGTAAATTTGATCAATTTTTTTTTTTTTATAATGACGTCAAAATTGACATTTGCACACCATTAATGGTAATACACGAAGAACATTTTTTTATAATTTTATCACCTTTTTGACCTGTGTTATGCAAATAAATGTATTTGATTGATTGAAAATGTAAGGCGTAGTTTGTTCGGAAA
Organism: Asteroscopus sphinx; assembly: GCA_949699075.1. Taxonomy (NCBI): domain Eukaryota; kingdom Metazoa; phylum Arthropoda; class Insecta; order Lepidoptera; family Noctuidae; genus Asteroscopus; species Asteroscopus sphinx. The sequence goes on along the minus strand of OX453030.1, from coordinate 5,695,187 downwards.
GTTGCCACGCATGAATCGCAAGTAAAATTGTGATTACAACCATTCTCTCTATTTCTGTGATCGAATCCAATCGACCAGTTGACTCTGGTAAAGTCATTGACCTACAGATTCCATTATCAAAGGGTAAAGTCGATCGATCCCTAGCTTATACTATATTTTTGTAACAGACTGTACCACATTAGAGATGTGATTAAAAGTTAAAAAAGTTTAACTGTTAAATATTGAAAGTTATAAGAAAATAACTTGTTAAATTAAAAGTTAAAATTATAACCTTTAAGGTGGGTAAATAATTCACGTGTTCGTTTAGTTCAAAGAGTAAAGTGCAGACTATATTACTGTTGAACCAGTGAATGAAATATTATTGTTATAACTTATAGTTTGTAAACATTAATCAAACATTAAAAGTTATTTTTTAGTTTGAATTAATAATAAAACCTATTTCTACTATGATAAGACTCACAATTCCATGTATTATTGTTAGTCATAAGGTAGTGTACCTACTTGTTTACGTTAAATCCGAGGAGTATACAGTACGGTCATTGTTATGAGTGCGAGTGTTATGATATGACTAAGAAGTTATAACTTTTAATGAACATCTCAATATTTTTGGATCACACCTGGCTTGTTGAGATGTATGAGAAATAGAGACAAGTTACATCTAAACTGTAAAAAATCCCCTAATAATATTATTTTAAAAGCAACATATACACGTTACAGAAATTATTGTAACATGATCTTAAAGAAAGTAAAAATTTCTTATGATAAAAACCAAATAAATATGGCTAGAAATAACCCCAAAAAACTATGGAATGCTATTAAAAACATCACGAATACAAAACGAGAAAATAGCTGTCCTTCAGAGCTGTTAAAAATATGTTCCACTCCTCAGCTTACTGTTAATGAAATGAATAACTACTTCATAAATTTAGGCAGGTCACTGGCTGAGAATATCTTACATATGGATGATACAGACAAGGATATTCACCTATCTCCGGTTGATATGTCTGATTCCCCACTTAATTCCTTCTTTTTGAAAGAGACAACTGAAGAAGTGGTTGAGCATCACATTAATGGACTAAAAACGGAATGTTCAGTAGGCTGGGACAATATTTCTAATAAAATATTGAAAAAATTTAAATATCTCCTTGTACCGCCTCTTACAGTCATCTTCAACTCGTGTCTTGAAACTGGCATCTTTCCTCGAGCTTTCAAAAAATCTATAGTGCGTCCAATAGATAAGGGCGGAAGCAGAGACCTTTTTAGAAACTATCGCCCAATTTCAATTCTGCCTGCTCTGTCGAAACTACTTGAAAAAATTATCAATATCAGACTAGTAGATTATCTCGAACAAAAAAAATTCCTTTCAGATAATCAATTTGGTTTTCGTGTGGGTAAATCAACCGATGAAGCAGTGCATAAGCTTACTAACTACATTAGTACTAAATTAGATACAGGCAAGAAGTGTTTATCGGTCTTTTTAGACCTCGCGAAGGCCTTTGATTCAATTTCGGTCTCTGTTCTCACACATAAGCTAGAAAAACATGGGATTAGGGGTTTGCAACTTAAGCTCTTTGAAAGTTACTTGTCTGATCGTTATCAGTATGTGCGAGTGGGTGCCCACAGCAGCAGTGAACTTCCTGTATCCTATGAGTGCCACAGGGCAGCATTCTGGGACCGACCTTATTTCTCATATATATCAATGGTCTCACAAATCTATGTATACCAAAAGGCGAAATAATCTCATATGCGGATGATACTGCTCTCCTCTTCTCCGCCGATAATTGGGACGAGGTCTTCGATGCTGCCCAGATGGGATTCAATATAGTTCAAAATTGGTTACATAAAAATGTTTTAACTTTAAATTCTGAAAAGACTAAATATTTAACTTTTTCAATCCGTCAAAAAATAGAAAGCAGTGACAAGCATCGAATTGTTCCACATAAATGCGCCTCTGGCACACAGTGTAGATGTAAACCACTGGAGTGCGTAGATAATATAAAATACTTGGGTATTACAGTAGATAGTCATCTAAGCTTTAAAGCACACATATAAAGTTATTGGCTTCTAGGGTACGGAAACTTATTTACGTCTTTAAAAATCTAAGGCACGTCGCTGATGCGACTCTCCTAAAACAAATTTACCTTGCTTTATGTCAGTCGATCATCGCATACTGCATTTCATCCTGGGGTGGAGCTCCTAAAACCACCATCAAGAGCTTAGAAGTAGCCCAGCGTGCTATATTAAAAGTTAGCACCTTTAAACCAATAATGTTCCCAACAAGAAAACTTTATCAGGATTGTCAAGTGTATACAGTAAGGCAGATATTCTTGGAAAGAATTCTTCTAAAACAGCATTGTGAACTTTCATACGATCCTAGCTTTGCAAACAAACGCAGAAAGCATGAAGTTTGTGCACGTTCATATAAGCCCAAAACGACCTTCATTAGAAGATTTTATCTTCTAATGAAGGTCTTTTATTGGTCCTTTTTTAGGGTTCCGAAGTCCTACAAGGAACCCTTATAGTTTCGTCATGTCCGTCCGTCTGTCCGTCTGTCCTAATCCTTTACAGCTTAATAACTTCTACAGTTATAAACATAAGTAAATGAAATTTTGTTAAAAAATAGTCTGCATATAGATCTCAATTTTAAAAGAATAAAAAAATAGTTTTTACGTTCTTAAGGGGTGGCGCCCATACATGTGAAATGGGGAAAAAATAATTTATTTCGCTGCACCCCATCGTGTGGGATATCATTGAATAGGTCTACTAAAATGAAGGTAATGTTTCATACACCACTTTTTTATCAGGTGTACCATCTGCGAAATATAGCCCGCCAAAGTGGCTTGCAATGTGTCCCCCCCCCTGCCATTTCTAAACTATGCAACCTAGAAACTTATAATCTTCCACATTGATAGACCTTTGTGAAAACTCTCTTTTAAAATTATTTCGAGTATAATGTGATTATAATTTTTTGAGTTATAGACAGAAATCCGAAAAATACTTAAAACGTCCTAGTTCAAAGGTCATTGACCTTAGAGAAAAATTATCATGGCAAAAAATAATGCTCCTTTAGCTACTTTCTATTTGAAAAAATCACAAAAAGTAACTTTGACATCAATCAGACTTCTTAAATTTGGCTTCTTGAATTTATCGCTAGATGGCGCTACTAACAACACGCTCTGAGTCGCGAATGCTGCCGATTATTGCAAAAACTAAAATAGCCATGATTAATATTCGATTTGATTCGTTTGTACACCTACTTAAGGAACCCTATAATACTGAGCATGGCCCGACATGCTCTTGGCCGGTTTTTTTGTATGATAAAATAAATAAGGACCTAGAGATATATCCCCTTAACAAAGCATTATGCAAGAAGAAGTTGCAAAACTATCTACTTAGTCGGTCTTATGAGGAAACTGAGAACTTGTTTATGGTACAAGGCTGATTGATGAAAATGATTAATGTTGTGTTTTTGTTTTTCGGTATTAAAAACACACTACTTATAATTCAAGAATCCCCCAACCTTTCCCCACTCTTCACTACACAAAACATACACACACACACTACACACCTACACCCACATCTTCTGTTTTGGACAAGCATTTTAAGTCTACTAGAATATTAATGCATCTTTACATGTCTGTTTTGGCTATTATTATTGTTATTTTTGCCTAATGTTTGAGGGGTATGGCGCTGTATACCGAGATACAGGACCTGTCCTACTTCGGATCCAGATGCTCCCATGTTGTATACGTAAATATTAGCCCTTAAGTTTTGCTATAAGTGGTTGTATAAATTGTTGGGGAAATAAACGTTATTTATTTATTTATCAATGACGTTAATAGTTAAACAGAATTATTGAGTTAAATTAAATGTTATAACTTTTAATCACCACCTCTATACCACATAGTATTATAGTATAGTAGTATTGTCTGCTCGTGACCACGGCCAATGCAACTTGACCAAAACGTCGAGGTTAGTCAAAATGTTTGTTATATTTTGTATCATACTATTGGCACTCCTATTTTTTGTACTCTTTTATGCCTATTCGTAATTATTTTCGGCCGTTACATAGGTACACACAGAAAAGTGAATCTCATTTTCAAGCGGGCTTTCCTGCCAAAATTCAGCCTTTCCCAAATGGAGTTTCGGCCATTTTTGGATCACTGGAACACTGGAAACGTATTCAGTTTTTTTTTAACGCAGTAGTAAATTTTCGCCCATTTTTGACTAGACATAACGCGCTCCTATTGGCTCGGGCAGTGCAAAACACGGGCGTGGCATTGCGCGAGCCAATAGGAGTGCACCCAAGGCTAAAATGACGCTCCTATTGGACTATTTTTCATTTATCTATGCAAATCAATAGAACAGTTTCGTAATTGGACACCGTAATGCGATAAGTTAGTAATCAAACACAGTAATAAATCACAAAATAACTTTAATATTCATTGATCAGTACAGCATTTAAACATAATATTAGGAGCGTACATTTCAAACAGTTGAGGACGACATTACAATACGAGACACAAACTTAAGAATTTCATTTAAATAATAACGAGGGGCGGGGGAGTTGCATGAGGGGTTATTCTACTAGTCTTTAAATAATCACAGAATACTCAAATTATATCAAGACTTTAAAATACCAAGGCTCACTTCACTTGTTAGGCAGTTTTAAGCTACTTTGGAAAACATAAGCAATATTAAACGCCGACGATATAAGTGTATAACCAATCATGTACCCTCCCCCCACCCCCCAGTTAAGGCCGAAATTACGATTTGCCATATACAACATGATGATCTGTATTCGCGCCATATTTAAGGAGGTGACTATACCACTGATACCGAACACGAATCAATAAAAAAATCTTTTTTTTTTTTTTAAATATCTATTTTTAAATAAACAAATTCCCCCTGTGTGTCGCGTGCAACACAAAAATTATAAGTGCGAAACATACAAAAAAAATCCACCCTTTGACAATGCGACCGGTGACTTATTCTCAGAGTCGTTCGGGATTTATTCTCAAACCCTCGCTATGTTTCTAAGTGTAAATTTGGGTATTAAACAATCGTAGAATTGGTTAAGTATTTTTAGATGACTAAGCACATTATTTATCATTTGCTCTAGAATTATGGCACGGTTACATATCAACAACTTGTATATGTTAGAAATTTGACATACTTAATACCATACAAATTTGATAGAAAATCGTACAATGTCTTTTTCAAATATAGGCAAGATTACTAAAAACCATTTAGATTAAACGATAATCTATATTTTATTTTTTTATATAAAAATTATGCAAAACACATTCAACTTTGAAATTGTAAACCAAATCTTTGGTCCACTGTGCAAACCATTTCTTTTTGATCCAATGCTACCAACCTAACAGGCAGACACGAACATTTTTTAATGCAGAATAGAACTGCCATTTTGTATAAAACAAGGACAACATTGGAGTAAACATATGATTTCATTCGATACATTTGTATATTAGAATCTAAGTAAGTTTGAAGCGAATGGTTTAATTTTTTAACCGACGAAAAAAAGGAGGAGGTTCTCAATTCGACGCGTATATTTTTTTTTTTTTTTTTTTTTTTTTTTTTATGTATGACCACGCATAACTTTTTACAGAGTGGTCCGATTTTGATGATTCTTTTTTTAATGGATAGGGTATATCTCGAAGTTGGTCCCATTTAAATTTTAAAATCAAAATCCACCCGTAAGGGTAGTAAAACAGGGGATGAGTTTTTGTTCACCCACTGAATTATTACCTGTTAACCGATTCTGTTAAACGAACGAACGAACGAAAGAACGTAAAGAACGAAACGAACGAAGAACGTGGCTGGGGGGGACTGGATGCGGAAGGCAGAGGACCGAGCGTTGTGGCGCAATTTGGGAGAGGCCTATGTCCAGCAGTGGACTGCGATAGGCTGAGTTGATTGAGTTGATTGATTGAACCGATTCTGTTGAAACTTGACACACATAAATATAGTTCTAGACACTACGACATAATGGAGACCTGGAGTTAGATTTTAACCACAAAAAAATGAAAAATAAAACTTTTTATCAAAAAATTGAACCGACGAAAAGTGAAACTGAAAAGCGAAAAATAACTAATTATGAGTCGGCGCCAAACAACCAATCAACGAAGATCATTAAATTACTTTAAATAAATAATAAAAACAACGTCACATCAAATACAACGTGAAATTTTCAACGATAAACAATAACTTTCCAAAAATGCGTTCTCCGTTCGGCCACTTGCAACTTACACGCACTTTGCTTGTTAAAAGTTCGTTTGGCGCCGACTCATAATTAGTTATTTTTCGCTTTTCAGTTTCACTTTTCGTCGGTTCAATTTTTTGATAAAAAGTTTTTAAATAAAAATTTAATTAATACTGATATATTTGCATGCATAATCATCTGCTAGCTAAGTACGTGTAATGTAGCAGGATTCGTTCAAGGGACATTGTCGACAAAGTGTATCACCGGGAAGGATCGCGACTGTACATACATACATACATAGACTTTTAAATTCATTACCCTTCCTTTGCTGCGCCGTAGTCGGATAAAAAAGATTTAGCGCATTTTGGATTCAAAAACAGACTTTTAGTTATAATATCTCGTTCAATTTCACATAGATTCAAATACACACATGTAAAAATACTTTTAAATTTTATTAATAGCTAGCGATATGTAAGTGTATTTCTATACAGTCTTATAACATAGTAACTTATTGTAACTAGGAATGCGACACACGACTCATAGTCAGCGACTAACCTTCAAGAAAATTACGTATTATTCTATAAAATTTGGCACACAACCCATAACCCGTATTAATACGTGTTATTGAAATACCTGGAACCTCTTAAGGGGTCATTGTACTCATAAGAATAAACAACTTTCACTATTGGACCAACGCTGAAATAGCGAAAAAAAATCAGCTTATCCCTACATTTTGTCAATTTATGTGAACACAAATGTAGGGAACAGCTGATATTTTTTTCGCGATTTCAGATTGGTCCCATAGTAAAAGTTGTTTATACTGATGAGTACAATTACCCTTTAAGAGGTTCCAGTTATTTCAATAACACGCTGTATATAGGCTACTTTTTATCCCGGGAAGATAAACACATTGTGATAACGTATTTCTTTGTTAAACCGAAGCATACGCTGGCGAAGCCGCGGGCTAGTGATTATTTATTTTTACTAAAAATTGAGAAGTCTAAAAACAGATTAAATTTTCAAACAAACATTTGGATTTTATTGGTTATTAACTGGTATGAAAATAATAAGAGATCATAGTCGTTTAAGTTGCAATGAAAATTAAACTTTCTATAATGAAAATTAAGTTCCTAATACAAAAAAAATACTTCATATAATTAAATTAAATTTTGAAGTGTCTGCTGTTCAGTTAGCCGCTCACTATGAGCTTAGTATGCGCAGACTAACTAAGTACGCGATTCAGACGAAACATACACAGTAAATACAAAACAGTTTGAATTTCACGCTAGGAGATCGTCGTCTCGCGTTTTGTGTTTTAGATATCTGAACATTCGCCTGTAGACAAGTAGAAAAAAAAAAACGATTATAAAAATGGTACTTCATGTTTGGGGCGCGTGTCCCCAGTCGCGGGGCGTGTGCGCCAGGGCGCGGCGCACGTGGCTGTCGGCCACGCTGACGTCGCACAGCACGTGCAGTGCGCGCTAAGGTAATGCACTACTCACCATATAGTGCGGGGCGCGTGTCCCCAGTCGCGGGGCGTGTGCGCCAGGGCGCGGCGCACGTGGCTGTCGGCCACGCTGACGTCGCACAGCACGTGCAGTGCGCGCTAAGGTAATGCACTACTCACCATATAGTGCGGGGCGCGTGTCCCCAGTCGCGGGGCGTGTGCGCCAGGGCGCGGCGCACGTGGCTGTCGGCCACGCTGACGTCGCACAGCACGTGCAGTGCGCGCTAAGGTAATGCACTACTCACCATATAGTGCGGGGCGCGTGTCCCCAGTCGCGGGGCGTGTGCGCCAGGGCGCGGCGCACGTGGCTGTCGGCCACGCTGACGTCGCACAGCACGTGCAGTGCGCGCTAAGGTAATGCACTACTCACCATATAGTGCGGGGCGCGTGTCCCCAGTCGCGGGGCGTGTGCGCCAGGGCGCGGCGCACGTGGCTGTCGGCCACGCTGACGTCGCACAGCACGTGCAGTGCGCGCTAAGGTAATGCACTACTCACCATATAGTGCGGGGCGCGTGTCCCCAGTCGCGGGGCGTGTGCGCCAGGGCGCGGCGCACGTGGCTGTCGGCCACGTGCAGTGCGCGCTAAGGTAATGCACTACTCACCATATAGTGCGGGGCGCGTGTCCCCAGTCGCGGGGCGTGTGCGCCAGGGCGCGGCGCACGTGGCTGTCGGCCACGCTGACGTCGCACAGCACGTGCAGTGCGCGCTAAGGTAATGCACTACTCACCATATAGTGCGGGGCGCGTGTCCCCAGTCGCGGGGCGTGTGCGCCAGGGCGCGGCGCACGTGGCTGTCGGCCACGCTGACGTCGCACAGCACGTGCAGTGCGCGCTAAGGTAATGCACTACTCACCATATAGTGCGGGGCGCGTGTCCCCAGTCGCGGGGCGTGTGCGCCAGGGCGCGGCGCACGTGGCTGTCAGCCACGCTGACGTCGCACAGCACGTGCAGTGCGCGCTAAGGTAATGCACTACTCACCATATAGTGCGGGGCGCGTGTCCCCAGTCGCGGGGCGTGTGCGCCAGGGCGCGGCGCACGTGGCTGTCGGCCACGCTGACGTCGCACAGCACGTGCAGTGCGCGCTAAGGTAATGCACTACTCACCATATAGTGCGGGGCGCGTGTCCCCAGTCGCGGGGCGTGTGCGCCAGGGCGCGGCGCACGTGGCTGTCGGCCACGCTGACGTCGCACAGCACGTGCAGTGCGCGCTAAGGTAATGCACTACTCACCATATAATGCGGGGCGCGTGTCCCCAGTCGCGGGGCGTGTGCGCCAGGGCGCGGCGCACGTGGCTGTCGGCCACGCTGACGTCGCACAGCACGTGCAGTGCGCGCTAAGGTAATGCACTACTCACCATATAGTGCGGGGCGCGTGTCCCCAGTCGCGGGGCGTGTGCGCCAGGGCGCGGCGCACGTGGCTGTCGGCCACGCTGACGTCGCACAGCACGTGCAGTGCGCGCTAAGGTAATGCACTACTCACCATATAGTGCGGGGCGCGTGTCCCCAGTCGCGGGGCGTGTGCGCCAGGGCGCGGCGCACGTGGCTGTCGGCCACGCTGACGTCGCACAGCACGTGCAGTGCGCGCTAAGGTAATGCACTACTCACCATATAGTGCGGGGCGCGTGTCCCCAGTCGCGGGGCGTGTGCGCCAGGGCGCGGCGCACGTGGCTGTCGGCCACGCTGACGTCGCACAGCACGTGCAGTGCGCGCTAAGGTAATGCACTACTCACCATATAGTGCGGGGCGCGTGTCCCCAGTCGCGGGGCGTGTGCGCCAGGGCGCGGCGCACGTGGCTGTCGGCCACGCTGACGTCGCACAGCACGTGCAGTGCGCGCTAAGGTAATGCACTACTCACCATATAGTGCGGGGCGCGTGTCCCCAGTCGCGGGGCGTGTGCGCCAGGGCGCGGCGCACGTGGCTGTCGGCCACGCTGACGTCGGACACGACGCGCGCCACGCGCACGTGGTCGGCGCGCGGCCAGGGCGCCTCGCGCGCGTCGTCCACCACCAGCTCCAGGCGCATGCTCACCTCCCACACCGAGCGGAGGGGGATGTTGGCCACCTGCAATGACAAAGGACTGTCATGTAAAAAACGCGGAATGAAGAAAACAAGTGGAAGTGCCCTTAGGATTACTTAGTACGGGAATCAATCAACTCAGCCTATCGCAGTCCACTGCTGGACATAGGCCTCTCCCAAGTTGCGCCACAACGCTCGATCCTCTGCCTTCCGCATCCAGTCCCCCCCGGCCACGCTCTTTAGGTCGTCCGTCCACCTGGCAGGGGGGCGCCCTACGCTGCGTTTGCCGATTCGCGGTCTCCACTCAAGGACTCGTCTGCTCCAGCGGCCATCGGTCCTTCGACAGACATGGCCAGCCCACTGCCACTTCAGCTTACTGATTCTACAAGCTATGTCGGTCACTCCGGTTCTTCTCCGGATAATCTCGTTTCGGATTTTATCCTTCAAAGAAACTCCAAGCATAGCTCGCTCCATAGCTCGCTGAGCGACTTTAAACTTGTGGACTAGCCCAACTGTCAGTGTCCACGTCTCGGCACCGTAAGTCATGACAGGCAAGACGCACTGGTTGAAGACTTTTGTCTTCAAACTTTGCGGTATAGGCGACGAGAAGACTCGGCGAAGTTTGCCAAACGCTGCCCAGCCCAGACGGATCCTTCTGTTGGCTTCTTTCTCGAAGTTGTGTCTACCAAGCTGAATTGCCTGCCCTAGGTAGACGTATTCCGTTACAACTTCGAGTGTCGACCCTTCGACGAATATCGGCCTCGGCATGACATGCATATTGAACATGACTTTAGTCTTGTCCAGATTCATGCCGAGACCGACACGTCGAGAGGCTCCGTTTAAGCTGTGCAGCATTTCGCCCAGTTGTTCCAGCGACTCAGCCATTACAACGATGTCATCGGCAAAACGGAGATGTGAGATGTTCTCGCCGTTAACGTTGATACCCTGTCCAGTCCAGTCCAGTGTCTTGAAGACGTCCTCCAACGCGTTAGTGAACAATTTCGGGGATATTACGGTTAGTACGGGAAAGTGTTGCCAAAATTACACATTTACAACTGAAATAGTACACAAAAACAATTATGTGATTGGTTCTATTTAAAATTCAAATTAAGCCTAACAATTGTATGGTTTTTTTTTCTCAATCATATTCTAAGTTGTCACAATTGAACACATAATGGTGATACGATGTACCGTCATGAGAATCATTTTAATCATAATCATTAATTTTGCTCATAAAACACGGTACAAAGTTCTTAAAAAATAAATAAGTCCAACATTTTACATTCTGCTATCATATTTACACGTTAACATTGCACAATAAAGTATAATCTAGTATAACACGTAAGTGTTCGAGACATCGTCGTGTCGCAGCGCGAAATTAAGCGCGATTAATTGAGTGATGCACATCTTCGCTTAATGGTGCCACGCGTGCGGTAGCCGTTGCACCCTTCCACCTTGTTTTCTATTCCGTGGTAAAAACGTATAAAATAAATGTGTGTGTACTGTTAGGCCGCAATGACTTCGATGACTGAGTCTTCAGGGTTTACAATAGGTGATTTTATTCCAACAACATACCTTCAACGTCAAATATCCGTCATTATCAAGCGTATAAGCGAGGTGCAGCTTCGCATCGTGCATCGCTCGGCCCCATCGTAGTGCGACGCGCGCTACCGCGGCACAGCGGCGCAGTAGGGGGGGGATATCGCTCGCGTAGCACAAGTTGCGACATGTTCGGGAGACCATGTACCGCATGGTCTCACAGGCGAAGCGGACGCAGAGGGTCGCTACTGGGTTCTTCTTGTCTGGAATTAAATTGTACGGTTGTGACGATCATTCGTCACCACAGACCAGTAAGCCTCTAGACGCCGATTAACCGGACACCCCCGGTCACAACGCATATACAGTGGCACTGCATATATTACGCCGCGCGGCCAATCAGGACGTCAGTCTGTCAGCGAGTGGCACCAATCATACGAAATCGTACCACCGAACTTTTGAGCCGACCAATCATAACGCACCGTCTGCCCCCCGGTCCCCGCCAACATTTTACGACCGTGTTCTCATGTAAAACTTTGTCTAAGCGGCGTCTTGAGGCTTACTGGTCTGTGTTCGTCACTTAATTATTTTAACTATTTCGTCGCTATAAAACATGTAACAAAAACCCTGTTGTTCCTGTGAGGTACGTTATAAGAATCGATATTCATACGTAAGGACACAACTCATTTGGAAAAACTCTTCAATAAAAATAATCAAATTAAATATTAAATCATTATTGAGTCATCAGAATCGATAACCATACGTAAGAAGTGTAAGAACACAACTCATTTAGAAAAACTCTTCAATAAAAATAATCAAATTGAATATTAATTGTAAATTGGAAGTGATTATATCACTCAAAACTCACTCAGTGATTATAAATAAAAATAATCAAATTAAATCATTACTAATTGTAAATTAAAAAATCAAATCGCGGACGTTCTCAAAAAATGCCAGGTTAAGAGTTCTCTAAACCGACGAGCATGCATGACGAGGTTAATGGACGTAGATGAAGCGAAAGTGGTGTGTCAGGATCGTAGCAGGTGGAAATCCATAGTCTCTGCCTACCCCAATGGGAAACAGGCGTGATAATATGTATGTATGAAAGTGATATAAATGAGTTGTGTTTTTACACTTCTTACGTATGAATATCGATTCTGATAAAGTAGCTGACAAGAACAACAGGGTTTTTGTTACATACTGTACACGCGATGTAATCCGGTTAAACTTGTTTTATTATAAATAAATAAATATCTTTGGGACATTTTTACACAGTACCATCTAGTCCCTAACTAAGCAGAGCTTGTGCTATGGGTACTAGACAATGGATATAATAATTATATACATTTTTTTTTGTAAATACATACTTATAATACATAAGAAACACCCAGACCAACACAAACACTTATGTTCATCACACAAATATTTGTGTCCTGTGGGAATCGAACCCACGACCTCGTGATCAGCAGTCCGACCCTCGAACCACTAGACCACAGACGTCGTCAAAATAATAATATAATGTGTAGTAATGTGGACTTCCTCGTTGGTCTAGTGGTTGCAAGCGCGACTGCTGAGCGTGGGGTCCTGGGTTCGATTCCCGGGTCGGGCAAAGTGTTATTGGGTTTTTTCATTAGGAAATTCTCAGTAGCAGCCCGGAGTCTGGATTTGTGCCCGGTCAATGGCAATAGGCTCGCCCCCTATTACATGGGACTATAACATAACTGGCGAAATGTGGGTGTATTATACACCTCTGCCTACACCTTCTGGGAAATACAGGCGTGATGTTATGTTAGTGATTGCGAAAACCTAAGAAATGATTATCTATGTTCGACATACCATGCTGCACAGTCTCCACAGTGACATCTAAGACAGGCGTGTCACCCCTAACCCTGGTCCTGGCTGCGTTGTCGTGTCTGTGAGCCAGTCGTGCTGTCAGTCGCAACCGACCGTGCAGCAGACGGAACGACCACGTGTCCGCTGATGAGGACTCCCATTCACATTCGTGACTCCTGGAATATAAATAAAATGGTAAAAAACCGGCCAAGAGCATGTCGGGCCATGCTCAGTTTTATAGGGTTCCTTTAGTAGGTCTAATTACAAACGAATCAAATCGGATATTAATCATTGCTATTTTAGGTTTTTGCAAACAGCGCCACCTAGCGCTAAATTTAAGAAGTGTGTCATATCAATATAGCACAAAGTTTCTTTTTGTGATTTGCCACTGGCGAACTGTATTTCGCAGATGGTATACCTGATCAAAAAGTTATGTATGAAACATTACCTTAATTTTAGTAGACCTATTCAATGATACCCCAAAAGAGAGGGTGCAGCGAAAAAAAAAATTTCATCCCCATTTCACATGTATGGGCGCCACCCCTAAAATACGCTACCAAGATTTTTTTATTCTTTTAAAATTGAGATCTATACCTAAACCATTTTTTTTACAAAATTTCATTTACTTATGTTTATAACTGTAGAAGTTATTAAGCTGTAAAGGATTAGGACAGACGGACGGACATGACGAAACTATAAGGGTTCCTTGTAGGACTACGGAACCCTAAAAAACTGGTAAGAAATAGTTGAATATTTAAAAAACCGGCCAAGAGCATGTCGGGCCATGCTCAGTATTATAGGGTTTCTTAAGTAGGTGTTACAAACAAATCAAATCGAATATTAATCACGGCTATTTTAGTTTTTGCAATAGACCATCATCATTTCAGCCGAAAGATGTCCACTGCTGGATATAGGCCACCCCCAAGGGCATATGCCATAATCGCCACGCTTGGCGGGCGGGTTGGTAATCGCAGTTGGTTGGTTCATCAACATCATTAGTCCATTACTGTCCCACTGCTGGGCACGGGCCTCTTCTCAGAATGAGAAGGGTAAGGCCCAAGTCCACCACGCTGGCCTAGTGCGGGTTGTCGGACTACACACACCATGGAGAACGGTTGGTTATCGCTATAAAATATATCATAATAAAATTCTGACTCACCCCATAAAAGGTAGCATATCGATCTTGGCGACAACATTGACTCTGGACTCCGAATCAGTAAGATTCGAGCTGACAGCACTGATCAGTTCCGGATGCCAATCAATCCTAGACGGCTTACTCTGAATCGTAGACGGTTGCGATTGCTGCGACTGAGTAGTCGACCTACTATGTACGTCTTTCATAGCATTCAGGTTCTTGCTACTAGTACAAGAGCTCACATCTTCTAGACTATTGCATTCTAGAACATCGGATTGTGATGCTGGCTCCATCGAACTATCAGATTTCGGATTGAAAGCGTCCAAAATCTGTTTGTCGATAATATTCTGGTTGATTCCAGCGTCCATATGGTATTCTGTTATCAATTGCTGGACGGTGATACTTGTTCCAGGTTTTTTGTCTTTCGCTTTGCGTGGTGACTTTTTCTTTTCGTGGACTTTGGACTCATGATCTTTCTCCTTAACGCTTGGGTTGTCTGTAACATCTTTCTCGGCTGGCATTTTTGTTGATTCCTCTGTGACGGGTAGGTCTAACGGACCTCTGTATATGTTTGGGCTGTAAGACATTTTTTGGATTTTCGTATTAGGTTTAGGAGTTATGTCTAAAGGTTGAATCGGCCTGCTGTTTGTTGAAGGACTATAAATCCTTTTCTTGCCTTTATTTTCCCTTGCATTGTCAGATAAATCTTCGTCTTGCGAAGAGGAATCTTTTTTCGCAACGTTCTCCGTAATAGTTCCTTGCTCTTCGTTTTTGTATATAATTTCTAATGGAGACTGTGGAGTTTTCACTTTGTGATCGTCTGACGTTGCGTTGTATTGTGTGTCTTGCGATGTAGTTCTGCTTTCGACTTCACCGTCTGCTTGCTTGACTATACCATCATCGACTAAGGTTAGCGACGAACTGGCTTCCAGTAACTCTTTGTTGCCTTTCATAACGATCAATGTGTTGACTTCGTTGTCTTTCAGTTCCATGACTTTGACGTCTATCGATTGGTCTATTGAGATTGGCTTACTGGCATTTGACAATAGGCTTTGCTCGTCCTCCTGCTGATAAGGACAAACATCCCCTTCAATTGCATTCGGGTGACGAGACTCCATCCGGTAATTTGTGGTCACATTCTCCACCTCGTATTCATTGTCCTTGGTGTCTGCATCAAAGTGTAATAAAGCAGAACGACTGCGATCAGACCCACAAAGCGTCTCGTCAGACTTCTTCGGATTATACTTGTGCGCGTCCGAGTAATCTATTGAGCCGAGCAAAATGTTGTTCAAAGGATTCAGGTGGTCAAAAATCAATACTTTGGCTGCAGGAGGCTGTTCAACAGGCCCGCCCGAGTACATATACCTCTGCCTAGGACTCGGAACTTCAAATTCAGAAGACTTTTCCGAAGAGTTATTTGAAAATTTGGCAGGGCTCCTAAAAGAGCGAGATCTGGATTTGTTAAGGACCCCGCCGGTTAAATAGTTCACTTTATCTATATCGTACGCCGACTCTGGGTTAGAATACAACTCGGAATCTATCTCTATTTGACTGGAGGCGATCAAATTCGCTTGTATCTGCGTACTACGTGTTGATGGGACTTTTCTAATGGCTTTGTCCACCCCGGTAGACTCAAATGGCATAGTATCGGTCATAGGCTTCACTAAATCCATCATCAGCTCCTTGATTCCGTTAGAGACATCTTTTAGATAAGTAGGAATTACTTTTCCCTTGCTTTCCGTCATATACGAAGTTTCGCCGAACGCTGTTTTCTTGAGCGGCGACATTTTGGTGTCCGATCTGATGCCTTTTTCGCTCATCGACTCGTCAAAATGCAATGTTTTCACTACGTCGCTGCTCGATCGGACGGATTTTTTTGATAATATTTGATCCATGGATGCGTCAATTGTCTCATCTTCAATGCGTTCGCTATCATCAAATGTAAGTCTGGACTTCTGTAGCACCGCTCGTGCCATCGATATGTTGTTTAGCAAATCCTCTTTGCTTAGGATTATTGACTGCCTGTTCGGTGCAAAACTGCGTCGATTAGGTTCAGTAACTTCAGTCTTATTCTCTAACGCCAAATGTCCTTTGACCTTGATAACGATCGGCTCGTTTTCATCGTCATTTTTATTATCAGTGAAATCGGAAATCATGTCAAGTAATTCTTGAGTATCGTTAGCTTTTTTAAAAGTGATGCTCTGTTCTCGTAATTTGACATTTTCGTCTCTCTCGACAACTCCTTCCAAGTCTGAGCTTACAATTTTTTCGTAAAGCCTGTTTATTGAAGTATTTTTGTCTTCGGTAACAGCTGTTTTGAGTTCTGCTAGTTTTTTCTCGAGGTTATCTTTGGGGCCGTCCTCTTCCTTATATTCCAGTGGTAACGGCGACCGATCTAGTATCATTGGTATATCCATTGACTTCTCGCTTCTCTTCTCTTTGTCCATCTCTCTGTCTGTTTGGGCTTCCTCGTCGCTGTCTTTCGTGATGTAGAACATGCTTTCACTAGAAGTAACGTTGGTGACTTCCTTGGAATCTTTTGCGGCAGAATGATTAGATTCTATTTGAGCCATAAAGTTCTTATCTTCCGTACCAGATTCTATGGTAACGTTGGACATATCGAGCAGAGTATTAAGCACAGAGTCTTTCGGCTTCTCTAAAATTAGAGAGTCCTCAGTTATCACCGTATCTTTTTGAATTTCCGTAACATCGGCGACTTTATTGTCGACATCCATCGCAACGGTTGTAGGTTTGAGATTTAATTGCTCACTTTTTTCTTCTACTCTCGGGTGTTTGAGCGAGACGTCGACACTGTCTACTTCTCCTGTACAAACCGAACCCTCGACATCATCGATGACTCTGGACGACGATGTCACTTTGTCTTCGCTATTAGCGTTGCTGGGTACAGGCCGCTCGCTCTTCAAGTCGCCTTGCTCGGTTCTGTTCGACTGCATCTTCGGTACACTATTGGTCGTCGCCGTTTGGTACACGATCACGTCTGGACAAGGATTGGTAATATCATCTTGCTCCATTAAATCTAACTGTTTGTTTCTAGATTTATTTAGTATTTCATTTTGGAAAGCTAATAGTTTAGCAGGAATGGGTTTTGTCATTGATATATTACCGTTGTCGTTATCAAATATAAAAGTTTTTCGTTTATCTGATTCTTGTATCATGTTTTGAACTTTTGGTATGGCTTCGGTCATGGACATTTCGGCGTCACAATCATCTGCAGTGAACACAACAGTCTTTCTTCTTTCTTGTACTTCATATATCGTTGGAATAGAAGCTGCAGGTTCACACGCCTCATAATCAATAACATTATCATTTGTTTCCTCAATATTTTCGGGCATTTTAATACTTTGATCAACACCTGACACTAACTTGTCGAGAAGGAATACGTTTATTGGAATAGCTTCGGTCATAGATATGTTAGCGTCATCGTCGTCAAAGAGAATCGTTTTTCTTTTATTTGTAGCTTCGACTGGAAGTATTATATTGGCGGGAATAGCTTCAGTCATAGATATATCGTCATCGTCATTATCATAGACAATAGTCCGTCTTTTGTGTGAATGTGGTTTGTGAGTACCCGGCAGACTTAAGCCCTTGACTACATCGACAGCACTGGATGTGCCGTCAATTTTATTTTCGCTGCTGTATCCAGAGATTAATTGAGAAGGTATAGCTTGCGTTATTGATATATTTCCCGAATCCTCACCATATACAATCGTTCTTCTTTTGTTAACATCACTGTCTTTAAATATAATGTTAGTAGGTAATGATTGTGTGGTAGGAAAATTGCTAGGTTCATTAGTTTTGATTTTATCGCTAATCTCAATTCTTTCTAGTATTATGTTTGATGGTATTGCTTGAGTTACAGACATATTGCCTGTGTCTTTTTCGTACAGGACTGTTCGTCTTCTTTCGACTTTTGCTTCGTTATTCTGAGCAAGTTTTACATTGGAGGGTAGATCTAGAGTTACTGAAATGTTCCCCATTTCATCTTCACATATTATAGTTCGACGTTTTTCTTGCAATTGTTTGTCAGGTAGCACTATGTTTGCAGGTAACGCCTCAGTTATAGAGATATTGCCTGCATCATCGTCGAAAACTATAGTATTTCTTTTATTCGGCACTATGTCTTCTAAAATAATGTTAGAAGATAAAGCTTGAGTGACGGATATATTGTTTTTATCATTATCAAAGACAATAGTCTTCCTTTTCTCATTGGTTTCAGAGTTTTCATTAACAAGTAGGTTAGTAGGAACTTTCTTTGTTATAGAAATATTTCCTGTATTGCCTTCATAGACAACCGTTCTACGTCTTTCAGACAAATCGTTACTATTCGTAATAATTTTGACTGGTAAGGATTGAGTTACAGACAAGTTGCCTGCACCTTCTTCAAATACAATAGTTCTTCTCTTCTCAGTATGTTCTTTAACTCTTACTGCAGTTTCGCTTATTATGTTTGTGGGTAAAACATGCGTGACAGATATGTTGCCAGAATTATCAAGAATTGTCTTCCTTCTTGGAACAATATCGACCCTATTCACTGGTAGTGTCGTGGATATTTCATGTTCGTGATTAATAGTAGTAGATTTTAGGTCTTGAACACCACTAAAACCAGAATTTTCGCATCTAGCGATCAATAAATCATCGATAAAGTTCGGTAAATCATCATTAACATTTGAACCAATAGTTTTCCTTTGGGGTGTTTCTGCTGAGCAATTCGGTAAAAGAGTTTGTCTATAATTATTATCTTTTTCAGGTTTATCCGACTGTAGAGTCAATCTTTTGCCGTCGAAAACTAATACTTGATCAAGTTCATCGGTGATAGCAAAGTTGACGGATTCCCGGGGCGCAGCGTAAGGGTTAATTGCGATATTCTCTTTATCTGCTACCCAATCGTTGTTTAAACTAACTTTCTTATCTATAGAACAACTTTTAGATATATCTTGCACTGGACTATGAATGGTATCAGTTATAGACATATCCTCTTCATTTGTGGTGACTTGTGTCATATTCAAATCTATTTCTATATACTCTGACATGCTTTGTCTATTAAAGGGGCCATGACATCCCATATTGTTCGATACTCGTTCTAAATCCCTATGTATCTCATCTAAATCGTCTTTATCACCAAGTTGTTGCATTGCTGAGAAGTTGACATCGATACGACCCGTGTTTTCACCAACGTTTGGTAGTGTGAAATCATTTCCGAATACCTTACTTTGTTGGTCTGTGAAGGCGCTGAGTTCGAACTTGTTTTGTGGAACTGTGAGCTTTCCATCAGCCGTGCATTCTAGGGAAGTGAGTTGCTGTGTGAA
Source organism: Asteroscopus sphinx (assembly GCA_949699075.1). Classification (NCBI taxonomy): domain Eukaryota; kingdom Metazoa; phylum Arthropoda; class Insecta; order Lepidoptera; family Noctuidae; genus Asteroscopus; species Asteroscopus sphinx. The sequence continues at coordinate 5,675,613 of OX453030.1, read as the reverse complement.
ATTTACATTATTTATAGAGCCATTGACATTTAGGCTGCCTATAAGGTCTTCAGCCTCTACGTCTTCGAAATATTGGTCGAAGATACTCTTGCCTATGTGCCCAAGTGGCTTTCGAGACGCGTTTGCCTCGGAATCGTTACCAGAAGACTCTAAGGATTTGTTGTGCTCCTCGTAGAAATGTTTCAACGTGTTCGTCGCTTCGTTCTTTACGTATTCACTGAGGATAGAATTTATAAGTAAATATAAGATAACACTTTTATTTAGATGCTGAGAGTAAAATTATTATTATATAAAATCCAAACAGAAGCCAAGCTAGCCGGCTGTGGTACACCCACAAGTAGCACGGCAATGTGTTTGCGCATTCACCGACGATTTCACGTACACAGTTTTTTCTTACTTGTCTTATTTAGTAAAGAAAGAAAGAAAAATGGTTTATTTACTACAACCAGAGGCACACAATAACTAATATACAATTTTAATCATCAATTATAATACAACTACTAATAGTATAATTGTGTGCCCCGCTGCTGCACCAAATAGGCTCAGTAAACAAATTAATCTTGGCATGTCTTTTAAAGTCAATAATAATTACGTTACTTAGAGTTGAGGACTCTATGGAAGAAATCAAGTTCACCAAAGACAAAATCCAACAAGTCTTAAAAGAAATGAACGCAGATTCTTCGCCAGGACCCGATGAAATCCCTGTAAAAATATTAAAGAAGTGTGACCTCACCGAATGCCTAGCAACAATAATGACGACTTCGTACGAGACTGGAATACTGCAAGACCTGTGGAAAACGGCAATGGTGACCCCTATATTTAAAAATGAAACTAAATTGGAACCATCAAAATATAGACCTATAAGCTTGACCAGTGTGGTATGCAAGGTTATGGAAAAAATTATAGTTAAACATATCAGAAACTTCTTCACTACCCACCAAGTAATTGCTGAACAACAACATGAATTTTGCCCTCATCGCTCCACAGTTTCCAATTTACTGTCTTGCCTATCATCATGGACAATACAATATAATGAGAGAGAACCTATTGATGTAATCTATCTTGACTACGAAAAAGCCTTTGATAAGGTCCCGACGAAAAGACTCCTACAAAAATTGGAACTTGTGGAATACGCGGAAAAGTACTAACTTGGATCGAAGCATTTCTAAGACAAAGAACCTTACAAGTGAGAGTAGGTGAAACAATCTCAGACCACCGAGAGATACACAGCGGTGTGCCTCAGGGCTCCGTTCTGGGTCCAGTGCTGTACATAATATACACACTTGATCTTCCCCGATGCCTACAATGTAATGTCAGTATCTTTGCTGATGACACCAAAATATTTGCCAACCCACAAATCGACCACAGTCGTCTTCAGGATAACCTAAATAAAATAGCCAACTGGTCGAAGGAATGGCTCATAAATCTTAATGCCTCAAAATGTACGGTGTTGCATATAGGCAGCCGAAATCCCCGTTTGACTTACAAATTGGGCGGTGCGTAATTGAAGGAAGTCAAGGTGCAAACAGACCTGGGAGGGAAAATTACAGAGGACCTGAAGTGGGAAGAGCACATAACATCAATCGCCAAGAAAGCTAAAAGTCCAATTTATCTTGTTAGGAAAGCTTTTGGCATCTTGACACCAGAGATGATGCTTAAGATCCACAAAACGTTTATTAGACCAATCTTAGAATACGCATTTCAGGTCTGGAGCCCCTATTTTGTTAAGGACATTAAACTTCTGGAGAAGGTACAGCGCAGCTTCACTAAAATACCAAGGCTACTTAAAAGAAAACCATATGAGGAACGCTTAGAAGTTTTGAAGCTCACAACTTCAAAGGATCGCAGGGACCGTGGAGATCTAATTGAGACATATAAAATCGTGGAATAAGCTCCCAAAAGATGTAGTCTCAGCCCAAAATGTGATTCAATTTAAAAACAGACTTGACAAGCATCTTCTAGAACTTAACAAGAAATAAAAGTGGGGATAAGCAGGATAAAGGCACTTATCAGTTGTTTCAACTGCTGCCTGTTTATTTATAATAATAATAATATTATTTAAAGACATTATGTTAACAATTTCACACAAAAAAAAATGTTTAACCTAATTACGTGCAGAACTAGTAATTATATTTTATCACTACTTATTTGAATAAAGAGACGTGCCAAGATTGTTTACTAAATAAGACAAGAGAGAAAAAACAGTATATAGATGCACGGTCTTGTACAAAATCAAACCCAAAAAAACGTCTCCGAGACAAAGTGTACTTGTAATAATGTTTACAAAAACGATGATTACGATACTCTATCCTTTGTTTGCACATTTGGAGTATAGATTTTATTAATTTTTTCTACACATTTTAGCATCGTAAAGGGGCGGCGCTAGCGCGGTCTTAAAGCGGTTGAGAGCGAAACTGTGCACACGACTGATTATTGCAGTTTTGATGGCGCCGGTTTTCGAGCGGCGATCGTGCATCTATAATATATTTGATCGAAGGTAGCAATAACGCAGCACACCTTATTACCCGACTGCGCAACATTGATAGCGTGATTAGATCCATATTTCCGGAATAATCTTGTTAATTAGTGGTGTGAACCGGTTCTCAAAAAAACCATCACCGGTTAGAGTGAGTACCGAGACTAATCGGTGTTTTCACTAAACTACCGGTTTTTTGATTTGTTTCAGAATGCACCCAAATGTGTTTATACACATTATGAGGCTGACAACACCTAAAAACCGGCCTAGAGCATGTCGGGCCATGCTCAGTATTATAGGGTTCCTTAAGTAGATGTACAAACGAATCAAATCGAATATTAATCATGGCTATTTTAGTTTTTGCAACAATCGGCAGCATTCGCGACTCAGAGCGTGTTGTTAGTAGCGCCATCTAGCGATAAATTCAAGAAGCCAAATTTAAGAAGTCTGTCAGTTACTTTTTGTGATTTTTTCAAATAGAAAGTAGCAAAAGGAGCATTATTTGCCGTGATAATTTTTCTCTAAGGTCAATGACCTTTGAACTAGGACGTTTTAAGTATTTTTCAGTTTTCTGTCTATAACTCAAACAATTATAATCACATTATACTCTAAATAATTTTAAAAGAGAGTTTTCACAAAGGTCTATCAATGTGGAAGATTATAAGTTTCTACGTTGCATAGTTAAGAAATGGCAGGGGGGGGGACACATTGCAAGCCACTTTGGCGGGCTATATTTCGCAGATGGTACACCTGATAAAAAAGTGATGTATCAAACATTACCTTCATTTTAGTAGACCTATTCAAAGATACCCCACACGAGGGGGTGCAGCGAAAGAATATTTTTTTTCCCCATTTCACATGTATGGGCGCCACCCCTAAAAAATGTAAAAACTATTTTTTTATTCTTTTAAAATTGAGATCTATATGCAGACTATTTTTTAACAAAATTTCATTTACTTATGTTTATAACTGTAGAAGTTATTAAGCTGTAAAGGATTAGGACAGACGGACAGACGGACAGACGGACAGACGGACAGACGGACGGACATGACGAAACTATAAGGGTTCCTTGTAGGACTTCGGAACCCTAAAAATCAGACCTCTGCGGTCACTGTCCTTTCGTACAGAACTGAAAGAGAGGCAACGAGCCGAGGGACGTCGGATACGCCGCTCAACTTGAATGAAAATTAACAATTTTATTTTTTAATAAAAAACTAAAAGCTTATTTGAAAAACAGAAACAACAAATGTTTAGATTATTGCCTTTCTCAAATGTTTTCTTAATTTTATTTATAATATTTAGTAAATAATAGAGATTGTTTGCTTTAAAGCATGTTTTGAAAGGTTAGTTTACAATTATTTTCTATCGAGAAAACTTCAAGAAAACGTGTTTTGGGCACAATACAGTTTCAGAAAATACGATCAAGATTAACATATATTGGTTTCACTGCCACAAACTGAATAGATACAGCTAAAAATGTTTTTAAGCGAAGCCTATTTGGGGTATTTGGCTGTTGTCAGCGTCTTAATAGTAAAGTACATTGGTAGTGAAACAATAATTTTAATTTTAAATAATTTTGTTCGATGACAACGATGACTAAGACTAATGTAAACTTGACAAAATATTTGTGTTCATTAGTATTAGTTAGTATGTTTGTCTGTAACTATTAGTTAGTATGTCTGTCTGTAACTATTAGTTAGTATGTCTGTCTGTAACTATTAGTTAGTATGTCTGTCTGTAACTATTAGTTAGTATGTCTGTCTGTAACTATTAGTTAGTATGTCTGTCTGTAACTGGAAGTTATTTTTTTATAATAGTTAATTCATAAAGCGTGTGTTATATTTTCTCATTTATATAGATTTAGAGCATTTTGATTCCCCGGAGATTCTCCAGATAATCTCCGGTGATTTAATAAAATCTCCGCATAACCTCCGGTGGCTTAAATTGCCTCCGGTTCACACCACTATTGATCTGCATCCATTACAAATATCCCGTACACATGCATCCTTGGGCGTATTCCCCTGGCCTAATCTCTTTCAAAGTACTATCTATTATAATATCAACTGTCTGATTATTTATTATTTATAACGCATTTTACGCATGCGAAACGAAATCTAACGATTTAAATTGTGGAAAGATAAAATCGCTATATATATAAGCTACCATGACCACGTAGTGGCTAAAGCACTGGCGTACTGAGCCAGGAGTCGCAGGTTCGAATCCTGCTCGTGAGCGATTTTTTCTTTCCACAATTTAAATAATTAGATCAACTTTCTGGTTGTCTGGTAGAGAACGCCTATGGCGTTAAGACCGCCTTTGTACTCAGTTGTGCATAAAGAATTAAATAAATAAATATCAATAAATACTCACGCAACCCCAGTCCTCTTAGAGAAACTGACGCGGCGACTCTTGCCTACATCTGTTGGTGTAGCCACGTTGAACTCGATCTCTGAGAATGGTGTGCGGGCAGGCCGCTGACTTTTTAGTATTGAGGACCTGCGCTTCCGACTGTTGACAATTGACAAAAATATAGAATATATCTTTTAAACTGCACTCTTTTGTCTGTGGTGTCACAGAGTACACAACATGCCTTTCCCTCGGGAAAGTCTCATACCACTTAAAACTTCACTACTTATTTTAGTTCCACTATTTCCACTCATTATTAAAACCTACTTTACTATTTATAATCTATTTTTAATTGTCTATATTTTAATTTTTGTTTTACTACTTATAACACTATGGGTAGTTCCTTACTAACCATTATTTTACGAGTTGGTGCATTTAATATTTCTAATAACTGACTTGTAACAACAGAAAAGGCATACCACACCATTACTGAATTTTAAAGTCATTAGTCTAACTAATAATAGTTATAAATTTTGGAAAGAAAAATCACTCACAAGCAGGATTCGAACCTGCGACTCCTGGCTTAGTACGCCAGTGCTTTAGCCACTAAGCTACCGTGAATACTGCATGAATAATTAGTAAAGATAGGCATATCTATACAACGTTGAATTAACTGCAAAGTTAGTCGAGTTGGTTAAGAAACACTGTTTCTTAATAATATATTGCTGACGTCACCCAAAGACGTACCAAAGTGGAGGTTCATTTCGATACCACGAGCAGTGTTCACTGTTCACGGTAGCTTAATGGCTAAAGTGGCTAAATCACTGGCATACTGAGCCAGGAGTCGCAGGTTCGAATCCTGCTCGTGAGCGATTTTTTCATTCCACAATTTAAATCGTTAGATTTCGCTTCGCAAAATAATTAACAATACAACAACATCCTCCGAGCCTTTTCCCAATTATATTGGGGTCAGCTTCCAGTCTAGCCAGATGCGGCTGAACATCAGCATTTTACACGGAGCGACTGCCATCAGACCCCCGCAACCCAGTTACTGGGTAATACTGATATTCGGAGGTTAGACCAGTTGTCAGACTTTCAGGCTTCTGACTACCCGTAACGACTGCCATAGATTTTCGTATGACAACCGGGACCGACAGCTTAACGTGCTCTCCGAGGCACGGAGGGGTCTCGATGTGTAACGAAACGGTCACCCATCCACAGACTGACCGCGGCAGCACTTGCCAGCTTAACCTTGCAGATCGTAAAATCCGCGCAGTCGTTGCATCGCTAGAGCCCCTCAATAAAAATAAAATAAAATAATAATTAACAATACAACAGTTTATAATGTTCGATTTTGTTATGTGGATAATGCTGCCAGCAGATTACTTAGATTAAGTTATCATCACATACCAGTAAGCCTTTAGACATCGATTAGCCCGACACCCCCGGTCACCAAGCATATGCAGTAGCACTGCTATCATACGCCCCGCCGCCAATCGGGACGTTACTCCATCGGCAAGCAGCACCAATCACACCACCGAACTTTAGAGCCAACCAATCATGACGCGCCGTCCGTGCCCTGTTCCCCGCCCAACATTTTACGACTATGTTCTAATGCAAAACCTTGTTTTAACCGACGAAAAAAAGGAGGAGATTCTTAATTCGACGCGTATATATATATATATATATTTTTTTATGTATGACCACGCATAACTTTTTACAGTGGTCCGATTTTGATGATTCTTTTTTTAATGGATAGGGTATATCTCGAAGTTGGTCCCATTTAAATTTCAAAATCAAAATCCACCCCTAAGGGTACTAAAACAGGGGATGAGTGTTTGTTCACCCACTGAATTCTTACCTGTTAACCGATTCTGTTGAAACTTGACACACATATAGTTCTAGACACTACAACATAATGGAGACCTGGAGTTAGATTAAAACCACAAAAAAAATGAAAAATAAAACTTTTTAACAAAAAATTGAACCGACGAAAACAGAAACTGAAAAGTGAAAACTAACATACAATAAACAACAAATAATAAAAACAACGTCACATCAAACACAATGTGAAATTTTCAACGATAAACAATAACTTTCCAAAAATGCGTTCTCCGCTCGGCCACTTGCAACTTGCACGCACTTTGCTTGTTAAAAGTTCGTTTGGCGCCGACTCATAATTAGTTATTTTTCGCTTTTCAGTTTCTGTTTTCGTTGGTTCAATTTTTTGTTAAAGTTTTTTGTTCTCATGCAAAACATTCTAGGCATGGTTTAATCAAGACTATGTACTGTTTATGTAATTTTTAAAGCAATTTTTTTTTAAGAGACAGGCACAGAATATCTAATAGTACCAGGTCTACTCTTGACCGCAATCTAGACAGCTTTGTCAAGAGGTGTTCGACGATGGATGGATGGATGGGCGAACAAACCTATTATTTCTTTTGTTTCATATTATTATATTTGTATTTTGTATGCTACTTTAGTGGCAGGATATAGGCAGGCGCTGAAAACACTCCTGACATTATAACAACCATTGTATTGTGCATTAAAAGAGCCTCCACGAGTGGCGAATTTTTTAAATCACGACTTTATTACAATTGTGTTAAAGTTTAATTTAGAATGTGATGATTGAGAGTGTGGGATCATAGTGCAATGACACAAGTGATCCATGCGACGAACGAATCATACGAATGACAAATCGCAATCACTGTGATCGCAAATTAGAATAGCAGGATGACAAATGATTACGAAATTATAATGATTTCTCACTACTATTGATGATCTTTAGTGGTGATATTGATATTTAATTGATCATTCAGCGCACCCTGGGCAGTCAGCTGAGCTGACTGCCGAGTGGGCGGGATGGCAGTAATTTTACCGTAGCGAAGGCCATGCCCTCTAGGAATTGATATTAGCTCGATTTGGTTCAGAGCTTAAACCAGTCTGGGAGTAAGGCCCCAGTAAACATCGCTAAAACAAATATACTTCAGGGTTCAGGTATCCGGTTTGTACATGGAGGAGCATGGTTTCGTTGGCTTCACTAATCATAGTCATAACATGATGTTATGTTATGACTATGATTGTTCACAGCACTTCAGTCTATATTTTTTATGTCTGTGATGCTGCCAAAGTAGTAGTAGAGCTTTTTGTGAAAGAGCTTATCCAGGGAAGTACTCTACTCTACCACACTCATTTCTGCCTATAAAGAGTATATCCTTGAAGTTCTTGCAGACTCTTCTCCATAGGACCAAACCGCCACCTCACCTGATGTTGAGCAATAGTGTGGTAGACGATGGTACACTCTTGCACGGCGAAGGTAAGAGGATGGCAGTCAAATATTTCGAGCCATCCTCTCAAGTGGTTACATTGGGCATCATACTGGAAAACAACTAGGTCACTTGGTGGCACGCCTTTGCCCGGTGTGTGGTCTCAAGTTGTCGGCCGTGGCCTACCACCAGTATTTCACCTATTTGCACCACCCAGGGATCACGTGTAGGGATTCAGTAAAGGGGGTACTCTCCTACAGACTTGGGTGACTCAATCCCCAAATGCCTCAATAAAAACTTTTGACATTGACTTTACAACCAAACATGGATGCTTGTTTTGCTCTGATCCAATGTGAAGGGTATGGATGCCGGTGAAATTGCAATCACATGTTCCATCTTTAGGCCTCACATGGCGAACACTATTTGCAATACCATACAGGCAACAGCAATTAACACAGGATGGTTGAAATGGCGGCAGGTCACGGGAACTACATGTGACTCTCGAATTCCTCTTAAACTGAAGGGGAAAATCTATAAGACCATGATAAGACCTGCTGTCCTGTATGGATCGGAATGTTGGGCTACGAAAGGAATTAATGAAAGGCAAGTGCATGCAGCTGAGATGAGAATGTTAAGAGGAATGTGTGGTGTAACGAGAATGGATAGGATAAGGAATGAATATGTAAGAGGGAGTCTGAAAGTAGCGCCAGTGACAGAGAAGTTAAGTAGCAATAGACTATCATGGTATGAACATGTGATGAGGAGGAATGAGGAGCATGTTAGGAGGAAAGTTTTAAGTATTGAATACTCAGGCTGAATCAAAATATCAATATCAGGTTTATATTTGTTTTAGTTTTAATTTATGCACTTGCCTATATTGTGTAATTGAGTAACCTGTAAATCAAATTTTTACTTCTCTTTGGCAAATTATGTAGCCCCTTATAGCCAAATAATTATAAGTGTTATGTACGCCGTTATTGTCATGTACATCAGACCAGTTACAGATTAGTTAAGAGTATAGTGATTATTTTAATGTATGTGATGTGGCTGTACTTTTAAATAAATAAATAAATAAGTATGAATGTTGATGGCTATAAGAAAAGAGGGAGACCGAAGAAAATATGGATGGATTGTGTGAAAGATGATATGAATAGAAAGAAAGTGAACACGGAGATGACGGCTGATAGAGATGTATGGAAGAAAAAAACATGCTGCGCCAACCCCAAATAAATTGGGATAAGGGCAGGAGGATGATGATAGGCAACAGCCTAGGTGGTATTGCAGTTGTTATGGGCAATGGCAACCGCTTAACATCAGGTGGAGTAGCTTGTTTTGCCAACCTACAAAATAAAAAATGCACCAGGCGGTAGGCCAGATAGACATTAGGCCTTAACTACACTATCATTGGTCAGAGTGTCGCCTTTCAATGCTGATGCTGGGTGGATCTGACCTGCTGTTTTCTTATTTCAAATTCAAAAAAGGAGAAGATACTTTTGAATTCTGTATCTGATAAATTTTTAATATAACAGAACATCACGCCTGTATTTCCCCGAAGGGATAGGCAGAGGTGTAACAGTACACCCACATTTCGCCAGTTATGTTATAGTCCCATGCCATGTAATAGGGGGCGAGCCTATTGCCATTGACCGGCCATTCATAAATTTTCGTGTTTATTTCTTCCGCTTCAAGGCACACATTGGATTGTTTTAGTGCTTCAATTTTGGAACTTTATATAGCTCTGAGTCTAATTATGAGTCTACTTACAATAATTATGTTCATGTTTCAGGGTCATAAACAAAACGCAAACTTACGTTGCCGCAGCATCGGATGCCCTACTCGATTGTGTATCATCCATTGTTTCACTTATATCGTTACCTACAACTAACTAAAATCCACACTTAACTCATAACTAACACAGAATTAAACGATTCACTTCAAAGAGAATATAATTACTACGTTTTAATTCACTTATTAATTGTTTATATTCAAATGATGATACTTTTCCAAAACACAACGGCTACGCCATTCATTCAAAATTTGAATTTGATTTTGTTTTTGATTGACACTTTTTTGAAATTAAGCTTTTACATGGCTTAATAGCAAGCCTTTTGAGCTTTTACAATGTTGCTGGCAATGGCAAGTGTTTGTTTGTTTGTTGTTTTTGCCTTTTCACATTGAAATTTTAAAGGCGGAAACACTTATAAAATGGAGAGTTTTATTGTTGTTTTACATAAATCACCTCCTCAAATTATTCAGGCCCGGATCTAGGGGGAGCGAGAGGGGCACGCGCCCCAGGCAGTGATGTCTAGAGGGCGGCCATCCCTGTGGCTGGCTGCGCCCTGGGTGGCGAAGAACGAACAGAGGCCACCAGCCCTGGTGGCTAGCCGCCCCCAGTTTCGCTGACTGTCTGTTTTACATGAACCTTTCTTTTAATGTTCTAAACAATTGCTGAAAAGTCTCATATACAAATCTCGTGTTCGTGTCTCGAAAAAAGCAAGGTCAAATGGTCACAAAATCTTTGAAAACTGACCAACACTTTTTCATATTTCTACAGTAAAGGGCAGCACATACCTATTGGCCATAACGTTGGGACGAGCGTTGGCCCGTAATTATGCCTAGCGTCCACATTTTTTTTTTTTTTTTTATAGTATAGGATGGCGAAACTAGCTAAAGGCCCACCTGATGTTAAGCGGTTACCTTTGCCCATGACAACTTCAATACCACCTAGGCTGTTGCCTAAATGTTGGAGATAATGTTGGTTTAGTACCGTCAGAGCTATTGTAAAGACGTCTGAAATAGATGTTGCACTGGGCACTATAAGATTATTGAGTGTTAAGAGCTGAACTGTCAATTAAAATAACACAATAGTTACAATGGACGTAGTCTTTAAAAAATGTTTTGACAACAAGAGAATATCATTATTATTGGTTAATAAACATGGATTTTGTATAGAAATTCTATAACTATTGCGTCCATCCACGCGGATGACATTTTCAAGACGCGTTGACCGTACGAACGAGCTCCTTTGATGCACCTTACTGCATGAGTGCTGTGGCAAGACTGAGCATAGTGCCAACGTGTGAACGCATCGCCAACGTTGGCACATAATTCCTTTGATAAAACCGACGCGCGACGGCCAACTACCAACGCTCGCGCCAACGTTCAGTCCAACGACATTTTCCCGATCAACACGTTGGTGAATACCGTTGGCGCCAACGTTCGATCCAATGTGTGGAGCCTGTGTAAACCAAATTAGTTAAATACTTACAGGACCAGAACTACACCAAGTGCAGTGATAGTCAGTAGGGTCGTATACACAGAACAAATCGCTAGCCAAATAAGAACAATGGCATAGTCTACACTCACTGAATCAGACATTAGAAAGCATAGCAAATTACACTACCTACATTGCTTCTTTTATTAACTGAGAATTTTAATTAGTTTTACTTCACAATTTTGCTGCTGATCTGAACGTCATTTTGACACGTAGTGATTATTTTCTTTGTGATTTTGACAGGTTAAGAATGTATTCATAATTTTAGTAAGTACACACCATAGTATGCCAGCTAACTTAGCATCGGTATAAAATAGGTCCCAAATAGGTAATTTATCTGAGGGCCCAAACTGCAGGTTAATAAAACTGGGGTCGTATTATGAACTGTTAGAGCCCAGTACCATTGCGAGAGAGAGACAGCTATATAAGACCTATAGAACCATCTCTCTTCACATAATACCTACGCTACAACCATGTTTTCTGATGCAATTTTCATTCAATCAGTAGCACCCCTGGTGGATACGAGGAGGATTTACTGATTTAATCGATGAAAACGATGAAGTCACTCCGGAGAAATAACCACAAAAACCGTGGGTTTACGACTGGCCGAAAATGGAAGAATAAAAAAACGTGGACGGAATCTCGCTAAACAATAAATGAAGCACCCATACCTAGTAAGACCACAGAGGAAAGACGGCTCGCTTAAAAGTACGGGCTGGCACCACACCCATAGCATCCATAGTAAGACAAACAGCCTCGATTACGCATCAAATCTCGTGTGACGGTAGTTGTTGTCGTAGTTTCATAAATAAAATAAAAATATGCCGTCTGGTGTAAAATGCTGTCAAAATTATTATGAATTATTAGGTGCTTCAATCTTTTTTAGCGAGTTTTTTTTATTCTTCCGTGTTTTTAACATTGACAATAACTGAATAAAAAAGTAGAAACTGGGATACGTATCTCTGTGTAGTCTGTGAAAAACTGAGTAAAAGTAAAACAAGTCAGACAGACAAAAATTTAATCATGTTCCATTTCTGATAGAGTGCTACAGGACGATGACAGAGGGGTCGTCGTATACGTATATGATGACTGCGAAGACATTCGGGATCTGCGGAAATAGATAAATGGCTAGATACGGTAATTATAACAAAACTGCTTTACGTCTTACGGCCAAAATTAATATCCAATCTATCCACGATTTGCCCTACTAGAGATAGGAATTTGACATAAGCTCCATACAAAATTTGTCAAATTTCTATCTTTAGTAGGCCAAATCGTGGATAGATTGGATATTAATTTTGGCCGTTAGAGGGGGTTACCCTCTGATACGTTATGAAAACTGGGTTGAGGATTTTTTTGTTGGTGCAAACCAAAATGTAGGTATATTACGAGAGCGAGACGTAAGACTTGAGAATAATGGCTAAAATATACATGCCATGGAGCAGTAGCTTGCATGCCAGCTACCGGCAAGTAACTGGCACACTGTGTGGATACATATTTAAGTAAACCTGCATGCAATTTTCTTTCTTGCATGCCTGTAATTGGCAAGCAGTATACACGTGCCAGAATGCCACGCTACCGACGTCTTAACAGCACATTTCTAGTTTTTACATTAAGGTAAAGCTTTCGAAGTGAATTAAATAGTGTGACATTCTTCTGCTAGTAACAGTATGACACTATTAGTGTCATACTGTTACTAGCTAGCGTCATACTGTCATAGTGTGTAGCTAAATTAATGAGTCAAAAAAGAAGACAAGAAGAAGACGGATTTGGGTGACACTGGTATGCCTGTAGCTGCCGCATACATTCACACGTGCTGGTTGCACAGGCCCCCGCGACCCTTCCCTCATATTGCATGCCAGTAAATCAAATGTTGTGCAAGCTACTTGTTTGCCCGGTACAGGCATGGCAGTTAACGTAGCAAAACGTACGAAAGAACGTACGTACGTACGTAGCGTGTACGTTACATGAAAGTAGCTGGCACGTGCAAGAAGCTGATATCCAAGCGTGCAAGTTAAAGGCATGTGTATCAGAGGCTTAACATTATAACAAGTTGCCGCATCTTGGAAACGCCGCTTCAAGTGTTACAAATCTGTTTCGCCAAAAAAAACATTTTTATTTTTTTCTATTGAAGACCTAGGCTTGCTCTTCTTAAATAAAAATTCTGTTAATAAAATATACTCAAACATTGCTGCCCCAACCTTTTCTTGTTTTTCGGGTTAAACCTTCTGGCTGGCAACTTTTTCTTTTGACTTTTTTTACGAGGCCTTCTCTCTCTTCTGTCGATATCCATTTGACTTTCGGTATCGTTAGAAACATCTTCGTCATCTTCTCGTTTCCAACGACTTCTCTCCATACGTTTTTGGCGGTTCTTATAAACTTCACAGGAATCTTTAGGCATAACTTTCCATGATCCTTTTCCTTCTGCCCGCTGAGCTTTCTTTAGAACAGTTAAGAATAAAAAGTTAATGAAGCTTTTTGTGTTATTTTAAATATAATCATGATTATTTGTAAATTAATTATTATACCTCGGACGAATTAAAAAGGCGGACGGAATCTCGCTAAACAAAGACTGGAGCACTTAATTTTTTCCTAAACCCACCATAATTTCGAAAGCATTACCAGATTTATATTGTTATTTTATTTGTGTGCAACAATGACTACCGTCACACTAAATTTTTTGCGTAATCACGGCTTTTTGGCATACTATCGATGTGAATGTGTGCGTGCCAGCCTGTAATTTTAACAAATACATTAAAATAGTTGAAATTTTTAATATTAAATAAATTACAAATTACCATAGACTGATGTACACTATTTACAACACAAATATAAAATACAAGTACAAAATAAAATTATATAATAAGGCGTGCTTAGGCACTACATAGAGTAGAATTACTACACTACATTACGAACAAAAAATATCGCGCAACTTGTTGGCCGCGGAGCACACGCGCGGCGAGCGTGGCTAAGCGAGTCAGAGTGCAGGAGCTCTAAAACGTGCTACAAACATTTTGTTCGAGGTGTCTTCTCTATGTACTTAGGCGTCAAAGTATTCCTCCACATCGCTGTCATCTGGAAAAGTGCCCAGAAGACTGGCAGCGTTGCCACGTTGAATGGCAATGCTTATTCTTTGGTCAAAGAACAAACCAGCCCTCTGGTCACGCGAAGTGTCGACCAGCCTCTTTGCAATTAAATAGTTATATTTAATCTCTTTGACTTTTAAGCGAGCCGTCTTACCATGGATGCTTCACTTATTGTTTAGCGAGATTCCGTCCGCATTTTTATTCGTCCATGTACTAACATTTTCACGAAGAATTTCGTTTATATTAATAAGATAGCGCCCAGATATATCATCATTCCAAGACCAACTACCCTTTGATTTATTTCTATATTTTTTCTTATTTATTCCCCGGTATCTACGTGGGGTTTTTTGGGTTTTTCTTCGCCCTGGTGATCTCATTTTAGTGGTTCAAAAACATAGAATTTCAAAAATATAAAATACTACGATATTGAAAATTTAGGTTTGTTGAAAAACTGTGAAAAACTGTCATTTCACTTTGACCAAAGATAATATAATCACTTGATAATCACCACAGAGAAAATAATCACTACGTTTTAACTTTGACTAGTCACCAAAGATTATGGATTACATTCTTTTTCCATAGTCAATGAATACAATCAATTACTTAGCTTTGACTATGTGTGCTATGTAAGCTGCACAGTGTGATAAGATCCCGGTTTTTGTCTCATCGTGTTTTTATTAAATTAATCGATAGAGTTTACAATTCCGAAGATTAGACTAAAACTCCGGGTTCGCTCAGACTTGAGGTTTTTTTTTAAAAAAATGTCAAAGTTTCGCAATATCCGACTCTTGAAAATTGAAAAAAAAATCATTATAATTTAATGGAAGTACTTATTACAGAATTTATTTATTCTATCGAAAAATGGAATAATAGCCGACCGTTCTACCAATTCCTGTTGCATTAGTATGAATGGGTCGAGAGATATGATTTTTTTTCTCATTTTTCGTTTTCATTTTTTTATTCATCTAAACCACCGTAGTAGGTGGTCATTCCTACATCAAAAAATTGCTGATACTTTCTATTATGTGTAGTATTAATTCCAAAACCTAATTCGTTGGTTTCCAGGAGTTATTGGAGATTCAAAATTTTCCTTAGGGGTGACACTTTCATGTATCCGAAAAAAAAACAATAAGAATATATTTTATCTGAAAAAAAAAGAAGGTGTTTTAAATACTTTTTAATAATTAATATGGAGTTGGCTATTTGAAAGAAAGAAAATGAAAGAAAGAAAAAATATTTATTTGCTTCAAAAGTGACGCACAAAATTACCAAAAAATTCAAGAACACAGAACAAATACAGGTACAGAGCCAAGAAGTGTGGTAAGATATGTGTCACAACCGCGCAAAACGGCCACCGCTCAGCATATAGCTATGCTTATGCTAATATGCTACACAGCGCTGGTTTTCAGCGACAGCCGGCGTCGACACAAATTCACAATGCAATAACGAAAGGAAAATGTATATAAATTTGTAACATATTATGTAGGCTAACCGAACTAAAATTCATCTTCATTGTTAGTTACAATTAATTCAACATGAGAATAATTATCGATGGCTAGATTTTGTTCATTAACAGGTAAAGACAATGCGGCCGGTGGCAATGGAATTTTTTTAGCCTTTTTTTTCTCTAAGAGGTTGAAGTTGTATACAAAGTAAATTATTATAAAGAATTGTTATAAATCAAAAAGTATAATAAAATTGATTTAAAAGAATTGTAAAATATAAAAGTATACTAAAATTTATTCAAAATAAGTTGTAAAATAAATAACACTTTTTTTGAGTCTGCGCCAAACAAACGAGCAAAGTGCGTGTAAGTTGCAAGTGATCCATTTTTGGAAAGTTATTGTTTATCGTTGAAAATTTGACTTTGTATTGTATTTGATGTTATTTTGTTTTTGTTATTTCTTTAAAGTAATTTAATGATCTTCGTTGATTGTTTGTTTGGCGCCGACTCATAATTAGTTAACTACATTAGTTTAGCTAGGAAAATAGTTACTAAGACTAAAAGCTACATTTTATTTTTCGCTTTTCAGTTTCTGTTTTCGTCGGTTCAATTTTTTGTTAAAAAGATTTATTTTTAATTTTTTTGTGGCTAAAATCTAACTCCAGGTCTCCATTATAAACCCGACCCTAAACATATTGCCGACGTTTTTAAACATCATTTTAAAGTGGAGTCACCTTTAAAAACGTGTCTTACCTAGCACTGTTACCAGTGATGTCTGTTGCGTTACACATCCAATTCGAATTACTAGTGGGGAGGTACGTCAGGCTATTGGCAATATGAAAAGAGGAAAATCGCCGGGGCATGACGGGCTCAGTGTGGAGCATCTTAAGTATGCGGGTGTTCACATACATAGGTTGCTGTCTATGTTGTATACTCTGTGTATAAGGCATTCATATTTGCCACCAGACTTAATGAAAACTATTGTTGTACCACTTGTTAAGAATCGTACGGGAGATATATCGGACAAAAATAATTATAGACCAATCTCACTTGCAACTGTGATTGCAAAAGTACTAGATAGGATAATGGACGAGCGCCTTAGTGGATGCATACAACTTCAGGACGCTCAGTTTGGTTTTCAATCAGGTTTGTCAACGGAAACGGCGATTTTGTCACTTAAGCATACTGTGAACTACTATGTTGAAAGAAAAACACCAATTTATGCATGTTTCCTAGATCTATCTAAGGCGTTCGATCTCGTGTCCTATAACTTACTTTGGGCTAAGTTGAAACAGGTGGGTGTTTCTCTGGAGGTCATAGAAATGTTCTCATATTGGTACGGTCATCAGAAAAATATTATAAAATGGGCAAATGTTTATTCAGATGAATACTCATTAAATTGTGGTGTGCGACAAGGAGGGTTAACCTCTCCTAGACTTTTTAATTTGTATGTAAATCAGCTGATTGAGGGGCTGAGCAGCATGCATGTCGGCTGCCGAATGGATAATGTTAGTGTTAATAACATTAGCTACGCAGACGATATGGTGCTGCTGAGCCCGTCAATCGGCGGTTTGAGGAAACTTCTCAGCGTATGTGAAGTTTATGCTGAGGAACACGGTTTAAAGTATAATGAGAAAAAGAGTGAGTTTATGGTTCTGGTTGGAAAGAATAAGAGACCTAACAGTGTTCCACCTTTGACTCTGAATGGAGTTCAGCTGAACCGTGTTCCTCAGTTTAAGTATCTCGGGCACATTATTACTGAAACTTTACGCGATGACCCGGATATAGAGAGGGAAAGGAGGGCATTGTCGGTGCGTGGCAATATGTTGGCTCATCGATTCACTCGTTGTACGGTAGAAGTCAAGCTTACATTATTCAAGGCTTACTGTCAAAGTTTTTACACGAGTGGTCTATGGGTTAACTTTACGCAAAAATCCTACAATGCCCTCAGAGTTCAGTATAATAACATCTTCAGGGCTCTGTTGCGCCTCCCTCGGTATTGTAGTGCTTCAGGCATGTTTGCGGATGCACATGTGGATGATTTTCATGCCATCATACGCAAGAAAATTGCGTCTGTTGTGCAGAGGATGCGGGGGAGTAGCAATGGAATCCTGAAGATGTTAGCGGGAAGGATGGACACCGCCGTCCTCAGTCGTTTCATTGATTTACATGTGAGAGGTGCGAATCAATGACTCGACATTTGTTAATATTTATTAATGATTGTTATCTGTGTTTACTAACATAGTTGTTTAAGTTTTTCATTGTTACTAACAAAAATGATTATGGAATGTTGTTTTCTGAAGATAAAATATTTTATTATTATTATTATTATGTTGTAGTGTCTAGAACATTTATGTATGCCAAGTTTCAACGGAATCGGTTAACAGGTAAGAATTCAGTGGGTGAACAAGCACTCATCCCCTGTTTTCCTACCCTTAGGGGTGGATTTTGATTTTCAAATTTAAATGGGAGCAACTTCGAGATATACCCTATCTATTAAAAGAAGAATCATCAAAATCGGACTACTCTGTAAAAAGACGAATTGAGAACCTCCTCGTTTTTTTCGTCGGTTAAAAAGTAAAACAAAATTGATTTAAAAGAATTGTAAAATTAATAACAAAGAACTAAATTGACTAAGAATATTTAATAAATTGTCAAAAATGTTGATATAGGTATATTACTCATGTTTAATGTTGATTTATATACTTATGAGACATCGGAAAGGATTTTCTTTTATTTACTATTAGTTGAGTCTTTTGGGTTAGAATTTATAGACGGTTTACAAAAAACGTGTAACAGTCAACATGATACCAATTTCTCCATTAGTTTTTTAATTTCCTTTATAAAATTACTCAATCTTTGCCATCTAAGCCACAAAATAATGATATCTTGTTATGGTCGTGATAAGGAAGCTAAAACTTAATAAAAATAAACAAATTATGTTTTGGTTGAAGTGGCAGCCCTAAGTACGGATATTTCGGATATTACTAAAATTTCCAATAACTCCTGGAAACCAACGAGTTAGGTTTTGGAATTAATACTACACATAATAGAAAGTATCAGCAATTTTTTGATATAGGAATGACCACCTACTACGGCGGTTTAGATGAATAAAAAAATGAAAACGAAAAATGAGAAAAAAAATCATATCTCTCGACCCATTCATACTAATGCAACAGGAATTGGTAGAACGGTCGGCTATTATTCCATTTTTCGATAGAATAAATAAATTCTGTAATAAGTACTTCCATTAAATTATAATGATTTTTTTTTCATTTTTCAAGAGTCGGATATTGCGAAACTTTGACATTTTTTTAAAAAAAAACCTCAAGTCTTAGCGAACCCGGAGTTTTAGTCTAATCTTCGGAATTGTAAACTCTATCGATTAACTCAATAAAAACACGATGAGACAAAAACCGGGATCTTATCACACTGTGAGCTGTTCTGAACGTAGCTTTTTAAGGCCAACTTGAATTTACTTCACTCCGCATGGAACTACTGCGGTTCTAAGCCTAACTTATTATTAATCTTGTTGGGAGTAAACAATAGTGGTAAGTACGAAATGGAACATGGTCTACCCAACGACCATACAGCCGAATGCCTATGTGGTCGTTGGGTCTACCCTCAGATGAACAATCTAGGTCTACCCGACTGCTAGTATAGTATTATATTATCTGTGCTTTGGTCGTTTAGTTAGTTACTCAGAGCGATAACATAGGATATCATACAAACGAGCGTCCAAGGAAAGGAACGCTCCGAGCGTCGTCTGACGACGTCGGGCGATCTAACTGAATCCATGATTAATTCTCTTTCATCATCATCATCATTTCAGCCAAAAGACGTCCACTGCTGGACATAGGCCTCCCCCAAGCATCACCACAACGACTGGTCCTGTGCCTTCCGCATTCAGCGGATTCCCGCGACCTTCACCAGGTCGTCGGTCCACCTTGTGGGGGGCCTACCCACGCTGCGCTAATTCTCTTTGGCTTTCTCTAACTAGGAGGAATAAATTCCTCCTATTTCTCTAAAGGTGGCCACTGACGATACTTCCAAACGTTTGAATGGCGTAGTCGTATTGCAAAATCTGTCCGTGAATGTTGAAAACGTATGTTATTTTTAGAACATGTCAAGCTTTTTTGGAAGTAGTCAATATAACGACGTCCGAATGGATACATCGTCAGAGCCCACCTTAAGCATCTCTAAGGACCCGACTCTACCCTATATTTGTTTTGATAACAACAAAATATTATTTTGATAAAAGTTCCAGTTGTAATTTTACATTCTTAAAACAACATAAATTCATTCGTTTACTTCTGTAAGCGATTTTTTTCATGTTATTTTCGTTAAAATCTCTCGATTTCTAAATACTATTTCGTTAAACGAAACGTCGTAATGTCATATGACTATCGACGTCAGTGCTACCCAGTGCTACCAACCTAATCAGCGCTTCCACCATTTTTGTGCAGCTGATGTTTGTTTGAGATATAATAATTTAGAATTAAATCTAAATAAAATCTCAAAATGGGTTTCTCTGTCGTTCCCATCGCCATTTTCACCGTGCTGTGGGGTGTTGTGGGCATCGTGTGCCCCTTCTTCGCTCCCAAAGGACCAAACAGAGGGTAAGTTGTAACGCCTTCATAGCCAGAAAACTTTTTACGTATTCTGTGATTTATACACGTATTTCGTTGCCTATTCCAGGATTATCCAGGTGGTTTTGATGCTAACAGCTGCCACATGCTGGTTATTGTAAGTATTTTTTCTTTATACAAGCGTTTATTCGATTAAAATGAGACATAGAATTTAGACCTTTTTGTAAGCACTTGATTACCTTCTACAATTGCCCTCGTGATTTGGACGCTATCTAGAAGCTATCTGCAATTGTAATTTTGTTCAATTTCGGTTCAAATTACGGTCGGAAGGTTCTGTAGCCTTCAAGGAAAAAATATGGCCTTAACTATTTTAAAGTCATGTGACTGTGCTTGTTTTGTTGATTGTCTGTTACTTACTTGATTTGAGAAATGCCTTACTCCTCCTTACTCTGCCTCTAAAGGTGCTTTCACACTGGCGAGGCAAGGAGTGGATGGGCAGATCGAGAATTGGGATTTGTATGGCAAAAATTCAATTTTTCCCTGCCCATCTTTGGTATGAAAGGTCTGGATGCGAGAGGATGTGCAAGGCGAGAATTGAAATATGACGCGATGTCTCGCGCCCACCCGCGATGTACACACAGCAACATTAATTGGTTATCCCTCTTATTCAAGAGTTTGTAAGTGGGGTAACCAATTAATGCAGCTGACTGTACATCTTTCGGTGTGAAAGGGTCAGCAATTCACCCATTCGCCCATCCCATCCAATCCTCGCCTCCCCGGATTTAAACCACCTTAAGACAACACTGACTGAAAATGTCATGGTCATAATTACCTACTTGGTCTGGAACACAGATTATAAATATTAAGGCTTGATTTCACCAATGATAATTCTCTGGTTACACAACCATTTACTCACAATTCCAGTACATTTTTAGAGAAATCAGCTGTTTAATCAGGGAATTAATGTTCATGAACACAGGCCTAAGTCTGGAAGTTTGGACTTCATAAATATTTGCAGTGATCTGACATGTACTGTATGAAAATAAACATTTGTATAGCCTACAGACATATCAAATCTGGGTGTTTGTAAAAACTCTCATTCTGTAGATAAAATCATGGTGTGGTGTAGCAATTGGGTCATTAACGGTTTTTGTGTCAATGTAATGTAACAATTTTTTTCTGACATATAACAGGTTGAAAAAGATGGTAATTTTTAACAGGTTTGCAAACGGCAGATTTTGTTATTTTCTCCAACTTTTACGTTATTGCATTTAAAACAGTTTCATGTTAAACATTATTTTAATGAATTTTATGCACATTGAAATGAAATTAAGTTGGTTTTTTGAAAAAAAAAAAAAAAATTCAATTCATAAGTTTTTTGTTACCTGTGCGTTTGTCAAAGGCATACAGTTTTTTTTTCAACCTATTTTTTGAGCAATGGAAAATATGTAATTAGTTTCTGATAAACAAGCTGTATTAAAAAGCGGTTCATTGTCTTAATGCCCACCGCTAGTGTGGGGCATTATTAAAAGAAATTGAATAATCCTTAGCCCAAAAAATTTAGAACATCTCAGAATAAACATAATATTAGTATCACTCATTTATTTGTCTACAAAATCACTTCTCGTTCTGTATCCTACACAAGAAAATTCAAACAAATTGTCACAAACAGAATACATGTAAGAAGGCGAGCTTAACTCAAAAATGAATTTTCTACCAGCAAACCTTTGAGGGAACGAGTGATTGAAAAAGAGGCTGAGGGTAAACATAATGTACAGTCAGCCACACGTCTGTAATACTTGAACTACGAAAACTGCGCTTACAGAATAAATATAGTAGTAGTAGAGCTCCTTCGTGAAAGAGCTCATCTGGGGAAGTACTAACACCGTACCAGCTTCTCCGCCAAATAGTGATGCTTGCATTGCTGTGTTTCGGTCTGAAGAGTATGGGTGCTGGTGAAATTACAATCACATGAGACTTTCCATCTTCATGTCTCAGTTTGGTGAACCAACTTGCGGTACCATTTAGGCAACAGCCTAGACTTGTTCTTAATTGGACATTGAACGGAGCGCTCCGATCTAGCACAGTAAACAAAACGTACTAGTTCGGTCTTCTAGTACTATTAGTACAATAGTACGCTGACTGAATGAATAGTTCTTAAGAGCGGCGGCGGGCGACTGCGACAGACTCAGTTTGCAAAAGATGCTCGGACATTTCGTAGTTCATAAAGCCAAAGTATTCTTACGGGTTTTTGTTACTAAATCTTCCATACTTATTTAGCTTTAAAAAGGGTTGTTATTAAATCTTTCACCGAACTATACTTATCTATCAAAACAATAACTTTCAAACACGAATACTTGGATCTTTTAATTTTGCTGTTGTGCCTAAAAACCTATAAATTCAGAAATTGACAACTCCGCCAAACATGTAATAACTTTGACCAAGCGAATGGCAGCATTACACTTATAATTTTAATTTTCCTGAAACGCACCAAACACAGATAATAATAACTCGTAGGTACTAAATCGGGAATCATATTCCATAAGAAAGTTTAAACAGTAAATAGTACATATCTAATAATGAAGAAAAAAAAACCTAGAAAATATAAAAGGCAATCTTACTACAATGTTTAAAAACTATTATAGCTAAAGTTCTAAGCGCCACGACAAGCTGTAGCCGGGCAGCCGGGTCTGTTTCTCAGAAATTCATTAACAATGAGGACAATAAGCTATCTGTTCTGTTTCTAGTCATTCAGCAAAGGTCCGAGACCGAGACGCGTTAACTGTGGAATCGGTAGCACAGATGTGTATAGTACTTCGTACTATATGAACGATGTACTATTAAGCTCAGGGAATAGTTCGTTCTCAGTCAGTGTCGGGAATTAATTCCTAATAGTACATAGTACATGTACTACACAAGCCTACAACAGCCCAACAGCCTAGGTGGTATTGCAGTTGTTATGGGCAAAGGTAACTGCTTAACATCAGGTGGGCCTTTAACTCGTTTAGCCATCCTCATCATCCTACGAGCCTTTTCTTCCCAACTATATTGGGGTTGACTTCCAGTCTAGACATATACGGTTGAACATCAGTATTTTACATGGAGCGACTGTCATCGACCCCCGCAACACAGTTACTGGGTAATACTGACATTCGGAGGTTAGACCAGTTGTCAGACTTTCAGGGTTAAGACTACCCGTGACGACTGCCTTAGATATTCGTATGACAACCAGGACTGACACCTTAACGTGTTCTCCGAGGCACGGAAGGGTCTCAATGTGTAACGAAATGGTCACCCATCCACAGACTGACCGCGGCAAGTGCAGCTTAACCTTGCAGATCGTACAATCCGCTGAGTCGTTTCGCCATCCATCATGTGAGGAAGACTGTACAACTAGAGTAATTTATTTAAATATACTCACTAACCTTATATCTTTTCTGTGCCTTTCAGCTGGCTGTGCGCGTACATGGCGCAAATGAACCCCCTGATTGGACCCAGACTCGACAACGAAACACTTATCTGGATGTCGCGTACTTGGGTAAGTACTTGGAAATAATTTATTTTCCAAAGAAAACAAGTATACCAAGAAATAAAACTAGCTACATAACACATAACATATCATCACACCTGTAATTCCCCGAAGGGGTAGGCAGAGGTGTATAGTACACCTAC
This sequence comes from Asteroscopus sphinx, assembly GCA_949699075.1. Lineage (NCBI taxonomy): Eukaryota > Metazoa > Arthropoda > Insecta > Lepidoptera > Noctuidae > Asteroscopus > Asteroscopus sphinx. Next base: position 5,651,460 of record OX453030.1, on the reverse strand, counting down.
ATTTCGCCAGTTATGTTATAGTCCCATGTAATAGGGGCGAGCCAAAACTAGCTACCACCTGTGATAATCTAAGGCATGGTCTATTCTACATGCTGAAATTTCAATGGCTTCTTTCCCGAAAATTGGTCATCATTATGAACAACTTTTACTATGGGACCAACCCTGAAATCGTGAAGAAAAAATCAATTGGTCCCTACATTTGTGTTCACTTAAATCATTAAAATGTAGGGACCACCCGATTTTTTTTACGCGTTTTCACGGTTAGTCCCATAGTAAAAGTTTTTCATGATAATGAGTGCAATGACCCCTTTTCGGGAAATAAGTGATTAAAATTTTAGCATGTTATTCTATTATTATTTATTGTTATCAATTTACACACATCACTTTAATTGGTTGTTTTTTCAATCATTATTGTTAAGGCGCATGTAACATCCAAGTGGTGCCCCCATCAGTAAAAAAACCGGCCAAGAGCATGTCAGCCATGCTTAGTATAGGGTTCCGTAGGTAATAAACGAATCAAATACAATATTAATCATGGCTATTTTAGTTTTTCCGTTTTTGCAGCATTGACGACTCATGCCCGGTTCCTTTAAGCAAGAAACGGTTCGTTTTGCTTACTCGTAAGCAGGTAGTAGCATTTTGAGCAGTAGGATTTTCTACGATGCGTAAGTCAAAACCGTCCCTGTAAAAAACGTTTCGTAAGCCAAGTAACCGATAGCTTGCTACCTACGGATGGGAGGGTTACGCATAACGTATGGTACGACAAATGTATGCAGATGACGGCATGTGGTGTCTCTATAAAGAAAACCGGCCAAGAGCATGTCGGGCCATGCTCAGTATTATAGGGTTCCTTAAGTAGGTGTAATTACAAACGAATCAAATCGAATATTAATCATGGCTATTTTAGTTTTTGCAATAATCGGCAGCATTCGCGACTCAGAGCGTGTTGTTAGTAGCGCCATCTAGCGATAAATTCAAGAAGCCAAATTTAAGAAGTGTTTCATTTCAAAGTTTCTTTTTGTGATTTTTTCAAATAGAAAGTAGCTAAAAGAGCATTATTTGCTAAGACCATTTTTCTCTAAGGTCAATGACCTTTGAACTAGGACGTTTTAAGTATTTTTCAGTTTTCTCTCTATAACTCAAAAAATTATAATCACATTATACTCGAAATAATTTTAAAAGAGAGTTTTCACAAAGGTCTATCAATGTGGAAGATTATAAGTTTCTACGTTGCATAGTTTAGAAATGGCAGGGGGGGGGACACATTGCAAGCCACTTTGGCGGGCTATATTTCGCAGATGATACACCTGATAAAAAACCGGCCAAGAGCATGTCGGGCCATGCTCAGTATTATAGGGTTCCTTAAGTAGGTATAATTACAAACGAATCAAATCGAATATTAATCCTGGCTATTTTAGTTTTTGCAATAATCGGCAGCATTCGCGACTCAGAGCGTGTTGTTAGTAGCGCATGTCAGTCATTTCAAAGTTACTTTTTGTGATTTTTTCAAATAGAAAGTAGCTAAAGGAGCATTATATGCTATGATAATTTTTCTCTAAGGTCAATGACCTTTGAACTAGGACGTTTTAAGTATTTTTCAGTTTTCTCTCTATAACTCAAAAAATTATAATCACATTATACTCGAAATAATTTTAAAAGAGAGTTTTCACATAGGTCTATCAATGTGGAAGATTATAAGTTTCTACATTGCATAGTTTAGAAATGGCAGGGGGGGGGACACATTGCAAGCCACTTTGGCGGGCTATATTTCGCAGATGGTACACCTGATAAAAAAGTGGTGTATGAAACATTACTTTCATTTTAGTAGACCTATTCAATGATATCCCACACGAGGGGGTGCAGCGAAAAAAATTTTTTTTTTCCCCATTTCACATGTATGGACGCCACCCCTAAAATACGGAAAAACGATTTTTTTATTCTTTTAAAATTGAGATCTATATGTAGACTATTTTTTAACAAAATTTCATTTATTTATGTTTATAACTGTAGAAGTTATTAAGCTGTAAAGGATTAGGACAGACGGACAGACGGACAGACGGACGGACATGACGAAACTATAAGGGTTCCTTGTAGGACTTCGGAACCCTAAAAAGTGGTGTATGAAACATTACCTTCATTTTAGTAGACCTATTCAATGATACCCCACGAGGGGGTGCAGCGAAAAAAAAATTTGCATCCCCATTTCACATGTATGGACGCCACCCCTAAAATATGTAAAAACGATTTTTTTATTCTTTTAAAATTGAGATCTATATGTAGACTATTTTTTAACAAAATTTCATTTACTTATGTTTATAATTGTAGAAGTTATTAAGCTGTAAAGGATTAGGACAGACGGACAGACGGACGGACATGACGAAACTATAAGGGTTCCTTGTAGGACTTCGGAACCCTAAAAAGAAGTGCAAACGCCAGCTCATCTTCTATACTATAATAAAACTGTAAAGGTCGAAAAGTCTGTACATTGAGTTTTTTTTCGCGAAAACCGGCTAGGGGGACTAGAAATAAGCTATAGAACACGAATCAATCGTTTAAAACATTTATGTCTGTCTGTCTGTTTGTTACCTCATCACGTGAAAACGGCTGAACGGATCGTAATGAAACTTAGCATTTGTATTGGTATTAGTCTAACTTAAAATATAGGGTATGTTTTATCTGAATCGGTTGAGTAGATCCAGCGATACAGCTTGACCCCTCTATTGTATTAAGTTGCATACAAAGTAGAGGTCATGATTGTTGGTTGGAAGCAGGTTGCAGGTTCCTAAAAATACAACTGGATTCTATTAGTATTATAGAAAATATAGAATAACATAACATAGCCCATCACAGTCCCGCTGCTGGGCATGGCCCTCTTCTTGGAATGAGAAGAGTTAAGGAACTGGATATTGTTAGTGTAATAGATTATCATAACATAATCAGCTCATTACCTACTGCCCCACTGCTGGGCACGGACCTCTTCTCGGAACGAGAAGAGTTAAGAAACTAGAAAATATAGAATAACATAACGTAGTCAACCCATTACTGTCCCACTACTGGGTATAGCCCTCTTCTCAAAATGAGAAGAGTTAATGACCTGGATATTATTAGTATTCTAGAATAACATAACATTACCAGCCCATTACAGTCCCACTGCTGGACACGGGCCTCTTCTCAGCATAAGAAGAGATGTGGTTAGTGTTATAGAATAACATAATCAGCCCAATTACTTCCCACTGCTGGGCACGAGCGTCTTCTCAGAATGAGGGAGTTTAGGCTAATTCCATGAAATTCTATCACCTTAGCCGGTTGGTTGTAAAAACAAAATATAGTATGGTCGGTAAATAGTGTAATCGTCTGTGTAGGCGCTTATATGTATATATTTGAAGATATTGTGTTCATAATTATGACACGATGTTATTTTCCGACATCCACGCGGACGGAGTCGCGGTCACAGCTAGTTAAAAATAAAATAGAACAAAGACAGTAGGGTTCCACTACCAATAAATGAACAATGTATTGAATTGTAAAACCGAAACAATGACTACAGTGCTGCCGTCCTAAGAAAGAAATGCACATCTCTGTTGAGACTTAACCCCCCTTGCGCCACTTTTGCTTACAATGGAAAGGTGCATTTCCGTTGAGATATTTCAGCTAGATGTCTCCTTTCTGCTTACGGTGGCAGAATGAGTGTCGACGGAGGGCTTCGGTAAGTGGGTAACCAACATGTGCTCGTCGCAGGTAGATAACGCAAAAACTTTTAGAAACGTCATGGAACGTTCGTTACCCGTAACTCAAAAACGAACGGTAGCTTTTAACAATAACGGTTCGGTGATCATAGGAACCGGGCATCAGTGTTATTCAGCGCCATCTAGCGGGCCAAATCTGAGAAGTGTGTCAAGTCAATATAACACATTGGTTCTTTTTGTGATTTATTCTAATAGAAGGCAACTAAAGGAGCATTGTTTGCTAAGACCATTTTTCTCTAAGGTCAATGGCCTTTGAACTAGTATGTCTTAAGTATTTTGCAGTTTTCTATCTATTACTCGAAGATTTATGATCACATGCTCAAAATAGCTTTTAAAAGAGAGTTTTTACTAAGGCCTACCAATACGGATAAGTTTCCACGTTTCATAGTTTAGAAATGGCAGAGGGGTGACACATTGCAAACCACTTTGGCGGGCTATATTTCGCAGATGGTACACCTGATAAAAATGTGATGTATGAACACAGACAAAGTAAAAAACATAGACCAATTTTACCAATTTGACCAATCAATTTTAGTGAAGACAAAAAAAAACCGTGCTCCTTCGTGTACACACGGCTACACATCAAGCTGTACATTTCCAGTTTATGCTGACCTCGCATTGCATAGGCTTTCCGTACAATGCGAGATCAGCTTATACTGTGCGTACAACCAGCGCTCACGCACGCATGCACCTAAACGATACTTGCTTTCGCGATGCTTATTGTTACTGGACGATGCCGTGAAATGTGTACTGAGACGGGTGAGCATGGTTTGAAAAAAATCATGTGTAAATTTAAATCTTAAATAATAATAATGTAAATAAAGTAAATTAATGTTATTCATTCTAATAATAATGTTTAATAATGTTGTATAATATGTTTATTTAATTAAGTACTAATATTTGTATGCCACCTGTGGCAGCACACAGAGAGACTACCTATAATGTACCTAACACCAAAATTACCTGTGTACACAAATAAACATTTTGATTGATTGATTGAAGTGCATGTGTGTGCGTGAGCGCTGGTTGTTGCGCACGAAGAAGCATAGTTTTTTTTTGGCTTCACTGGATTGTTTGCAGCACTTCGTTTATATTTGTTACTGTCGTGTGTTATAGTTGTTACTTTGTGTGTGTATGAAACATTACCTTCATTTCAGTAGACCTATTCAAAGCCTACAGGGGGGGCAGCGAAAAAAAATATCATCCCCATTTGACATCTTGACGACGTCTGTGGTCTAGTGGTTCCAGGGTCGGACTGCTGATCACGAGGTTCGATTCCCACAGGACACAAATATTTGTGTGATGAACATAAGTGTTTGTGTTGGTCTGAGTGTTTCTTATGTAGTTGTAGTTTCTTATGTTAGTATATATTTACAAAAAAAAAGTATACAAGTATTAGGTCCTTACATATGAAATTGGCGTTTTGTACGGGAGGAATATAAAGTAATATTTTTTTTGTAAAATATATTTAATCAATCAAAGTATGCACCGTTGTTATCTATGCACTTTTGCCATCTCATAGGGAGTTCATTGATCCCTTTATTAAAAAAACCATGGGGGCGAGAATCAATAAACTCTTTGAAGGCGGTTTAGACTGCCGCGTCAGAGTTGATTTTTTTTCCTTGTAAAAAGTTTTCCAAATTCCGGAAAAAATGGTAATCTGTTGGAGCAAGGTCCGGGGAGTACGGTGGATGTCGCAGACATTCCAATTGTAGCTCATCTAACTTAGTGGTTGTTTGTTGTGCAGTGTGTGGTCTTGCGTTGTCGTGAAGCAGCAGTGGCCTAGAGCGATTGACCAATCTCGGTTGTTTAGCAGCTAGTACTACCTTCATGGTTTGCAGTTGCTGACAATAGATATCTGCCGTAATCGTTTCGCCAGATTTTAGAAAGCTGTAGTGAACGACACCGGCGCTAGTCCACCAAACACTCACAAGTAACTTTTTCCGAGTCAATTTTCGTTTAGGGCAGGATTTGTCTGGGTCTCCAGGGTTCAGCCATTGCGACGAGCGCTTCCGATTATCGTACAGTATCCACTTTTCATCACAAGTAATGATTCGATTTAAAATCCCTTCATTATTGTGTCGGTTGAGCAAAGTAACACAGCAGTCGACGCGTGTTTGCAAGTTCAATTCACTCAATTCATGAGGTACCCATCGTTCAAGTTTTTTTACTTTCCCGATTTGCTTCAAGTGGATTAATACAGTTTTATCACTTACCCCGAAGCCTGCAGCTATCTCTGAAGTGCTTTGTGATGGATCCGCTTCCACAATAGCCTTTAATTCTTCATTTTCCACTTTGGTCTCCGGCCGTCCACGGGGTTGGTTCTGAAGGTCGAAATTTCCAGAACGAAAACGTTGAAACCAAAAACTTACCGTGCTTTCTTTTGCGACACAAGCGCCGTACACATTATTAATCCTTCGAGCTGTTTCTGCAGCACTGGTGCCACGGTAGAACTCGTACTCGTAAATATACCGATATTTCATGTTTTCCATTGTGCGGAAATAAACGACGCCAAAGAAAAAAATAATGAGGAAAAAACAAATGAATGACTGTTTTCAAAACTCAAATGTACCAGCTAAATGAATTTATAAATTTGAATTTGGAATTCTTAACCAAAGAGGAGATATTTCAGATCAAAGTGGTCAGTACGACAAAACGCTAATTTCATATGTAAGGACCTAATATTATATCCATTGTCTAGTACCCATAGCACAAGCTTTGCTTAGTTTGGGACTAGACGGTGTGTGTAAAAATGTCCCAAAAAATATTTATAAATATTAATCTTCCTTGTAAAAATATCAGTGTCTATTTGCATGATTATTTCCACCTGGCAACGATCGAATGCACGCGCCTTCTCACGTGATTCGTCGCGTGCGCATTGACGCAAACTTATTATTGTTACGTTACGTTCTTATTACGAGATTTATTGATTTGTTTGGTTACTATTTAGTGATAATTAAGTAGGTATCGGCATACTCTGCACATTTAACTCCTGCTCTTTCCTTCTCTGTAGAAGAGGACTTTGTTTAGCTGTGGGAGAAAGACTACATACATTAGGGGCAGTTTCACAGCCTACGAATAAAGTTACACTAATGAGATCGTGACACCAATGATATCCAAATCACACTAATTATATGCATATGTTTATTGGTTAAAAATGCAAGTTAAGTCTTCTTATGACCAATATTAAAACCTTTGACATCGAAATAACAAATTAATACATTTTTCACAAGTTGTTAACAGTAATCTTCATCAATATAAATATGGCTAAACATACTTTGTAAACCAATAAAAATATGCATACCATTAGCGTGATTTAGATTTCATTTGTGTCATGATCTCATTAGTGTAAAATCATTCGTGGTACCCAATTATATGTGAAATCGACCCATAAACGCCTGTCATCATCATCATTTCAGCCGAAAGACGTCAACTGCTGGACATAGGCCTCCCCCAAAAGGGGGGATATGCCATAATCGCCACGCTTGGCAGGCGGGTTGGCGATCGCAGTTGGTTGAATAAATACTCAGAGAACGCTGCTGCCCATACTCTGGTGAATCCCTTAGTCGCCTTTTACGACACCCATGAGAAGATATAGGTGGTGCAATCCTTTACGTCCGGAACCACACGGAATGACTATGAATCAATTATGACGTCTCAAAAGCATTGCTAAATGTTGCCCGCGTATTTGAATATAGCTCAAAAAAGCGCGAGGTTTCCCTAGAGGATATTGACTACATGACAGAACCTAACGAAACCCCCCCCCCCGTGACCAAACATGCTATTTTGAAGACCTCCCTCCCCCCCTCCTGAACGGGTCACGTAGTATGGGTACGTACCCTTGACAATAAACTTCCTCACCTTATAATGCACTGTATAAAACCGAACTTTCGAGGTTGATCTGAAAAAAAAAGATAATAACATTGGCTCAGTACTGTTTACGAAAAATTTGGACCTCAGTCAGTACGATATTCCACGTACTCATCTGGCAACTCCTGCAATCATAATAATAACCGGTAATAGTAGTTTATGAAACTGTTGCATAACAGGGGTTATTAAAACACGAGTGTGAGTTTAAAAACCGAGCCGTACCTATGCGAGGTTATAGAAGTATCACACGAGTGTTTTAATACCTAGTTATGTGCAGTTTCTTTCTCTACTTTATCTAAATTCTAAACTCATGCAATAATAGTATCGTAAACAAACAATATGGCGTCCAAATTCAACTGAAGTTCAACACGCATGCGCCTAGGCGCGCACCACCATACCACAGGGTTACTCTGTGACCATACCATATATAAATGGTTCTGAGAATCTTCGTACTTGACACTGATACCCAGGCAGTGCTTATCTCTGCTTTGTCTCATCCTGTTTATCATAATGTTCAATTAGTAGGAAATCGTTCAAGCCACAGGTTCAAACTTCACGTATAGATAGTGTATGGGCGTGTTCAATATGTCGCTGCGCATCGCAATTTATTGCTGCACCTTATCTGAATGACCCAATAATTAAAGTAATTGACTATTACTCGTGCCATCATTTTCCTTGAGTACCTATGCTTTCTCTTTGTTATGTATTAATTAAATAATTAATACTACGCCACTTGAAGCAACGGTACAGCTTAACGCTTGCCTTTAAGAACGATTCATGTTTGGATCAGAATTTAATTATCATTTGATTTATTTTCATACACTATCGATTGATATCACGTTAAGGTCAAGGCCACACGTCACGTTTGTGCCTGCCTGACATATACGTATATTATCTATGGTGATTGTCTCATCACATTTTTATTAAATTGTCATGTGGTATACCGCCCAATATATGTCGTCATGCGGCTGAAATTGGAACTAAATTTAAAATGTACCGAGTTTGACATATTGATGACGTTTGTCTTTGCTAACAGCGCCACTGCAAACTGTCAAAATACTGGGTACCTACGTACTATAATTTAAGCGGGTCGTGTATTTGAAGAAATCGTTAACATCTTATCACTAATATTTTAGGTGCAAATTTTGATGTTTAGATTTATGTTTGTTACTCAATAATGCCGTAACGACTGAATGAATTTGGACGAAATTAAGAACAGAGATAGAATGTGTCCTGCCCCCCTAGCCAAGTTGACAATCTACAATCGTCAACGCTATAGAAAACAATCAAAATGTATGGGAATGACATATCTCAACGAATGACTTTTTCGTTGAGATATGATGTCATTCCCAACTTGGCTTGTTTAGCTTGGCTTGGCTGGATTTTTTATCCCAGAAATCTAGTCTTTCCTTGAGGTTTAAGACATTTATTCTCACAAAGAACTTACAGAGTTCACTTAACATGAGAAACTTAAAAAAAGTTCAAAGTTTTTATGAATAACTTACTTCTTCACTTATATTTTTTTGTGTTGTTTTGTTGTTATTTGTTTTACTTTGTATAAAGCAATGGAAAAGTGAAATCTAGTAAAGAATAGGCTAGGTAATACTTGTCTTGTCCCACGCATCGAACAGTTTGAAACAAAACCGCAAATTTTCGACTAGACATAACGCGCTCCTATTGGCTCGAGAAATACACCACGCGGGCGTGGCATTGCGCAAGTCAATAGGAAGGTGCCAAAGCGCGCTACTATTGGCCTATTTCATATTGATCTGTTAAAATCAATAGAACAGTATCGTAATTGGACAGCCCGTAAAAAAATAATCTCTATGATTTAATACTCGATACGTGAACGATACCGCTAAGATGGCTGAGAGGAATTACTTTGGGCCTGCGGGTGGCGGACTCGGGGTGGCCCGCCGCCCGACCAGTCAAGGCCCGTGACGGTGGCGCGTTGTGTTCCGCACGCTCCAGACAAGAGGAGGGTCCGGCCGATGTGGTTGCCGCACGGGGAGAAGGGGCTCGCCTACTAGTGGCGAGCCGGGACCTACCGGGGATGATTGGGAGAATAAAAGTTTCCCACGCCCCCAGCCAAAGGTCGTTAGAAGAAAACCGTGGTGGTTTTTAGTCGGTAAGAGTCCGACACTGGCTCCGCCTTCCCCGGGCGGAGTGCGCCATGAGGATTTTCACCACGGAAAAAAACCGGCCAAGAGCATGTCGGGCCATGCTCAGTATTATAGGGTTCCTTGTAGGTGTACACACGGCTACACATCAAGCTGTAAAAAACCAGTAAAGGCTGACCTCGCGTTATAAGGAAAACCTATACAATGCGAGGTCAGCTTATACTGGAAATGTACAGCTTGATGTATAGCCGTGTGTACAAACGAATCAAATCGAATATGAATCATGGCTATTTTAGTTTTTGCAATAATCGGCAGCATTCGCGACTCAGAGCGTGTTGTTAGTAGCGCCATCTAGCGATAAATTCAAGAAGCCAAATTTAAGAAGTCTGATTGATGTCAAAGTTACTTTTTGTGATTTTTTCAAATAGAAAGTAGCTAAAGGAGCATTATTTGCCATGATAATTTTTCTCTAAGGTCAATGACCTTTGAACTAGGACGTTTTAAGTATTTTTCAGTTTTCTGTCTATAACTCAAAAAATTATAATCACATTATACTCGAAATAATTTTAAAAGAGAGTTTTCACAAAGGTCTATCAATGTGGAAGATTATAAGTTTCTACGTTGCATAGTTTAGAAATGGCAGGGGGGGGGACACATTGCAAGCCACTTTGGCGGGCTATATTTCGCAGATGGTACACCTGATAAAAAAGTGATGTATCAAACATTACTTTCATTTTAGTAGACCTATTCAATGATACCCCACACGATGGGGTGCAGCGAAAAAATATTTTTTTTCCCCATTTCACATGTATGGGCGCCACCCCTAAAGAACGTAAAAACTATTTTTTTATTCTATTAAAATTGAGATCTATATGCAGACTATTTTTTAACAAAATTTCATTTACTTATGTTTATAACTGTAGAAGTTATTAAGCTGTAAAGGATTAGGACAGACGGACAGACGGACGGACATGACGAAACTATAAGGGTTCCTTGTAAGGACTTCGGAACCCTAAAAAAGGTGATGATTGTTATGATACACGTTTTATCTTGCTCAGTGTTAAAAGGGCCAATCTCCAATATAGTTTGAATTTAAACATAAATCCATAGATGTACACAACTTGTACAAATTATACTTGTATTCATTTTACATACATCGACCGTGCATCGTTTATCTGCGCGAGTTAGCTCGCCTATATTTAGAAGACTCTGCCTAGGATCAAGGTCCCCGCAAGGATTTTCACCTACTCTCTTTGTTATGTTATTATTTACATGTTTATTATGAGTTTTCTAAATAAAACTGTTAGTAGTGTAGATACGACACCAAACTTTGGTCAAATTGCGTTTACTGGAGCAAATACATTGATTGAAGCCGGCTATAAAAGTCCAAAGAAGAAAGGAAAGCCCTTCTCTTTCTTTTGATGTTATAAAAAACTAGTTGTGCTCTGATGTAAAATATAGCTTATGTTACTTCTGGATAAAGTATCTATCTAATGGTGAAAGAATTATTGAAATCGGTTCAGTAGTTCCATAGTTTATCGATTACAAACAAACAAATTTTTCCTCTTTATAATATTAGTGTAGATATATATTAATATTATCTGCAAGGTTAAGCTGCACTTGCCGCGGTCAGTCTGTGGATGGGTGACCGTTTCGTTACACATCGAGACCCCTCCGTGCCTCGGAGAGCACGTTAAGCTGTCGGTCCCGGTTTGTCATACGAATATCTATGGCAGTCGTTACGGGTAGTCAGAAGCCTGAAAGTCTGACAACTGGTCTAACCTCCGAATGTCAGTATTACCCTGTAACTGTGTTGCGGGGGTCTGATGGCAGTCGCTCCGTGTAAAATACTGATGTTCAGCCGCATCTGGCTAGACTGGAAGCCGACCCCAATATAATTGGGAAAAGGCTCGGAGCATGATGATATCTACTTCTACTACTATTATAAAATTGTTAAATGTCAGTTGTCTGTTTGTTTGTTTGTTTGTTCCAGCATCACTATAAAACTACTAGACCGATTTTGTTGAAAGGGTTTGTGACTAAAAACTTATGATTTGACTTAAAAACTGGTATGTATTTTACCTCGCTACGATGATGGGAACCGGTGATTTTTAATTATATTTTTCTACAACATTTTGCATATATTAAGGTGATTAAGGCGCTCATATCCAGCTGTCATTCGCACGCATGCGCTCTAGCTCGCGCCTCCATAGAGAAAATACGGTTGCTAAAGAAATTGCATTAAAAACTTTTTGGTCGGGCCGAATTGTACAGAGTAGAAAAAAAAAGTCCTGTCGTATGTGGGTGGTGCCATCTTGGAAATGCAGTCTTTTGAGCCAACTGAAAATCAGAATCATTCGACTTACAGACAAGGACTGGAAGCTACCTCTAAATTGCGATTTCTCTAATTTTTTGTATGAAAAGCAATAAAATTTAGAAGTACCTAAACGTTGTTATATTGTATCCATCTTAATATACGAATAAGCATAAAGTTATCTTGGTGTAACTAAAAAAATACTATTTTCAGTCTACAATTTTTAATTACCTTCTTCATCTTATATTATCTTAACTATTATAATCATAACTATTATAAAATTGTAAACGTCTGTTTGTTTGTTTGTTCCAGCATCACGCTAAAACTACTGGACCGATTTTGATGTTTTTTTTTTTGTTTGAAAGTTGATGATCTGACTTAAACACTGGTAAGGGTTTTGAGAAAGAAAGAAAGAAAGAAAAAAAGAAAAAAATAATTCGTGGGTTGCGTACTCACCCGACAGATCGAAGCTTCTATGCATTTGCACGAGCGGATAGTAATGTACGATGGAGTGGAGTGGAGTGGAGTGGACAGGGGATGGGACTGGGGATGGGACTGGGGACGGGACAGGGGACGGGACTGGGGACGGGACAGTGGACTGGACAGGGGACGGAACATGGGACGGGAAATGGGACGGGACATGAGACGGGACATGGGACAGGACAGTGGGACGGCACATGGGACTGGACATAGGATGGGACATGAGACAGGACATGGGACATGGGACGGGACGATAACGATAGTGATATAGTGAGATAGTGGGACAGTGGGACAATGGGCCGTGGGACAGTGAGATAGTGGGACGGTGGGACAGTAGGACAGTGGCAGTGGGACGGTGGGACTGTGGGGCAGTGGGGTAGTGGGGCAGCGGGGCAGCGGTGCAGTGGGCCAGTGGGATAGTGGGGTAGTGGGGCAGTGGGGTTGTGGCACAGCGGGGCAGCGAGGCAGCGGGACAGTGGGGCAGCGGGGCGGGGCAGCGAGGCAGTGGGGCAGCGGGATAGCGTGCCAGCGGGGCAGCGGGGCAGTAGGGTACCGGGGCAGTGGGATAGTGGGGCAGCGAGGCAGTGGGGTAGCGGGGCAGTGGGGCAGCGTGGCAGTAGGGCAGCGGGGCAGGAAGTGGGGCAGTGGGATAGTGGGGCAGCGGGGCAGGAAGTGGGGCAGTTGGATTGTGGGGCAGCGGGACAGCGGCGCAGCTGGGCAGCGGGGCAGTGGGTTACCGGGGCAGCGGGGCAGTTGGATAGTGGGGCAGCGGGGCAGCGGGGAGCGGGGCAGGGGGCAGTGGGGCAGCGGGCAGGATGATGGGCCGTGGGATAGTGGCTCAGCAGGGCAGTGGGGCAGTGGGTTACCGGGGCAACGGGGCAGTGGGATAGTGGGGCAGCGGAGCAGCGGAACAGTGGGGCAGCGGGGCAGTCTGGAAGCGGGGCAGAGAGGCAGCGGGCAGGCTGTGGGGCAGTGGTATAGTGGGGCAGCGGGGCAGTGGGGGGCTGCGGGGAAGGCAGTGGGGCAGCTGGGCAGTGGGGCAGTGGGGCAGCGGCGTAGCGGGGCAGTGGGGTAGCGGGGCAGGGGGGGCAGTGGGGTATTAGGGTAGCGGGGCAGTGATGCAGCTGGGCAGCGGGGCAGTGGGGCAGCAGGGCAGTGGGGTCGCGGGGCAGTGGGACAGTGGACTGGACTGGAATGGACTGGACTGGACTGGACTGACGTGGGTTAGCAGAATTTAACGCGAGTGGAGCCGCGGGTAAAAGCTAGTATATTAATATTAGTATGGATTAGTCTGGATTTGTGCCCGGTCAATGGCAATAGGCTCGCCCCCTATTACATGGAACTATAACATGACTGGCGAAATGTGGGTGTACTATTACACCTCTGCCTACCCCTTCGGGGAAATACAGCCGTGATGTTATGTTATGTGTTAGTATGGATTAAAAATGTGTGTGAGAAAAAAGCAGGGCAATGCCTGGACTGGCCTTTTGTAGAAAGATCCAGATCAGTTTGAGTAACATGTTCCTGTACCAACTGAAAGCACGCATGCATCAGCCTTCGTCTAGCTCAACTGCTCAACCATATTTTAGGGAGCTCAATGACCTATTAACATACTAAAATCCTATAAAACTGATATGAAGCCATGTGGCTCCCAGTAAGAATTGATCGATCCTTTTCTTTTCGTTGCTGTCGTAAGGAGACTATTTTTTTTGTTTACGTCATTTGGCACGTCTCGGGAAAGCAGTGCCTTCCACACCACAGCAGTACGCGACCACCACGTACTGCTGTCCTCCCCAGGGTCGCGTCAGTCCCACACTCTTAGCGCCCATGAGTCCCAAGAGTCCTCTGCCAGTACATGACGACATCCAGCGTGTAGCCCTATATGAGTTATGCGCCAGGGGGGTTGCCTCCGTCTCCGAGTGGGATCGGCCTTCTCCCGATCCCGCTCTGCGGCCTCCTGGTGCATGACAGTCTCACAGAAGGAAGCCACGGCCATCCAGGCAGTCGGCTCTGAAAAAGATCTTACCCGATCTGTAAAAATTAAAAACAAACAAAAATCCCAATCCGATTGCCAAACTTGGTTGTTATAACATGGCAATGTTCCCAAACGACCCTATATTATGGGAAGTTTACGGACTGACAACCGTACATACATACATCGGCTACATCATCTGCGTTCCAATTACTGTGACCTTTGAACGACACTTCCAAGGATTCAGCGAATATTACTGCTGTTGCGAAGGTACTGGTGTCAATTCTCTTGTTCACACACTAAACTTGTTTTAAACTATCGCTCTCTTTTACTAATAGTAGATATAAGAAAGGGATGGCAAAATTTTTAGAGCAGTCAAATTAAAATTTCCATACACGTTTAGTTGTGATCTCTGAACGTGCCCACAAAAAATGCGAAGAAGTGGATCACGTAAACTAATTTGACAGTACTAAAATTGTTGCGATCCTTTTCTTGCTTCTACGATTAGTAAAAGAGAGCGATAGTTTCAACAAGAGAATGGATACTATTGAATAATTTACGCGGTTCTTATTTAGTAAAACGTCCCTCAAATATGTATTGAAAGGGAATACACAATTAATTTACTTTTTTCTCTTGTTTCAGGGCAACAAAGTCGTGTCATAAGCTTGTGAAGCACCCTACATCATTTAGCTTAAGTGTTGAAAGATATTGTGTCGAATTGTATCAAATACATGCTATTTAATTGTAATTCTACTTATTTATGACAACCTCTATCAATTTAATCATGAGTTTAACTATGTAAGCGAAGAATTGTAAAAGTAAAAATAACTTTTATTGACAGTATTAATAACTCTTTTCTGAAATAAAAGTTGAGTTGTCTTTGGGATGTTGTATACGCTACATCCTTTTGATTTAAACTGAAGATTTGTTATCATTCCAATGAATACTGCTAATAATAATTCTGTATCCTGTTTACCTATTATGTATAAAATTCTTTAATATTACTGTAGTTAAATAAATTTATTTCAGTTTATAAGTGGTGCTTTTTTTTCTTTTCTCAAATGTCAAGGGGGCCAAGCCAACTTGAACTCGACCGCCAAAAAATTACGGGATAAATGCTGACTCACAGTCGAAACGCAGGTGCAGTACAAGTGTTATGGGAAACCAATGGTTGTGACTTGTGACCAAATATATTAAAATAAAATAAAATAAAAAATAAATTCACTGTTTAGACTATTAGACAAACCCCAGAGGAATATTGATGTCAATTAGGACACCTATTCGAAACCTGTATGTACGCTTGTTCGTGGTCTCGCGCGAACTTGCGATGGTCGCGTAATCGCGTTGTATTAGGACAACGCGTTAGAGTAAAAACCTCGGGATTGCAATTTTGGTAATTTTTGTTTTTATTTCCGAAATGTTTTCCGATGGAACTTTTAACGCAATCTATGATGAAGGGTTTTTTTTTTAGAATAGGATGGCGAAACGAGCTAAAGGCTCACCTGATGTTAAGCGGTTACCTTTGCCCATAACAACTGCAATACCACCTAGGCTGTTGCCTAAATGGTACCGCAAGTCGGTTCGCCAAACTGAGACATGAAGAAGGAAAGTCTCATGTGATTGTAATTTCACCGGCACCCGTACCCTTCAGACCGAAACACAGCAATGCAAGCATCACTATTTGGCGGAGAAGTAGGTACGGTGGTAGTACTTCCCCGGACGAGCTCTTTCACAAAGGAGCTCTACTACTACGAAAGGTCGCGGGAATCCGCTGGATGCGGAAAGTGCAGGAGTCAGAACCGGTCGTTCGCGTTGTGGCGATGCTTAAGGGGAGGCCTAAGTCCAGCAGTAGACATGTTTCGGCTGAAATGATGATGACGAAAAATGAGAACCTCGTAAAAACGCGCGGTATGTCGCATACCGAGCTCGTCGGGGTCAAAATAAAGTAGAAATAAATGTTTTAAATATGTATTTGAAAGTTGCATACCTACTAGACACTTGCATGCAGTAGTTCTTCCTGCTGTAGAAATTAAATATAGGTTTTTACTCTAAGGCGTTGACTTAATACAACGCGATTATTCGACCATCGCAAGTTCGTGCGAGACCGTGATCAAACTTAAAGGTGACCTAATTGACAATCACGCGATAATGTCATGTTACAAACAAACGCGTTGTATGAGGACAACGCCTAAGGCAAGTACGTACGGTCGACTGCACGTCTCAGTGGCAACACTCGAATTACGAAAACCGCTCTTACTGCTCACTGAATAAAGAAGCTGTAAAGATCAAATTGTTATCACTGACATGACGTCCACTGGACGTCTGCAATTGCATAGACCTTTACGTAAAGTCGCGTGTAGAAGTGTTGCAAGGTGAATTCGGATATCATGTATTTTTTATAGTATAGGATGGCGAAATGTGCTAAAGGCTCACCTGATGTTAAGCGGTTACCTTTGCCCATAACAACTTCTATACCACCTAAGCTGTTACCTCAATGGTACCGGCATGGTGATAATGGCAAGTCGGTTCGCCAAACTATTACATGAAGATGGAAAGTCTCATGTGATTGTAATTTCACCGGCACCCGTACCCTTCAGACCGAAACAGTAAAGCAAGCATCACTGTTTGGCGGAGAAGTAGGTACGATGGTAGTACTTTCCCGGACGAGCTCTTTCACAAAGGAGCTCTACTACTACTTAAAACATCAGTTAATTACAAAAACATCAGTCACTTGTTGTACCTACTACGTTATTTATGAGGTAGGAATACTGAATAGGTACCCTTAAATATTCGCAGTAAAATCATTTTCAAGTTCGCCCTTCAACTATAATGTTATAACAATTTACGTGACCTTGATACTTACTCTTCGTAAGGGAACTCCTATAGATGAATCATTTTGTTCTAAAAACCCATATCCCGAAAATAGACATGAAGTATTTAGGGAGAAAAGACCTTGACCGCCCATAACACCTTTATGGAATCTCAGTACACATTCCAATCTAAATTAGTATCGGGCAAAAAAAACGTAGAAATTAAATAACAACGGCCAGTTTTTCTGTTTGACTCGTTCTACTTACAAAAATTTTTTATTTTAAATCACGTGCTGTACAAAAATAGATGGGTGTTAACATACCTACGTAATATCCATGCAAGCAAGCAGTATGGTAGGTAGGTATATATTATAGAGTAGATAAGTGTGATTTGAATATCTACGCTTTCGTCTTGTGATAACGACAGATTAGGTTTGTGGAGCGCACGCGCTGTACCTATATTATATCATTCCATTCACATGCATGCTTTCGGATTACATAATTTTGTAAGTAGGTACTTTTTACGCTGAAGACTGATGAGTCAGGCAAAAATTATTTAAAAATCAAAATCATTTATTTGTGATTCATAGGTCTTATTTAAATATAAATTAAGTCTATGATCAGCCTCATGGGCAATAACAAAAGCACGAAGGTAAGCTTAAATAGCATTAAGGTCGCCTTTCTCTTCCATTTTTCTCAACCAAGTATACACCTTGCCATTTCATCGAGTTGTAAAAAGGTAAGGTATTGTTCTAAAACAACGCGACTACGCAACCTTCGCAAGTTCGCGCGAATTTTGTTCGTGATCATACGTACGGTAGGCCAATTCACGTAACTAAAGAAGTGAAGTGAAGTTTCTATTAAAACAATACTTTTTGTATTCTCTTATCTACGGCGATCGCTGTCAAAGAAACGAACTGCAGCGTCACAACTTGATTGGCGCGTCATTAAATTAGATGAATTAGGCCCGAGTTCTATATCAATCGAATTTGAATTCGAGTTAGTGTAAATTCGTACTGCATTCCTCTAGGAATTGATATTAGCTCGATTTGGTTCAGAACTCGAACCAATCGGGAGTAAGGCCCCTGATGGCCTAGTTGCCAATCGCGCAATAATGCTATGTCACGAACAAAATTCACGCGAGCTTGCAATGGCCGCATAGTCGCGTTGTATTAGGACAATGCCTAAAGCCTCCTGAGGCCAAAATACCCATGTAAGATACCCACTGAAATCATTGGTGGCCGTCTCCAGCAGGGTTACGTGCTCCGAATTCTCCAGTAGAATCTTGTGCAGCATCTAAGCTCACTGCAAGTCTTCAAGAGAAACTGCTACGTTTTTCTGCGTGAAGACACACCACACATCATGCTAATAAAAGGATTTGACAAATAAAGCGGTGACATCTTACGGCCAAAATTAATACCTATTCAATCTATCCACGATTTACCCTACTAGAGATAGGAATTTGACATATTTTGTATGGAGCTTATGTCAAATAGCTCTCTCTAGTAGGGCAAATCGTGGATAGATTGGATATTAATTTTGGCCGTGAGTCAGCATACTGCAATCATTTCGTAGGCCTTGGCGATGACACCGCCTACAGTAATAACTATTTGTTTAACGACCGGCGGCTCTAGAGTCTAGCTTCCTAGCACAGCTCTGTTGGAAAGCCACCCTTAAGAAATCCCATCCTAAGAAGCTACAGAAATGGTAAAGGCGCGTGAAGATGTCGCCACGTACAGGTGTCTCGTAGGACACCAGTGCGCGAACCGATTGCTTGATCATCAAACGCGGAGTCACTAAAATTGTATTTTGCAGCAAATCTAACAGCGGATTTTTTAGGCTTAGTTAATTTATTTTGCATTGAATACTAGAAACATGGTGGGCGTAAATTGCGTATTTATGTGTTGGTAACGGCAAACTGGCGACACGCGTTCCGGTATTAAAAGACTGCAGATACCATTTCTATTACCTTATTATTTAGATTTCTATGCTAGCTACATTTTATTAAAAAGCGGTTACAATGTAAATATTAGGTGTGAAATTGGCGTTATGTCGAACTCAAAGGTATAGTAACTATGGTCGAACTGGCCACTTTGCTGGTCTCAAATATCTGGGAATTCCAAATTCAAATTCAGCTCGTGTATTTGAGTTTCGAATTTAGTTGTTCATTTGTTTTCGGGTCATTTGGTGGTAAGGACCATGGTATAATAACACCAGGTAGTCTCTTCCCGTGACAGCTAGGTCACGTGATTGCCTCCGTACTACGTCATCGGCCGTGGAGCCAATAGCGGGCTGTTAGCGTGACACTTGTCAGTTTGATGTGCTGCCACTTTGTGAAAATAAATTACCCGAGTAAAAGGCATTTTTTCATTTACTTTCTTCTATAAAGAATCACTTTTTAACTAGTAATTTAATATAGTTTCCTTTATTAACTAATTAGATGAATAACACGAGATAACAAATAGTTAGGCTAGTTAGGAATTTATTTTATATTCATTATGAACAAAAATCTCCTTAAGTATATTGAAGATATCAATCTATGGCAGCACTGATCGTGACGTAGCTTGGAGGCATCGCGCTGTCATTGCGGGAAGAGAATACCTGGTGAAACATCTTATTATACCATGGTAAGGATGACCTAATAGTTTTGTTTTGATAATTTAACTACCTACGCAACACGCTAGGTTCAAAGACACCTGACATTTAAACGTGATCATAAATCTACTTCTCATGCACAAGTTCAGTTGTAATTAGTGCACCTAGATATTAGTTTGTTTTTGAAGCTAGTAGTTAACAGGAAAATAGAGCTTGATGACTCGTTTGGACAGTGGCTAATAACAGTAATAGGTCGCGAGTAGCATCCCCGCATTGATTTTGTATTAGTAAACGCACGCACCGCTCGTTGTGGCGATGCTTGGGGGAGGCCTATGTCCAGCAGTGGACGTCCTTCGGCTGAAATGATGATGATGTAACTAGAAGTATGTATATAATCAATTGTATTCCTTGACGTCACAATTCTATTTGACCCTCTAGTCTAGATTATGTTTATCTAAATAGATTTGTTAACAATGTCATGCCCAGTCATCACGGCCATGATGACGGGCGTCTGAGTTTTGAGTGTTGTGTAAACAATAATAAAATAATTTCTAAATTCTCGGTCTTAGGAATATTAAACTTACTGCATCAGGACTGGACGGAAGGGACGTTAAAATGATCAGCCTCGTAGCCTTGGTCCTACTTGGTACATTTTTTTTAAGCGGAGAAAATGCCTACGCTTATCAAGCCACCGGGGAGGTGATGTGGTTATGTGGGACTCGCAACCACTAAAAACTCCGCCGCGTGCCTACTTTCGCCTTGGATGAATAGGCCACGACATAGACATTGTTATATTTCTATGGGCCACGATAACTGCAATGCATTGCATTCGCAACCCATCCAGCGCGCCCCCCTTCCGGACCTTCCACTTTCTTCCTAACTCTCCTTCGGCGATGTCCGGACACACTTGGGACATCACCGCAGCTCGAGAGCCGTGCAATGCGGACAATAGACTCCCCAGTCTATCGCCCGCTGGCCTCTCTTTGGGCGGCATCAGGTCACCATAAAGCCGCCTGCGCCGACCTGTCCTCCTGCGGCGGATCGGATCAGCGAGGGAGCTTTCCTCCCTTCGCTGCTTCCTTCCCTTCTGCGGGATAACATCCTCGCAGAAGGACACGACTGCCTCCCACGTCTTGCTACTGGCAGCCATGGCCCTGACCACGGCCGGCAGTGAGAGGATCCTACATGGTCCTAAGTGAGCGTAAAGTAGAATTCATAATTTGACGAAATATGTAGATTGACATTTGAAAAACGTCAAAACGATCCAAGTCCTTGTAAAGAGCTCGTCCGGGGAAGTACAACCACCGCTGCTGCACAGTACACTCTGTTTTTTCATACTTGTCTTATTTAGTAAACAATTTTGGCATGACTTTTTAATGCAATTCGTCAATAATAATTATTAAAAGACATTATGTTAACAATTTCACACACTAATTAACATTTTTTAACCTAATTTATATGTGCAGAACTAGTAATCACTATCAGTAGTTATTTGAACAAAGAGACATGCCAAGATTATTTACTAGATAAGACAAGAGAGTAAAAACAGACTTTAGGTTCCTATTTCAATTTCTGCTGCTTGCATTGCTGTGCACAGCCCGCTCTGGCAGTTCATAAAAACCTCCAGGCTAGACTAAACGCTCCTCCAAAGACCTTCAATCCAAACTACCGCTCAGCCGCTGGCGTGCGCACTTGAATCTATTCAAGATGTCAAGAACAACTCACACGCAGCGTTACATAAGAAAGGGCAAGTCGAATTGTGTCCCGTATTAGACGCGCGTGCGGCGTTTTGGACGACCGCCAAGTATTCTACGCAAAGCGAAGTTCTTATGTAGCTCAAGGTTAGGTGGCGGGTCAAACTCGAAAATTAAAATAAAAGGAGTTTGTTATGTAATTACAGGGGAAATGCTATTTTATTAATCCATAAAGTCTCATTAAGCGCCCAAAATACGACGTTCTTTTTGAGCAATTGAGAACGTCAGCCGCGTACTGACTGAACAAGCAGCCTCGCGAGGCAGCCTACGTTTTCCGCGCGACGGTCGCCCCGCGAAGCAGCCTCGGTTAGAAGATTTATATAGCACAAAGCTACCGCGCGCGGGAAGGCCGAGCTAACTTGTCTATGCATTTTTAGTTTTGCTCAAAATCATCATGAGGCCAAGCGAATCAAAACAGAACCAGAGTACGTGAGGTATTCGTACTGAGGCGCCTTTGAGCATCGGCAAAAACGCTCGCCATGTGTGGCAATGTGTGCGTTTGCCTCGGGCGAGGCACGTCCTGACCGATCGAGCATTTGCCTCGCGAGGCTGCTCGCCTAGTCAGTATGCATATGCGTCGTTCTTGAATCACTTAAAAAGAACAGACGACGTTATTTTAGAGCAATCGAGAATTTTGATCGTATAAGCATCGCATACGGTGTAAAAGGAATGACAGGTAAACTGCGTTCTCGATCACTTGAAAAGAACGTCGTCTTATAATGTGATTGCAGTTGTTAAAGGCAAAGGCCTTCGGCTCGTTCCGCCATCCTGTAACATAAAATATCACTATAATCGAGTCTGAGTATGCTGGCACGTCACACCCCAAGAGAAGAAGAAATGTCAGGGTTGCAACTTGCAAGAAATCGCGTGAAATACTTGCCAAGCGTTGTCGACTTGGCTTCGAATAGAAGACTTCCCGACTGTCATAATAGTTGAAGGTGATTAGGTGAGTCTACAGTTATTGTATCAGTGCATAGGTGTCGCTACTAGATCGCTACGTTTCATGATCTTCGTGGAATATTGAGATAGCAAGTAATTGCAACGCTCAAGGGCGTCACCAAGGGGGGAGCTAGCTACCCTACCCTCAGAGACTAGATTTTTTTTAACGTTTGTTCCTATTATATTAATCAATGCGCCATACTTCAGCACACTGCCCCTTTCCGCGAAATTAACTGTTCCGTGTGGTGCCGGACATAAAGAATTGCACCACCCTTATCTCTTTTCATGGGTGTCGTAAAAGGCGACTAAGGGAGTCACCAGAGGATGAGCAGCAGCGTTCTCTGAGTATATAACCTACCAACTGCGATCGCCAACCCGCCTGCCAAGCGTGGCACCCCTTAATTGGGGGAGGCCTATGTCCAGCAGTGGACGTTTTTCGGCTGAAATGATAACTGTTTTTTTCAGCTAACTAAGCTAACTGGTTTCTCTCAAATTTCCGAGGTTGGTTTTCGAAGTCTTTGCCAGGCGGCGTCGGCAATTTAGGTCATGGCAGCCCTACTTCCAATTTCTGCGGGCACGGGTCCGCATTCTGCTCATCGCACCCAGGGAACCTACCTAAATTAGACCCTGTGAACTTCACGTTCTTGTTTGTCTAAATTGTTGTTCAATCGAAAATTTGTTTCCCGATTATTACGAAACTAATAAATAACATTCTATCCAGGTAGTTAGTAATTAGCAGACGTTGAAGTGTGGCCAACATTGGTGACAATTAGCCAATAGTTGACCATGAAGTTGACAGTTATGTAACCAGTCAAATAACATGAGAGATGAGCGTCGAAGGCCGACTCAGATAGTAACGGAAGCGCGTGTGACACAAATGATCGTTGTTTGTTTGTTTCTACATCATTTTTGTACTTATGTATGTAGGTATATGTATGTATAAAGTTGTCGCGTAATGAATAATACCGGAAGAATATTCTTGATTAAGGAGCGAAATCTAAAGATATATATCGTGGAAATAAAAATTCGCTCACGTTCACTCCGACGCCGTCGTCGTCCTTAATATCGTCCCCGCCGGCGTGGACCGACGCGACACCCACACAGATACCGAGAGTCCGACTCTCGAGAAACAGAACACGATGCAGCAGCGGCTGCCGGGAGGACCGGTGGCGGGGTCCCCCAGCTGCACCCTGAGTCGAGGTCCGAGCTCCCCCCTGGGGACGCCCTCACGGTGTTGCAACCGGAGACAATCTCGCCACGCGAGACCGGCCCTATGCTCTAGAGTAGTTCCTAGGAGTAGGCTTAATAGCCACTGGTTAGGTTTAGGTAGGTCTTAGCCTCGCCGGCGAGGCTTGCCGATTAACGGCGATTCGCGATTAGCGCGTCACACACACACCCGATATACCGAAAGTCCGCCACTTTCGAGAAATTCATTCTTGATGCAGCAACGGCTGCTAGGGGGACATAGGAACGGCGGGGTCCCCCTGCAATGCTCCAGTAAGCCGAGGTCCGAGCCCCCCTTTGGGGGACGCCCTTATGTGGTATTGCAACCGCGATTTTAGTTTTAAGTGTAGGATTAGGGAAAAACTTTCGGCGAATGGAATCCCACATGGGACTCTCCGCCAACTAGCCCGGTTAAGCAGAAATGGTGCCTCGGTACCACCTGCGAGAGTCAATTCGAAAAAAAAAAAACGCTCACGAGCAGGATTCGAACCTGCGACTCCTGGTTCGGTACAGCAGTGCTTTATCCGCTAAGCTTTCGTGAACTCTACTCATGGTGTCGAATTTAACTTCCACTTTGTATTCGAGCCCCCCTAGCCAAGTTTACAATCTACAATCGTCAACGCTATAGAAAACAATCAAAATGTATGGGAATGAAATATCTCAACGAATGACTTTTTCGTTGAGATATGTCATTCCCATTGATGTTTTTTTTTTTTAAATAATTACCCAATTTCCGAGCAAGTGGGAGAAAAAATCTTAGAGCCTGCTCCAATGATAATATAATAATTAATATATATATAAAAATATAATAATATATATATATTAATATATATATATTATTACTATTTTTTATGGTAATATAATATAAGTCTATGGCCTGCTCTGACATGGGTTAAGTAAGTTCTCTAGATGCAAAAGTGAGATTTCCTGACATTTTAATTACTACTGATTTGAATCCTGAAAATTTCGAGTTTTCCAAAATAAAATTCCTGACATGTCAGGAAAATTCCTGTCGTTAAGCTCTGAAGGTTCCTATGATAACTGATACTCGATTCCCGAAGGAGTTTTGCCATAAAACAGCTGTTAACATCCAAAATTTCACCGCGGACTCGTTACATAACCTCGCTACTCCGCTACCGATCGATCTGAGCATAAATTTGCTACTGGGTTGCGAGCTCTACATACAATGTTTTTGTTGTTGAATTGTTGAATAGCTCTGTATAACATTGATTGTTGTATAGTATGATTTTTCTCCCATCCCATCCAACGGATATTTATCAAGGTCTATCATGAATTAATTTAAAGCTAGCCAGATTCCGTCAGGGAAAAAGGTGCGTTCTATTTATCTGTGTGAGTCGTACAAGTTATTTAGGGCTTGAGTTCAGTGGGCCTAGTACGAGTTTCACACTTACGAATACTTTCATCGTTTTCGTCGACTTTCATTCATAAATCAGTAGCGCCCCTGGCGGATACGAGGAGGAAGTACAGATTTATTAATGAAAGTCGACGAATACTTTGAAAGTATTCGTAAGTGTCAAACTCGTACTAGGTACACAGGGCTATACATGCTGAAATGTTAATGGCTTCTTTCCCGAAAAGGGGTCATTGTACTCATCATTATGAACAACTTTTACTATGGGACCAACCCTGAAATCGGGAAAAAAAATCAGTTGGTTTTAATTGAACACAAATGTAGGGAACATTTGTGTTCAATTAAAATGATAAAATGTAGGGACCACCTGATTTTTTTTGCTTTAACGGTGAAGGAAAACATCGTGAGGAAACCTGCACACCTGAGAGTGCTCCATACAGTCCTCGATGATGTGTGTAGTCTGCCAACACGCAGTAGGCCAGCGTGGTGGACTAAAGCCTTAGCCTTCTCATTCTGAGAAGAGACCCGTGCCCAGCAGTGGGACAGTAATGGGGTGATGCTGATGATGCTTTATTGTACACCTTAAAATACTGTATACATACCTAGTTTTGTTGATTTTTATACGTTTAAGGAATAAAAATGGAAGTCTGTCAAAAACAGCTGTAAAATTCTCTCTCTGTAAAATACCCTGTAACCTACTTACGAGTGCACGAGTGACGTAAGGCCGGGGCTGCGAAAAATCAATAGTTTTGCGTCAGGTACACGTTACTTGTGACGTAACAGGAGCAAGCGAAGCAAAGGCCAAGACAGGCTATACTTACTGGGAAGAAGTCAGTAGGTTCAAATACTACTCAAAAAGGCACGGCATATTAAAAATGCTGAAATGCCCGTTCTGGCAGATAACAAGCACATAGGAATTTTAATAATACGGTAATTGAAGTTACCTTTCCTCTTAATTTGTCTTTATTAGGGTTCCGTAGTCCTACAAGGAACCCTTATAGTTTCGTCATGTCCGTCCGTCTGTCCGTCTGTCCTAATCCTTTACAGCTTAATAACTTCTACAGTTATAAACATAACTAAATGAAATTTTGTTAAAAAATTGTTTAGATATAGATCTCAATTTTAAAAGAATAAAAAAATCTTGATAACGTATTTTAGGGGTGGCGCCCATACATGTGAAATGGGGATGAATTTTTTTTTTTCACTGCAGCCCCTCATGTGGGCAGTGGCGTGCAGTGGCCTACTTCACTTGAATTTATTTTTGGTGTAAGTTATTGATTTTTTTATGTAGGAAGATTTATTCAGCATTAATAGGTTTAAAAAAGGATAAAGAATCATCGTACTTTGGAAAAAATATAATAACTTACACCACTGTTGAGTTTGAATGAGGAAGGCACTGGGTATTGCCTAATTGCCTATATGCAATGCACGCCACTGCATGTGGGGTATCATTGAATAGGTCTACTAAAATGAAGGTAATGTTTGATACATAACTTTTTTATCAGGTATACCATCTGCGAAATATAGCCCACCAAAGTGGCTTACAATGTGTCCCCCCCCCTGCCATTTCCAAACTATGCAACGTAGAAACTTGTAATCTTCCACGTTGATAGACTTTTATAAAAACTCTCTTTTAAAATTATTTCGAGTATAATGTGATTATAAATTTTTGAGTTATAGTGAGAAAACTGAAAAATACTTAAGACGCCCTAGTTCATAGGTCATTGACCTTAGATAAAAATGATCTTAGCAAATAATGCTCCTTTAGTAATTTTCTATTTAAAAAAATCACAAAAAGAAACTTTGTGTTATATTGATAACACAAAGTAACAGCGCCACCTATCGCTAAATTTAAGAAGTGTGTCATATATTGATATGACATACTTCTTAAATTTAGCGCTAGGTGGCGCTGTTTGAAAAAACTAAAATAGCAATGATTAATATTCGATTTGATTCGTTTGTAATATGTAATTAGACCTACTTAAGGAACCCTATAATACTGAGCATGGCCCGACATGCTCTTGGCCGGTTATTTTTTAATGCTGTCTCCTTTCTTAATTTATTGTGTGTACATAAATTATAAATAAATAAATAAGTGGTAAAGGCGCTTGAACTTTTCGCCGAGTGCAGGTGTCTCGTAGGACACCAGTGGGCGAAACGTTCGCTTGATCCATCAGTGCTGTTTTGGACGCGGATTCTCTAAAATTGTATTTTCCAGCATATCTAACAGCGGATTTTGAATTTGCAACCGTCCCTTTCTAACATACGGCAAATTGCGCGTGTGAGAACAGAGCGGATTCGCGCTGTTTTGATGTTTTTTTTACATTTTTGCAAATATCTCAGTGAATAAACAGTAATTTATTTATTTATTTTATTTATTTATAGTTAATTAACACGGTACATAAACCAATTACATTAATTAACATAGAAACGATACACAATATAACGATGATATTATAATTTACATATATGACAAATTGTATATGACAAAATTACATATACCTATGACCTTAACATGGAACAGTGGACACCCTCGCATACATTCTCTCACAGAACATCAGACATACTAGCAAAATTTGATTCCATCCGTCCGCAAACACATCACATTCAGGGTTAGCAACGGGCGTTGAGCGCCTTTAAGGTGCGGCACACTGGGGACTCTGCCCTGGAGACAGTTCGACATGACGGCTGGGCGAACAATTCGTGTCGGTGGCTCTGACGGTGTCTGAGGTATCTGTCGGGAACATATAGTCGACAGAATAGGTCATGAAGCTCAGGACAGTCAATTCGTCCGTGAAGGGTTTTACAGGCTACCGTGAGCTGATCAAGGTATTTAAATAAAAATCTGTTATACCAGAATATAGATATGTACAAAATATATCTTATTCACAAAAAACAATAGTGAAAACTATTGGAATTTCTAAATGCAATGCGAAATGGTGCAAAGACAGAACTTAGTTTGGAAAATAAACCTAACAATAGAGACGGAGGTTGGAAACTGCCACCTGCCTGGAAACCAGCTCTCAGGTCTTCATCAAACAGCCATGTCCCGTTGAGCCTGGAGTATGACACGGTCAGCAGTGTGTGTACCGGTGATAATCCACCTGAAGACTCGGACACGACTAGCGACGAAGATGCACGACCACCACCGAAACCAGGCGCTCCGTCACCGTCTTCGCGAGCGCAGCGCTACGCGGCGCGCTGTGTCCTCTAAATCCACAGTTTGGTGCGCGACGCCGCCGCGTAACCAGCTCATGATTAAGGGCTCCGTTCGAGCTCGAAACCGGTCGGGCACACCCGATGATATAACGTGAGTGAAACCGTTTATATTAATCATTATGAATTTAACTCACGATAGTTATTATATAAAAATAAACCTATCCAGCAAATTTCATTAAATCGTGTTTTCCCTATACCAAAATCTAGTAAATATAATGAAAAATCTTAAATATGAAAAATAGATTAACGTCGTATCCACAAATGAAAATATTATGATTCTAAAATCCCTATTTTTCCCAAAGCCGCCCCTTAATTTATTTTGCATTGAATGCTAGAAATATGGTGGGCGTAGTTGGTATTTGGTAGCGGAAAACTGGCGACACGCGTTCCTGTGTTAAAAGACAGTAGAAAACATTTCTGTTACCTTTGACTTAGATTTCTATGACAAGCACACATCCCACTTCCGTGAAGTTTGTGAAAATGTTTGGTTGGATGTTTGTTACTCAATCACACTGAAACTACTGAATGGATTAGGATGAAATTTGGCACACAGATAGACCATAACCCGGATTTAAATAAAAACTACTTTTTATCCTGGGAAAATAAACAGTTCCTGAGGGATGCGCAATAAGTTTTTCTGTGATAAGCCTGATTACTTATACATGTTGAAATTGTAATGGCTTCTTTCATTCAGGGTCATTGTACTCATAATTATGAACAACTTTTACTATGGGACCAATCCTGAAATCGCGAAAAAAAATCAGTAGGTCCCTACATTTGTGCTCTCTTAAATCGATGAAATGTAGGGACCACCTGATTTTTTTTCGCGATTTCGGTGTTGGTCCCATAGTAAAAGTTGTTTATAATGATGAGTACAATGACCCCATTTCGGGAAAGCTGCCATTAAAATTTCAGCATGTATACGCGGGCCGAGCCGCGGACAAAGTCTATATGTAGCGCTATACACAACTCTACAATAACCAGTGTTTTTGTTCAAACATCTTTGCTAGCTTTCTAATTCTAGAACTAGTTTTATCCAATAGGATACAATATTCTATCGAGCAACATAATACGAGACACCAGACTATTCGCTTGCCAAGGAAATCGAGTATGGATTTTTCAGCTGACTAGTTATGTAATCTTGAATATTTTCAGACTGAGTTGAAGCAGCGACCTACAGCGGGGTTACTGACCTAAGCGGAATATGGTAACACAAAATTCATGGTTTTTGGTACGCGAGCAGTCTATGATTGTAACATTGAACCCATGGTATAATAACACCAGGTAGTCTCTTCCCGTGACAGCTAGGTCACGTGATTGCCTCCGTACTACGTCATCGGCCGTGGAGCCAATAGCGGGCTGTTAGCGTGACACTTGTCAGTTTGATGTGCTGCCACTTTGTGGAAATAAATTACCCGAGCAAATTGCATTTTTTCGTTTACTTTCTTCTATAAAGAATCACTTTTTAACTAGTAATTTAATATAGTTTCCTTTATTAACTAATTAGATGAATAACACGAGATAACAAATAGGCTAGTTAGGAATTTATTTTATATTCATTATGAACAAAACTCTCCTTTAGTATATTGAAGATATCAATCAATGGCAGCACTGATCGTGACGTAGCTTGGAGGCATCGCGCTGTCATTGCGGGAACAGAATATCTGGTGAAACATCTTATTTTACCATGATTGAACCTACATGCAAAATTTCGTTGACTACCGAAACTTCTAAATAAGTAATATAGAATCACCACCAAATTGATAAAGATTTGGCAAGAGCAATTTTATGGAATACGAAAACGCCTAGAAGAGCTATTGGTTTGTGAAGGAACTCGTGAAGGGTGACCTTCCAATGTGCCATAAACGCAAACTGGTGGACGTGTGCATTCTTCCCATTCTCACATACGGTGCCCAAACCTGGTCTTTGACAGTTCACCAGAGGTCCATGCTCGTTCGATGTTTGCCAGCGAGCAATGGAGCGCAATACCCTGGGAGTCAGACTCACAGACCGAATCCGGAACACAATACTGCCGCTCCAGAACACAGATTGCTGACGTCACTCACAAAGCAGGCCGGAACGTTGCCGAATGTTGGACAATTTTTGTGCTAAAATTTGTACCGGTCCCGAAAAACGTGCAAAGGCATCGCGGCAGACCCGATATGAAGTTTTTTAAACGATCACCAAATCCTCATACGAAAGCATGGTGAATATTTTATTAACAAACCTGAGAGGTCGCCCAATAGTCGAAATTTAAACGCAATTCATAAATTTTTGTAATTCAAAAAAGCCATTTTTTTTAGATAAATAAATAAATATTTTTGGGACATTTTTACACAGCACCATCTAGTCCCAAACTATTAAGCAGAGCTTGTAATATGGGTACTAGACAATGGATATGATACAGATATACTTTTTTTTTTGTAAATACATACTTATAATATATAAGAAACACACAGACAAACACAAACACTCATGTCACATCACACAAATATTTGTGTCCTGTGGGAATCGAACCCACGACCTCGGGATCAGCAGTCCGACACTCGAGCCACCAGACCACAGAGGTCGTCAACACTAAAAAAAACTAAATCACGTCAATAGCTATACTAAACAAAAAAAAATGAAAATGGTATTAATTAATTTTGTTATAATTTTTTGACATGTATTTTTTTTCTATGGATTTGATTATCTGAAATAAATGAAATTTATTATTTTATTATTATTAACAAACCGTTTTTTCTTTGCCTATTTAGGTATACAAAGATATGCTGCGAACAGGCTGAAACCACTTTGGAAAGAGACAGAAATAACTTACTACGTAATGGCAATAATCTTAGTTAAGCTGAGCCGTGCAAGCAATGTAATAGGTCATTGCCTACCCTACGAGACTACGAGAAACGTCGTAGCTAATAGGGGCTGTTGCCAGGGGCGTAAAACTGAAAGGGGCGCACTCGTAGACCCGGTAAGAACTAAAACATGATGTTACGCTTTTATCTTCCTAGTATAAATAAGTTTTGGGGGCGCAATAAATTCAAATCTTGCCCTGGGCCCTCATGAACTTATGTAGCTACGACACTGCTACGAGGCTACGAACCTAAGACCTAATGTAACCCATTTGATCTTTTTATTGTCATTTTGCAGTAATTTGCAGCTTATCTAATAAGACATCATGATGATTACCCACGTGATAAAACATTTTTTTTATTCTAGTGTTACTTTTAACAATTAAAAATAAAAATAATTTAATAGACTCGTACGTCTACGAGGCTACGAGGCTACGTCCCATTTAATTTATTTTTAACGTAAGGAAATTTTACTGATGTATCAAACACACACCCCAATAGACGCCTAATGTTGAATATAATACGTACAATAAATAATAATAAAATAAGATCGCGTATATCCCTATATCTTCTAATGGGTGTCGTAAAAGGCGACTAACCAACTGCGATCGCCAACCCGCTTGCCAAGCGTGGCGACTATGGCATATCCCCCCTTTTAGAGGAGGCCTATGTCCAGCAGCGGAATTCTCTCGGCTGAAATGATGGTTCAAATTTCAGTCGTCTGTAGAAGCAAATAAGATTCAATTTCAATTGTTACTAAATAAGCCGCTTCGCTGCCACTCCACTGGTGCGCTGCGCTTAGCCTCGCCTTCGACGAATGGTGCACCAAGCACCAACCACCACGGACTGGAGTGGATGGGCTTTTTGGGCTGCAGCCCAGGGACCTGTGGATGTGGATACAAAGCCCCCCAGCCCCCATTGAAGACCATGGACAATATTGTGAATTAAAAAATTCTTATCATAAGGTTGGCAACCCTGAGATCAATTAAACCGTAAGCGCGCCTATCCAACGGAATGGGGGATTCCGCGTCGCTTTTTTTTATTGTATTTTCTCGCATCTATTACGGAGGACTCCCCGCCGCTGGTTTTCAGTGTATTGTCTCGCAGTCGAATAGGCTTCAGGCATGAATTTGTTGCTTAATTAGGCAGGCCCCCCAAGTACTAGCCCAGGGCCCCACAAACTCACGATTCGCCCCTGACCACGGAACACCGTGGTGCTTTTAACCCATAGTCATATTATATTTCTAGCGTTTTAACCCTTTACCTTCCTCGGGCGTAGGGCATACATAAATTACTTATGCGTTTCCGCACGTAAGAATGTATAGCCCTGAACTCCCGCTGAACCTAAACCTTTGTCCTACCTACTAGGTACCTACTTCAGGAAACTCAGGCATGATGGTTTATTTATACGTCAATGATATGCTCAGAACAATTAATTACTAAATTATTGTTCCGGTATAATATACGCCAGAAACTATGACGTAAACGCCAGTGACCTCTTCCAAACTGTTTAAAAATGTGCCCTTCACGCGAAAAAGGGTCGAAAATAACTGATTCCTATTACAGTCTGCCAAATAATTCTTGTCGCAATGCGGAACGTCTATCTAGGTCGTATAGTAGTATCTACAATTCTACACTTACTTATTGGTGATTACGCTGATTACGTAATGAGTTATCAGTGTTTTATTTTACATTATCATTTCGACCTTCGCGCGGCGCCGGAACGATAATTTTCAACATGTAAAATTTTTTGGAGGTTATGTTCAATTTCGTGGTTGTTCTTTGGTTTTTTTAGGTGCTCAAATTCTTCATGCCCACTCTTCATTCACCGCAAATCCGCGAAATCGATGTACCTACCTACTACCTATGCACAAAAATGCACATTACTCTTAATTAAAAACTTTCAAAATATCTTTCCAAACGTGTGTGGGTGTGGGATGCAACATCGTCGACACCCTTGCAGTTGCTTCATCACCTTCCTAGCTCGGCTGGCTGTTCTGGTGCTGCCGCCGCGTCTACGGAGGCCTTCAAGCGGCGCAAATATCAGGTACCTATGACTGAGCCGTTTAGGGTTGAAACGCTCGGGACATGTGGTCCGAGTGCGCGCATCCTTTTCAAGGAAATCGCTAAGAGGCTGGTCGACACTTCGCGTGACCAGAGGGCTGGTTTTTTCTTTGGCCAAAGAATAAGCGGTGCCATACAACGTGGCAACGCTGCCAGTCTTCTGGGCACTTTGCCAGATGACAGCGATGTGGAGGAATACTTTGACGCCCAAGCGCGCCTTTTTATGTACCTACTTGTATTTTATATTTGTGTTGTAAATATTGTACATACGTAGAATTATTAGGTGTTACTCATTAATTAATTACATGTCAAATAAATAATATATTACTTGGTCAAAAAAAAAAACCCCTTTCTTAATTAATCTCAAAGCCTTCAATCTCAATCTCGAGACAATGTTTTGATTGCCGTTTATTGGTGACATTAATGACCTCCTAAGTGTCACAAATAAACGACAAACAGGAACATCTACTGTTAGGAGATTGAGGTTTAAAGCATTGAGATTAGTTTGGAACTATATTTTGATAGTTTTTAATTATGAGAATTGGCCCCCCTCTCTCAAGCTCTTATCACATCAAGATCATCATCATTTCAGCCGAAAGTTTCCACTGCTGGACATAGGGCTCCCCCAAGTATCGCCACAACGACCGGTCCTGCGACTTCCGCATCCAACGGATTCCCGCGACCTTCACCAGGTCGTCGGTCCACCTTGTGGGGGGCCTACCCACGCTGCGCCTTCCACGCGGTCCTTGTACGCGGTCGCCACTCCAGAACTTTACTGCCCCATCGGCCATCCGTTCTGCGAGCAATGTGCCCCGCCCACTGCCAATTAAGTTTGGCAATTCTTCGGGCAATGTCGGTTACTTTCGTTCTCCTGCGAATCTCCTCATTTCTGATTCGATCGCGCAGAGACACTCCGAGCATAGCCCTCTCCATTGCCCTTTGAGTGACTTTGAGCCTTCTTATCAGGCCCATTGTGAGCGACCACGTTTCAGTACCATAAGTAATTACTGGCAACACACACTGGTCAAAGACTTTCGTCTTGAGACACTGCGGTATTTTGGACGAGAAGATATTGCGTAGCTTCCCGAACGCTGCCCAACCGAGTCGGATTCGACGATTGACCTCTTTCTCGACGTTGGACTTACCTAGCTCTTATTACAACTGTCTATAAAATATTTGGTTTCAAAATGTGACGTAGAGCGTGAAATGAAATACATGTAAAATAAAACGAGAAGCGATTATTATGAATTACTTGTTATTCAGAAATAAGTGACACATTACAGTGTGTGTCTCCACGGAATACTTTTATATTCATTTCCTCTATGTGTGTCTCCAACAATATGTAACAGAAGACCTTGTTACGAGCAAGATAATAAGGCCGGTACATAATAGAAAGTACCTACATATTTACATAATGTGTACATAAGAAAATAGTGTAACTAAAGAAGTTTTTAAAATGATATTTTTTTCTAAACGTTTTCCGTACTGTTCGGCCGTGCGTTTACAAATTACTTATGCAGGAACAACTAAGTAATAAGTATCTGTAATAGGCCATACAAATATTTTTCTGGCCGTTTCTTTTATAATAGAGGAGGCAAGCGGGTCACCCAAATTACCGCCGCCCTTGGACCTCCGCAACACCAGAGGAATCGGATATATCTTTATTTTCTTGAAGACTCGCATTTCGAATTTGTTCGGGACGTAGACAGTCTCTGTCTACGGTTCGGGATAACTTTCTGTGGGGATGGCCGATGGAAGTTGGTTCCTTAATTAGATAGAGATAGAGTTTGGGTTGATGGTTATTTATTTTATTTAATGAAGTTTCTTTACGAGTAAAGAAAGAAAGAAAAATGATTTATTGCAACAACAAGACGACATGCGGTAGATTGAGAGTAGATTATTTGATAAGATGACACGTGACAAATGCTATAATACAATTTTTATTTTCTTTTAATTTTTTTACAACACAGGTGGGCTAACGAGCAAGCGGGTTACCTGATGGCACAGATCAGTAAGCCTCAAGACGCCGCATAAACAAAGTTTTGCATGAGAACACAGTCGTAAAATGTTGGCGGGGACCGTGGGGTGGACGGCGCGTTATGATTGGTCGGCTCAAAAGTTCGGTGGTGTGATTCCGTATGATTGGTGCAGCTCGCTGACGGACTGACGTCCTGATTGGTGGTGGGGCGTATGATATGCAGTGGTACTGCATATGCGTGGTGACCGGGGGTGTCCGACTAAACGGCGTCTAGAGGCTTACTGGTCTGTGCCTGATGGTAAGCAATCACCGCTGCCCATGGATATCCGCAACACCAGAGAAGTCGCCAATGCGTTGCCAAGGCTTCATTGAGTTGTATAATATGGTGAGCATCAACTTTAATTTGTACAGCCAAAGGCGGAGTCACTAAGGATATTTAGCAATGTCCTTTTTTCACTAGGTACCTACTTTATTTCCTGAATAAAATTAGAATTAGCCTGACCTTTCCACACTATGCTGGAGTCGGCTTCTAGTCTAAAATTATTACTTAAATTACATAATAACTACAGGAAGATTACAAGTTTTTAGTACCGAACCGGAATCATAAAAAGGTCTCATACAAGACAAAGTACTATAGGTATATTAATATTAGGTCGCCGAGGTGGATCGATCCGATACCAGGGTCGCGGCCCCACGAGGAAACCTCAGATAATACTAAACTTAGATATGTATACAAACTCTTTGCTGCCTTCACTGCGTGTAACCTCTGTGGATTGAAGAGGATTTATTGAACTGATTGTATCCTCCATAGAATCACTATTAATCTAAGGTATCCTCTTTGGTCGTAAACTGTAGTGAGATTATGAATGGAAGTGGCTGGATATAGGTGGGTATTTGTTGATTAATAACGTAGAGAAATTTAGTACGAGTAAAAGTACTAGAGAAGACACCTCGAACAAAATGTTTGTAGCATGTTTTAGAGCTCCTGCACTCTCACTCGCTTAGCCACGCTCGCCGCGCGCGTGCTTCGCGGCCAGCAAGTTGCGCGATATTTTTAACCGACTTCAAAAAAAGGAGGAGGTTATGTATTCCGCGGGTTTTTTTTTTCATGTATGTACACCGATTACTCCGAGATTTGTGGGCCGATTTACGTGGTTGTTTTTTTATTTGGTAGAGAAAGTCCGCGCGGTGGTTCCATATAAATTTTATTGACTTAGGTTGAGTAGTTTTTTAACTAGCTTCAATAAATCAGTTTATTTTAGCTTCGCCTATCTAGATGATCTGCTCATTGGTTCGTTTTTCTGAGAATTCTTGGCCGATATGCGTGTTTTTTTTTTCACGATAGTGATTGGACGTTTGGAAGAACATGAGCGAGACCTTTGCCCAGCAGTGGGATAGCAAAGGTTAATAAAAAATATATTCTCAAATTGGTTATATAAACATTTATGAATCAACCCTCAACTAAAAAGTATGAAATAAAAACTTTTTAACAAAAAATAAAACCGACTTCAAAAACCTTAACTAAAAAGTAAAAAATTATCATTGTATGTATTTTAAAATCTTAACATAAACAACATTTTGAAGGCGGCGCGTGATTTTCATGTAGGTACGTTCATATAAACTGTTTTTAACCGACTTCAAAAAAAGGAGGAGGTTATGTAATCCGCGGGTTTTTTTTTTTTTTTTTTTACTATAGATATTGCGCTCGTCTGTACATTACATGACGCAAAGGGTCAACCACGCGCCGCCTTAAAAATGTTGTTTATGTTAAGATTTTAAAATACATACAATGATTATTTTTTACTTTTTAGTTAAGGTTTTTGAAGTCGGTTTTATTTTTTGTTAAAAAGTTTTTTTGTTCGTAATGTGTCTACTCTAGTACGTAGTACCTACCTACATATTACCTCAGTGGAGTAAACCTACGAGACTAAGCTATTACTAAGCCTGCACCGTCTGTCCGTCTGTTCGTCCGTCCGCCCGTCTTGACGGACGGCATTCGAAAACATACCTCAATCAGACTAACGGCCAAAATTAACATCCAATCTATCCACGATTTGCCCTACTTTTGACGACGTCTGTGGTCTAGTGGTTCGTGGGTCGGACTGCTGATCACGAGGTCGTGGGTTCGATTCCCACAGGACACAAATATTTGTGTGATGAACATAAGTGTTTGTGTTGGTCTGGGTGTTTCTTATGTATTATAAGTATGTATTTACAAAACAAAAAAAGTATATAAGTATTATATCCATTGTCTAGTACCCATATCACAAGCTCTGCTTAGTTTGGGACTAGATGGTGCTGTGTAAAAATGTCCCGAAGTTATTTATTTTTTATTTATTTATTTACTAGAGATAGGAATTTGACATAAGCTCCATACAAAATATGTCAAATTACTGTCTCTAGTAGGGTAAATCGTAGATAGATTGGATATTAATTTTGGCCGTAAGAAATCCGTTGAAGAAATCTCATATTTTTACTGAGAGCTCACATCTAATTTTAAAACCGACGTGTTCATTTTTTTCAAAACGTAAACCCAAAAACACGACTTCGTGGTCAATCTATTTTGAACCAATGTCGGTTAGTTTGTAATCAGCTGTTCGGGACTCACCTAGAGATAAAAATATCAGATACCTACCTCAGTGTCAACGTAGACGAGCGTCGTCCTCGCTTACTATCTACGATTATTATTGAGGAACTAGATAAGATCTGATGAATGATGGGAAGAATCTAGACCATCCGTCATTTTAGATTGGATTATTTGGAATGCTTTGCCATTTACAGCCCATCATAGACGCCCCAAAACAGGGGGCCTATTCTCGTAATTAACAACATAACATAACATCACGCCTGTATTTTCCCCGAAGGGGTAGGCAGAGGTGTATAGTACACCCACATTTCGCCAGTTATGTTATAGTCCCATTTAATAGGAGGCGAGCCTATTGCCATTAACCGGGCACAAATCCAGACTCCGGGCTGATACTGAGAATTTCCTAATGAAAAAACCCAATAACACTTTGCCCGACCCGGAAATCGAACCCAGGACCAGCAGTCGCGCTTGCGACCACTAGACCAACGAGGCAGTCAACCTACTCATCGTGGTTTAAATATCAATCTCCTGAGTACTCCTGACAGTTGACAGTAGACATTTCTGATTGCCGTTTATTGGTGAAATTAATGACCACAAATAAACTGCAAACCTGCAAACAATCTACTGTCAGGAGATTGAGATTTAAAGCGTTGAGATTTTGGAACTATGTTTTGACCGTTTCTAATTACGAGAATAGGCCTTCTGATGTAGGTCGCCGCTATTCGTCACTTTAAAACTTCAAATCAGTTTCGACCACTTATTTGAGCCGTCAAAACTTTCACGTTATTGATCAGCCAATAGCCACCTTGGTAAGGCCAATCGGATTGCAGTATTTATTGTACGCATTATGCGTAGCATCTCTAGTACGTCTGTGCACATTATATTACAAAAAGTGCTGTATTGTCTTCCATACAGATTGCAGGAGGGTATGAATTCCAAAAATAAAACCCAGCCCGAACCTCTAACTTTCCGAATTCATGTAGCTACATATCAGAATTTGATAACGTATCAACATATCACTTGCTTTAACGGTGAAGAAAAACATCGTGAGGAAACCTGCACACCTGAGAGTGCTCCATACAGTTCTCGATGGTGTGTGTAGTCCGCCAACCCGCACTAGGCCAGCGTTACGTTAGTACTATTAGATATTCGGTTAGGAGTAGTAGTAGAGCTCCTTTGTGAAAGAGCTCGTCCGGGGAAGTACGACCACCGTGCCTACTTCTCCGCCAAATAGTGATGCTTGCATTGCTGCGTTTCGGTCTGAAGGGTACGGGTGCCGGTGAAATTACAATCAATGAGACTTTCCACCATCATGTCTCAGTTTGGCGAACCGACTTGCGGTACCATTTATGTAACAGCCTAGGTGGTATTGCAGTTGTTATGGGCAAAGGTAACCACTTAACATCAGGTGGGCCTTCAGCTCGTTTCGCCATCCAATACCGTAAAAAAAAAAAATATATATACTGTGCCAGCGTGGTGGACTAAGGCCCTAACCTTCTCATTCTGAGAAGAGGCCCGTGCCCAGCAGTGGGACAGTAGCAGCTAGTCTGTATGTACGGTTAGGATATTTCCCGGTGGTACATTTTGTCGACAAAACGAATCCTTGTACGAATCCTACATTACACGTAGCTCCCGCTGCCATCGAACATTTTAGCCAAGCGATTTTAGCCTTGGAAAGATTTCTGGTTGTATGTATTCCAGGTCAACCATACCACAGCTGAGAGTGCTCCATATAGTTCTCGGCCAGAAGTTTTTTAGAGGAAAAACACCGACGACCACCTATCCATTTCCCGCGTAAATTAAAGTCAGAGGCGAGCAGTTCAAATCCTTTCGCCCTGGGTTTTTTTTTACGAGATATAGATCTGCTCTTGACCGCAATCTAGACAGCTTTGTCAAGATGTAGTCGACGATGGAGCGAGCAAACCTATTGAGTGCAAGATATGTGGAAGACTTCATGCACATAATTTTAAAACGTTCTTAAGGTAAACGCACACTTATCTGCAATGAACGCGCCGAAGTTGTCGATTCGGCGCGGATTTGTGAGAGAGGTTGAATACAAAATTCGTCTCGTTCGGCGTGGACACGCACATTAAAAGTCTTTCTGTCGTTAAAATCCACTATAAATTAAATTAAATTAAAATACGTTTATTCTCAGACAAAGTCCATAGTGTTAGTAACAATTTGCTTATTATCTAGTGTTAGTAAACAGTACATTTTAAAATGGTGTGGAGCTGCATCCACCTCTGCAGCATTGGTGAATCCCACCGATCTGCGAACACACTCAGAATAGTGTGACTATAAAGTGGCATAAGTTGAGTTTCGTATGATAATTTAGGCGTATGAACCATATTCCGTAAAGAAACTTCAAGTATATTTCGCTCCATAAGAACTTGGAGTTCTACAATCTGTCAACCGTAGGCGTATATCGATAGCTTTAGGGCCTAAAGTTTAAGCTCAAAGGACATTTATAAACGAGATTTTGGCGTCAAGACATTTACTACTTTTAACATTAAAAGAAAGAGTAGAAAATGTCTTTACGTCAAAGTGTCGTTTACGCCCTTTGAGCCTAAAGGTATCGATATGTTACTCTTACTGCCTTGAACATCGACCATACAGCCCAATAGACACCTAATGTTGAATCATTACGCCAATATAATAAATAAATAAATATCTTTGGGACATTTTTACACAGCACCATCTAGTCCCAAACTAAGCAGAGCTTGTGGTATGAGTACTAGACAATGGATATAATACTTATATACTTTTTTTTGTAAATACATACTTATAATACATTAGCAACACACCCAGACCAACACAAACACTTATGTTCATCACACAAATATTTGTGTCCTGTGGGAATCGAACCCACGACCTCGTTATCAGCAGTCCGACACTCGAACCACTAGACCACA
The DNA here is from genome assembly GCA_949699075.1 of Asteroscopus sphinx. Lineage (NCBI taxonomy): Eukaryota > Metazoa > Arthropoda > Insecta > Lepidoptera > Noctuidae > Asteroscopus > Asteroscopus sphinx. The sequence continues at coordinate 5,610,658 of OX453030.1, read as the reverse complement.
GAGGTCGTCAATAATAATAATAATATAATAATTTTATGTGTTGAATATAATGCGTACTTACTAACTATCTGAGGCGGGGTACAACAATCCGATTGGCGCTACCAAGGCGGCTATTGGCTAATCACTAACGCGGAAGTTTTGACGGCTCGCATGATTGGTCGAAACTGATTTGAAGTTTTTAAGTGGCGAATAGTGGCCAACTACATCTACAACTACCAACTACACGGGGTACCACCACAGGATGCCTCAAATCGACACCACTCAGCTTACTCTATCCTACAGCTGGTATAGCGCCTCCACAGGTCCGAAGAGAAATTGCGTGTTCAGTGGAAAAACATAAACAGGAGACCGACTCATGACATCCACTATTCAGCGCCCACCAAACAACACAGAGGCCAAAAAGTCGGCATAGTTTTTAAAAATCGGCAGTGGCTCTACCAGGGTGCCCGCCGAGGCCCGTCGCACAGATAATATAATACTATAGTATCCGTCGTAAAGTGTGGCTTAAGACACACCCACCACCCACTGACTACATCCAGCCTAGTGAACATCTTCCTGCGGGGTATAACCTTCCCTGGTCCACTTGGAAGTTATTCGAACCCAAGTGGGAAGATGTAATTATAATCTTGGAAAATAGGGTTACATCAACAACACGGCGACAGCGTGTGGCTGTGGGTATGACCCTCAAACTATGCCTCACCTATTATCCTGTGCTTTGTGCCCCAACACTGCACCTTAAGCGACCTCTGTGCCGCCACTGATAACGCCGTAGAAGTTGCAAAGTTTTACAAAAGATCAGTCGTACCACTTACACAAAGAAGAAATGGTGTGTGTTGTGCCTTGAGTTAATGACTAAATCCGTCTTATTTATCATGTCGTATAGATATTTATTGCACATATTAACCGGCACGTTTTCTTTATCAATCTGTCTGAGTTAATTATCAAATCTTTGTTCAAATTCCGAAGCATTCAATGCTAAGATAAGGCGACATTCAACGTCGCGCTGCTCTTACCTAACATATTTCTATTTTTATTACGTCACGTGAAATGGCCGATTCCAATGATTTACAAAGCGTTACTGGTTAAAAATAAAGATTCAAAGATATTTATTTTGCCAACTTGTATTGGTGTTAGGTTATAAACATAGTTCTTATAAACTTAGTCGCCTTTTTCAGGTGTTGCAAAATTTTTGGACTTATAATTACAATTCAATCTATGTAAGTACTTCGGTTTTATTGTAAAAATAAGAATTGTAGGTAGGTACCAACTAAGGTTGTGAAGCTTGTATAATGCAATGACGCTGAAAAGGAGGAGGACAAGCTTTTAATCACGGAAAGGAAAGTACTCCATAAGATCCTGGGGCTGACAAAAACACAGCATGGTACGCTGAGAGTCCGGGAGAATGCCGAAATCGAAGAGCTGCGAACCTAATATTATTGATCAAAGGTACAGAAGAGTAAGTAATGTTGCATAGTGAAGCCTTTGATTGGGTAGAGCGTAGACTCTCCCCCATACGTTGCTAGAGTTTTCACCGGTCAAATCAACTTTTGGGCTGATATATTTACCCAGAAGGTGAAGTTACCAAGAAAAATGCTTTAAGTCCGTTGACCCTTAGCGTTGACCTCACAAATTCGTAAACCGTGACAGCAGCAGCACCAAAGAGAATATAATACAGCACGTTCATTGGTTTTTTTACAAGCTCTTTTTTTCGAAAAGGTTTTATGATGAATTGGCCATAGACAAGAAACACCACAGCAGAGTCCGCTTTTCTATCAGGCTTATCTTGATGTAAATCTTCACACAACGGTTCAGAAGGAGTTGGGTACCCCGATTTAATGTCTATTGTTATATCAAATCTGTTTTTTTCCTTTGATAGATTTTATTATTGTGGGTTACACAATTAAAATGATTACTATACTTCTCTGAAACTCCGCACAGGGGAAACTCCATGAGATGGCTTTATGTTATGAGTCATCGTGATGGAAATGATAGAGTGGTTACTCCCCAATACAAACAAGCAAGAAGCAGTGTTTTGTTTACTACAAAAAAAAAGGATTCTATTTTTGAATGTCAATAGAATTTATCGGTCAGAATCTTGAAGAGCAGTTACAATTTAGTACCTATTTAATTACACACTTTTTCAAAAATTATTTTAATTAACTCTCAATCGGTATTTGGCTTCCGATGGATGATAAAAGTTTTTAAGTAGTCCGCTACGATTCAATGCAGCAATCTAAACTGGATTCTTGGCACCGTAGTCCGCCATGCGTAAGGAAAACAAAGATACTTTTTCTAAGGTGGAAATTATTATTCGTCGCCAATCATAGAGGATCTAAGCAAGGAGCTTGTATTATTTTTGCAAATATGAAGTGTGAATACTGACCCTGATAAATACGTAAATGACTAAGTCTCATCTCTCACCTACCTCTGTTAAACACAGATTTTCCTCAACCACTGTTGTTTTTGTTGTATTTAGGTATTTATTCATTGAATAGCAATTCATAAGGAAAATTATTAACCTCAGTCAGTAAAATACAAATTAAATTAAATTATTTTAAAGGAAATATTTATAAAAGTCCTCGGTTCTTTACAAAAACATGTCACATATAGCAGTCAAGTCCTCTCTTTTCTTGGTGAGTCAAACGCATCATCTTGTTATGATGATGCGTTTGGCTGCTAGTCCTATAAATCTAAATCCTATCAAAGGCTTTTGTAAACAGATAAATTCTAAACTAATTAATTAGGTATATATATTTTCTACATATTGGGTACCTACAACACTCTTTCCTTGAGGAAGTTTTATTTATTTATAGGTACCTTAAATAAATATTGTCTGGTTCTGAGATTGTCACCTTTTCGATCATCGGCAGCACTGACATTGCAAGTGCGTGCCACGATGAAAAAAACATGAGGAAGTCTATGCCCCAGCTGTAATTGGCGCCAAGTCGTCTTTAATTTTAGAACGCCGCGCCAGTACTGCCAGTAGTCGTACTACTCGTACTTATACCATTAAAAATCCTTTGGAGTAAACGGTATTTCACGACTTATTGGGATTTCTTCTTTTGAAGCTTACTAAAGCCTATGTTGAATACTACTTTTCACGTGTCGTGAACAGTTGAAATGACATGCCTTGATATTTCCCAACTGTGCCATAGCCTTGTAGAGGCATTATTTTATCCAAATTATTAAAAAAACTATGACGTTCAAATCCCAACAGCACAGCAGCTGCCGTACCCATAACACCTGCTGTCTATGGCTGCTGTGTATCGGAGTATCGGGCATCTCGCTGATCTCCCAGACTGTTTAAAGAGTAGATAACAATTACAATTCAATTTTCTTTTGAAGCTTATAATATCCTGGTTCTAAACAATATATGTTAGAAAGGATAATAATACTTTATCTGCGTAAGGTGCAGCCTACCCCTTATCAAAGAGATTTTATCGACCAGTAGGTTAGGTATAATAGCTATTAACTTCCAACTTCCAAGGCCGATGACGAGCAGAAACGTCACCGTGACCGATGCGGTCAGTGACTTTTAGTTCTTCTTCCGAACCTTCAAACCAGCGATTGACAAGATGTATCTACTGCAAAGAACAGCGTTCTCTCGCGTTTGCAGAGAGACGGTCGCTGAGTCAGCGTAGTAAGTATGCAAAGTAGGCAAAAGTAAAACCCTATTTTATGCAATAAACCGCGGTGAGTTGGATGAGGCAAGTAAATAAGTCTGTAGCTAAATAAATAAATAACATTTCTAGTGTGTAACTTCCCATAATACATAACTATCTATAATAAACTATCAAATTACTAGTTAAACAACGCCACGTTGACATCCCGCCGGATATTTTAAATACAGAACATGATATTACACGATAATAAAGAAACATTCATTCAAGCAACGCATTGTTTTGTTCCTAATCTCAATTGTACATGTAACCTCTATGCCTATGGTACAGAGTCTATCCTACACAATAGAAAAAATTACTCACTGAATTATTCCTCTTACGTCAATAGACATAAGGTTGATACTTGGTAATACATGTTGGACGGAATACGCCATCTGCATTTACGTCCGTTAGTCCGTAGAAAAAGGACACCTTGATAAAATCGGTTGGTGCCGGATCGCGCGGGTGCTAGCCGTGGACTCAAGAGCGATCTAAATAAGACTGGATTTGGCAGAATATATGTAACAACTGTGCCCCTGGAACTAAAATTGAATTGGTTTGGTTTTAGTCATGTTCACGTTTGTTTTTTCCTTACGAGCAGCGTGGCCTATAACTGCAAAGATTAATAATTTGGCCCTGTATCGCATATATAAATCTGTCGACATTAGACAGGACAGGCAAAAAGATTTCAATTTAAAATAATCCTTATAACTACTTATGGCATGGCTCGTGCCGTGCACGTCCCGTCGTAATGTAGATAGACCCCTAATGTTATGTAGTATAAATAAAAGTTTTTAAATCTAGCGTTGATATGTTCCGTTTTTTTTCTTCGGAATCATGCATGAAAACCACTGAGGTATAGTTATTAGTAGGTTATGGTAACTCAATGATGAAGACTCGACTCTTCTGTAGTCTGTCTGTACTCAACCTTAAGAAGTTCCTTTGAGTCCAGGCAAACCGTAAATACGGAGGTCAATGCCCTCAGTCAAGCTGGGTGGTTTGTAAAAGGTAAAAGGCAACGTAAGTTAGTCAAAACCCAAGAGGGCAGCAGACTACTTAGGCCCTCCTTTTTAGGGTTCCGTACCCAAACGGGACCTTATTACTCTGTCTAAGCCGTCTGCGTCTGCCCGTCCGTCTGTTTGTCACAGATTGAAGTTAAACCATAAGAAAAGAGAAGACTATAAGCGAAACTCGCGCCCCAGACGCGTTACCATCCACGATAATAGCCTACCGTCTAGCGTACCTTTAAAGGGATCGGACAGTCGGGGCTACGCATTAAACTGTCAAATTAGTCGGAATTTAGATTTCTATAAAATTTTAGTCGGGATCTCGGAACGTGCCCACTAAAATACAAAGAAATGCTTAGAAGAAATGTGAATGTGACACGTAAACTAATTTGACAGTTCTAAAATTGCTGCCATCCCTTTCTTGTATCTACTATTAGTAAAAGAGAGCGATAGTTTAAAATAAGTTTAGTTCGTGAACAAGACAATCGACACCAATGTTCACCAAAATTCAAAGCAGTTAAAATGGAACCGAGAGCCACCATTGACCATGCATCGTTACTAGAGCAGCTAGAGCTACACTACAGCATCAGCATAAATGGTATTTTTTATCGAAGGCATAAATAAATGAATATTTTTTGGACATTTTTTACACAGCACCATCTAGTCCCAGACTAAGCAGAGCTATGGGTACTAGACAATGGATATAATACTTTATTATATTTTTAGGATGGCGAAACCACAAAGTAAAGACCCACCTGGGGGCCTAGTACGAGTTTGACACTTACGAATACTTTCATAGTTTTCGTTGACTTTCATTCATAAATCAGTAGTTCTTCCTTGTATCCGCCAGGGGCGCTACTGATTTATGAATGAAAGTCGACGAAAACTATTTAAGTATTCGTAAGTGTCAAACTCGTACTAGGCCCACTGATGTTAAGCGGTTACCTTTGCCCATAACAACTGCAATACCACCTAGGCTGTTACCTAAATGGTACCGCAAGTCGGTTCGTCAAACTGAGACATGAAGATGGAAAGTCTCATGTGTTTGTAAATACATACGCATAGCACTTATCATAAGTAATCATAACACGCGAGTAATATGGACTGAAGAAGGAAGAATCTTAACCAGTCTGCAATGCAACACTCAACACTATTAACGTACCTATATTTCTACCCGAACCATTAGATTTTGAACTTTACTTATTAAAAGATTTTCGTTTATTCTTGTTATTTTTTAAATATTTTATGACATTTTTACACAGCGCCATCTAGTCCCAAGCTAAGCAGAGCTTGTACTATGGGTACTAGACAATAGACATAATACTTATATACTTTTTTTTGTAAATACATACTTATAATACACAAAGAAACAACCAGACCAACACAAACACTTATGTTCATCACACAAATATTTGTGTCCTGTGGGAATCGAACCCACGACCTCGTGATCAGCAGTCCGACACTCGAACCACTAGGACACAGACGTCTACGAAAAGATCGTCGTCCTCGCACTAACTGTCATTTAATTTCATAGTAAAGTCTAAAGTTATTGATTGAAAGTTCGTTTTCCTTCAAGCGTTTTATTTTTAGAACAGAATATTACGTAATCAGGCAAAGGAAATGCCTTTTTACTTTACTCTGTGTAGGTTAGTTACGTAAGTGTAGGTAATAGAGCTAGTCGCTAGGATATAAGTACCTACGTACCTACTGACCTACATATTAAGTTCAGACAGAACCAGGCACCTACGGCTACCTACTTCTTTATCAGGGAATAGAAGAGGCACAGGACCGGTCGTTGTGGCGATGTTTGGGGGAGGCCTATGTCCAGCAGTGGACGTCTTTCGGCTGAAATGATGATGATGATGATGAGAAGAGGTTTAAGTTATAGGTACCTTACTAAGTACAGTCTAATGCACAGTTTTACCATTATCATCATCATTTCAGCCGAAAGACGTCCACTGCTGGACATAGGCCTCCCCCAAGCATCGCCACAACGACCGGTCCTGCGCCTTCCGCATCCAGCGGATTCCCGCGACCTTCACCAGGTCGTCGGTCCACCTTGTGGGGGGCCTACCCACGCTGCGCCTTCCAGTACGCAGTCGCCACTCCAGAACTTTACTGCCCCATCGGCCATCCGTTCTGCGAGCAATGTGCCCCGCCCATTGCTTGCATAACGTACCATACATAATGGTAAAACTGTGGTCTAATGCCAGTCACTCACGATCATTCCGCTGCATCCATCGGCATGACAGTCAGCAGATTGTTTCGTGGCATATCCTTCCAAAAATTTCGCCTACACACCGTCAAACCTACTTGATCATGACGCTGGATCCAGTGGCCGGTATAAATATAAACTTAGGTAGGTTCAAGGTTGTAGGTACTACTTGTACTATTTAGACTAGATCAAAGTATGTAGTTCCTACCTGCTAGTAACAGAAAGTAGGAATTCATTGTAGATAAAATTTTAGATAACGTATCCTTGAACTTAGTTCCCAGAATATTAAGCGTGAGCGGAACATTACGTAATCAAACCGCTTTTCAAGATGTCTGCGATCAATTTACATAAAACCGGCCAAGAGCATGTCGGGCCATGCTCAGTATTATAGGGTTCCTAATTACAAACAAATCAAATCGAATATTAATCATTGCTATTTTAGTTTTTGCAAACAGCGCCACCTAGCGCTGAATTTAAGAAGCTAAATTTAAGAAGTGTGTATATCAATAGGTATAATAACTCTAAGGTCAACGACCTTTGAATTAGGACGTCCAATTATTTTGCAGTTTTCTCATTATAACTCAAAAATTTATGATCACATTATGCTCAAAATAGTTTTAAAAGAGAGTTTTTATAAAGGTCTATCAATATGGAAGATTATAAGTTTCTATGTTGCATAGTTTAGAAATGGCAGGGTGGGGGACACATTGCAAGCCACTTTGGCGGGCTGTATTTCGCAGATGGTATACCTGATAAAAAAGTTATGTATGAAACATTACCTTCATTTTAGTAGACCTATTCAATATTTAACAAAATTTCATTTACTTATGTTTATAACTGTAGAAGTTATTAAGCTGTAAAGGATTAGGACAGACGGACGGACATGACGAAACTATAAGGGTTCCTTGTAGGACTACGGAACCCTAAAAAGTAGTTACCTATTCTGTTTTCATTGGGCTCATGATGTTGTTGCTTTCTTCCACCGCTCTGTCCTCTGTCCATAGGTATAGAAATATTCAATTTATCAATGGATTCAGTCTCAACTCTCAACACATCACTGACTGACTCGTGAATGCTTTACGTAACAGCTGCGGTGACGTCACGAATTTAACAAGTTTTACGTCATGTGACAACCCTGTTCGTTGCAGGAAAAAATCAAAGAAATGAACTGAAATGAATTACTTGACTAGGATGTCCTGTTCCGTGGACCTATATATGGAGTTGAACTGAACAGAGCCTCATTTTTTCCAGTTTTAATTGTTAATTAATTTGTGGCTTGAATGCCTTTCCCATTCTATTAAAGCAAAGAAGTTTAGATCTGCAACAAAACTTGACTTCCGCAAGCATTCCTACTGAGTAAAGGTGGCCACACACGGAAGGGTATACCTGAATTACCTGACAGATTTGCCTGTTCAGATGACTTGTTTGTACAAGTAAACCAGAGCATAATTAAAATGTAGTAGGTTGGAATAACTGTACAATTGCATTACATAACACGCTACTGTTTGCCACAGTTCAACTATGCAGGCAAACCCTGGCATGGAGATTGCCATCGTTATTTACACGGTAAAAGTTAATTGGGTTAATTGCAGAAGCCGTGAACTTCTTTGCCAAGTTTTGTTGCTAATCTAAAGCTAAACTTCACTATGTATTTTTTGCCTCAGTTCAACTGTGCAGGCAAACCCTGGCATGGAGCTTGCCATCGTTATTTACACAGTAGAAGTTAATTGCAGAAGCCATGAACTTCTCTGCCAAGTTTTGTTGTTAATCTAAAGCTAAACTTCACTATGTAATTTTAAAAGGCCAGACACAATATGCATTTGAAATTTAGAACGATATTAACTAATTAAGGCAAAAAAAATCAAAGGGTTTGCAAGCATTATACTGTGGCATTATAATTGATTTTAATTCTATGTTGATAGCTTAGCAACTTCAGCCAATGGGAGGAGACTTTCCATTAATTCATAATGTGAATTAATAACAAAGATTTTCCTTTGCTGTAATTAATTTTGACATTATGTACTTGATAGAGCAAGTGTTTAGATTTTCAAATTAGGAACTGTCAGGTTGCAAGGGACCTTAATTTGAATGACATTTATTATTAAGGTTAAATGGATTGAATTTAATTATGTTCATGTTTACCTGGGGTAATTATAGTCAGTAAAGAAAAGACAAAAATTATTTATTTAACATTTTATTTTCTATAATAATTACTCTTAGCATGAATTTTTCACACCAAAAAACTCACACCGAGCAAGATAGATGTTTCACAGGTTCCGGTTGTCTCGGTCGGCCTGATCTTAGTAACAGCACTTTAATGTTACCTACCGATGTTACAAATGTGGATTTAACTACATTGCATAGCACTTTTTAAAAGTGAACTAAAATTAAATTCCTACTAGGTCACCACGCACACTTCAATAGCACTTACACATACTGCATAGTTACATAACAGCTCTCAATCATTGTAATTTTTGATTTTGATTGATAAAGACAGCTTTTACATGATTGTCACAGCGTTCTACATAGATATTACAAATACAAAGTACAAGGTCTCGCTCCCAATGCCACATAGGTATGTAAAGTATTGATTAAATAACCGCTTAACAAGAGTGAAAATCTAATATTTTCACTTGAATGAAGTCTATTCCAACAACATTTTAGATAATTTAGAGTTCGACATTAACTAGATGTACAGTCAACAAATTGGAATCATGACCCACTCAGCCGAGAATTCGTATGATATTGTCAAAACAGTAAAATTTTCTTCTTATTAGCATCGTGCTGCACTTAGGACATTTGGAATATTAAGGAAACTGCGTTAATAGGGGTCAGAGATCTTTGCAATTTTGAGCTTTGTTATTAAATGCAATAGATTAATAATTGGATAAAAAGTTACGTTTTTGATAAAGCTGGAATAATGTTTTGAATTTAGAATTAACTGTCGTTCCGAATAGTTTACCTATAAAAAAGAACTACTTTTTTTTAAATTCAAAAACCTATACGAACTCTTTTAATTCCAGAAGAAAATCAATCAAATTAGAAGAAACTAACTGTCACTGTACAATAAAATTGATAACAAGTTTGTTGCCATGGAAATATCTTTGAGCGAAACTCGACCTAATTGTATTAGAATGTTTGTAGAAAATTAAGCTTATGGTGGGTCATGATTCCGTTTGGTTGACTGTACATTATCAACCTTGGCCTCAAACATTGAACGAAACGAGGTTGTTACATAACACACACTGGCTGAATGAGTGATGATCACAGGCAAAATATAATAAGAATTAAATACAAAATATTATCTATGAATGTTATGTAATTTTTCAGCTAGGTGCAGCCCAAGCATTATGTAATATCAAATTTTTTAATAAAACAAAATATATGTTGGAATTGGTGTTTAACGCTTTTATTTAACTAAAATAAGTTACTAGGTTAATTCCGCATCTAATAATACATGATTTAAGGGAGTGGCTATCTGTGGTGATTTGGAATCACAATTAATTGTAATTATGGTAACAATTCTTACATTAGATTTAGAGGACCTTCTTGATCTCATCATATAACACAAGCACAAAGGCACCTCCTGTACCTCTGAGGACGTTGGAGAAGGCACCCTTGAAGAAGGCGCCAGAGCCCTCTGTCTTGGCGATGGTGGCCCAGCAGTGGATGGTGTTCTTGTACAGGATATCGGCCTTGGCACGTCCGGACTGCATCATCATGCGCCTACGGACCGTGTCGAAGGGATACGACATGATACCGGCGACTGTGGTGACGGCCTGCGCGATGGCCCAGCTGATGACGATTGGTGTGTTCTTGGGGTCGGGCAGCATGCCGCGGGCTGTGTCGTAGAATCCGAAGTATGAAGCACGGTAGATAATGATACCCTGTACGGACACTCCGAAACCTCTGTAGAGACCGATCAGGCCGTCGGATTTGAAGATTTTGCTGAGGCAGTTTCCGAGGCCGGAGAACTCGCGCTGTCCGTCGCCCTTGCCGACGTCGGCGGCGAGACGGGTACGCGCGAAGTCGAGGGGGTACACGAAGCACAGGGAGGTGGCTCCGGCGGCACCACCGGAGGCCAGGTTACCCGCGAAGTAGCGCCAGAACTGGGTGTGCTTGTCTACACCTCCGAGGAACACCTGCTTGTATTTGTCCTTGAAGGCGAAGTTCAGCGCTTGGGTGGGGAAGTACCTGATGACGTTAGCCATGTTTCCACGCCAGAAGGACGCGAAACCCTGCTCCTTGGGAATGCGGACGAAGGCATCGATTATACCCTTGTAGCGCTGGTCTACGGCGATCTGTTTGCTGACGTGCTGTACCTGGAGCAGCAGCTTGACGCGCTCGATGGGTGCGACGGCTGTCTTGGAGACAGCGGCGGAGATACCGCCAGCGAGGAAATCTTTTGCGAACGCGACCGGGTCGGCGAGGTTCGACATTTTGTACGGTTAGGTGGGTGCTCACTTGGTAATTACCTCGCGGGTCGAGGTGGAATCTACACACACGGAATGGAATAAATCACGAAATACGAACCCCTGAATTTTAAATCAGGAGATTTAGAGTAATTTCGTGATCTCGGGAGCACAGGGGGTAGGTGTGTGCCTTTTTTGAAATTCGATCGATCACGTTCTATCGCAGTTCTGCCCGGAGGAGCGGCGCAAAAGAAGGAAAGAAGGGGCAGATGTTGCCAACCACACGGAAAAGCACCACGAGGTCAGGGTGGCTGTCACAATTTATCAAATTACCACTACTATCTAAAAATAAATCGGTAATTATTAACTGCTACCGCTGCTACGTTTTGAAAAACTCAATGAAAATCATTTCAAAAATAATTTAACATAAGTACGTAACAAATCCATTACAATAAAATTTAATTGGAAAGTATTTTTTGTCAAATTTACGAATGGGTAACTCCATAAAAAGAGAAAATGATCAAGAATGGTTTTTTCATACGATTTTCAAATGAATTACAACTTTACTGAAACAATCAAGGTACTTTTGAAATTTTATGATTTCTAAATATTACCCTCGTTTTCTTATTAATTACAAATTTTGGGTAAATTGATAAGAGACAGAAACACATGAATGACGTGCACATTTTGCGTTTTATTCTTGCTTCAAATTACACTTTAAATATTCAACTTCAATCAATTTCATGTTATTATTTTACACTTTATTTTCTTTTGACATCAAATATAACAAAATTAAACTTATATTAAACGTATCATCGGGTTTTTTAAATTATTGACTCAAAATAATCTTCAAAAAAAAAGTACATAGTCATAACATAAAAACAAAACGAATTCAGGCTGGCCAACCTCATTCTTTAATGACATTGAATTGTTAAAATGATTTTACATTATCTGTGCTGAGTAAGTAAAAAGTGTATTCCTGAAGTTTGGTTTTTGTTTATTTTATAATAAGTTGGATGTAATTGTTGACAGCGCCATGCAGATGAGTCGCATGGGGTCACCGTCTGTCGGTATGGACGACGACACAGGAGCTGGGCACGCTCTGAGCGATTTTCTCCTCCAACTCGAGAACTACAACCCTTCCATACCAGATTCGGTGGTTGCTCATTACTTGAATATGTCTGGTTTCGAGTCTCAGGATCCTAGGTAACTATATATGTTCACAGCACATTCACTGCAAAGTACACAAGTCACGATAACCCTCATATTTATGCCTCAAAGTCACTTCAATTCCTTAAGATCCCTTCACCTGTTTTATGACCAATACAGGTTTAATTTATGATTTTTATAAATTAGTCGCTGCATCACAAGCTGAAAAATAGGCTACAAATGCAGCAATACACAATGATACCTTTGAATATGCAGTTCATTGGTGTTTGTCAACCCATGCAAAATATTACCTTGCAGATTTCCAAGGTTGTATATAAATTACTCTCTCCTGGGTAGTACCTAGTATTTATATCCGTGTAAGTAGGTAAGATGTTTTTCTTCATGAAATTTAGCCAAGGAGGCTGATTTATTCCATGAAGGCCTTCGTACATCAGTGGTTCCTAACCTTTTCAGTCTTGTACCCCTATGACCTATCAGGAAACCGTTTTCGCCTGCCCCCATTCTTAATTTTTTTATCAAAGAAAACAGTACATGCATATTGATTCATTAATCATAATAAATTGCACAAAACATCTCACAATTTTATTTCAATTTACTTCATAATGTAATTACTGTTATTTTAATAACCACATATGGAGTGCGAAAAATTACTAGCCTTTTTACCCCCCACAGAATAGCTGTTTTATAACAGCAGGGTAATAATCCCCAGTAGCATAACCACTGTAGACAAGAGATTTTTCTATGGAAAAGTAGTTAAAATTACATTGTATCTAACTAAAACTCATTTTGTCTATTCTTTCATTGACAAAACCTTTGTCTACAATCCGGTAGTTGACTATTGTTAAAAAATACCAAAAATATTTATTATTTAAAAGAAGATATAGAAATAAATAAATAAATAAATAATTTATTAAAAACACAGCCATACAAATTACTTAAGAAATCTTAATAACTAATTAATAAGGCAATTTAGAAACAGTCAACATTGTCTACTGTCTCTCAAACTAAGTAAAAAACCTGTATCTTGAGAGACAGTGTTTTGCTATTTCAAAGCACAACCTGTGTACGACAGTTTAGATATTAACAGTATGTACCTATATTGCGTAATTACAATTTCCCTACATTTACAAAACAAGCATTATGTGTTTTGGCGTTTGTGGTGTATTGGGGGTGAGTTGTGTGAGAGAGGGATGAGTGAAAGGTGTGTGTGTATGTGTGTGGGGTGTGATTAGGGTGAGTATGTGATAAACTGATCAGATGATGAAACATTAGGTCAAGAACAAAAAAAAAAGAAACAACAACATTGTTGAAAAAACCATTAAAATCCATGAAAAAATTGACGACATACACGCTTTTTAAGTTTTTTGAGGGGCCATTTACTGTCCAAAATGGACATTGTACAGAGAGATGTCAAGTTTCTATGAAGGTTTTGAACAATGACGTCACACTTTGATAGTGCTGTTTCTGTGTAGTGAACAAATTTAAATTGCTTATAACATGGACATTTTATTTAATATTTTATTAGTTTTTTCACTGTTGCTTATTTTTCTTGAAAAAGTTTCGAGATTTCTAATAATAACTAATAAAAAAACCGGCCAAGAGCATGTCGGGCCATGCTCAGTATTATAGGGTTCCTTAAGTAGGTGTTACAAACAAATCAAATCCAATATTAATCACGGCTATTTTAGTTTTTGCAATAGACGGCAGAATTGGCGACTCAGAGAGTGATGTCAGTAGCCGCTAGATGGCGCTATACAGTGCCAAATGTAATACACGGCACTTGACGGCAGCATTGGCGACCCAGAGAGTGTTGTACGACGCCGCTAGATGGCGCCAAATTTAAGAAGTGTGTCGTCAACATAACACAAAGTTACTTTTTGTGATTTTTTCAAATAGAATGTAGCTAAAGGAGCATTATTTGCTATGATCATTTTTCTCTAAGGTCAATGACCTTTGAACTAGGACGTTTTAAGTATTTTTCAGTTTTCTGTCTATAACTCAAAAAATTATAATCACATTATACTCGAAATAATTTTAAAAGAGAGTTTTCACAAAGGTCTATCAATGTGGAAGATTATAAGTTTCTACGTTGCATAGTTTAGAAATGGCAGGGGGGGGGACACATTGCAAGCCACTTTGGCGGGCTATATTTCGCAGATGGTACACCTGATAAAAAAGTGATGTATGAAACATTACCTTCATTTTAGTAGACCTATTCAATGATACCCCACACGAGGGGGTGCAGCGAAAAAAATTTTTTATTCCCCATTTCACATATATGGGCGCCACCCCTAAAGAACGTAAAAACTATTTTTTTATTCTTTTAAAATTGAGATCTATATGCAGACTATTTTTTAGCAAAATTTCATTTACTTATGTTTATAACTGTAGAAGTTATTAAGCTGTAAAGGATTAGGACAGACGGACAGACGGACGGACATGACGAAACTATAAGGGTTCCTTGTAGGACTTCGGAACCCTAAAAACCGGCCAAGTGCGAGTCGGTCTCGCGCAGTAAGGGTTCCGTACCTCTCAACGACCTGATACCCCATAAAAACTGATTTAATTTACGAGAGTTTACCAAAAGACATCAACGCACAGTGCGCGAAATATGCATTTTTGCATGTCTTTCTTACGCAGGTACCACCACATACGTGGGACACTCAGAAAGTTTTGCGAAACTAAAAAAAATTGTTCTATACGTACATATATTTTTATCAAATCTTTTCAAAGTACTTTCCACCAGCCTCTATACAAAGATTCATGCGCCTAAACCAGTTTTCAAAACACTTTTTCCAGTCCGCCGCAGACACCTCGTTTACAGCCTGCTCGAACGCAGCCAGCGCATCTTCCGGCGACGAAAATTGTATCCCTTTGAGCTGATTTTTTATTTTTGGGAATAAAAAGAAGTCACACGGTGCTAGATCAGGGCTGTAAGGAGGGTGACCCAGGAGTTTGACTGGCGTGCTGTCCAGGAAGTCCCTCGTTTTGAGTGCGGTGTGCGCAGGTGCATTGTCGTGGTGGAGCAGTAGCCCGCGGAGCCCTGTGTTTGGTCGCTTGTTGCTTATAACAGAGAAAACTTCTGGCAAACATTTGGTAGTATACCATTCGGCATTAATGCTTCTTTGATCCCGTAAGGGAATTGATACCAAGTGGCCAGTCAAATTAAAAAAGCTAGCGATCAAAATCTTACCCCCGCTTCTAGATCGCTTCACTTTGGTAGGCGTTGGCTCATTTTGAAACACCCAAACAGTCGACTGGCGCTTGGTTTCTCGTATTGATAAATCCAGGACTCATCACCTGTAACGATGTCGTAAACACGCCGAGACGAGCCTGCTTCAAATTTGTTAAGCATATCACGGCACCATTCCACCCGGGCCTGCTTCTGAGCATCGGTGAGGTTGTGCGGCACCCAGCGTGATACTATCCTCCTCACGCGAAGATGGCTGTGTAGAATCTCGTGAACGCTTCCCGATCCAATCTTCAATATGTGTTGAATCTCCTGATATGTAATTCGCCTATTGTCTTGGATTAAATTTTTCACTGCTAGCACGTTTTCTTCGGTAACAGCCGTCAAAGGGCGACCGCTTCTTTCGTCATCCCCCAAAGTTGGTCGACCGCGCTTGAATTCGTTATACCAACGATACACGGTTGCCTTGGAAGGGCCTTCATCCATGAATGCCATTTGAAGTCTATCGTACGATTCATCCGGTTTCAGGCGACACTTGAAATCGTATAAAATCATAGCTCTAAAATGTTCCCGGCGCAGATCCATATTTCAGTGAGACACAATACTTTGAATTATCTCGCAAAAAATGTGGAGGGAAATTTTGAAATTGGAACTTACTTATTTTTACTTATAAATAATCATATTTTCGAAAAACATTATAACTGGCCAGTCTCCCATATATAAAAACTTTTTTTCGCAATACTTTCTGAGGGGCCTGGTATGTATATGTTTGTCTTATTTTTAGTATTTGCTGCTAAACTACATAATATGCACTACAATCTGACCAAGTTTGACGCTGGTATATGTTACCGTTTTGAAGATAGATCAGGAACAAAAACGTTGAAAAAAATCCATGTTTTTTGAGGTTTCTTGTATGGGGACCCCCTTTGATTTTAGACTTTTTTTTTGTTTTTAGTATTTGTCGTGATATACCTCATAGCAACACATATTCTGAGAAAATTTCAACTGGTAACCTATTACCGTTCAAAAGATACAGCCCTATGACAGACAGACGGTCGGACAGCATAGCAAGAGTAATAGGGTCTCGTTTGGCACCCTTCGGGTACGGAACCCTAAAAAAGTACATCAGTACCTTTGTGCTCAAGTGTTTGTTCTCTGTGTTTTCTATAAAATGTGTTGTGTGTACATAAATAAATAAATAAAAAAAAGTTAGTCACCTTCCCTATTGCTACACCTGCAGGTTTCGAACCTGTTATATTTTATTTTTACTATCTTATAATATGTGACACTGATGGAGATATAAATGATATTAAATTGTAATATAACTTTAGTAAAGGTTATGAGGAGTAGAAAAGTCTTGAAAAAGTTTTTTTATCATCATATTTTATCAAGAATCTTAAATGTAAGTAAGCAGTACTTTTATACTAAATACTTTTGATGCTGTCTCCTTTCATACGTTATTGTGTGTACATAAATTATAAATAAATAAACATAACATAACATCACGCCTGTATTTCCCTGAAGGGGTAGGCACAATAATGTATGTGTAGGTAATGTACACCCACATTTCCCCAGTTATGTTATAGTCCCATGTAATAGGGGGCGAGCCTATTGAGAGCCAATATCACTGCCCTTTTTAGGGTTCCGAAGTCCTACAAGGAACCCTTATAGTTTCGTCATGTCCGTCCGTCTGTCCGTCTGTCCTAATCCTTTACAGCTTAATAACTTCTACAGTTATAAACATAAGTAAATTAAATTTTGTTAAAAAATAGTCTACATATAGATCTCAATTTTAAAAGAATAAAAAAATAGTTTTTCCGTATTTTAGGGGTGGCGTCCATACATGTGAAAAGGGAAAAAAAAACATTTTCGCTGCACCCCCTCGTGTGGGATATCATTCAATAGGTCTACTAAAATGAAGGTAATGTTTGATACACCACTTTTTTATCAGGTGTACCATCTGCGAAATATAGCCCGCCAAAGTGGCTTGCAATGTGTCCCCCCCCTGCCATTTCTAAACTATGCAATGTAGAAACTTATAATCTTCCACATTGATAGACCTTTGTGAAAACTCTCTTTTAAAATTATTTTGAGTATAATGTGATTATAATTTTTTGAGTTACAGAGAAAAAACTGAAAAATACTTAAAACGTCCTAGTTCAAAAGTCATTGACCTTAGAGAAAAATTATCATAGCAAATAATGCTCCTTTAGCTACTTTCTATTTGAAAAAATCACAAAAAGTAACTTTGAAATGACACACTTCTTAAATTTGGCTTCTTGAATTTATCGCTAGATGGCGCTACTAACAACACGCTCTGAGTCGCGAATGCTGCCGATTATTGCAAAAACTAAAATAGCCATGATTAATATTCGATTTGATTCGTTTGTAATTACACCTACTTAAGGAACCCTATAATACTGAGCATGGCCCGACATGCTCTTGGCCGGTTTTTTAAATAAATTAAAGTATACATATTTATTTATTCTTTATGCCAGATTTCAATTAATCAATCAACTCGGCCAAAATAGACTCTCCCAGTCTCCCTGTTAGCACCAAATCACTTAATCCCCAATATGAGATTTGACCATCATTAATCAATGTTAAAAACCATTTTAGGTACTTCAGAAAATGTTTGCCCAAAGCTCATAAAATTCACACACACACACTTGTTGACCAATATTCGAAAAGTATTCCTACATATACAAAATATCTTGGGGTGCAATATAGAGCCTCCACAAGTGGCAATATTTAAAGATTTAAATTGTGGAAAGAAAAAATCGCTCACGAGCAGGATTCGAACCTGCGACTCCTGGCTCAGTACGCCAGTGATTTAGTCACTAAGCTACTGTGAACACTGCTCGTGGTATTGAAATTATCCTCCAGTATACGTCTTTGGGTGACGTCAGCGATATCTTATTAAGAAACATTGTTACTTAACCGACTCGACTAACTTTGCAGTTAAATCAAAGTCGTATAGATATGCCTACCCATACTAATTTACTAACTTTTTTTTTTTCTTTCCACAATTTAAATCTTTAGAATTCGCTTCGCATGCGTAAAATGCGTTAAAATAATAAAATAATTGGCAATATTTAATTGATGGTCCAGCATACCCTGGGCAGTCAGCCCCGCTACCAACCTGCTGACTGGCTAAGATTTTTCCCACGGCATGAGCTATTGTCATTATGTAGATATGATAGAAGAAAATATCTTAACAATTTTTTCTCCACTGATATTTATTTATTATATTCTTTATTGTACATACACCAAACGAAAACAAAGACAGTAGTTTACAGATACATTATGTAAGTACAATGGTTGGTCTTAACGCACAAGGCAATCTCTTCCAGACAACCTTTGGATGGACTAGAAGAATGGGAACCGGTCGTGGGTAATTACGGTGTAAAAGTAGGCGTCTGATACTTACGTGTAACTTTACTATTTCCAGATTGATCCGTCTCATCGCATTGGCATCGCAGAAATTCCTTTCGGACATTGCAAATGATGCACTCCAACACTGCAAGATGCGGACATCGAGCCAAATAACACAGAGCTCCAAAAACCAGAAGGGACCGAAAGAAAAGAAGTATGTAATGACCATGGAGGATTTAGCTCCAGCATTGCAGGAGTACGGAATCGTTGCAAGAAAGCCCCACTACTTCGTTTGATATTGTCACAAATGCTGAGGATATGTTACTGTTCTCATCGTGAACCCTTTGAGGATAGACCTGTCCTCATCTGCTATCCGGTGTGGAGTTTATCATAACACTTCGGTCGCAAGTTGATGTTAGCATAATTTTTAACGGGTTGAATTGAAATAACTGAAAACCAAGGGCTCGCTGTACTCATCATTAAGAACAACTGCTCCATACACTTATGTTCACATAACTCGACTAAATGTAGGCAACTGTTGCCTACATTTTGCCGTCGCAACAGCAATTTTTTTTCCCGCGGATTCTGGATTAGTCCCATAGAAATAGTTGTTGATGGTGATGACTACAATGGCCTCAGGATTTCAGTTATTTTAATAACACTCTGTAATAAGGGAAGCGCATATTTTCTCCAAAACCTTTTTCTTAACAATGTTAGGAATTGGCAAAACGTTGTGGCACAAGTTGGTCTTACACCCATATTTGAAGTTGTTTTCTCAAAAGTTTGTAGACTCCACTCAACCTCTCAATACAATATTTTCTCTGTGGTATTCACAGTTGCAAAAAATCTCCGTCACATGGTTTTTCTTACTCAAGGTGCATCACAACCAACCTAAGGCTTCCTTAAGATTGGAAAAGTGTAATTTGCGACGTGATTGTTGTTGATTCTATTTTGAAAAGTGTCTGATTTTACATACAATTATCCATCGCGGCGTTATTTATTTCCTCTAGATACATTGAGGATATGTCTAAGGATACAGATTTTGATATTATTTGTAGGAACCCTTGAAGGCATCTTTGACTGAGTATAAGTCAAAAAAAAATTAGAAAGATATTTATTTATTGGTATTATATTAATGTGTTCCTTGTTAGTACTTTTTTCTTGCAAACTAACTTCCAAAGTGAACATTTAATTTTCTAGGAAACCCTACAAAATAAAACGATTATTTTTGTTTCTTTTGAAAGTATGAAATCACTCCTCTATTATGTGTAATTTTGGCTATCATACAAAAATATTTGCAGCGCAACCGAGCTCCATACAAAGATGGGCATTCTCCTTACAGGAACAACTAAAAATATGGGTGCTAAGCCGTGTCTCCTGTGACCAAAATCTAACAAAACATGTTAATGTTTTGCTTAGGCCAATCAAATGTAGCCAAACAGCTAGGCCACGCCCCTATTTTGTTAGAAAAACATGTTAGAAATAACAAAAGTATGGTTGCGGGAGACGCGGCTTTAGTCTTCACTTGGCTAGCAAGCAATCCTATCCTACTAATATTATAAATGTGAAAGTTTGTGGAGATGTTTGTTACTCAATTACTCTATAAGTGCTCAACGGATTTGGATGAAATTCGGCATACCGATAGAACGTAACCCGGATTAACGTATAGGCTACTTTTTATCCCGGGAAAAGGAACAGTTGCCGAGGGATGCGTGATAAACGAGATCCACGAGAACGCAACCGCGGGCATAAGCTAGTAATTAATATAATTTACATATTAATCATAATATCAACGAAATATGCGCTGACCTTAACGAAAAGCATAACAGCTTAAACTTTAGTATGTTCTTAAAAAATGAGAAGAATATAATAATAATATAAGGATTTGTATATCTTATTTCTCATTTAAATAGCATAGACAATGGTAAGTTATGTCAGGGCCGCGTTCACTGACATCGACGCTCGGAGCGTTGTTTGGGCGTTCGTTTGTATGATCGCTCCGAGTAACTGAACGACCAAAGTACGCTCCGGGCGTCGTCGGACGATAATACTGAACGCGGCCTGGGGCATGAATGAATAACATCAAATCACATGTGCTTATTATAAAAAAAATAACAAACCCATAAACGCTTTCTGTTATTTTTTAAGTGACAAAAAGTTCCAGAGTTTTTTTTTTCATAGCTCATTACTGTACCACTACTAGGTATGGACCTCTTCTCAGAATGAGAAGGGAAAGGCCTTAATCCACCACGCTGGTTTGGTGTAGATTTTTAGACTATTGAGAATTTTGTGAAGTCCCTCAGGGATCCCAATATTTTTTCCTGTTTTTGAATTGTAGTATGCACAATTTTACTTTAATTTACACAGAATCTATAATAAAATCATAAAGCAATATCATTAATTAGATTATTATTAATTTATTATCAATCAGTAATTCAGTACATAACACAAACGCTACCAAAACCAGGACGTAATCAGGTTTTTCCATTGAAATAAATAATTAAATGTTTATTTATTTATCAATTTATTTTCAGTTACTTTTGCACACTTGTGCTTATTTATATTGTTCTATTTGTTATTTTTTCAACACAAAGTTACGCCTTCATTAAGCATTCGTAATCGTGATTATATTAAATCTTAAACTGTCAGCAACTCAGCACTATATTATATTTTGTATTAGTATATATGTGGGTATATTTATTATTATTTCACACACTGTCTTCATCTTGCTTCAAATTTTCCTCTCGCTATTCTACTGGAAGAAATTTCTTAGGCCCGTATTACAGAATGTTCCTTGAGAATTTTTATCACAGTTTAAAACAAGTTTTGAGTTGGGATTTAATTTTAGAACATTCCTCAAGCATAGATTCATTGATCACAGTTCAGCTGAGTTTAGCTTTATTCTACACTGTCACCTGTTTAGGTGTTTGAGCAGAGATTAGATCTGTAATCACTCAAGTGTGGTTGTGACCACTCTTGAGTTTTCTTTCCATGTCAGGTTACATTCGTCTGTTAGCAACAACCTAATTGAAGTTTATAATTACCGTATTGGAATAAGACCGATGCTCAAGTAACAATTCTATCCTTAAGCAATGATCAGGTAATTGAAGATCAAACTATACCTGAGGAACATTCTGTAATACGGACCTTAAAGAAACAAGCAGTGCCTTTGTACAGTCAACTGCATGACAGTGGTAACACTTCAATTCGAAAACCACCCTTACTGCTTACGAAATAAGGATGCTACTAATGTCAAAGTGTTACCACCGACGTGCGGTCGACCGTACTATTCATTTCTATGTATTTCCATTATAATTTTACAACAAAAACTATTACTATTTTTTTTCTTTTTAATCAGTGGGTAAATTTCATGTTAACTGCTATTTTTCGGTACCTAGACTAAAATACTAACAACCAATCAAATCACCTGCGATTGCAGCAATCTCTTGTCTATGTATTGTTTATGCCAGTAAAAATAGAAAAATAAACTAATCTTGAAAAAAAGTAAAAACCATATTCAAAAAAAGTAAAATTGATTTGTGTTAAACAGTTTAGGTAGTTGGTGCCTATCGTTTCTTAAATCAAACCGAATCAAAGGCACCTACTTCCTAAAATGTTTTACACAAATTATTTTACTCTTTTTTTCAGACGGTTTTTACTTTTTTTAAAGTTTAATTTATTAAAATATAATACTGCAAAAAGCAATCTTATACGAATTTTCATTAATAATAAAAAGTATTTATCTAAAATATTTCTATGTACACAGTGTATTTTTCATAAATATTCGTATTTTTTTTCATTTTTTTTACATAATGTATGAATATTGTCCTACAATAATATGCGACTTATTTTAAGGGCTTATGTTAAAACACAATACATATTTACAAAACTATTGTTATCAGGATTGGATCGATTTGACGTTTTTAAATGTCAAACTATACTCTGTCCACCAGATTATTCGCTTTTTGATAGCTCATATACTTATCAATTAATATATCCTATATAGAAATACGTTCTATTTAGTTACCTCTTTACAAGGTTCTGTCAACTTCAAAGCAGTTTTAGGGATGTGCTAAATCGAGTAATCTGTCAAAAAGCGACTAACCTGGTGGACAGAGTGTAGTTGGCGGAATAATGGAGTCATCTATAGTTAGCCTGAGATAATAATGTTTTATGTAATATAGTGGTCCATCAGGAAAATACAAAAAAAAACTTGCAATATCTGCATCTTAAATCCATCCAGTTGTTTTCTAGATTTGCGCAACAAAACATATAGACGCGTTTTTAATGTGTTGCTATAGGTAGGCCTTTGTATCAGGTCGCTAAAGCGAATATTTAAAACATAATTATTATTAAATTAGTTCACACGATTGTTTCATATAGCCAAGAATTTTAATACTTATTTTTTAAAATAATGTAATGTGTTTAGGACTTGTCAAATCACATTTTGTTATGAAAAATGTATGATTGATAAAAATAAAGGGGTTCTTCTTTTCTGGAGCAGGGGACCTTTTTTTCGTGGGGACTATCCTCATGGACACACTCCGCTTGGGGAAGACGGAGCCAGTGTCGGACTCTTACCGACTAAAAACCACCACGGTGTTCCTCTAACGACCCTTGGCCGGGGGCGTGGGAGACTCCTGTATTCGCCCAACCTGCCTCGGCAGGTCCCGGCTCGCTAATAGTAGGCGAGCCCCGTCTTCCCGTGCGGCAACCACACCGGCCGCACCGTCCACTTGACTGGTGCGCGCGGAACACATGCCACCGTCACGGGCCTTGACTGGTTGTCCACCGCCCGCAGTTCTACACCTAGTGTGGCTGGACTCCCTCCTGCGTCGCTAAGGTCGTCTCCTGCGGATGGAAAGAGAGGTCGTCGCCTCTCGAACCATCTCCGCCGCCTCCTTATAGCGAGCATTTCCTCGTAGAAGGAGACGAAGCCTTCCCAAGCGCTCTCGCTCCCGACCATAGACAACCACGGCCGGAAGCGAGAGATCGCTTCCACCTATTGCAGTGAGGTCACGGCGCTGCGAAAAAATTACGTATGCTCTAGAAATTTCAAATTTATTTGTATTGATTAATAAATTATAAACATTTTGGCTAACTGAAAAAAAGTATTTTTTAATTATATTTAGTAAAATTAAGAAAACCTATGCTTTGGTCGTATAGGTGACATGACTGTGTAGTCAAACTATTTAAAATATTTTCTATATTTTTAAGTTTAATTTTGTTACTTTGTATTTGTGGTCGACACGTCAAGTGTTTGGCGAGTTCTGTTATCACGTTATAGGAAAATGATTAGAGCTAAGGGTATTTGAAATAAAAATTAATTAAATATTATCATTATTTTGTATCATTTATTTTGCACCAATATCATTTATTACAGTAAAAAAAGTATAAAAGTAACAAATACATGAGTTTGGTAGGATATGTATAAAAACTTATGCATACGATAAACTAAAGTATACGACAAAATTTAAAAGTGGATTCCACCAATGAGACTGAACCACTTTTCCTAAGAAACGGGTAAATAAACTAGTTTCTCAAATTTCGTAAACAAAAAGTAAAGTTGTATAAGAACACGTATTAGCCGAAATTAAAAAATGAATACAGCTACTTAAACTAAATAAATATAGGGTCCGATGCTCATGTTTACAACACTACAACATGTAACAAAAACCCTGTTGTTCCTGTGAGCTACGTTATCAGAATCGATATTCAAACGTAAGGACACAAGCAAAACTCATTTGGAAAAACTCTTCAGTAAAAATAATAAAATTAAATCATTATTAATTGTAAATTGGCAAACGCAGCGTAGGGCGCCCCCCCGCCAGGTGGACCGACGACCTGAAAAACGTGGCTGGGGGGGACTGGATGCGGAAGGCAGAGGACCGAGTGTTGTGGCGCAACTTGGGAGAGGCCTATGTCCAGCAGTGGACTGCGATAGGCTGAGTTGATGAATTGTAAATTGAAAGTGACAATCACTTTTAATGATTTAATTTGATTATTTTTATTGATATAATATTTATTCCGAGATGTAATCATTGAGTGAGTGAGTTTTGAGTGATATAATCACTTTCAATACAATTAATAATGATTTAATATTTAATTTGATTATTTTTATTGAAGAGTTTTTCCAAATGAGTTGTGTTCTTACGTATGAATATCGATTCTGATAACGTACCTCACAGGAACAACAGGGTTTTTGTTACATATTGTATACTAATTTAAATCAAGCTGTATTTATTTCTTATAAATACACCATTAAAATATGACAGAAATTATTAAGAACTGTCAAATTGGTCTTCACCATTGTAATTTGCGTGAAAAGAGACATAATGCGATTAAATTAGTCGAGTGCGGTGAACGAGAATCGGCACCAATTCCATGAATCTCACTTCTTTAAAGAAAACTAACTAAAGTCTGTTTTCTCTCTCTTGTCTTATTTAGTAAACAATCTTGGCAAGACTTTATTCAAATAAATACTGATAAAATATAATTACTAGTTCTGCACACGTAATTTGGTAAAAAATAATTGTTGTGTGTAAAATTGTTAATATAATATCATCATTTCAGCCGAAAGACGTCCACTGCTGGACATAGGCCTCCCCCAAGCATCGCCACAACGACCGGTCCTGTGCCTTCCGCATCCAGCGGATTCCCGCGACCTTCACCAGGTCGTCGGTCCACCTTGTGGGGGGCCTACCCACGCTGCGCCTTCCAGTACGCGGTCGCCACTCCAGAACTTTACTGCCCCATCGGCCATCCGTTCTGCGAGCAATGTGCCCCGCCCACTGCCACTTAAGTTTGGCAATTCTTCGGGCTATGTCAGTTACTTTCGTTCTCCTGCGAATCTCCTCATTTCTGATTCGATCATGCAGGGACACTCCGAGCATAGCCCTCTCCATTGCCCTTTGAGTGACTTTGAGCCTTCTTATCAGGCCCATTGTGAGCGACCACGTAATATATTATAATGCCTTTTAATAATTATTGTTGACAAAAGACATGCTAAGATTGTTTACTAAATTTAAGAACACAAGTAAGAAAAAACAGAGTGTACACCTTATTAATTAACAAAATAGTTAATGATCTTAATTTGATCAAAATTAAAAGAGTATCAAAAGGAGGGCGCCACTAGTCATACATTACAAAATGTTAACTTTAAAAATAACTTTTGGCAGGAACTTAGGACAGTCTTATTCGTTTTAATAAGAAGTAAATGTGTCTTTTGTTTAATTATAACACAGATTGACACAATACTGACAAAGAAAACAAAATCCACTTCAAGACGTTTTTGCCTGACTACAGTGAAGCCAGTTTTAGGCAATTTAGTCAATCTATTAAATTGCAAATACAAGTTGTTGATCTGTAATCGTGCCATATTTCTAGATCTGATAATAAATAATGTGCTTAGTCACCTAAAAATACTTAAAAAATTCTACGATTATTTAATACCTAAATTTTCACTTAGAAACATAGCGAGGGTTCGAGAATAAATCCCGAACGACTCGGAAAATAAGTCATCGGCGGCATTGTCAAAGGGTGGAAATTACTGCAATTGTTTTGGTAGTGTCGCACGCCTCGTTTTTGTTTCGCACGCGTCACATCACACGGGGGGAATTTGTTTGTTTACAAATTGATATTTAACAAAAAAATAAAAAATTGTTTTGTTTTTTTTTATTGATTTGTGTTCAGTATCAGTGGTATAGTCACCTCTTTAAATATGGCACAAATACTTAATAGATCAACATGTTGTATACTACAGACTACAGTAGTTGCCAAAAATCTTGACCATAAGCAGTAATCGAACTCATGACCTTCTGTTTCAGTACACCCAGGGCACAGTAAATATAACATACAGTACGGAAACGACGTCCTAACGCCCCGGATTGAATCACTCACCCAGACGCACGCCTCAACAGCGTTGCCAGACGTACGATAATAATCGTAAATATACGATAATTTTGGCTCTGGTACGATACAAAATTGATTGAAATACGCAGAAATACGATAATTTTGATGCTGAAAATCATTGTTTTTGTTCGTAGCTCAGCACTGTTTACGATAATTTTTCACCAAATTCCTTGATATACGATAATTTTAGAACATCAGTACGATAATCCACTTGTACTCATCTGGCAACCCTGCGCCTCAACAAGAACCTCGCAGTCGTCGCAGTGCTGTCAGTGCAAACACCCGCTTAGGGGCCTTGTTGACGCGTGCGTGTTTAACTAACCTGGTCCAAAATCAATCAATTATTGTATGGTCACGAATGTCACGATACTTCCCGGTGGTACATTTTGTCGACAAAATCCCTTCAACGAATCCTGCTACAGTACACGTACCTACGACTGCCATCGAACATTAAGAATTAAACATTGATAAATTTCTGACTGTACATTAGTTTTGTGAAATAATAATTTAAAAAACTGACTGACTGACGAAATGTGGGTGTACTATTACACTTCTGCCTACCCTTTCAGGGAAATACAGGCGTGATGTTATGTTGCTGTTGTTGTTAATTTAAAAAACTCAAGTACAGCAATTTTTGGTTGCTAGTACCTCATTATTTTGGTTGTCCTAAGGGAATGTACCAATGCTACGTGAGCCGTTCAGTGGGGGGAGGGAGGTCTTCAAAATACCACGCTTGTTCACAGGTGGGGCTTAGGTTTTAGTCACGTAGTCAATATCCTCTGGTCTTGGCATATACTACGACTGGTCACCGAGGGGGGGGGGGGAATGGGGTATTGTTTTTTTTAATGGGTCACGTAGTATGGGACGTACCCATACCCCCAGGTACCCATATCCCTAAGGTGACGTGAGATTTGAGAACAGAAGAGATAGTTTTCAAATGAGTGTTTTACAATAATTATAATAATCAGTGTTTGAAAAGATCACTGTCTTTTCCTAACTTGACATTGGCAAAATCAGCGAATAACAATGGAGATTTTTTTCTTTTTAAACTTAATTTAATTGAGAGTGATTTATTATTAAAGGCCTAAGTTAAGGGAGGCCTATTTTTTTTAGAATTATTTTGACATACTGGATTATCAACTCACTCAACTTTTTTATAGATTGCCTTCAAATGCTCAGTCATTGGTGTATTATCAGTCTCCATAAACAGTACAACTTCAAGTGTGTCCGGAGCTAACAACTTAATATTCCGTTTAATTTTCCTAACAAACGGAGGCTTCGCAAACGACATTCTACTTATTTGTACCGTTTCAAGGGTAAGTTGCTTGTTTTCTATGTCACACTGGCCTTCTTCGAGGGATGTGAGCCCTAAGTTGTGACTGATTATGAAGGCCAACTCGTTGGTGCCTGGCTTGATGCGTAAGAAGCCTCGCTCCAGGTGCATCGGTGTCTTCTTTTCGGGATGCTTTGATGTTGTTGTGTAGTTAAGCATGGGCTGACCTGGAATAGAAAATATTTATTTTATTTTAGTATATTATGTATTATTACCACACTCACAGACATAGTGTAAAATATAGACAAAGTGCTGTGAACAATCATAGTGAAGCCAACAAAACAAAAAAAACAAACAGCAAATTTTCAGCACTGTGTGATATAGACATATCAGCAGTAGTGCTGCTTGTCTATAATCAATAAAATAAATAAACGGTGCTCCTCCATGAACAAACCAGCACTCACACACAGACATGCACCTTAAACCGTGCTCACCGTTCTGTTTACAAGAATACATACAGGAATTGTAACCCAACGGTATTCTACTTTTTTGTATCAGTCTATTGTCTACAACTATTTGTCCCTTTCACTGCGGTTGGAGAGTTATCTCGTTCTGTAAAATGTGCTTTTAGATTTTCACTCCAGTGTCAGTGGGTCAGGTTTTGTGTACGACATTGCTGCAGTGTGGAGATGTGGAAGAAGATGGGAGAGACCTTTACGGCTATTATATTTTAGTACCTATTTGCCATGACAGGTCATAGGAGCATATATTCTATGAAAAATTCAATTGATCAACTAATACAGTTAAAACCGGCCAAGAGCATGTCGGGCCATGCTCAGTATTATAGGGTTCCTAAGTAGGTGTAATTACAAACAAATCAAATCGAATATTAATCATGGCTATTTTAGTTTTTGCAATAATCGGCAGCATTCACGACTCAGTGTGTTAGTAGCGCCATCTAGCGATAAATCCAAGAAGCCAAATTTAAGAAGTTTTCTCTCTATAACTCAATAAATTATAATCACATTATACTCGAAATAATTTTAAAAGAGAGTTTTTACAAAGGTCTATCAATGTAGAAGATTATAAGTTTCTACATTGCATATTTTAGAAATGGCAGGGGGGGGGACACATTGCAAGCCACTTTGGCGGGCTATATTTCGCAGATGGTACACCTGATAAAAAAGTGGTGTATGAAACATTACCTTCATTTTAGTAGACCTATTCAATGATATCCCACAAGAGGGGGTGCAGCGAAAAAAAAATTTCCATCCCCATTTCACATGTATGGACGCCACCCCTAAAATACGTAAAAACGATTTTTTTATTCTTTTAAAATTGAGATCTATATGTAGACTATTTTTTGACAAAATTTCATCTACTTATGTTTATAACTGTAGAAGTTATTAAGCTGTAAAGGATTAGGACAGACGGACAGACGGACGGACATGACGAAACTATAAGGGTTCCTTGTAGGACTTCGGAACCCTAAAAAGATGCAGCCCTGTGGCAGACAGACAGTCAGACATCATAGACATAGTAACAGGGTCTCGTTGGCACCCTATGGCTAGGGAACCCTAAATAAAAAACAATAAATACATTATTATTATAGAGGCAGGCACCTTCTGTGTAATTCTGTTTGATTAAACATAGGAGATAATTCTATAACTTTTTACTTTTTCAGACGGATAGTTGCAGTTGAACCTAATGACATATAATTATGACAAAACTGTAATTATTGTGTTTGTTCAAGCGTCATGCAAAACCTATTGTACTGATTTTGATGAATCAAATCTTTTTTTGTTTAAAATCTTATGAAATTAAAAACGGGTACAATTTTATGAAAAAAAAAATGTGTTTTGGAATTGATCCGAAGAACTATGGGAGCTAAGCCGCGGGCATAGGCTAGTTACATAATACATTAATGATCTGAGCGAAGGGAAGTTGGATCCTTTTAAATATAACTCATCTCATTTTTGATTATTATAAAATTTGCTTTTCTATAAATTTTAAATTAACACTGTGCAGCATTTGTGCAAATAAAAATTAGTTTTGTTTACATTTACATAACTGTTTCGTTTTGTATAGAATTATTTTATTTTGTCAGCATAAAATTGGTAATATTAAATTACTTATCGCTATATTAAAGTTCCACTTTATCATAGTATAGTGAACAATTGTTTTTTTTTTTTTGTAAAACTCCACTGAGTATTTAGTTAGGATAAAAATTGATAATCTTCATTTTGGCAACACACTTAAAAAATACAAGTACCTACTAAATTAAATAATACAAAAAGCGCGGTAAGAATGTCGCCTTAGGCGCGCTTAATGAATGATGAATCTCGGACGAATTGATGAATATCGTATTATTAAAATTCTGTCCAACTTACGCACCCGCGCATGTAAATTCCAATTCTTCATGATATTGGAAATCCGGTATATTCGGGTACATTCCTCGACCCTCCTCTGTAGTCCAGCGTCCAGCCAGCCAGGATATCGGGTTCAAAGCTTCAGGTATAGCAGACATAATTATTTTTTGAAATTTTACTTCACAATATTTTTGAAATTTATTGAAGAACGCGGACTTCGCAATCGCAGAGAAAATAAACTTCACGTTTATATAAATTAACCACAGACCAAGTAGAGATGAAATTAACTAAGATCATAGATTTAGAACACTATAGATAGAAAATCGACGTGCCCCTTTTTTTTTTTTTTTTTTTTTTTTTCTTCTGGCTTTGCACTGTTCGTGCTTTTAGCCACCGACAAATTATAAAAAACAGGAAACGAAACGCGAAAAAACAAATAGGATCGGAATTTGGAAAAGGAAAAGGAGATCAGTTATTATAGGAAACACAAAAAAATACATGAAAATATATATATAAAAAATATCATTTTATACTAAATAAAACTAAATAATGGTGAATTAATGTATTATTATGTACACAAGAATTATATTTTAATATCGTTATTTACAATAAAATGGGCAATGGATTTGTATATATCTATATTACAATTACCTAAGATACAAGAAATAGAGGTAGGAAAAGGAACTTGGAGGGACACAAGACTTTGGATAAGAGAGGTGTGGTCATACAGGGAGCAAGCAAAAATTAGGTGATTCAAATCACCCACATCAGCGCCACAGGCACACACAGGGCTCTGCACGATGCCAAGTCTAGCCAGATGAGCCGGAGTGCACACATGGCCCAAGCGCATACGTATAATGATAGAAGTAATTTTTTTGCTGAATTTAAATTTAGAAAACAATGGTTTTGTAGGGATATCAGGCTGAATTGAACGGTAAAATCGGCCCTTTTCTGAGTGCTTTGTCCAGAGCTCACCCCAGGATTCCTGTAAATGAATTCTGGGCAGCGCAGACAGGTCTTGAAAACTGTTTTTATAAGGGAATACATCTCCACAACTCACAGCCTCGTTAGCCAATTGATCTGCTCTTACATTACCCAAAATACCACAATGAGAAGGTATCCAAGCAAAATACACAGAAAACCCCTTCAAAGAACACTGTAAAAGTAGACACCGAGTTTCAAAAACTATATATGGATTTTGTGAATAAAAAGGAAATCTAGCTAAGGCTTGCAAGGCACTCATTGCATCAGTAAAAATAATTGCGTTTTGTAACCCCATGACTAAAATATATTCAACTGCTTTAAATAAACCAAAGCATTCCCCCGTAAATACTGATGTTTCAGGAGGAAGTTTAATCTTCTGTACCACATTGTCACGTGGGTGGTATACACCAACCCCCACACAACTATTGTGCCCATGCTTGGATGAATCCGAAAAAATATGATGGTATCCCCCCCAGTCCCTATCCATAATGTAATTGAAGTTTTGATTTTGACATGTGTCATTTTTGTAGATATTTAGGTTAAAGTGAATGTTTGGGGATAAAATTAAAGCATTGTATTTACAGTGAAATATTGGAAGAAGTTGAGAATTATGACAGGGAGCTTCAACTGAATTAAATTTTGTTAAACTTTTTACCAAGCAAGGGGTAGCTTTATTTCTGCAATAAACTGAAGAAACAACTTCATAGGACAGCCGGGAAACTATAGATTTTAAAGGGTGGTTAGCTAATTGTAAGCATCGGAATAAGAATCGGTCTGCTAGAAACTGTCTTCGCAAATGTAGGGGAGGGTCTCCGCATTCCACTTGTAGACAGTTGATAGGGCTAGATCTCATTGCACCTGAAATTACCCTCAATGCCTTAGACTGTACACCATCCAATTTTTTCAACCCAGCAGCACTGCCAGGCTCCAGCAAAAAGGTCCCATAATCTAATACACTTCGAATTAGAGTATTGTACATTAATTTTAATGAAAAAGGATGAGCACCCCACCAAACACCAGATAGACATCTGATGATGTTTATATTGCGCTCACATTTAGCTGCTATGTACTCACAGTGTGGAAGCCCTGTAAGATGTGAATCCAAAATAACACCTAAAAATTTTACTTGATTTTTAATAGGCATGGAGATGTTGTTAAACTGGACATTGACTGAAGGAGGTTTACGCATTCTAGTAAACAATACAATGCTGCTCTTATCAACTGAAAGTTCCAGACCATTATTTCCTAGCCAAGATTTCAACAAACACAAAGAGGAGGTTAAAGAAGTGCACATTTCCTGAACAGAATTTCCAGAAATATAAAAAAGTAAATCATCTGCATATTGAAGAATTTGTACTGATTCATTAAGGGAAGATTCTAAATCATAGGTGTAAATATTATAAAGAAGTGGACTAAGTACAGAACCTTGAGGAAGGCCTTTCCATACTAATCGGGTTAATTTGGACTCATCATCAAGGTACAGATTAATAGACCTTTCAGAGAGCATATTAATAACAAAATTTGTCATCATTGATGGAACTTTCAATGATTGAAGTTTTTGTTTCAGAACTGATACTAAAACATTATCATAAGCTGAGCTAATATCAAGGAATGCTGCGATTACAGATTTATTACAAGAGAAAGCTAAACGAATATTTGAAGTGAATACACTAAGGCTATCTAGTGTGCTCTTACCCTTCCTAAACCCAAACTGAGATGAAGCTAGTAAGTTTCTGCTTTCTACGAACCACTCCAAACGAATCTTAACAAGATGCTCAGTAATTTTGGCAAGAACTGATGAAAGTGCAATAGGACGATAAGAGGTGGCATTACAAGAAGGCTTGTTTGGTTTCAATATGGGGATAATGGTTTGAGATTTCCAGCTTGGAGGAATATTGCCAGATATCATCACAGTATTAATAAGATTTAAATAAACAGATAAGGCAGAGTCTGAAAGATTAGCTATAAAAGAATAGGGTATACCATCTTCACCAGGAGCTGAATCTTTGACATGTGAAAGAACACCCTTCAACTTGCCTAGTGAAAACAGGGAGTTAAGCTCAGAGTCACACATAGGTAAAGGAGGAGCATGAAGAAAAGAACTCTGTTCTGGAGCTGAAGGAGGGGCTAAGTTATCCATAAATTGATTAGCCAAGACTGGTGGCAATTTCGAAGTTGAAGATTCACTAAATGCAGACCTGAAGCGCCTAATATTACGCCACACAATAGAACAGTTAACATCTGGACAGATAGAGGCACAAAATTTCTGCCAGCCTTCGAATTTCTTTCGTCTAAGCAGTTTACGAGAAGTACGAGCTACTTCTAGATATACCTCGAAATTTTCTGTAGTCATACCACAAGAATAATTTTCCTCTGCTGCTTTTCTGTTTTTAACAGCCTGAGTACATTCAGCATCCCACCAGGGAGGGGAAGGAATCTTGCCCAATGCTCCATTTTTAATAGGGAAAGTAACCTCTGCGACCTCTATTAAAATGCTTGTAAATTTTTCAGATAATAATTGGGGATCCTGTACTGGAAAAGAATCAGCAAGTTCAAGAATTTTTTGCTCTACAGAACTTCTATATGAGTCCCAGTCTGCATTATCTAATCTATACTTTATACGTGGTTTTGGAATATTAGTTACAGATTTCTTATATGGAAATGAAATAACTAGCGGATAATGATCACTACTATGGACAGAAGATAAACGAGACCAAGATAAAATAGATGCTATATCAGGTGTGCAAATTGAAAGATCAGGAGCACTCAACCCCTCATCTGGACTTGTGAGGCGAGTTGGAAGGCCGGTGTTTAAGATACACAGATTATGAGAATCCAGGATGTCCAAAAGTTTCTCTCCATAAAAGTTAGAAATAGAGCTACCCCAAGACTGATGATGGGAGTTAAAGTCTCCCATAATTAGGAATGGCTTAGGTAAAACCGATAACAAATTACTAACTTCCGATAAAATATTTACAGTAGGACGAGAAAAATATATACAGACTAAACAAATGTTATTTACAATAGCAGCGACAGCCGATATATCGTCGCTAAGAGGGGGAAGAGGAAAATTATTTACAGGAAAAGAATTCTTTATGAGTAAGGCAACTCCGCCAAACCCATCGCTTCTGTCTGTTCTCAGACAAACATATCCAGGAATTCTAAATGTGAACAGTGGCTTAAGCCATGTCTCACAAATAGCAACCGCACATGGTTCGAATTTATTTAAAATATGTGACAATTCCGTTTTTTTATTAATAATGCTACGACTGTTCCACTGTATAATCTTGGACAGGTGTAGGTCCATTATAGGTGAACAAGTTAGATAAATTTTCAATCAAAGGGGCAACGTTGGACGGTGAAATATTATTATTTTGTGTAAGTGTATTAATTAAAGTAATGATTAAAGCTAAAATTTGATTTTCATTGTTTGTTATATTTTGTAATGCACACCCATTAGAAAGAGATGGAGCGTCATTTTTAATCAGAGCTTGATGAGCTGCCTTATCATAACCCTTTGATGTTTTTGGAGGAGTTCGAGGTTTCATGAACACTGTTTTTTTATATGATCTAGATGAGGATAAAGGGGAAACTACAGAAGAAGAAGGTTTATTATGAGCTGATGGGGCAGACAATAAAATATCTGCATATGATTTCGACACTGGGGGGTGTAACTTTGATGCCTCAGCATATGAGACACAATTTTGAGCCATATAAAGTTTAATTGATTTCTGTCTTTCAAACTCGGGACATTTTTTATCAATTGCATAATGTAGGCCACCGCAAAGGCAGCATGCAGCATCAACCTCATCCTCTATACCACAAGTGTCGGCAGAATGACCCTGTCCGCACTTGTAACACCGAGGGGTTGACCTACATTGCACTTTTGTGTGTCCAAAGTGACAACATGAAAAACATTGAATCGTTGGAAAAGTGTACAAAGTTACTGGTAAAGAATTGTAACATACAAAAATTCTCTTCGGTAGCACCTGCCCATCAAAAGTTATTACTACTGTCTGAGAAGGCTTCCAAACAGGGGTTGGCCCCTGAACTTTATAGTTCAACCGTCGTGCTTTTAAAATTTTACCACACCCTACGGGCACAGAAATGTTTTCAATGATCTCCTCAGGAGACCATTCAGTAGGTACACCCTTAACTATACCCATCCTACAAACATTAAAAGAAGGAATGAAGGCCCTTAAGTTCTCCTTAGTAAGACAAATATCATTCACAAAAGAATTTGCATCCTCATACTTGGAAAAAGAAATTGAAACTCGGTTCCTACCTATACGCTTTAAACTCCCATTTATAATATTTTGGAATGAACGTTTCTTGAGAAAATGTCCTAACGTAACTGGGTGAAGTGTGGTAGCTGGATTCCCCTCTTTTTGGATATGCACAACATAAGGTGCCAGATCTGTGGGCTCGTACGATGTCCTGGTTACCTGAGGCGCCTTCTGCGGATTATTTGAACTATTATCATCAATGTTTTGTTCAGGCCGTAAACCATTTACAGATTGTAAAGGTGAAGGACCCTCCTGGCATATTTCTTTTGAGATGGTGGCAATTGATTCTGTAATTATTTGAGAATCACTGTCGCAATGACAGTGACTCCCTTTACTACTTTTCGCTGTACTATTACCTTCCTGACCATGCCGCCGTCTTTTGTTACAGTGTTTACACATTTTACGTGAAGCCCTCGTCCTTTTCCTCTCTCGAGTAACGGACCCATCCGTATCCATGCTGGATTCATTTTCCAAGGATACGGAGGAAACAATGGTGATATTTTCGCCTACCGAGGGGACTGGGTCCCCCCGGTCAGGCGGCTCCTTATCCATGGGTCAGAAACGAAAAAATTGTTAAAACTTACCTAAATATTCACAATACACTACAAACTATATGAAATATAAACTAAATATATGATATTTACACAAATCTACTCAACTGGCCTCGTTTTACTAATAAAATATGAATTTTATCAAAAAGTTATATGAAAAACGCTCCCGCCTAATTCGAAGGTTTCCCGCCTTTTTTCATGCCCCTTTTAGATAGCAATAGTTTTTACTTCAGTGATACCACACTAAGAATTTTACCCCCATTTTTTTGAGACTAAGTTAAGGGCTCTTACGGCCAAAATTAATATCCAATCCATCTACGATTTACCCTACTAGAGATATAAATTTGACATATTTTGTATGGAGCTTATGTCAAATTCCTATCTCTAGTAGGGCAAATCGTGGATAGATTGGATATTAGTTTTGGCCGTTAGCGTACGTAGAAAATAACTTGAAAATGCGCAGTGATCAGTTTAAACGATTTTAAACTCTATGTCAGTATAGTAACAAGCGCAATCGTACCATCTTTGTTCAAGTTATTTGCCGGATTGACATTTAATGGAAGCCAGTGGCTCCTACACTCTCGTCTATGAATCGCGTATGTATGTAAAGGTAATTTAGAAAAGGGAAATTAAATAAAGTATTTTGGAAAAATAGGATTTATTGTAATTTTTTTTGGATATATTTATACATAGATATATTTTGGATATTAATTGGATGTATAGGATTTATTGTAATTTTAAGTGTAATTTATTGGCCTTTAAACAGAATCAATTTCGTATGAAAGTTTCTCACTCTATCACCTTTCTGTGAAACAGTCATAAGGTGATGTATTCGTACATCTCAATATTTTAATGCAACAGCTTTTATTAGGATTACGAGGCGGCTATCCAGCGGGTTTTGATCTCTAACATGGTCGTTCAACGTAGTAAATGTGGGTTTCTCAATGTTTTTTTTCAAAATGGTCATAACCATATGAGCCATTGCCTTGTTAGTGGCTAAAAAAAATTTATACTACACACATACTACACTGTGTGTACCCTACACATAATACTAAAACAACCATATGAACCAATCTACTTCATCAATAAATAAAGATGAAAATTAAAAACACCCTAAATAATGGGTACATAATTACGTAAATCACAGCAGCACTAATCACGGAATTATTTAAAACATACGTCTCCTTCAACAATTTAATAAAAAGCACCATATAACAGGTAGCACCCTAAATACTGGGAACGTAAACATGTCTATCATGGCAACACTAAACACGGAAATATTTTAGGTTATGTTATTTAGAAAACGCTGAAAACTGCTAATATTTCTATAAGAAATGGGTTCAAAATTGTTAACACTTACGTACTTGTAGAAACACATTGTATGTAGTTAAATAAACACAACAATTTAGATATAAAATGCCACTTACCCGTGGAAAGTTAAACCTTCAATGTGTTGCTCGCTGCGGCTCTTGCAGCCTAACACACTAAACCCGACCATATCACGGAACTGTATGAGTGTTTTATCACGAAGTTTCACCATAAAATTATAGAAAACTACGAAGCACAATTAATAAAACTCTTTAGTTTGACAGACCGAACGCTTTGTTTGTCAAACTTTAAAAGTGTGACAACGAAAATATGGGTAACATGTAAGAGATGGCGATATAATATTTGTGTCTTGCTCTATCTTAGCAGCAGTGGCATAAGTCCATTTCTTTCCCACATACTCTAACGTAGTTAGGGAAATCCATCTGTAGTGGTTCATAATCTAAGACTAAGATTAACTTCTATTTTCAACTGTCAAGATGACAGATGAATGACATTAGTCCAGACTTCCAGAGAGCACAGAGTACCAACTTTATGAACGGAACCTGCATATCCGGGCCACGTTCAGTTATATCGCCCCGACGTCGTCGGATGACGCTCGCTCGGAGCGTGAGCGTGCTGCGTGCCCATGAAGTTGAGAGTTCTAACTTCATGTGCGTGCCCTCTTGGGCGTTCGTTTGTATGAGCCAAGTATGAGCGCTCTAAGGCCCGTATTACAGAAGCTTCCTCAAGTACAGTTTAACTCCAATCACCTGATCACTACTTAAGGATAGAATCGTTACTTGAGTATCGGTCTTATTCCAGAACAGTTGTTATAAACTTTAATTCAACAACATAACACACGAATTTGACCTGAAATATAATAGAAATCTCTACTCGAGTGTAGTCTGGACGACACTTGAGTGATTACAGATCAAATCTCTGCCCAAATACCGAAACAGGTGACAATATAAAACGAAACTAAACTCAGCTGAACTGTGATCAACAAATCTCTGCTTGAGGGACGTTCTAAAAATCAAAGCTCAACTCAAAACTAGTTTTAAACAGTGATCAACGCTTGAGTATCGTTCCTGGAATACGGACCTTAGTAACTGAACGACCAATATAACTGAACGCGGTCCCCCCGCTGTCCCTGGCTATAGAGGCTTTTCAACCTTATTTTATTTTTCTACCTTACTAAGACAAGTGGTTATCATTTCAGCCGAAATACGTCCCACTACTGGACACAGGCCTCCCCCAATTAAGGGGGGGATATGCCATAATCGCCACGCTTGGCAGGGCGGGTTGGCGATCGCAGTTTGGTTGGTTAAATACTCAGAGAACGCTGCTGCCCATCCTCTGGTGAATCCTTAGTCGCCTTTTACGACACCCATGAGAAGAGATAAGGGTGGTGCTATTCTTTAAGTCCGGCACCACACGGACGAAGTGATTATATACTCTTTGAATTAAGATTTCAGAAACTAAAACTTAGTGATTATATTATCTTTGTCAGAAACGTCAGAATGACACAAAATCCCATGTCCTAAATTTGCTTAAAAATATTGTAATCGTATATATAAAAATAACACAAACAAATATAAATAAAAAATGAATACCCGCATTTTTCCGCGAAGTGCGGTGTCAATTCACGTGGCCTGAACTCACTGAAACGAAAAGAGAGAACTTTTAGAAACCAGATTCAAAATAAAGAAATGTCCTTGAAAACTAAGGACTTCATTCAAAAAATTTGCTATAGGAAGACCGCTTCAATCGATATGACCCAGCATGGGTTCATTAATGATAGTAAGCTGCATCCTGTGAACTTGTTGATAAAGCCCCTGAGGGCACAGTTGGAAAAGATTTGCGGTTAATAATAATAACTTTTTGTTTTCATTTTAGCTCATCTCGTCGTCGTAGTTGGTCTTGTAGCTCCAGTGCTCCACAGTTGTTAAAATTTTGGCCATTTCATGCCCCCTTTACATTCCATTCCAACAAACATAAACATAACATCACGCCTGTATTTTTCCCGAAGGGGTAGGCAGAGGTGTCCCCCCACATTTCGCCAGTTATGTTATAGTCCCATGTAATAGGGGGTGAGGCCTATTGCCATTGACTGGGCACAAATCCAAACTCCGGGCTGCTACTGAGTATTTCCTAATGAAAATACCCAATAACACTTTGCCCGCCCCGGGAATCGAACCCAGGACCCCACGCTCAGCAGTCGCGCTTGCAACCACTAGACCAATGAGGCATTCCATTCCATTTGAGTAAAATTAAATAATTATATATCTAATTATGTATTATGTATGTATGTATTATGCATCTAAAAACAACGGATATAGTTGATGGTATCAGAGGATTCAGTTCACAGATTAAAACCTATATTATGAAACAGTTCTTTACGCAGGCAAGCTCACCTAAACGGACCACTTCACCATTGTGGCTTCCAAGAGGTATATAGTCAAAGCTTCCAAAGTTCCAACTACCATTTTATTTCATGTTAATATGATCACATCATTCTGCTAGGCGGTAGACAGAAGCTACGGGACTCAAATTGATGTAGTCTGTATAATATTTCAGGTAAGCCATCAAAGAATGCGACTTTACGAAGAAATTCACTAATCAGGAAAAAAGGTATTACTTGATTCCAATACTCTACCCCTCAACGCATACGCCATAGCTTGGACAAGGCTTTGCATGAACCGCAGCTTCATTGTATTCTTGGAATTCTACTTAGTTTGTCTTTGTAGCAGCTTAGCTTAGATACCTACCTACTATGAATTGTTTTTCTGAACAAAATGAAGTTATGGCACGGTTTAGCAAAGCTTGTTATGAAAATCCTGAAACTCGGAGTCAGGGGCATCGCAAAGTACAGAATTTAAGTGACATTTGTCTGTTTTATAATTTCAGTCAAGTTGAGCTGGGAAGCTACAGCTCCCGCTTCTGGAACCCTTCCCAACGGGGGCTCGTCTCGCAGTTTAAGATCAGGTTTGTAGACATGAGATTTTATAATTTGTTGATGCTGATGAAGTTTATGGAATTCGCAATTCTTAAAGCAAGCTCTTGTGCAAGCTGTGAAACGCAATATGAATTTTTCATAAGCCCTGAATTATTGGTCCTGGTTTCATCTGGTCGTTTAAGAACTTAGAAAGGGTAAACACTTAAATGATAGCTCGTTAGTGATAGTGGTTATGTTATCGTAGTCTCGCGTTTGCCGAGCGAGTGTCTGCCATGAATTTAGCCTTTAACAGCCTAGACAGACCCCAAAACCGGGCTAAAGCTAAATAAATGGTTTGAATAAAATATTTTCTTGGTTTGCTCACAGCCTTGAGCAGTCCTGGGACTCATATGCCTCAATCCCGTGTCCGCAAAGTAAGAATACAGAGCCAACCCAACCCTGCAACCGGAAAGAAGAAGGTTGCCGTCGCATTGCCAGGAGCTAAGGGCAAGAAAAAATGACACCTTCGAAGCTTCAAGCAACCTTAAATACATAATAATATGTTACGTACAAAGTTGATTATAATTTTTATAAAATGTTAGATTTTAAAAATAAACCTCCAGAACGCTACTCACTACTAAGTATTACTATTGTTTAATTTTGGCTTGAAAACTGATGAAGGCATCACTTCCCAGCGTAGCAAGTAGCGTAGTGACATCGAGTGGTATTTGGATTTGGATGGAGACGGCTCATTGTGATGGAAGAAATCCCTTTTGACATTAGCGAAAATTCCGAAATAAAACACAGTTCTCAAAACGTTCGTCATGCATAAAATTAGGATTGCGTCAGCTATTTACACAGTATTGGAACTAGTTATTTTTATCACAATAGCAATTACCGCTAATTTGTCCGGTGCAATTATAATATCCACCATACGCAGGCGGGAAGCAACACATACAAGTGTTCACTGAACACTCTCTATGTCCACAGGACTCCTTTGATTTCTCATTGTACTTCTTCTTTTCATTTTTACTTGCCTCTTTATCCCAATAACAATTTTTGTCGGTAGACAGAGAAACTCTTTCTATGTTTTTGACAGCATTCTTATCTAGCTTCCCGGATAATTTTCGGGAGGAGTTCGCGGCTATGTTGACTGACGAGTTTCTTGAAAGTACCGGGGTGTTATGTTGCATCGAACGCAATCGTGGTGTTTGACTACCACCAGTCGAATTTGACCCTCTATGGAGTTCTGGTAATGCGACCCCCGATTCAGTGTTTGTCCATCTAGAAGATTTGTGTTTGAGTGATGCGTCTCTAGTGCAGAACTTTTCTGAACAATCATCTTCTTGTCTTTTAACTTTCGGTTTCACTTGATAAGTTGATTTGATTTCATTAGCATCACTCTGCTCATGTTCTACCGGTATTTCAGAATCTAGACAATCATGTATATCGCAACAAGGATTTTTCTTAAGTGGAGGAGGTTTAATTGGAGTAGAATTTGACGGTGTCAATATAGGTTCTTTTTTCATTGAGCCTCCAGGCGTGGTGGCTACTGGTTTGCTGGCCACACAGCAGTCTGGTTTCAAGTCAGATTTTCGGTCTTGTGATTCCTGTAAACTAACTCGTTTATCTAGCTGAGCGTAGTCAGGGTGGCATGACAGAGCTTCTTCAGCGAGTCTCCTTAGCATGTCCCGGCAACATGGTATGTTGTCAATCAGCGCCCCATCCCTTCCTTTGCATTGTGGTGCACAGGTTGTTATTAGTCGCTGCTGCTCTTGTTGCGGTCCATTACTTACAGTATCATGGTGATTTTTTGGTGTGCCGTCGTCGTGTAAGCATAAGCACGAGCAAGACTCGGAAGGGCTTGATATCAACGAATCCGGCAGACAAAGGATCCTGCCCGGTGGCAAATCCTGTATCGCGGTTTTGTGTGAGATTCGTCTTGAAGTTGATGTACATAATGGTGGGGGTTCTTTCTTTTTTTCATTAGGCATGGGAGAAAATCAGTTTTGACAAAACTAAACCATTTCAGCTTCAGCTTTCATCATTATTCAGCTTTCAGATTTCATTCCAGATTTTGACTTGTTGATGTTTAAATTTGAAAATATTTCAAGTGAAGGTATACAGGTCAAATTCGTATATCTATTTTTATAAATTTAGTTTCCATCTCTGTTTGTTGTTGAGATATATCTGAATTACCTAAAAACTGTAAAAACTGAATGAACAGGGGAGTGATCTTTAGTCTGAATCAAAGATAATATAATCACTACCAATGATAAATTACGTTTTAGTCTGAATGTGTCAGACATTCTCTTTGGTGTCAGATTCTGCCTTTGACTATGGAACTATTGGACTTGACATAAACGAAAAAAAACCGTGTCGATTTTTGAAATGTCCGAGACATATTATGGCCGCCTAGTAGTCTTGTTCTTTACAAAAATATAATTGTAGTACTTATCGATAGAGTTGTTTCAGAAAAATTGTGATGATTCCTGGGTTAAAATGGATAATAAACGTTTTAATTCGTAGATTTTGTGGTTTTATTAACCACAACAACTCGAGACAAAAAATGGCGGATTTTCAAATAATCGCCACGCTCAGTAATTCATGTCACGGAAAACTGACGTATGAAAGTAGTGTCGTATCTTTCCTTCACATGTGGTTGTACGTATGTTAAAGAGAG
This sequence comes from Asteroscopus sphinx, assembly GCA_949699075.1. Lineage (NCBI taxonomy): Eukaryota > Metazoa > Arthropoda > Insecta > Lepidoptera > Noctuidae > Asteroscopus > Asteroscopus sphinx. Next base: position 5,567,330 of record OX453030.1, on the reverse strand, counting down.
AAGACTATAAATATCTTATCTGTAAAATTGCATAGACAATAATGTCGCTTCCATAGATTCCATTTTCAAAGGATTCTGCACAAAAAAATATAAATTAATTCCGATAAAAAAAAAACCATGAAGGTTTTCTACTTTGATATAAAAAAATGCATTAATCGAAGCAGATAAGTAATGTGGCCCATTCACAGTCCAGCATGCAGGACGCAGCACTAGCCACCGCGCTGGAGAAGTTTCTCCATACCCGGTCCTGCATAGCATCCGATCTCATTCTAAGTTAAGCGTCCAAAAATAAAGTGTACATTTATTAAACTTCATGTTCTTGGTATTAGAAAAACATAGTTTTGATGCCAACAAACCTGAGGTAGCAGTGACCTGTATGTAACCAAATCAACTGCATTCGTGTTATAATACGCAAATTACAAATAGTTCTAAAACTTATAAAATTTCATTATTTTTTTATAACTATATCATTAAACCATAATAATTTTTTAGGTTTTCGCGATCACTACACATGCCAACGTTCAGGCCTACACAGTTTTCCCAATCCACACGTTGGCCGAACAGCGTTGGCGCGAACATTCGGGTCAACGCTTGGAGCCGGGGTAAAGATGATTACGACGCACTAGTCGAAAAACCAATTTAGTATCATTGAGTTTTGTTTTACAGCTGGTTTAATGATTATAATAAAACAAAGTTAAGTCAAAGTATTTAAATTGGTTTTCCTGATGTTTTGAAACAGCACGCAACACTGGAAAGATAATGATATTGTGAGATTGTGAGTGATTACTGCGTGCATCGAAACGATTTTAATTATTAAAAATTGTACGGTAGATTAAAATATATTTTTTTTGAAATATCTGTAAAGACGCTTGTCATCCTACCTGCGACCACCGCTGCAAATTCTTCGAAGCGTCAGGAAAATCAATTTAAATAATATACGTGATATAATTCGGTTAAACTTTGTTTTATTATAATCATTAAACCAGCTGTAAAACAATACTCAATGATACTAAATTGGTTTTTCGACTAGTACGTCGTAATCACCTTTACCCCGGCTCCACGCATTGACCCGAATGTTCGCGCCAACGCTGTTCGACCAACGTGTGGATCGGGAAAACTGTGTAGGCCTGAAAGTTGTGGCGAGCGTTGGCAGTTCGCCGTCGCGTGTCGGTTTTTATCAAATATTGTGCGCCAACGTTCGTAATGCATCCACACGTTGGCGGTTTGCTTAGTATTGCCGCAGCACGCGTGTAGCACGGTGCATCGAATGAGCTTGTTACGACGGTCGCCGCGTTGTAAAAAGATCATTTACGTAGACAAACGCAAAAGTTATAGAATTTCTTGAAAGATATCTTTTTTTATTAACAAATTATAATGATAATCCACTTTTCCGTCAAAAGATCTTTTAAAGACGACGTTCATTGTTTAATTATTGTGTTCTATTTGAGCTCATAAGCACTCAATAATGTTAAAGTGCAATTGTGTTCTATTTCAGACTTTTTACATTGGCTATGACGGGATTAATTAAACTAACATTAACTCCAACGTGTGGACGCTATTATTCTATCTTCATGGCACCAACCAACACTCATACCAACGTTGAGGCCAACGTGTAGAGCCGGCCTTAAGAAAATAACCTATCAATTTGAATTTTGACATTTTCCCAAGAGTATTGCCAAATAAAAAAGTACACGTGATTATGTAATATCCGTTATGGCGCTGGCATTGTCACAACTGTTTCCTTTAGCACTGTGTGTCAGGCGCGGTGCGGTGTGTTCACTGTGTGTTGAGTAGTTTCGATCGGATTTAAAACATGTAAGTGAAGGAAACTATTATTTATTTATACCTATGTCGTCTAGCAAGGCTTTTCCTTTCATAGAGTTTTTAATGATTTCGTTAACATTGTGTTTTTGAAAATATTACCTCGGTGTTCCTTACGTAACGATAATGAAATTATGTTTGCACGTGACCTTGCTCTATATGTTATTTTGATAATCTAAATTTCATTTCACTTTCAAATTAAAGAAAAAACAAATGTTAACATTAATTGTCAAATCTAAACGCTAATTAATTCCATCTCGTAGGCCGAATTTGACGTTCGCCCGGTTTTAGGCGGTATTGATTAAAAAAGTTTTCCAGTCTATGCTTATTTAATTTGACATTATTACGAGTTTTCTGTAAAATTATTTCTCTTTCTTTTAATAACTCAAGTTTAGTGTTCTAAAACACATGAAAATCTTAAAATTCTTAAGTATTCGTTACCTAACCTTCATCTGTTCGCTCATTCGCTGTCATGAATGACACTGGCATTGATTTTTGTCTGTTTCGTAATTATTCTCATCGTAATGACGTACTATTGTACTGAAATTAATTTAATCTTGTATTTAAAGTCTTAAGAAGTAGAAGTCTCATAGGAATATGCACTCCATCTGCAGTCTTTTCTGCATTTTTCACCAAATTGCACTTCATATTTTAATAATACTTTAAACACTTCAATAGACATTATTATTATAGTATTGTGTAACCTGTAGCCCTATGAACAATTTTGACATATCAAAACCTTAATATAAGTGTTTTTTTAATAAGAAATACAACATCACTTTGCATCATACAGAGATATGAGTAAAAACTACAAATTAAAAGAATATTATGTTTCAAATGTGTATTTCGGACCCAAAATTCATTTATATTTGTTTCAATACATCAAAATGGTTTGTGCATGGCTACTGTGTACACAATGTTGTATCCATAACTTAATAATCACTGAAATTATTAATTTGAATCAACTTTTATTTAATGAAAATATCTTCAATTCATATTATTTTCCAATGTACCAATTCTTCCTGTTTATTGTAAGCATTTTCTTAGTACGGTTGACCGCACGTCGGTGGTACCACTTTGACATTAGCAGCATCTTTATTTCATAAGCAGTAAGGGCGGTTTTCGAATTGAAGTGTTACCACTGTCATGCAGTCGACTACCATTAATTATAAATTGTCACATGATAGAACTCCAAATATATTTATTATTTTAAAAATGAGGAATATTTGACCATTTACCCACCTTGCTCATGTTTTTAAAGGGTCAATACTCTTGAAGTGTCTCTACTCTATGGAATTTATTGATTGACCCACTTAGGATCAGCCAGCTTTTACATTGGTTGTATAAGACCTAAGCTACCTTGAAGGTTTTATATCTTTTCTACACAATTGGATTAACTTAAATATCTATTTTGGATAAATTAATAGACTTAATGAAGATGGATCAATAGCTAGTATTTGAGTATGACTTGGTTTATTACTGGTACTCTAGGTCAGCGGTTTCCAAATTTTCTTGGTTTCGCAACCCAAAAAATATAATAAACTATTTTATTTTATGGAACCCCAACACTAATTGAAAAAACGCATTAAATTGAAATGTTTTTAGTTTGTTTGTAGAAACCTGGCTTCTCTTTAACGGAACCCAGGGGTTTCTCAGAACCCACTTTAGAAATCACTGCTCTAAGTTATAGGTGGCAAAGCTGACCACCAGAAGGTACGAAAAACGGCTCAAAAGAAAAGACATCTTAACGCCACTCACTCCTGGATGACACACAAAGACAAGCAGCCCACAAAACATCCACTTATCGTACTAAGAGTATTGATTGCAGGTCCACAAACGAAAAAAAAAGTTAAGGTTATAGACCAACTATCTTAAAGCCCATGGCAACAACAATATTTACTGAGTATTCAGCGTTGACCATAAATATCTGGAAGACTTGAATAGTCTCCTTTTAGCGAGATGTCTTGGACCTGACATGGACGGCCTTGGCCAACTGCAAAATCCTGAATATACGATAGTAGATGTGGTTTCCAACATCACTACATATTATTTTTTAGGCATTTACGCATGCGAAGTGAAATCTAATGATTTAAATTGTGGAATGATTTCGCTTCACATGCGTAAATGCGGTAAAAATAAGAAAATAATTAGTAAGGGTAGTAATGTCTATACTATGAGATCAAATCCTCCTCCCCCAAGGTCATAGTCGACTTTATGATTTACTTGCAGCTTGGGGAAGTGCTGTAATGCTGCAAGAAGCGACACAATAGATCTTATTAGGTTGCAGTGGCTTAGGAGTGTTCAAGACCACTACTACAGCTTTTCTCAAAATAATATCTATACTATATGTCTTTGAATTAACTGCAAAGTTAGTCAAGTCGGTTAAGAAACACTGTTTCTTAATAAGATATTGCTGATGTCACCCAAAGACGTACCAAGTGGATGAGAATTTCGATAGCACGAGTGTTCACGGTAGCTTAGTGGCTAAAGCACTGGCGTACTAAGACAGGAATCGCATGTTCGAATCCTGCTCGTGAGCGATTTTTTCTTTCCACTATTTAAATTGTTATCACTACATATTATAAATGTAAGTTCCCTGCCACGCTGAGTTCGTTTTTGTTCAGGCTAATCTTAGAAACTACTCTACGGATTTTGATACCGTTTTCACCAATAGAAAAAGGGATAATCTAAGAAGGTTATAGGGTATAATTGCTACCCATGTGAAGCCACAGAAATAGTAATGTGAACTTGGGGTGGGTCGCTAATTTAAATTATGCATAAACATAAACCGGCGAGGCGAGGATTGGATGGTTTGCGCGTGAATTGAAATCATGCTGACCTTTTCACACCGAAAGATGTACATCGCGAGCATGCGCCGACCAGCGTCGGCTCGCGATGTACAGTCAGCTGCATTAATTTGCTACCCTACATACGAACAAACTCTCGAATAGAGAAGACAGTCGCCGCGAGATATCGCGAGACCGCGCGGTACCTCGATGGCCGGTGCGAGATTTTTGTATCCGTTTTGTAATGTAATAAATACTCTATTCATGCAGCAATAAAGTTTAATGTTGTACCAACAAATATTTCAGTTTTCGCCTTGCACATCTTCGCCTATCCAGACCTTTCACACCAAAGACGGGCGTGACGTGAATTGAAATTTTGCTATACTTTCAATTCTCTTTCGGCCCATGCTCGCCTCGCCGGTGTGAAACCACCGTAAGACTACTATACACCTCTCCCTTGGCTACACCCATTAAGCATGACTGAAGACCATCAGATTATACTTATCGGGAAACACAGACGCAAAGTATTCCACTCTTTAGCGGTACTCATGATAAATCAATTTTTTTGCCCAATGATGAGAACTCATGCCGGAGGGGGGTTGTCGTGTCGTGCGCGTCGCGTCGACGTCGCAGTCGCTTCGTCTTGTCGTTGACAACGTGGCAGGCGCGTGCGATGCGGCAACAGTTGCCCTGTGACCATAGATTATGAGATCTGAGGGCTTTATACCAACAAAATATAAAATCAATCAAAGCATCCCAAATCAATAAATAATTATTTATTTCAGATTCAACAATCCATACCAGTAAACAAAAAAAATACAATTTAAAACATTATTACTGTCTGCCAAATCATTGCTATACAGTCAATAACAACTCCTAATATTGTTTCAGAATAATGTTCACGTCCCTGGTAGATATGGCGCGGAATTCGCCATTCCGCAGCCCCCTGACACCCGCCCAGTGTCAAGCTACAGAACTCACACCCGCCATCGCACAGGTAAGACTCCATACCAGTTCGTCCAACCCCAATATGTTGACAACCATAAAAATCACCGCAAATATCTCGTAAAATTTCAGCGGTCTTTAAAAGGCCTATACAACATGTTATTGAAATAACTTTCGACGACGTCTGTGGTCTAGTGGTTCGAGGGTCGGACTGCTGATCACGAGGTCGTGGGTTCGATTCCCACAGGACACAAATATTTGTGTGATGAACATAAGTGTTTGTGTTGGTCTGGGTGTTTATTATGTATCATAAGTATGTATTTACAAAAAAAATAGTATATATGTATTATATCCATTGTCTAGTACCCATAGCACAAGCTCTGCTTAGTTTGGGACTAGATGGTGTTGTGTAAAAATGTCCCAAAAATATTTATTTATTTATTTAAAAAAAAAAAAACAAAAAAAAAAATGAAAACCTTTTAAGGGGTCATTGTACTCATCAGTATGAGCAACTTTTACTATGGGACCCCTGAAATCGCGAAAAAAAAACTGAAGTTCCCTACATTTTGTCGATTTATGGACGGGGTTAATTCCCTGACCTGCTTTTAGATAAGTCCTTTCTCGGTTTATAGCTTTATCAAGCTATCATATTATACAAGTTGTTGATCTGTAAACGTGCCATATTTCTAGAGCAAATGATAAGTAATATGCAGTCATCTAAAAATACTTTAAAAATTCTACGATTATTTAATACCCAAATTTTCACTCAGAAACACGGCGAGGGTTTGAGAATAAATCCCGAACGACTCTGAAAATAAGTCATCGGCGGCATTGTCAAAGGGTGGAAATACCTGCAAATATTTTTAGTGAAAGAAAAGAAAGAAACAACGTTTCGCACGCATACTTTTTGTGTCGCACACGACACGGAGGGAATTTATTTGTTTTGCGAAATAAATTATTCTTCTTACAAAAAGGTACTTGAACAAAAAATATATATTTGGTATTGATTTTTTTATTGATTCATGTTCAGTATCAGTGGTATAGTCACCTCCTTAAATATGGCACTGATACAGATCAACATGTTGTATATATACTAATATAGATCTGTCTTAATCTTCATTATATAAAGTTACACAGGTTATGTATTCACGTTTTTGCCCAATGATGAGAACTCATGCCGGAGGGGGGTTGTCGTGTCGTGCGCGTCGCGTCGACGTCGCAGTCGCTTCGTCTTGTCGTTGACAACGTGGCCGGCGCGTGCGATGCGGCAACAGTTGCCCTGTGACCATAGATTATGAGAGCTGAGGGCTTAACACAAACAAAATATAAAACAATCAAAGCATCCAAAAAAGAAAAATATAAACTACTTTTTGGATCTTGATCAATACAAGATACCTTTTTTTTTACGAGTGGAAATTCTCTCATGGATGCATGGTTCCTGTTTAAATTAATTTCTATTAAAATGTATGTTTTTTTACTAAATTAAAGAATAAAGACTAATACCATTTCCTTGTCCGCATTCAGAGCGGCATGGCGGCCTCAGCGGAGGTGCTGGGCGATTCCTGCGAGTTCGCTTCCCCCAAATACTTCGCACTCTGCGGGCTTGGCGGTATCCTGTCTTGCGGTAAATTACTCTTAAATATATAGTCATTTTTGATACTTTAACATTTATCTGGAAACTTCACCACTGTCAACACCGGAGCCAATTTGTGGGATTCCCAAATGCACCACTACAGTCCACCTTGAAAACTGGGGAGCTGACCAAAGTGTTAGCCTTTGAGCAAAATCCCCAGGCTAAGAACACTTGAAAGCGCTACTAGTGGGTTTAAGGTTTATGAAAGAAGCACTTTCTTTGAACAAGAACCAGATAAGAATCCTGACAAGAACCCTTACTGGGCACTGCAAGCTGAATAAACACCTTCACAGGAAGGGCCTCAGTGATACCACAGTTTGCAGGTTTTGTCGCGAAAAGGATGAGACGCCCATCCATATCTTATGCGAGTGTGATGCAGTGCACCACATGAGAAGCTAGCATCTTGGAGGCCGCGTCATCTCAACACATTAGATCGAATCCTACTTCCCCAAAGCCATAGTCGACTTCATGATTGAATTGCAGCTTGGGGAAGTTCTGTAATGCTGCAAGAGGCGTCACAATAGATCTTACCAGGTCGCAGTGGCTTAGGGGGCGTACAAGACCCCTAACACGTTCCTAAAAAAAAAACACCTCTCGTGTATTTTGCTAAACATTGTTTTGGTGCATAGTTAAATGAATGAATCAATTGGGCAAAATGTAAATGTGGCATATTTTTATTGATGCAGCATAGCAGAAAACAGTTTTCTAGTGCAGCCACGCCCTAAGAATACTTCAGGGAGAATCGGCCACAATGTCACGAGCCAACCTTCCTTCAATATGTTGTCGTTAGCGTACAAGACTATAATTAACTAGTTCTGTAGACATTAATATACAATACTATACTGTCTTCTACGCCAGTCTTTCTCAAACTTTTAAACTACGTTCCCTAAAAGCCCACTCCACGTTCGGGGCTGCGAATTCGTAAGCGTTGTCCTAATACAAAGCGACTACGCGACAATCGCATGTTCGCGCAAATGTTGTTCGTGCATTTTGTTCGTACTGTACGTTTGATCCGTACGTATGATCGCGGGCTCGCACGAATTTTGTTCGTGCGAACTTGCGATGGTTATGTAGTCGCGTTGTATTAGGTCGACGCCCGTCGGCGCCGTATCCGTAACGTCGTCCAACCCGAGCTGAGGCGAACGACGTCGTTTATTACATCCCTAGGAGTAACATAAGGCTTTTTCCGACCGGCCTTCCGCCGATTCCGCGTTTATAAGTGTGTGGAGGCCCTTAGTCGGAAAGATAACATCCTAAATAATTTATTAACCTTCTTCGGTTAATTAAATACTATAAATCACCATTAATTTTGACAAGTAAGGTTATTATGAAAATTTTACAGGATTTAAAGACACCCATAGCGGGTATGACCCCGCGGCACGTTATGATGGCGTTTTTGACATTTTATGATATTTTTTAATAGGGTTGTGACACATTTCAAATTATTAGCGATGGTATAATAACACCAGGTAGTCTCTTCCCGTGACAGCTAGGTCACGTGATTGCCTCCGTACTACGTCATCGGCCGTGGAGCCAATAGCGGGCTGTTAGCGTGACACTTGTCAGTTTGATGTGCTGCCACTTTGTGAAAATAAATTACCCGAGCAAATTGCATTTTTTCATTTACTTCTATAAAGAATCACTTTTTAACTAGTAATTTAATATTGTTTCCTTTATTAACTAATTAGATGAATAACACGAGATAACAAATAGGCTAGTTAGGAATTTATTTTATATTCATTATGAACAAAAATCTCCTTAAGTATATTGAAGATATCAATCAATGGTAGCACTGATCGTGACGTAGCTTGGAGGCATCGCGCTGTCATTGCAGGAAGAGAATACCTGGTGAAACATCTTATTATACCATGATGGGGACCAGGTTTATTACTTTGACCAACTCCAACTAGCTATTATGAATAAACATAACCATTTGGTTTAATCGCTATTTAATCAAATTTTCTGTGACATACATAAAAAACAGTAGAAATAAATAGAATTTGAATAATCGATTCGAAATTCGTAAAATGATATTGCTGTAGCAGTGCATCACTATTGACAATAAAGTACGGCAATTGTTCTTTCATACGTAGCTGTCAATATTTTACTGATCTTCATGAGCAGGCAAACGTCAAAAACGCCATCACAGCGTGCCGCACCTATAGTTACGTAATACGAAGAGAATTCGAAGATGGAAATGCTAAATGGTTCTATTTAAAAGTCCTTGAAAAAAAAACTTTTTTTTGTTTGTATCTGTAAATAGAAAACTTCCATGTTGCCTACTGTATGTGGCAGAAAGCCAAGGGTCGTTACGTTAGTATACCAATGTTTTGTATCGTCGAACTGCAGGCCTTGCACACACAGCGACAAGATTTGACACGGATATTAGTTTGAGCGATGTGACAAAATAACAGGCGGTAGGAGAACTTCGGGTTTTTTATTAAAAAAAAACACTCGAAAAGTTTCAGAATCCCGACTTGGCAAAAAATATATCTGGCAACGCTGATAAGATGGCGAAACAAAAGAACAAAAGGTCCACCTGATGTTAAGCGGTTACCTTTGCCCATAACAACTGCAATACCACCTAGGCTGTTACCTGAATAGTATTTCAAATCGCGTTCTGAAACTTCAGGTTTCACCGCCAAACAAGTCCAGTTAAGCAGATAAAACTTAGGTGCTATAACTGCGAGAATCCATTAAAAAAGTGACAAAATAAATCCTTAAGTTTTGAAATATTACTAAGATATTACGACGACCTCTGCGGTCTAGTGGTTCGAGTGTCAGACTGCTGATCACGAGGTCGTGGGTTCGATTCCCACAGGACACAAATATTTGTGTGATGAACATGAGTGTTTGTGTTGGTCTGGGTGTTTCTTATGTATTATAAGTATGTATTTACAAAAAAAAAGTATATACGTATTATATCCATTGTCTAGTACCCATACCACAAGCTCTGCTTAGTTTGGGACTAGATGGTGCTGTGTAAAAATGTCCCAAAGATATTTATTTATATCAATGTTTTTTTAAATCTATTCGTTTTTTTTTTTTTTTCATGCACTTTAAAACGTTAAAAAGTTGCACGGTTCCATAAGTCGGTGGATTTTTTAGCTAAATTATTATGAAAACTAAGCCTAAAAAAGCCTTAAAACACACAGCCTTATCGAGTAAATATTTACCTAGATTATTTATATCCTAGCTGCCCAACCCACAGATAATATAGAGCAGTGATAACCAAGCGATAACAGCTGATTATTTATAATCTGTGCTAGACTTTATCCGCGCCAAAACGTCTTCAATCACGGACAAGGCCAGCTTTAGATAATTGCAAGTACTCAAGTAGTAAGATACTGGTGTCGATTCTCTTGTTCACGAACTAAACTTATTTTAAACTATCGCTCTCTTTTACTAAAAGTAGATACAAGAAAGGGATGGCAACCATTTTAGAACTGTCAAATTAGTTTACGTGTTACATTTCTTTGTATTTTAGTGGGCACGTTCCGAGATCACGACTAAACTTGTATGGAAAATTTAATTTCGTCTAATTTGACAGCTCTTAAATGGTTGCCATCCCTTTCTTGTATCTACTATTAGTAAAAGAGAGCGATAGTTTAAAATAAGTTTAGTTCGTGAACAAGAGAATCGACACCATTGTATCTCAAAATTAAATTCTCAAATGCGGTTCAGTTTCATTGCTAGAATCCACCTTTGTCCCATTTATTTGATTTCACATGTACAAAGTCTTGTAATCTGTCTTTGCTTGTCGAAGGTCTCCTTTCGGGGCGAACTATTTGTATTGCTAGTAATATGTAAAACGTGTTCTCAAAAAATATTTACATATTAAATGTGTTACTAATACACTCGACTCTGATAAGTTAGTTACATCATTCTATGTATAGATACTAGAGATGCGCCTAATATTCGTTTGGTATTCGGAATCTTTTCCACTATTTGTATTCGGCCGAATTATTCGGTTTTGTCGCCGAATATATTCGGTTCAAGCATTTCTATTTCTTGGCTACATGACACAGTGTAGAACTTTTTTTTTTTTTTTTAAATCTTTATTTATTTATGGAGGTTTTGATCTAAAAGAACATGTCATGTAGAACTAAATAAAAGACAAAACTTCTTGTGTATGATTTATGTTATATTATATGTCAAAGAAAACATTTATTTCTAAAACATTTGTTTTTAAACCTCAAACAATATTTATTTTTAAACTTTAAATCAACATCTATTTTCGCGGTGTGTAAGCGGTCAGCGGACGGTGAGGTACGGCTCGCTGGTCATCTAGCCAGCAGCGACATGTAGCATACATATTTGAACATTTTTACGCGGCAAAACAATGTAATGGTAAACCGAATAATTCGGCCGAATATCCGGTTCGGTAAAGGTTGTTGAACCGAATAATATTCGGTATTCGGTTATTCGGTGAAACCACTATTCGGCGCATCTCTAATAGATACGGCGTATGTAGTATGTGCTACACGATATCTAATTGGTCAAAGATCAGTAGGCACACGTAGGACCATAGAAATTTAAATGATAAGATAATAGAAGTGGTAAAGGCGAGTTAACTTGTCGCTGCGCACAGCTGTCTCGTAGGACACCAGTGCGCGAACTATTTGCTTGATCATCAGTGCTGTTTTGGACGCAGTCACGAAAATTGTATTTTGTAGCATATCTCAAAAAATAAATAAAACAAATGTTTTTTATTTCAAATAAACCTAACTACAGGCACTTTTGAAACGTCAGGCTCTAGTTGCACGGTTCCAAATTGTGGGTCCTATGTAGAAGAACCGGCAAGAAACTCCATGGATATACTCTTTTTTTTTAAAGATTAATACATTAAATTTATTCAAATAATGTGAGTATAATGTAGGTTAATGCCAGAAATAAACAAGAGTATAAAAGTGAGTATATTGCCATTAGAAATAACGTAAAAAGAGTTGCCATAGTATGTAGGAGCTGACCTGTCCTGATAGACGGCACCCGTTCACGAGCATGACGCGAGCATCAGCCATCGCTTAACTCAACCATATTGAACGACCCGACACTAACGCCACCATCAGCATGACATTTAAGTGAGCATGACAGACTCATACTGCTAGACAACAAATAGAAAAACATTAATGGCCATTTAAATTGTAAGCATCTCATACATGTTGCAGTTATATAACAGAAAATAATGCAATATTAGAAAAAAAAAAGTCTAAATAAATTGTATAATTCCGAAATAGTAAAAATGTTAATAAATTGTATAATGCCGAAATAATAAGGGGGCGTTCATAAAATACGTGAGATGGTTAAGGGGGGGAGGGGGTCGAGTCAAATCTCATCTGATCTTACGTTGGAGAGACGAGGGGTCTCTGCAAATATCACGCAATTTTTTTCTGATTGAAACAACAAAAAAACTATTTTGGTCCATTTAATCCAGATTGTACATGTATAAGATTTAATCTTAAGCGTAATCGTAATATGATTAAGATCATTCAATAATTCGTTCGAAGGAAAATAATTTCATTCATACATCGACGTTATACATGTACTGACTGTCAAACCACCATATTTGTTGTGTTGTGTTTTTTTTTCTTTTTACAATAACAATCCAACGCGTTTACGTAAGAAACCCACATTTTGAAAAATCTCACGTGATATACAGAAAATTTAAAAAAACACCTCACGTAATTTATGGACGCCCCCTAAACAGTTAATAATAACTGAAATAATAATGTTAATAATAATCGAACGTGGCTGGGGGGGACTGGATGCGGAAGGCAGAGGACCGAGCGTTGTGGCGCAACTTGGGAGAGGCCTATGTCCAGCAGTGGACTGCGATAGGCTGAGTTGATTGATTGATTGATTGAATAACTGAAAACAATGTCAAAATAACACGAGTTGGTAGAAAAATTACCAACAGTTGATACCATAGAGCAACCGCAACCATGTTGCTTAATGGTTGATACCAAAGACATTTCCATATTACGTCAGTATAATAACTCTATGGTTGATACAGATTGATACAAAACAAAATGTGTCATAAAGTTACACAATGTCAAAGGCAATAATAAAAATAAAGATTCATGTCAAAAGTATAAAATAGAAAAAGAATTACACATGATCCAATAGGAGAAAAAAAAAATGGTCCAATAGGAATACATCTAATAATTACAAATGATCCAATAGGAAATCGAAATAATCTAACAGCGGAATAATTTTTTGGCTTAATTTATTTTGCATTGAATGCTAGAAACATGGTGGGCGGATGGTGTATTAAAAGACAATAGATACCATTTCAATTTTAACATTGCTCCGTGTGGTGCCGGACGTAAAGAATTGCACCACCCTATATCTTCTCATGGGTATCGTAAAAGGCGACTAAGGGATTCACCAGAGAATGGGCAGCAGCGTTCTCTGAGTATTTAACCAACCAAGGCGGTTATGGCATATCCCCCCCCCCATTGGGAAAAGCCTATGTCCAGCAGTCTTTCGGCTGAAATGATGATGAGATAACATTTCTATTACCTTATTATTTTGATTTCTTTGCGTAGGGCTGTTGTCAACCTCGTATTCAGCGTGATTGAGGGACAAAGTATTTATTTATTTGTTATTGGTACCTGGTGTAGGTAGTACCTACACGTGATACCTACTAGGTACCTAATATCCGTACCTCATTACCACCAACTTTCGATCCAACATTGGCCCAAGTCTCGTGACCAATGAAAGTATTTTATTGGCGTCGGCCCACTACTACGGACGTAGCAATACCTACGTGGGTTGGGTGCGAACTAGTCAGAATTCCAGTCATATCTGGATTTATTAACACTTAGGCCAGTATTACAGAACGATAAAGCAAGCGACAATGACAAGCGTTGATCTCTGTTTAAAACTAGTTTAAAGTTGAGCTTTGATTTTAGAACGTTCCTCAAGCAGAGATTTGTTGATCACAGTTCAGCTGAGTTTAGTTTTGTTTTATACTGTCACCTGTTTCGGTATTTGAGCTGAGATTTGATCTGTAATCACTCTAGTGTGGTCCAGACTACGCTTGAGTAGAGATTTCTATTATATTTCAGGTCAAATTCATGTGTTATGTTGTTGAATTAAAGTTTATAATTACCGTTCTGGAATAAGACCGATACTCAAGTAACGATTCTATACTTAAGTAGTGATCAGGTGATTGGAGTTTAAACTGTACTTGAGGAAGCTACTGTAATACGGCCTTACATTGTTCCATAATTGTTTCGATTGAAACCGATTGGTGTAAACGTCATTCCGAGTTGCGAAAAATATGTTCATATAATATACAACGTGTTACCTATTGAAATAACTGAAAACCTCTTAACGGGTCATTGTACTCATCAGTATGAACAACTTTAGCTATATGACCAATTCTGGACGCAAAAAAAATATCAAACTATAAAATGAAACAAATACAATGACGAAAATTATTATCAAATCATTGCTTGCATTTATCTGCGAGTTGTAATTAGCAGAACATTTTGAGATACTACTTGATAAAAGTCATGATTTTGTAATGTATTTAGGTACCACTGACATATTTTTAGTATTATGGTATTACGTAACGGCGTACGATATTATCGTAAGTCTGTAAGTTGTTATCAAAATGAATGATCACAAACACGTGAACAAAAAGTGATCGGTGCGTAAGTATGCAGTTTCTATGCACCTATAGGCGTCGTCCTAATACAACGCGTTTACGTGACATGTTCATGTGAACCCACGATCAAACAAAGGTGTCGAATGATGTCCTATTTAACATTCGCGCGACTAAAATGGTTGGTTACTTGTTTACGCGACCTTAGTTCGTACGAATGCGCGATCACTCACACAGATACTGATGCCGAACAGGTGTCCTAATTGTCATTCGCACGATCATAGCGTCTCTAACGTTCAGGCGTTGTCCTGATAAAACGCGACTTCGCGGGCATCGTAAGATCGGACGCCTTTTGTTCGTGACATGGCATCGCGCGATTGTCAATTAGGACACCTATTCGAAGCCTGTACATATGAACGTGGGCTTGCGCGAAAAAAAATCGCGCGAACTTGCGATGGTCGTGTAGTCTAGTCGTGTTGTATTGGTACAACGCCTCATGCAATGCGGCGAGAGAAGCGATACGACCATCTTATTAGGACACTCGATTCTTGAACTGCCTCGTTGGTCTAGTGGTTGCAAGCGCGACTGCTGAGCGTGAGGTCAATGGGTTCTGGGGTCAATTCCCGGGTCGGGCAAAGTGTTATTGGGTTTTTCATTAGGAAATTCTCAGTAGCAGCCCGAGTCTGGATTTGTGCCCGGTTGATGGCAATAGGCTCGCCCCCTATTACATGGGACTTACAACATAACTGGCGAAATGTGGGTGTACTATACACCTCTGCCTACTCCTTCGGGGAAATAAAGGCGTGATGTTATTTTATGTTATGTCGAATCTTGTCATCGCGCGAAAGTGCGATGATCGGGTCCCGTATTCGCGTTGTATTAGGACAATGCTATTTAGTGGCCTACAAAACATGTCATCAAAAGAACTTCATCTATAGAAGTCGATTGCTAAACAAAAAAAACTAGCATTATTATCGCAGTTTGGTTTTACAAATTGCTACCATACCTACCAAAATACCATTAGCAAAACGATTCGTCAGATAAACAAACCGAACAAATATGCATTAAACCTATAGCGTTAATAGAAAATAATATAAGATCTACGTTTTTAGGGTTCCGAAGTCCTACAAGGAACCCTTATAGTTTCGTCATGTCCGTCCGTCTGTCCGTCTGTCCGTCTGTCCGTCTATCCGTCTATCCGTCTGTCCGTCTGTCCGTCTCCTTTACAGCTTAATAACTTCTACAGTTATAAACATAAGTAAATGAAATTTTGTTAAAAAATAGTCTGCATATAGATCTCAATTTTAAAAGAATAAAAAAATAGTTTTTACGTTCTTTAGGGGTGGCACCCATACATGTGAAATGGGGAAAAAAAATTTTTTTTCGCTGCACCCCCTCGTGTGGGGTATCATTGAATAGGTCTACTAAAATGAAGATAATGTTTCATACACCACTTTTTTATCAGGTGTACCAACTGCGAAATATAGCCCGCCAAAGTGGCTTGCAATGTGTCCCCCCCCCTGCCATTTCTAAACTATGCAACGTAGAAACTTATAATCTTCCACATTGATAGACCTTTGTGAAAACTCTCTTTTAAAATTATTTCGAGTAAAATGTGATTATAATTTTTTGAGTTATAGACAGAAAACTGAAAAATACTTAAAACGTCCTAGTTCAAAGGTCATTGACCTTAGAGAAAAATGATCATAGCAAATAATGCTCCTTTAGCTACTTTCTATTTGAAAAAATCACAAAAAGTAACTTTGTGTTATGTTGACGACACACTTCTTAAATTTGGCGCCATCTAGCGGCGTCGTACAACACTCTCTGGGTCGCCAATGCTGGCGTCAAGTGCCGTGTATTACATTTGACACTGTATAGCGCCATCTAGCGGCTACTGACATCACTCTCTGAGTCGCCAATGCTGCCGTCTATTGCAAAAACTAAAATAGCCGTGATTAATATTCGATTTGATTTGTTTGTAACACCTACTTAAGGAACCCTATAATACTGAGCATGGCCCGACATGCTCTTGGCCGGTTTTAATTTTTTGATTTTTGAGATGCAACTGGCTTTACCGAGCATCCATGTAATTTGTAAAATTATATTAAAAACTAGTTTATTTTGCTATGGTCGGTTTTTCTTTACAGTATGTATTTGAAAAAGAAATTTCCCCGAGGCTGACTAGTTTATTTATTTATTTAATTCTTTATGCACAACAGGGTACAAAGGCGGTCTTAACTATTTATTTAATTATTTATGCACAACAGGGTACAAAGGCGGTCTTAACGCCATGAAAAAAAAAGAAAAAAAAAAAAAAAAAAAATTCATAGAAATCATCATGAAAAATTGCCCCCTCCTGAGCGGAATCCAGGATCCGCGCCTGAATGCAATGTGCAATGAATGAATAAATGATTTGATTTGATTCGGCCGAAAAAGCAATTAAAGGCAAACTTCACTTTCACTTCGGAAGTATTACTCGGCCGTTAATTCCTTCATTTCAGGTCTCGACAGTAATGTTAACCCTTGTTTATTTTACTCTTTTTGTACAGGTATCACTCACACAGCAGTTGTACCCCTGGACTTGGTCAAGTGCCGTCTCCAGGTGGACGCTGACAAGTACAAGAATGTAGTCAACGGTTTTAAGGTGTCAGTCCGCGAGGAGGGCATGAGGGGGCTCGCTAAGGGATGGGCACCCACCTTTATTGGATACTCACTCCAGGTAAGAATTTGAAGAAAATGTGAAAAATTATGTTTTTCTGAATTTTCAACGGACACACAACAAAAAAAAAATCTACAATGATTATAAAAAAATCCAATTGTTCCTACTGAGTCTAACTGAAGACAACAAATCTATAATATGAGAATACTACACCACACTCACATCTTGCATCTCTCTCTTGCCTATGTCTAACTCCTATATCTATCTCACAGGGTCTCTGCAAGTTCGGTCTATATGAAGTGTTCAAAGTGACATACTCCGGTCTTCTGGATGAGGAGACGGCATACACCTACCGTACCGGAGTATACTTGGCTGCGTCAGCTAGTGCTGAGTTCTTCGCTGATATTGCTCTGTCACCCCTTGAGGCCGCTAAGGTAAGATTCTGAGAGTTGGAAAAGAGGTTGTTTATCTGTGGTGACAAGCAAGTGTCATGGATTTTACGGATATAGAGAAAGCTGGGAAAATACCGTGAGTAGCAGGTATTAGCCGATACATTAAGTATTGATAAGTCTTGTCACTAATAAGGGGCCATCCATAAATTATATCACACTTTAAGGGGGAGGGAGGGAAGTCATCAAAGTGTGAGAAGTCACACAATGTCACACTTGTCTTGTTTTTGTCCCCCCTTGGGGGGGGGGGGAGTCATAAGCTTCATTAAGTCACATGTATAAATCTAAAGTAATAAAAAACCTTAACTTCAACTCAAAGAAAATTATAAAAAGAAAAAAACAATTTTCATTATATATTTTATTTTATTTAAATTTTAATATTATTATAAGATTTTAATTTGTTTGCATCAATTTGGAAGTGCTGTTTTAATTTTATAATTTCAAAAAATTTACAATTGCAAAATATGTGACGTCACATCAGGGGTTGCGTCAAAATAAATGTGACCACTCAAAAATCAAGGTTTCAAAAATCATGAATTTCGTGTGACGTAATTGGATTGGATGGACCCTAGGCTGTGGTTTTCACGTAAAAAATTACTGCTTGCAAGTGGCATTGCAAGAACCTTATAAAGATATTGATTTAAAATATTAACAGTCAAAAGACTCGGCGAGAGATTAATCAACAAACTCGTGGATTACAATTAATCAACATATTTCAATGAATCGGAATATAAGCAATAAGGTTTGAGACCCAAATACCTCTTTCAAACTAGACATAAGTTCAATTTACACAAAAAGCCATGCCCAATGACGAAAGAAACGCGCTCGAGGGATGCTGCCGCAAAACTGGTCGGTGACGTCATAATATGTCATCCTGCGCTCGCGCAGCGTGGCCGGCTAGCGGCGGAGTTTCCCGGTGACCATGAGATTATGAGATCTGAGGGCTTATAGGTAGAAAGTAGGAGTTAGTAAAATGCTAGTTCTGGACCTCTATTCAAATATGTTTAACTTATCCGGGTTCGAATTTTTGATTATTAAAAAAACCGTTTCTGGACATCTCCTTTAAACCAGTTCCCGTTAACAGAATTGGTTGATATTTGGTACACATGTAAACCCGATGCCAATGCAATATCTGATCTGATGATGGGGCCGGTGGTCTCAGGATCTCTGCTGTAGTTACCATTGGCACGCCGAGTTTGGGTTACATTACCAAATCCATGTCTTGCAATAGTACATTACTGTCGAGGCCTGAAATGAAGCAATTTACGGCCGAGTAATATTCGAAGTACGATGCGAAGCCGAGAACTTTCCAAGTGATTTTGAAAGGACGAGGCGCAAGCCGAGTCCTTTTTAACTAAACGAGGCCGTTAATTGCTATGTCGGCCGAGACTTGTATAGTACTTTTCTCTCATTTGCGAGGAAACACAACACAAATTAATTCAACAGTATCTATTTTTCATTCACACCAATTCACCCGGGCGCGGTTCTTGTTCTATTTTCAAAGTTATGAAAAAAAAAATGCGCATCCAGCCTGTATAATGATAAATATTTTGTACCTAAAAACACCTAATTTATGTAAGTGTGTACTTTAAAACCTCGGTAGCATAATTTAAAAAATAAAAAGTGTCCAGCAATTTCTATTATTGTCCTGTTGGATATTACCGGCCTGTTATTTCGTTGCGTACGGAAAAGAGCCGATTGTTGTATTCTTTTTTTAAAATAATGAACCAATTTCCGAGCAAGTGGGAGAAAAAAATATTTTTCAAGAAAAACTTAATACGTTATCACACACAGCAGAAGGTCAATTATCGTAATTAAAAACATTCAAAATATCGTTTCAAACTAATCTCAATCTCCTCTGACAGTAGATCTTTAACTTCATCATTCATCATCATTTCAGCCGAAAGACGTCCACTGCTGGACATAGGCCTCCCCCAAAAGCGGGGGGGATATGCCATAATCGCCACGCTTTGCAGGCGGGTTGGTGATCGCAGTTGGTTGGTTACATACTCAGAGAACGCTGCTGCCCATCCTCTGTTGAATCCCTTAGTCGCCTTTTACGACACCCATGAGAAGATATAGGTTGGTGAAATTCTTTACGTCCGACTAATGACTTAATTTAATGACTTATGTGTCACAAATAAACTACTCTCAGGAGATTTAGTTTCAAAGCATTGAGATTATTTTGGAACTATATTTTGAACGTAAAAAACGTAAAACTTACAAAGCATGTATCTCTTCCATTTTTTCATGGTTTTTTTTTCAATTATGTTGTCGTCGTTTATATACCTTCTTTTATTCATATAATACTTTTGGTATTTTTTAGCACTAGTCAACTACCGAATCAATTCAATAGGGTGTTTGGCAATTTTTGAAAATGTACGTAAAACGATGGCGAAACATCCAATTAAAGCATTCATTAACAAATAATTACTAAAATATGCTAGTAAAATTAAATAATCAAGATTTGAAATTCTCATTTTTAATTTCGCACTAAAACGCTAAGTCACGTGACATTATCGTCAACCTACGTCACTGTTCTAGTTCCGGTTAGTGTTCCGGTCAGTGTTGCCGGAATTCCCATAAAAGTACTACAAGCTTACCAAAAAGGTACGAATTTGGCAAAAAGTAAAAAATCAGAACCCGGTTTTTTTTTTTGTCACATGAGACATGACTAAAACGTTTTGTAGTTTGTGTTTGAATCACGCACATACAAAACAAAAGCTTTTAAATTACGTTCAAATTACCTACAAATGCTGATTAGTTTAATTGTTAGTAAGTTATAAAGTACATAACCTGGCTCAATAAAAATGAACCTAAATTAACAATTAACATGAATATAATTATTAATAATATACCTACTCGTTCAAAAACTGGTAGATGTTATTTTTACGATCATGGCAACATTTAGCTCGCCCTACGTCGTACAGGACTATGACGTCACCCAAAATGGAGGCCAAGTCTCAAGACGTTTTGTATCACGTGATCAACAGATTAAAAAATCAAAATTTCAAACAGAAAAATAAAATATTTAGAATACATTTAAATTAACATAACTTAGTAGAAGTTAATCTTCAACCTAAAATCTACGTTGTGTACAATTTTCATAATTTTTGGCAATACCTGTCAAACACCCTATTCAATCGTTTTTTTGCGATTATAGGTAAGGTAGGTGTTACATGAATATTGTCATAAAAACAATCTTTGCAGCTATATTCTGCCATTTAGCATGCAACAGGAAATACACAATTCAACGCCAAGGTATTAACAAATCGGATTACCGGATTTACTTATAATATTTATATAATATTATTTATACCATTCTTTCAACGCACCCAAAAACAGCTAATACTAACACCACGTATCTTCTTCCCCTACAGGTCCGAATCCAGACCATGCCTGGTTTCGCCAGCTCCCTCCGCGAGGCGTGGCCCAAGATGGTCCAGAACGAAGGCTACGGCACGTTCTACAAGGGCCTGGTCCCGCTGTGGGGCAGACAGATCCCCTACACCATGATGAAGTTCGCCTGCTTCGAGAAGACTCTGGAGCTGCTGTACAAGGTAAGCTTTTGTGTGCAAACATCTATACATAAGAAACACTGTTTCTTAATTAGATATGGCTGACGTCACCCAAAGACGTACCAAAGTGGAGGTTAAATTCGATACCATGAGCAGTGTTCACGGTAGCTTAGTGGCTAAAGCACTGGCGTACTGAGCCAAGAGTCGCAGGTTCGAATGCTGCTCGTGAGCGATTTTTTCTTTCCACAATTTAAATCTTTAGATTTCGCTTCGCATGCGTAAATGCGTTAAAAATAATATCAGAAAACATCAGCCAATTCAAGGAGCTGCGTTGATTTTGGAACATTGAATAAACATTTAAATAAAAGTCTTTTATACCAGAATCTAGAAATGTACAGTCAGCTACACCAATTGGTTGTCCCACTTACGAACACTCTCGAACAAAAGGGGGTAACCAATTAATGACGCTGTGTGTACAAGATGTATCTTATTCTAATTGGGCTATCAACTCAGCCTATCGCAGTCCACTGCTGGACATAGGCCTCTCCCAAGTTGCGCCACAACGCTCGGTCCTCTGCCTTCCGCATCCAGTCCCCCCCAGCCACGTTCTTTAGGTCGTCGGTCCACCTGGCAGGGGGCCGCCCTACGCTGCGTTTGCCGATTCGCGGTCTCCACTCAAGGACTCGTCTGCTCCAGCGGCCATCGGTCCTTCGACAGACATGGCCAGCCCACTGCCACTTCAGCTTACTGATTCTACAAGCTATGTCGGTCACTCCGGTTCTTCTCCGGATAATCTCGTTTCGGATTTTATCGTTCAAAGAAACTCCAAGCATAGCTCGCTCCATAGCTCTAATATAGTTCTAATTGGGCTAACTATTGGGATTTCCAAATGTCAAGCTAAATAGTGTATAAACCATAAACTTGTTATACTTACGTTAGTATAATAAGTTAGTGGCAAAAACAGACCTTACTTTTGAAAATAATCATAATAATCTATCAAATTTTATTAAATCGTGTTTTCCCCACACCAGAATCTAGTAAATATCATAAAAAGTAAAATTAGATCTACATCGTATCCAGAAAAGTAAATATTTTGAATCAAAAATTCCCATTTTTTCCCAATAAATAGATAACTGACATGCTTTTTGATAAGGAACTTTAATTCCATAACAAATGGTTCTGTTTCCATTGGAACCTTTTCAGTAGTTTTTGTCGTTTCAAAATCAATTTTTGTAAGTTGCAATAAATAACACATACATATTTTTGTTTATTAATGAATTTAGTATACTGCTACCTAGCTGCGATAGCCCAGCGGTTGAGTGCTTTCTTTCCGTGTAGGACGGTCTGAGTTCAAGCCCGGCCTGCACCTCAGAATTTTCAAATTTGATTATCACTTGCTTTAACGGTGAAGGAAAACATCGTGAGGAAACCTGCACACCTGAGAGGTCTCCACACAGTTCTCGATCGTGTGTGTAGTCCGCCAACCCGCACTAGGCCAGCGTGGTGGACTAAGGCATTAACCTTCTCAGTCTGAGAAGAGGCCCCGTGCCCAGCAGTGGGACAGTAATGTCTAATAATAAAAATTATTCCACAGTTTGTAGTCCCCAAGCCCCGTGAACAGTGCACGAAGGGTGAGCAGCTGGTGGTAACCTTCGCTGCTGGTTACATCGCTGGTGTGTTCTGCGCTATCGTCTCCCATCCCGCTGACACCGTTGTCTCCAAGCTTAACCAGGTAAGCACTCCAGAATATGTAACATATTGCATATACTGCCAAACAGTATCTAAACTGAAACCATGAAATTATACTAACACCACATTTCTTGAATTACAGGACAGAACAGCGACCGTCGGAGGTATCATGGGCAAGCTCGGCTGGGGAGGAGTCTGGAAGGGTCTCGGACCTAGGATTGTCATGATCGGTACCCTCACCGCCCTCCAATGGTTCATCTATGATGCTGTCAAGGTAAAACACATACAATGTAACTTGTATAATATTTTCTCGTCGATCCAATGTGACTGAACATCAGTATTTTACACCGAGCAACTGCCATCACACTCCGCAACCCAGTCACTGGGTTTACCCAACTGGTTTTAACCAGTTGTCAGACTTTCAGGCTTCTGATTACCCATATCGACTGTCATACCTATTTGTAATTTGTATGGCAACCGGGACCGACAGCTTAATGTCCTCTCCGAGCTCAGATAAAAAACCTCTCCGAGGCACTGAGGGGTCTCAATTAGTGATGTGCCGAGACCGCCATTTTTGTTACTCGTTTAAAAAAGAATCGAGTCAGTACTCGAGTCACTGAATCAAGTCTAGTACTCGAGTACCAGATCCGGTACTCGAGTACTTCATCAGATTCAAATACCTCAATGATTCAATTCCAATAACTCAACCAACAATTTTTTTTTACATAAAATAACAATATTGATCAGCCAATTCCAAAATAATAATAAAAAATATATATTATAGGTATATACTTATACTAAATAATCTTCCTAAAATTAAACATTATAATTAGTAGGAAAATTGAATGAGATCTAAATAGAAAAATTACAATCAAGTTTGCGATACATTAAACACAGACACAGACTAATAGTTAAAAAAGCTATAAGACTGTTAATGAAATTATCTAGAAAAAATAAAGACGTCAATCAGTTCACCAAATATTATTAGTTTTTATGATCTGAAGAGATCTCAATTTGCGAAAAGTTCTCGAACTTGGGATTTGGCTGGTTTCTGTCGTTTTGACCTTAGTTATTTTAGTGACAGATTGTTATCAAAACCAATTTTAAATAAACTTTTAACGTGGATAGTTATTGTAGTGACCTCACTATTGGTCAAAATAATATTTACGTTTTACGGGTTCTACAAAATCACAGACTTTTTTCTATTATTATTATTAATTAACCACCAGTAACTTTTAGGCCCGCTTGCCTCATACAGTGGGTTAAAAGAATAATTCAAAAAGTGTATTTTTTTAAAACGTTAACACGTATTTGTGCCAACCACAAATTACTCTTTTTAGTACTATTGTTTACTTTATATTACCTACACAACGAATAGAAATATACGTCCATCTCACTTACATATTCACAGTTTGTAACTTTGTATATACCTACTTGTTTTATGGTCACTTTCTTCGTTTACGGATAGTTGAAAACAAAGACAGATGTAGCAAGCCCGCTAGGCTCAGACCAATAAAAAAAGGTTTTTTTTTTTTACTAAAGCCTGCCCGGCTGCAGCGCACATGTTGGCTTTATACTCAATAACAAAAAGTCGCGATTTTAGTACTCGGTTAGGTATTTGAGTACTATGAATACTCGAAATCTTTACTCGAGTCTGAGTATCCGAGTACTTTATTTCGAGAACTCGAGTACATTAGTACTTACAAGGTACTCGAGTAAGTACTCGATTCTACCTGACTCGGCACATCACTAGATGTCACATGTATAAATCTCTAGTATTAAAACTCTAAACTTCAACTCTCAAAAACTTAAAAATATTACTAACTCTATAAATTGTATGACAAGGTTTAAATTTATTTGTATCACTTTGGAAGTGCTGTTTTAATTTTATAATTTCTATAATTAAAATAGCAAAATACGTGATGTCACACCAGCGGGGGTCACACAAATGTGACCGCATGTGACAGGGTGGGAATTCATGCGACGTAATTTATGGATATGCTCTGCTATTATGGCTCCTAATAGCAGACGCCCTTGATAAAGAAATATAAGCGCACATTGTTGTAGATGGATACAAAGAAATTGAACGTCGAATAGTAGTTGCCTTTGAAGATAAAATGGATTGTATAATTCAATGATTAAAGAAAAATTTACCAATTGTTCCTACTGATGAACCTGATAGACACAAATGCTATGAGAATACCCTCAAATACAAAATTTCTACTGTCATTTACTCACACATACTTACCAATGACATTCTCCTACAGGTATACCTGCGCATGCCCCGCCCGCCGCCCGCGGAGATGCCAGAGTCTATGCGCAAGAGGCTCGAGGCCGAAGAAGCGAAATCCAAGTGAATTTAGTATATTATAGGTAGTTTATTCGCGTCGCGCGCTACACTCGACTATGGTTGCTGTTAGAACTATTTTAATCTAAACTTCTTGATAGAAAGTTATTTTTAAGCGATGGCAACACTAAGCGCTATCTGACAGCTCAGCGTTTAAAAAGGGAACAAAATAGTGTCACCATTTAAAAGTAAAAAAACGTTATACGTTTCGAACTTTAAGTTCTATTTTTAATAAAAGTGTTAATAGCAATCCTAGAATTTGCACTATGTATGAATAATTTGTAATGATATTGTGATATGATATTATCGTTATATGGCCATATATGGACCATCGTCGTATGACCATATATGGACCATCGTTTGTATGTCCATATATGGATAATATAAAGCGCGCGACGCTAGCAATTGTTCCAAATGCCGCAACACAGTATGTAGTACATTGTCATTGTGATTATTACCAAGTTACAGTATATTATATAAGTAAATGATCATGTTAAATTATTTTTTGAAAATAAAAAACAAATATTTTTATTTTATTTTTCGTTCTTTTTTGTTTTTTCTATTATCTTTTGTGTACATAATGAGGTGCATGTTATTTATTCGTTGTATGTATGACGCTAATCAGTAAATAAAGAGATAGATACATGCTTTGTTTTAATACAACTGTATCTGTAATCTCTGTTTTTTCTTAATTGTCATATTTACGGCCAAAATTAATATCTAATCTATCCACGATTTGCTCTACTAAAGATAGGAATTTGACATAAGCTCCATACAAAATATGACAAATTTCTATCTCTAGTAGGGTAAATCGTGGATAGAATGGATATTAATTTTGGCCGTTAGTAAACAATCTTGGCATGTCTTTTTAATGCAATTCTTCAATAATATTTATTAAGAGACATAATGTTAACAGTTTCATACACTAAATAATACTTTTTCATCTAATTACATGTGCAGAACTAGTTATTATATTTTATCAGTAGTTATTTCAATAAAGAGACTTGCCAAGATTGTTTACTAAATAAGACAAGAGAGAAAAAACAGAATATAGCTTTCCTCACGCAAAATGAAAAAGGTGAAATTACATGAAACTTCATTTGATAGCCCGGATGGCCATCGAATGAAATATAATAAGTATAATTGTAACAACCAAAATAACTGAAAAATGACAATAAACAATTTTCAAAGAAAAAATATTTACTACACAAAAAAATATTTAAAGAAATATTATTACAATAAATAAAATTAGTAATCTGAACAGAAAAGAAAAATAAAGGTAAGTACATAATACAAATTAGTACGAAAAAATTAACAAAATACAAAAATCATAAAGAACACAAAGGAGACACCCATAAACAAAGTTTTACATGAGAACACGGTCGTAGAATGTTGGCGGGGACCGGGAGGCGGATGGCGCGTTATGGTTGGTCGGCTCAAAGTACAGTGATATGATTGGTGCCGCTCGCTGACGGACTGACGTCTCTGATTGGCGGCGGGGCGTATGATATACAGTGCTACTGCATATGCACGTGGTGTACTTTTTTAAATATTGTTTAGAAACAAGTATTTGCGGCTTCGATCAACAAGATATTTGCGAGGACATTGTCAAACGCAAACGTAATAATTTCTTAGGTTTTCGCGATCACTACACATTATATAAAACAAGTTTGACCGGATTACATCGCGTATATTATTTAAATTGGTTTTCCTGACGTTTCGGAAGCTTTGCAGAGTTCGTGGTCGCAGGAAGGCTGAGATGACAAGCGTCTTTACAGATGTTTAAAAAAAAACTACCTTACAATTTTTATTAATTAAAATCGTTTCGATGCAAGATG
This sequence comes from Asteroscopus sphinx, assembly GCA_949699075.1. Classification (NCBI taxonomy): domain Eukaryota; kingdom Metazoa; phylum Arthropoda; class Insecta; order Lepidoptera; family Noctuidae; genus Asteroscopus; species Asteroscopus sphinx. Next base: position 5,540,030 of record OX453030.1, on the reverse strand, counting down.
TAATATACGCGATGTAATCCGGTTAAACTTGTTTTATTACAAAACGCAAACGTGTTGGGTGAACGTGAACAAACGCTTCAAAACTAACATATGATATAACCCATCATTTCTTACTCAGGATTTCCATTTTTCACACCATGGATGGAAATGATAGCATCAGATCCAATGATTCGATGTTGTTGAATTATTTCGTATGGATGACTATTGTGTTAGAAAGAAATAAAACTTTATACTGAGACGGAGACGCCATTTTATTGTTGTAAGCCACATTACATTATTACATGAAGTTAAGTTTTCGTGTGTGACAGGATATACTTTTTTTAAGCATAGATAAAAGTACCATAGACTAACTAAAATATTTGTTGTCTTTCACACCCCCCCTCAACAAATATTTTCTAACCATCTTATTAACAATTTTTCTATGCAAACACCTCTTATAAACTTATATAATAACTATCTACTCCTAACTTCTTTTATTTACCTTTTACATGTACTTAAAAAAACTTAATAAATGAATTTAACAGAACACAGTTTCATTTTCATATCATAGTCTTAAATTTTTCAAACAACAATTTTCCCAATGGTTTTGTTAACATATCAGCAATATTGTCAGAAGTATTTATATATCTTAGTGAAATAAAACCATTAGCAATTTGATCAACTATATATCTATACTTTATATCTATATGTTTCAATCTTTTATTGTTTTCTGAATTATATGCTAATTTAATTACAGACTGATTATCCTCATAAATGGTTATGTTATTCAATTTAATATCAAAATCAGACAGAACACTTTTTATCCACTTAGCTTCAACAATACACAAACTTAGAGCTATATATTCAGATTCAGCAGAAGAAAGACTTACACACATTTGTTTTTTACTACACCATAATACTACACAACCGAATAGTTTAAATATATACCCAGATGTAGATTTCCTGTCATGTGTGTCACCAGCCCAATCCGCATCAACATATCCTTCCAAATCTGTATTATTTGCATTGTATACTAATGAAAGGTGTAATGTGCCTGCTATGTACCTTAATATTCTTTTTATCGACTTGTATAATAACTGACTGGCACAATGTTGGAATCTACTCAAGAAACTTACTGCTACACATATATCTGGTCTTGTACCACAAGCTGCATATAATAAAGAACCTATTAACTGTCTACACTTTGTTTCTATTTCACTACTTTCTGATTTTTCTCTTTGTAATAACTGAAAATTAAAGTTTTGATCAATAGGTGTACTGACAGGCTTACAGTCCAACATTTTATGTCTTTTTAGTACTGAAATTAGATACTTTTCTTGGTTAAGAGTTGTTATACCTTTTTCTTGGCTTATATTAATGCCTAGATACATTTTTGCTAACCCTAAATCTTTCATGTTGAAATTTTGACATAACTGTATTTTAAATTCTTGTACTTCTTTTTCTTCTGTCCCAAAGTAAAGAATATCATCTACATATAATAACACATACATAACTTTACCATTAATATTTCTGTAATATAAACAACAATCATTTTTTGATCTTTGAAAACCTTGTTTTATCATAAAACTATCAAATTTTTCATTCCAATATTTAGGGGATTTCTTTAAGCCATATAAAGACTTGTTTAGTTTGCAAATTTCTCCAGTATGTAGTTTAATATACACCGTTTCTTTAATATCACCATGAAGAAATGCTCCTACCACATCCATTTGAAAAACAGATTGTTTCATTTTGTTTGCTACAGCCATAAAAATCCTAAATGTTCCTAACTTTGCTACAGGGGAATACACATCCAGAATTTCATCCTGTTGCTCAAAGCCTCTTACTACCAACCTAGCCTTATATAATATCCCTTCATCAGTATCTTTTATTTTAAAAACCCATTTAGTAGAAATAGCATTTGTTCCTTTTGGCAATTCTTCTACTACTGTAAATGTATTGTTTTCATTTAATGTTTCCATCTCCTTTTTAATAGCTTCTTGCCAGTCATCTCGATCATCGCTGGTCAAAGCTTCTTCATATGTTAACGGTTCATTGTTTGTTGCCAGGAAACTAGTATCATATTGTTCTAACCATTGTGGTTTTGTTTTCTTTCTTGATGGCTTATTATCTTGTTTCTTCTGATTACTTTCTTCTTGATTTCCTTGTGCTTGATTGCTTTGTGTACTCTCTTCTGTGTTTTCCTGTACTTGATTTTCTGTTTCTTCTGGCCACTCTTCTAAATACTCTTCTGTCATTTGATCACCAGTAGTCTCATCTTCCATTGGTCTTGATTCCTCAATTTCTTCTTCTAGATATTCTATAGGCAATTGATGTTCTAGTATCTCTTCTGTTTCTTGTCTTTCTTCATTTCTATTCATGTTTTCACTAGTGACATTATTTTCTTTCAAGAATACTACTTCTCTCTTGATTTGAACATCATTTTCTTCTGGTATAAATATTCGATAGCCCTTTGTTGTTTCTCCAAACCCCACGAATACACCGGATTTAGACTTTGCATCCCATTTTAACCTTTTCTGATCTGGTACTAATATTTCTACTTTTGAACCAAAGCTATGTAATTTTTTTATATCAAATAAATCCTTATTATACCACAACTCGTATGGTGTTTTATTGATAACCCTACTTTTACCTGTCCTATTAAGGATATACACGGCAGTATTCACAGCTTCTGCCCACAGACTTTTTTGTAGACTACTATTTAATAACATTGTTCTAGCACATTCTGTTATTGTACGCATTTCCCTTTCTGCGCACCCATTCTGTTCTGGTGTATATGGTACACTCTTTTGGTGTACAATACCTAAAATATCTGTCAATGACTTCATCTGTTCATTAATAAACTCTTTACCGTTGTCAGATCTAATGATTTTTATTTTATGTCCTAAATTATTGGTAACATACTGTATAAATTTCCGAACACACTTTACTGTTTCCGATTTTTGTGATAAGAAATAAACTGTTCTGAAACGTGAATAATCATCCTTAATCAATAGATCAGCGGTACTCTAAGTGTGTTCCGCGGAACCCTAGGGTTCCGCGATACCCCTGTAGGGGTTCCGCAAGAATTTAGAAAAAAAAAACAAAACACCTCTCTCTGGTCACTGGTCGAACGTTTTGAATCGGCCCGCCGCGCGTATACTTGTGAGCGCGCAGTCCCTTTGATAAAAGCCGCCTCTGAATTAGACGCTATAGTTGTGAACAAGCGACTTTCGGCTCTATCTTCAAAAGCATAAAGTCGAGATTGTTTACAACGCATTTTTTTGTATTTATATTTTTATTTCCGCTTTTTGTTTATCAAAGGCGCCGACTCGAGTATTTTTGAGAATGTTCGAGTTCGAGTCTAGGACTAAGTATAAAAGCGCTATTATATAAAAAAAGTCGCGCCTCGTCAGTCAGTTGACGATTAGCGTTCGGAGCGATAAGTTCGTACCTACCTACTTACAAGCTGGCTAGCCTGCTGCCTTCTTGTAAGTTCTACTGCCCGCTGTATTCTGATTGTATCAGTTTTGTACATTTCTTCTTTGGACTAAACTTTGTCTCATAAACGCAGTAACGATTGTGCATTATTTTGACCCTACCATCCTGACGTGTAACATTATTAATAAAGAAGAATGGAACGTTGGCTTAAAGGTGTTAAACGTGTTGCAACGACATCTTCTAATGACGCTGAATGTTCAAAAGCAGTACGCGCGGAGAATACAGCAATTACCGATCCAGACGATGATGCCACGACGTCAAGCTCCACGGTTTCAAAGACGAAAAAAAGGAAGTATGATGAATCATATATCAGTTTCGGATTTGTTGATTCCAACGGCTCACCTCTCTGCATGTTATGTAGTAAACTGCTTCCTAATAGTTCCATGGCACCTGCCAAATTACGCAGACATTTAGAAACTGTACACCCCGAGTCTAAAGACAAGAATAAAGAATTTTTTGTTCGTAAAAAAGAACAGTTATTGGAAAGTCAAAAAAATATGATGCATGTAACACAAACTATCAATGAAAAGGCCACGGAGGCATCATATTTAGTTAGCTATCGCATTGCACAAGCAGGTGAAGCGCACACTATCGCTGAGAATTTAATAAAGCCATGTGTGTTAGACATAACAAAATGTATGCTCGATGAAAAATCTGCAAAGCATCTTTCTACTGTACCGCTATCAAACGATACTGTTTCACGGCGAATCCATGATCTGGCAAGCTACGTCAAACAAGAACTAGTTGCACGTCTACAAAAAACACGATTCGCCTTGCAAATGGATGAGTCAACTGATGTCACTGGTCTGGCTATCTTGCTGGTTATCGTGAGATATCCATATGAACGTTCTTTTGAAGAAGACATGCTTATGTGTTCACCGCTGCCCACAAACACTACCGGGGAAGAAATTTTTAATAAAATAAACATATTTTTTAAAGAAAATAATCTTAGTTGGAACGATTGCATTGACATTTGTACAGATGGGGCCAAGGCGATGACAGGTAAAACAGCAGGAGCAGTATCACGAATAAAAAGTAAAGCGCCTAATTGTAGTTCCAGCCATTGTATTCTGCATAGACAAGCACTTACGATGAAGCAAATGCCGTCAAATCTAAAATTAGTTATGGATGAAGCGGTAAAAATAATTAATTTTATCAAATCACGACCACTACAATCCCGATTGTTCTCATTATTGTGTGAAGATTATGGCAGCAAACATAAAACACTGCTGCTCCATACAGAAGTGCGATGGCTGTCTCGGGGTAAAACTTTAACAAGGCTATTTGAACTTAGAGCCGAGTTACAAATGTTTCTTTCAGCAGATACAGTTTCTTTTAATTTGAAAGACCGTTTGTATGATAAAACTTGGTTGTTCCGATTGTCTTTTATGGCGGATATCTTTCAAAAACTGAACGAATTGAATTTATCATTGCAAGGTAAACAGACAACAGTGTTCCAGGCCTATAACAAAATAACTGCCTTCAAAAGAAAATTAGATTTTTGGATTATTTGCGTTGGTAAGAGAGAAATAGAAAGCTTTACGTCACTCAGTGAGTTTGTTAGCGATAACGACTCGGAAATGTTTCAAGATGATGTGTTTGAAGAATTGGTCCAATATCTCACTTCGATGCGCGCATCTTTTGTAAAGTATTTTCCCGAAGAACATAATACAAAAATGAAGCTGAATTCATGGATTCATAATCCTTTTTTACCCAACTTGCAAAAGCCCGAAAGTATGTCAAACGAGATATATGAATCTCTTTTAGAAATGTCATCAGACACAAGTATGGAGTCACTGTTCAAAACGACGCCTCTCAACGATTTTTGGTGCAGAATCCGTGATGAATATCCAATGCTTGGCAGAATGGCTCTGAATATTCTTCTCCCGTTCCCAACAACATATTTGTGCGAAACAGGATTCTCAACCTATGCAGCCACGAAAACAAAATATCGCAATAGACTGGATGCCGAACCTGATATGAGACTTCAAATGTCTTCTATCAAACCTGATATCAACCAATTGATGAAAAATAAAAAACAGTTTCATACCTCCCATTAGTTAAGATTTTTTCATTTTTAATATCTTCTATTATTGTACTTGGCATGTGGTTAAAGTAAGTAATAATTAGTAACTGTTACATTGTACTTTTATTATGCTTATATAATAAAGAATACACTTTTAAAAACTATAGTTTTATTGTAGGGTTCCGTCAAGTATTTTGCTTGTCAAAAGGGTTCCGTGACCAAAAAAGTTTGAGAACCGCTGCAATAGATAATAACATGAACCACCCAATGAACTAACCTCCATAGGTCCACACAAGTCCATATGTAAAATCTCACCTGGTCTTTGACCTCTTACATCACTTAAAGGGAAAGGTTGCTTATGTAATTTACCTTTAAGACAATCTTCACATGTAGAAACCATATTATTTGATGGTATGTTAATGTTACTTCTCTTTAATATATTTTTAACCTGTTCAATGTCCTGATGACCCATTTTACTATGCCACTCTATCAAACTACCATTGACTTTACCAACACATGCACGATCATACTGTTTGTACCTAAATTCCATTATATATAACTTATCTTTTCGACTAGCTAATGCACATGCCTGTTTATTTTCTTTTTTCTTGAAAATGCAGTTCTCACTGTTCATTTCCAGAATATGACCTTTATCAGTAGCTGAACTAACTGAAAATAAGTTTAATTTTATATCTGGCACATACAAAACATTATATAAGGTTGTATTAATCCAGTTATAACCATTATATGCTTCTAAATATATATTGCCTGAACCTAAAGCATGAATAGCTGTACCATCTCCTATTACTATTTGTTTTGGTGACGGATAACTTTTATAATTAACAAAATATTTTATATTATGGCACATATGTTCTGAGGCACCACTATCCATAATCCACACATCACTACTTTGACATATTTGTGCATTCAAGGCTGGGGACACACACACATGAAACGCATTAGTATTTCTACCTTTATCTGACATGTTTTTAGTATTTTTATTTTTAAACCAACATTCATTCAAGTTATGACCAGACTTTTTACATGAACTACAATATTTATTATTTTGTGTAAATTTACCTTTACATTCGGCCTTGTTATGACCTCCTTTACCACACTTGAAACACTTTCGGCTCTTCTTAAATGCTTGGAGAGCTTCAGAGCTTGTCCCACTCTTCATACGCATTTCTTCAACCAGCAGCCTCGAAGACAATTCTGTTAAGGTATGCTTCTCTGCAGGAACAGATTCCCACGCTGATATAAAATGATTATATGAAGCTGGAAGTGCAGAAGTGATTTTTGTGATGGCCATACTTGTAGAAATTTCAACACCCAGAGACTTCAATGTAGACAGAGCCTCTTCAAACCGTCCTAAAAAATCTGTTACAGTTTCCCGTTCTTGAAACTTTAAGTTGTAAAACTTTTCTTGTGCAATGTGAATAGACAGGTTGCCCTTTTGTTCAAAAACTGTATGAAGTTTGTCCCACATTTCCTTGGCAGTAGTACTACTCAGCACTTGATTAATTGTTTTTTCCGCTAACCTTGTTACTATAATACTCTGAGCCTTTGCATCATTGTCGGCCCATGCTGCATATTCTTCTTTAGTTTCATCTGGTCTGGGAACGGAACCATCCACAATACCTAGGACTCCCGCCGCTCTCAGTAATACCTTGACACGAAACTTCCACGCTGCCCATTGTCCCGGGTCACGTAGTTTAACCTCTTTGATAAATTCCGAGGTTGTGAATTCCATTCTTTTTACCTTTTCCAACTTGTATTGCACGCTTGACCACGCGCTGGAACCAAAATGGCGTTTTTTTTTTTTTTTTTTTCTTCCTATTGCGTCGCTTTACCACGACTACACCGATCACCGGCTTTTGATGCTTGACCACACCACGTACTCACTTTCTACACAATAACTATGATATATGAGCGTGGCTGGGCCCATAACCTGTTGAATTATTTCGTATGGATGACTATTGTGTTAGAAAGAAATAAAACTTTATACTGAGACGGAGACGCCATTTTATTGTTGTAAGCCACATTACATTATTACATGAAGTTAAGTTTTCGTGTGTGACAGGATATACTTTTTTTAAGCATAGATAAAAGTACCATAGACTAACTAAAATATTTGTTGTCTTTAACAGATGTCTTCACAGACCATGTAGAGATGCTACGCATCAGACGACAATCTCCGAACAAGAAATTTGGTCGATAGGGAACCAAAGAGTAGCCTCAATAATAGAAAATGACAAGCACAGATAATACATTATTTTCAACTTCCAACCAAGCAAAAGGTTTTTAAATTTCGGCCTTGGATACAAGGCTTTTGCCTCTTATTCATGCGTAGGTAGGTACCTATACATGCATTGCTAATATTTTATTTTTTATAGTGAAAGTGAAATAAAAACCATTACTTTTACATAAATCTGTTTATTTTTCAATTTTCTCCTATAAACATTATGTTATTTTTCAGTTATTTCTAATCAGAATAAAATTCTACATTTTCTTGTTTGATTTGCATCCACAGGATCTTCCTAGCCACAGGAGTCATCGTCTTCAGTGTTGAAGGGACTGTTATTTGATTGTACATTACCTGCAAGGAAAATTAAGGCTTTTAACTACTTGGTTTTACATTAATATCTACAATGTTATCATTGCATTTACATAAATCAAAAAAAATGAAAGAAAGAAATAAAATAATTATTTTAATCTTGTGACAGGCGAGAGATAATATTACACATCAACAATAAAATTAAAAATAATATGCCTGTAAAAGACTAAAAAGGCCCCCATCTCAGCATATGCTACAACACCGAAATGTTGCAGCACTGGTTTCCAGATGGGTCCCGGAATGAACATTATAACCTAGTAATTTAAAGTATAGCCTAGTGGTTGAATGCTTGCCATCCTTGCAGGGGGATCTGAGTTCGTACCCGGCCCATACCTCTGGCTTTTCGAATTCAAGTGCGAATCAGAATTTGATTGTCACTTTTTACTTTAACGGTGAACAAAAACATCGTGAGGAAACCTACCCACTTGAAGCACTTGCTTCATACAGTTCTTGATGGTGTTTAGTCCACCAACCCGCAGTAGGCCAGCGTGGTGGACTCAGGCCTGAATCCTTCTGAGAAGAGGCCCGTGCCCAGAAGTAGAACAATAACGGGCTGATAATGATGAACCATTTTTTAATAGAAATGTCTTTAGAACTTTACCCTGCCTACCTTTATGCTCAAACATTTCTCAGTTGATTGTGACATTCACACACAGCTTACTTTGTTGAGGTCAACTTATAATATTATTATTCATATTATTTTGTTTTTAAATATAAATGCCATTAAAGAAAATGAAAAAAGCTGTTGCTTACCTCATTTAACAAATGATTTCCAACAAAACTGTATGTAGGCGGTGGCATCTCAGTATCTGAAATAATACAAAATAGTTTTACAACAGCATTAATATTATTAAGATTCCACACCCGAAGGGTCCAAATGGAATCCTATTGCTGTGGTCAACGGCAGATCCAGGATTTGTTTCTGGGAGGGGCACAAGGGCCAGATAGGCAAGGAGTACTTAGGTGTCCCCTATAGTATTGCATTATGAGTGATATTTTATGATTTCCAACTTGCGGTAGCATGTAGTATACTTATGTTTGCAAAAAGAAACAAATAATATTCAAGCGGTATTGTATTAATCTCCCAACTCCTAGTTTTATTTGAACCATCTGGTGGGAAGGGCTTGTTTCCCTGTGTATCAATTCATTAAGCTTAGTTTGGCCCCCAGAAGCCTGAAATAATCGTTTTCTGTAGTGTGTACTGCATGCAGATTGAAAAGTTCATTGTCAAATATTACACTTTAACATTGAAATGAAATATATTATTATTTGCTTACCTGATGTGATCATATAACAGTGGCTTGATGTGCTAGTGGCTAGTAGTAGGCTTGTTTGTTGGGCAGATGTTAACAAACATTTCGTAACCGTAATTCGTAATGTACGTTTTTATTTAGTTATATTAAACTTTGTAGAAAACTGAATAGTATATTTCAACTTTTAAATGGGATAGGTACATAGTTTAGACTGCCCATTTTACAAAGAGTTAATTACAAAGAGAATTACTTCAATAATTGAGATTATACATGTATACTACACATAGGTATATAACAACAATATAAAGACCAGAAGGGGATGGCCGAGGGGGACGAAGTAACTGTCAAAATCTATTATTGAACCCATCTAGAATCATAGACATAACGTTGAAAATTTTTGTTCTAAGATTACTACCCGTGGATGTCTTCAACAAGCATGATAATGAGCAGAGTTGTACTTGTAGAAATCACAGCCTATATATCCATGGTGTGGAATGACTGAGAAATTATGGGTTTCAATTTAATTTTGGAGTTAATTATAGTGTTCATTGTTCATATAGGTATCATATGAATTATAAATATAGGTACTAATTTAAATTTCATAAATATATTAGAATAATAATTGTTAAAATAATGCTTTTCTTAATTACATAAGCTTTTGTAATGTATAGAGCTAGAGTAATTTTTTCCATATGATTACGCTAATAATTTTTAAGAGATTTTCCTGCTGGAGTAACGGACACCTTATTTCTTACCTAAAGCCAACGACACACAGGGGATGTGTTGTTGCTGCCTAAAGCAAATTTATAGGTAACTCCAAAGATAATATTTTACAATGTTCTCTTGTGCTTGTGTTGGTATGTCTCGGTGTTTCATAAGTTTTATACACAGACGTACTAGAGATGCTACGCATGTATTATAAGTGTACCTAGATACATAAAATACGCAAGCCCACTAAGAATAAAAAAAAAACTGGTAAGTATTATGCACATTTTTTTTTAAATAAATTCAAGAATGTAATATATAATATGACCTAACTCTAATTAAAATCCAAGCAAGAGCATTCTGATTTATTTATCATGCAGTCTCTCTATAAAAAAAAACGACCATGCAGGATGAAAAAATGTAACACAATCTTCTTTTTGTGATAACTCTTTAGTGATATTAAATATCACATCTCTCCACACAAGTAGGGGAAGGTCGGGCAAGACGGGCCATTTAGATCAATTAAAATCCATATAAATAGTAAGAAATTTAATAAACAAAATAATTATATCTTCTACACTTGTAAAGGTCGCTAGGGGCGGCAAAACTTGAATAGCCTACGTGTAAATGCGCCAATGCCAATCATTCATAATTGCCCACCACTAATGGCAAAGCGCGCGCGTGAGATCATGGAACTAAGATTTTTTATTCCGTGCGTGAGATAGCAATACTATTGGTCCTTTATATGTGTGCGTGAGATACAACCTTTAAAAGTATTTATTTTTAATGTGTGTTGTTTCTCTGATGATCTTTGATAGACGCTGGCCCTTATTTACTGCAGGTACCTTATTAGAAATAATAGTAAAATTTCAGACGAATAAAAAAATAATGTATGAGTAAAATAAAGAAAAATAGTAAAATAACCTTACTTAAACCTACTAAAAATAAAGAAAAAAAACAATAATTAATAAAAAAGTATACACATAAATTACCAGTACGCGAATATTCGCCACAGGCAATAAGATCCCCCGTAACAACTGCCGTTCCCTCCAGACGTGTCCAGAGGGACAAGCAGCCGTCAGACACGTGGAGGTTTAACCTTTCTTAAACCTACCAGAAATAATAGTAAAATCTCGGACGAATAAAAAATAATAATTAAAGAATAATAATAAAATAACCTTACACCTACTAAAAATAAAGAAAAAAAAAACAATAATAAATAAAAAAGTATAAACAAAAATTATATCTAAGATGGTTTTAAGCCAACTTTTTGAAGAGAGAAATAAAATTCATTATTTATTTACATTCTCTTTGCCTAAGACTACAATACTTGTAGGTACATAGGTACAGTCTAACAAAGCAATTAGTATTTAGTAGGTATCCAGGGTCGCCAGATATAGATGAAGATTTCTCAGGAAATTATTATAGAACAGTTTGATTAGGGTTTCGTATAAATACAGTTTAACTTTGTCCGTTATTAAATTGATATTTCACTAGAAAACATCCATAATCTTCTGAGAAAACTTCATTTATATCTGACGACCCTGGGTACTAGGGATGTTACTGCGCCTTGACTCAGACTCCGAAGGGTCAAAAATTCCGATTGGTTTGTTTTGTTGATGAGGTAAAACCGCGTCTCCTGCGACCATAATTTTGTTATTTCTAACATCTAAAATGTTTTTCTAACAAAGAGGGTGCGTGGCTTAGCTGTTTGGCTACATTTGATTGGCCTAAGGAAAATGTTAACATGTTTTATTTGTTACATTTTGGTCGCAGGAGACACGGCTTAACAAACACACAGACAGACAGTCATAAATTCTAAAAACGATTGATTCGTGTTCTGTTGTTTATTTTAGTACCCCTAGCCGGTTTTCGCGAAAACAAATTCAATGTCACTGAGGTAATATGTACTACGTACTAGAGTAGACATTACTAACAAAAAATATAGCGCAACTTGCTGGCCGCGGAGCACGCGCGGCGCGAGCGTGGCGAAGCGAGTGAGAGTGCAGGAGCTCTAAAACGTGCTACAAACATTCGATTCGAGGTGTCTCTTCTAGTACGTAGTACATATTACCTCAGTGATTCAATGTACACACTTTTCGACCTTTTCAATTTTATTATAGTATAGATAGATGATAAGGGAGCGTTCAAGTATTACGTAACAAATTTGGGGGGAGGGAAGGGGGGTCTTCTGAAACGTTACGATGCGTTACAGGGGCGGGAGGGGGTTGGTTTGAACTACGCGTTACGTAACATTGTTTTAACCCTTCAGAACGACATTTCATGTTAATAAATAATATTACATACATAACATAACATCACACCTGTATTTCCCCGAAGGGTTAGGCAGAGGTGTAGTACTCCCACATTTCGCCAGTTATGTAATCAGTCCCATGTAATAGGGGGCGAGCCTATTGCCATTAACCGGGCCCAAATCCATACTCCGGGCTGCTACTGAGAATTTCACATAAATAATATTAACGTGATTAAATCAATAACATAGGTATATTATTGGTGGTGGTAACGCAACGTTATACTAGAGGAAGGGGGGGGGGGGGGGGGCAAAGAAAACATTAAAGCGCGTAAATACCTATGCACACATAGGGGTCAAAAATTGCGACAAAAATCTCTTCAAAAATTGCGTTACACAACGTGTATCAGAAATGCGTGGTCATATTTGAAGAGCTCATTCAGGGCATAGCATTAGAACAACTTTTACTATGGGACCAAACCTGAAATCGCGAAAAAAATATCAGCTGTTCCCTACTAAATTATCGATGTCGCTCGACAAAATGTAAGGATCAGCAGTTTTTTTTGTCGCGATTTCAGGGTTGGTCCCATAGTAAAAGTTGATCGATACCATCCCCTGAATAAGCTCTTTAAATATGACCACGCATTTCTGATACACATTGTATAATACTTGAACGCTCCCTAATCAGCCGAATGGGGCGACTGCTTCTAACAGCCCAGGGCGGCCGAGACTGCTAGTCCGTCTCTTGCCACGGTCCTGGTGAATCCGTACCGGTGTTTGGTGTTCGGTGCGGCGCAGTGCAGAGGGTCGTCTTTGGGCCTCTCGCACAGGCTCGTGTTGTGCCGTGATCACCAACACTTAATGCACCAAAGCCCGCAACTGGCACCGATTGTAGAGCTAATGTTACACAGCTCATAGCGGTGGGCGATTATGAGATAAGTATACTAATGAAATCATTCGATTATGAAGATGTTTCGAGATATCTCGATTATAGCAATTAACATAACATCACGCCTGTATTTCCCCGAAGGGGTAGGCAGAGGTGTATAGCCCACACACATTTCGCCAGTTATGTTATAGTCCCATGTAATAGGGGGCGAGCCTATTGCCTCTAACCGGGCACAAATCCAGACTCCGGGCTGCTACTGAGAATTTCCTAATGAAAAACACGCAACCCAGTGTAGGGCACGCCACAATAGCTGCGGTAAGGCCCATCATGGAGGAGTGGCTGGAGAGGAGCCATGGTGCCCTCACCTACCGGCTGACTCAGATACTCTCGTGGCATAGTTGCTTCGGTAAGTATCTGTGTCGCATAGGCCGGGAGCCGACGCCCGAGTGTCATCACTGCGGGAGCTGCCCAGAGGACACGGCGCAGCACACATTGGCGGAGTGCCCAGCTTGGGCCGCGCAGCGCCGTGACCTCATCACTGCAGTAGGCGGCAGCGATCTCTCGCTTCCGGCCGTGGTTCTGTCTATGGTCGGGAGCGAGAGTGCTTGGGAAAGCGTCGTCTCCTGCGAGGAGGTGATGCTCGCTAAGGAGGCGGCGGAGAGGGTTCGACAGGCGACGACCTCTCTTCCCATACGCAGGAGACGACCTGGGCGTCGTAGGAGGGCGTATGCCAACCTCCAGCCACCCTAGGTGTGGGCCTGCGGGCGGCGGACTCGGGGTGGCCCGCCGCCCGACCAGTCAAGAAAGAGCAGAACGAGCGAAACACGATGGTTGGTCGGGTCGACTACTCGACCAGCGCGGCCGTGCAATCATAATACATATGAAACTACACATTTCCAGTATAAGCTGACCTCTCATTGTACGAAAAACCTTTACAATGCGAGTTCAGCATATACTGGCGTGTATGTGTAGCTTGATGAGTAGCCGTGTATACCTGTGTGTGGGAAGGGGGCAGCATTGTACGTAGCGCTGCCCGTGAAACAGCGACTCTCGAGTCTCTCTACTTTTTTTTACAAAAGGGTTTAGTAGTACGGTCGACCGCACGTCGGTGGTAACACACATTAGCAGCATCTTTATTTCGTAAGCAGTAAGGGCGGTTTTCGAATTGCCGTGTTACCACTGCCATGCAGTCGACTGTACAAATTAGTACCGTCATTCGATTATAAAAATAAATTAGTTACTAATTTCATAATCGAGTATCAACATTGGTATTACCTAGTATAGTATTATAGTGGTATTACTAAGTAATCAGATTATACCAATCATTCATAATCGCCCACCACCTCATGTCCTGACGTAGATAGTAAATTAAAATAATACCTAATAAGTATAAAAATTAAGAAAATGTAAAATAAACGTCCCAAAAAACTAACTAAATCGCTGACGTCACCCAAAGATGTACAAAGTGGATGAGAATTTCGTTACCACGAGCAGTGTTCACGGTAGCTTAGTGGCTAAAGCACTGGCGGACTGAGCCAGGAGTCGCAGGTTCGAATCCTGCTCGTGAGCGAATTTTTCTTTCCACAATTTAAATCGTTAGATTTCGTTTCGCATGCGTAAAATGCGTTAAAAACAATAAATAATTAACTAACTAAATGATTAAGTTAGGTTAGTGATTTGTCGTGTTGGATGTAGCGCCAGTGACGGAAAAGTTGTGAAGCAGTAGATTGTCACGGTATGGACATGTGATGCGGAGAAATGAGCAGCATGTTATGAAAAAAGTTTTGTGAATGAATGTGTATGGCTATAAGAAAAGAGGAAGACCAAAGAAAAGATGGATGGATTGTGTAAAAAGAAAGTGAACACGGAGATGACGGCTGATAGAGATGTATGGAAGAAAAAGACATGCTGCGCCGACCCCAAATAAATTGGGATAAGGGCAGGAGGATGATGATTGTCGTGTGGGATATTGCTGGCGTCATAGTTTTTTTTTTTATGATGTCTGGCTGGCGTGTTTTGTTTTTTTTTTAAATTTAAATAAAAATAAATATTGAATTCATTCATATTCATTTCCGTGCACGTGGTATGAAAAAATAATAACTTAACCTTTCTTAAACCTACTAGAAATAATAGTAAAATAAAGAAAAATAGTAAAAATAAAGAAAAATAGGTAGTAAAAAATAAAGAAAAATAGTAAAATAAAGAAAAATAGTAAAATAAAGAAAAATAGTAAAATAACTTAACCTTAGCTAACTACTTTAACCTAATAAAAATAAACACAAAAAAAAAAACTAATAAATACAAAAGTAAACAAAAATAATCTCTTTAAGATTAGTAGAAGACGTAGTAGACCATTTAAATTGTGGAAAGAAAAAATCACTCACGAGCAGGATTCGAACCTGCGACTACTGGCTCAGTACGCCGGTGCTTTAGCCACTAAGCTACCGTGAATCCTGCTCGTGAGTGACTTATTGGTGATACCGTCTGCGCCTGGGGCTTTTTTATGCTTTAGATCCTTGACTATAGAGAGAACTTCTTCAGGGGTGATCGGTGGGAGCGGGTCATCAGGGTCATCTACTGGGGGGGGCGGGGCTGACCTACGCTCCACTTCGGAATGCAAAAAACGCAGGGGGGTCTGAGGCCGGGGGCGCGAGACGAGAGGGCGGAAGAGACAGGAATTGACGCGGTTGGTCTCCCTTAAACCAAGGATTGGGCCCGAGTGGGCCGCGGAAATTAGGGGTGGGCCCAAGTGGGCCCCTAGGGTTTGGGGTTTGGTAGGGGTAAGGGGTTGCATGGGAGGGGGCTTCCCTCGCCAAGCGATCGGAAGCGCGTTTCGTCAGTTTGACGTTGCGCTGTTTGGGGGCTTTGGGGCATCCGCGATAGTTCGCTGGATGCCCGGATTGGCCGCAAAAGGACACAACTAGGGGGCTCTGTGCACTGGTCCCTCTCCTTGGGACTCTCGCACTCCTTAGTACCGTGGTCGCCTAGGCACTTTACGCACCTAGGCTTAGCGTAGCAATTACTAATAACTGGCAGCGGTGACATTGACCGGGCTGATTTGACATATGAGGGCGCTCGACCTTGATGCCTAATAATTGGCATACGGTCTTAATATTATATATAGGTTTAAAGAATCTTTATTCTCAAAAAGAACATTCAGTTCACTTATATGAGAAGCTTACATTATTCTTAAAATTACACATAGGTCGTCGTTTAAATACGAAGCGTGCAAATATAGCTATCTAATCTACAAATTCATACAATAGTTAAATATTCTTAACAAATAAACAATAGCTTGTAATAATATGGCTTTAGCGTTCTCGCTAGGTTCACAAATGGCTTACTGCTTACGAAATAAAGACTCTCTCAAGGTCTGTTACCACTGACGTGTAGTAAGCCAGAATTTTCGACCAGGTTCCACTGGTCGTGGTTACGGGCAGACTGATGCAGCGGTGTCACTCCGATTCCGAGGTGGAAGAATTTTTATCCACCCTCGGTTTTCAATAATTTTTATCCACCCTCGGTTTTCAATAATTTTATTCGCTGTAATATAAGCTGTAAGGCCGGTGCACCTTATAGGTAGTCACTTGTCCGTTTCACATAGCCCAGTAAGCCTCTAGACGCCAATTAGCCGGATACCCCCAGTCACAAAGCATATCCGCCAATCGGGACGTCACTCCGTCAGCAAGCGGCACCAATCATACCACCGAACTTTAGAGCCGACCAATCATAACGCGCCGTCCGCCCCCTGTCCCCCGACAACATTTTACGACTGTGTTCTCATGCAAAACTTTGTTTATGCGGAGTCTTGTTTTTTTTTTTTTTTTTTTCGAATTGACTCTCGCAGATCGGTACCCAAAATAGGTACCCCAACTGCTTAACCGGGCGGGTGGCGGAGAATCCCGTTAGGGACTCTATCCGCAGAAAAAAATTCCTAAACCTAACTTATAAACTAAAAACGCGGTTGCACAACCGCATAAGGGCGTCCCCCAAGGGAGGGCTCGGACCTCGGCTTACTGGGGCATTGCGGGGGGACCCCCTGGCAGCCCTTCATCGGGAATGGTTTTCTCGAAAGTGGCGGACTTTCGGTATACCGGGTACGGCGTCTTGAGTTGAGGCTTACTGGCCTGTGGTTTCATATTATAAAATTTTACAATGCAACACGAAAGTTGGTACTTTACCGCGCCGGCGCCGCGCCGCGACGTTCTATTTATTTATTTATTATTTGGTAAATAGAACATAGGTGCGATCACGGACGAGAAAAAATTTCTCATTCGTGGGCGCGGTGTCATTCTGTTCAGTCAGCAACTTATTGAATAAGTATTCCGCAAACAATCCGTAAATCGGGAATTCTTAGCACCCCACGCCCTGCCGCTGTCAAGAATAATAGCGAAGCATAATATTACTAAAATCTACATGAGATAGGTACAGTCGACCGCACGGCAATGGTAACAGTTTGACCTTGACAGCGTCTATTTCGTAACTAGTAAGGGCGGTTTCCGTAATTCAACTGTTACCACTCACTTGTAGCCGACTGTACCTACATCCTACAGTACTTAATAAACTTAGGCTTGAGTTCACCAACGATAATTCTCTGGTTAAGCGATCGTTTACCCAAAATTCTATTACATTATTCGAGTCATCGGCTGTTTAATCAGAGAATTACCATTGACGAACCCTTATATGAATATTTTTTACAATATTTTGTTCCCAATACAGCATACCTACCTATGCGATGCAGCTTGGATAAGTACCTACTACTAATTGCTTTGTTAGACTACGGTCGACCGCACGTCGTGTTCAGTCTATCATTGACAGAACCTTTATTTCCTAAGCAGTAAGGCTGCTTTTACAATTCAAGTGTTATCACTGACGTGCAGTCGACTACCATGCTATTGAGATGAATAATGCGCAGTGTTCAAATTCTTGACGCGGCTTCATCAGGTAGCGTTTCGTGCATGTTTCGTGGGTTTTTTCCAGAAACAAAAGCTATAGATACTCGTATTCGCATCTCTTCATTGACTGTCGATCAAGGGGGTCCGTGTATCGCCGACTGCAATAAATAATAACATAACATAACATCACGCCTGTATTTCCCCGAAGGGGTAGGCAGAGGTGTTATAGTCCCATGTATGTAATAGGGGGCGAGCCTATTGCCATTGACCGGGCACAAATCCAGACTCCGGGCTGCTACTGAGAATTTCCTAATGAAAAACCGGCCAAGAGCATGTCGGGCCATGCTCAGTATTATAGGGTTCCTTAAGTAGGTGTAATTACAAACGAATCAAATCGAATATTAATCATGGCTATGCTTTTTTAGTTTTTGCAATAATCGGCAGCATTCGCGACTCAGAGCGTGTTGTTAGTAGCGCCATCTAGCGATAAATTCAAGAAGCCAAATTGAAGAAGTGTGTTCAACATAACACAAAGTTACTTTTTGTGATTTTTTCAAATAGAAAGTAACTAAAGGAGCATTATTTGCTAACATCATTTTTCTCTACGGTCAATGACCTTTGAACTAGGACGTTTTAAGTATTTTTCAGTTTTCTCTCTATAACTCAAAAAATTATAATCACATTATACTCGAAATAATTTTAAAAGAGAGTTTTCACAAAGTTCTATCAATGTGAAAGATTATAACTTTCTACGTTGCATAGTTTAGAAATGGCAGGGGGGGGGACACATTGCAAGCCACTTTGGCGCGCTATATTTCACAGATGGTACACCTGATAAAAAAGTGGTGAATGAAACATTACCTTCATTTTAGTAGACCTATTCATTGATACCCCACACGAGGGGGTGCAGCGAAAAAATTTTTTTATCTCCATTTCACATGTATGGACGCCACCCCTAAAATACGTAAAACCGATTTTTTTATTCTTTTAAAATTGAGATCTATATGTAGACTATTTTTTAACAAAATTTCATTTACTTATGTTTATAACTGTAGAAGTTATTAAGCTGTAATGGATTAGGACAGACGGACAGACGGACGGACATGACGAAACTATAAGGGTTCCTTGTAGGACTTCGGAACCCTAAAAACCCAATAACACTTAAACAAAAAAGAAAAATAATAATAATAATACCTAATATGCAAAATACCGCAGTGTCTCACTTTGTGTCTCAAGACGAAAGTCTTTGACCAGTGTGTGTTGCCAGCAATGATAGTAAAATCATTGGTTGCCAGTAATTACTTACGACACTGAAACGTGGTCACTCATAATGGACCTGACAAGAAGGCTCAAAGTCACTCAAAGGGCAATGGAGAGGGCTATGCTCGGAGTGTCCCTGCGCGTTCGAATCAGAAATGAGGAGATTCGCAGGGGAACGAAATTAACCGACATAGCCCGAAGAAATGCCAAACATAAGTGGCAGTGGGTGGGGCACATTGCTCGCAGAACGGATGGCCGATGGGACAGTAAATTTCAGGAGTGGCGACCGCGTACTGGAAGACGCAGCGTGGGTAGGCCCCCCACAAGGTGGACCGATGACCTAGTGAAGGTCGCGGGAATCCGCTAGATGCAAAAAGCGCAGGACCGGTCGTTGTGGCGATGCTTGGGGGAGGCCTATGTCCAGCAGTGGACGTCTTTCGGCTGAAATGATGATGATGATGATGATGAATATGCACCATTAAAAGCTAAGTTTACCAACAAACAGGATTTGATGTTTTGGGGAGTATTATGTCAAAACATAAATAAATTGTACAAATGATTAAATAAATTTAAAAAAAAATCCTCACTCCCTCCCCGGGTGGTGAGACATGCAGTTGGCACTTTCTCCGTTTTTTTTTTCAAATGTACTTTTTTGCTGCAGAAGCTGGAATTCAGATGGACTGTGATTTTCCTAATTGCTAACTTGAGGCAACGCGCAACGTTAAAATTAAATCAAATATAAAGTACCTTCGGATTATGTCAGCTGCAGCGGCAAACCACGCCTCGACAATTAATTCATGAAGAAAACCTTCCTATTGCTGTTCTTGATGGAGTTCTTCGAGCATTCCCGGCTCTTGTCGGGTTCGCTCGGGCTGGCAGCAATCGGTGAAATAGTTTCGATGGTTCGCCGTCTAGATAAATAATGAAAAATAATAATACAGTGGCGTAGCTACCGTGGGCTAGACGGGGCAGTGCCCGGGGCCCCTAAGCTCAAGGGGCCCGCCGGCCCCATGAACGACGTTCGAAAAAGTTATATAAGTATTATCGTATTATCCTAGTTGAATAAAGCATTTTCGACTTTCAACTTTTTGCCCCGGGGCCCTTGGTTACATAGCTACGCCACTGGGTTAATAACACCGTTCCGTGTGGTGTCGGACACAAAGAATAGCACCACTCCATCTCTTCTCGTGGGTGTCGTAAAAGGCGACTAAAGAGTTCACCAGAGGATGGGCAGCAGCGTTATCTGAGTATTTATTCAATCATCTGCGATCGCCAACCCGCCTGCAAAGCGTGGCGATTATGGCATATCACCCCCTTTGGCGAGAGGCCTATGCACAGTCTGTTATTTTGCCTTAGTTGCGGCCATCCTTATTTTTTGAGGCTTTTAGAAAGATAATAACCAAACAAAACTTCTATTAAAACCCCCGTGGTTTTAAGTGTCATAGTTTTCAAAATATTTCGAAAATCGAGAAAAATCCATAGAAACCATAGAAACGTGTTTTAGGCTTTCATAATGAACATTTTACAATAAATGTTTCATGGCACGCTAGCCATTAACTTAATGCATCATTACATCTATTTTATCATAAAAAAATGCGTTCTCCTAGGCGTCAATTTTATTTTTTCCATGATTTCATAATAATTTTATTTATGGTCATTCTTAACATGGTCGCATTTTATTTTTGTGTGTAAATGTTTAGTACACTACTAAGTATAACCACAAAAAAAATAAGAAGCAACGAACACAGGAACTCGGAGATATTCATTTTTAAAGTTTTAATTTAGGGTTGTCAACTAATGTAGGCGCCTTTAACAAACGACCAATTTCGCTCGGAATAAATTTGCTTCTTCAATTATTATAATTTCCTATTACTATTTCTGAAGCATTATCCTTGGTCTAATCATGTCTTCACAAACACGATTTTATTAGATTCACCTGTAACTAACAAATCATGTAACAAATCTTGTTTATTATTCTTTTTTGTTTTGTAAGTGCATGCACTTACATCAAAATGAATCTTCGATGAAGGATATTATGTGGAATTGGGAAGGGGTCCGCCCTCGTTAGATAGAATGTCAAAACCCAATTTCCATACATAATATCTGGAGAAGCGGGGGTGAGGTGTCATGGAGCCGTCAAAGACCCATGGCACTGCTTTGCCTCAGCAGGTACTGACCCGTCCTGCTGGGGGATGTCCTTCTGGGCCCCGACCAGAGGACTTAATGCAAGGGGGGCATGAGGGCGCCAACCCTCATGCTGGTCAGCGAGTGGCAACTCCAACGACTAACAACGAAAGCACGAACACGGATCTGAAGAAATCACTCACGAAATTGGGAATTTATAAAATTTTGGTAGATAAGGCACATTTGCACGGGGTTCATAAAAGACCTTTGGATCTCAATTCAGAGGAACGATGCCTAATCGTGTTAAACGCTTTATATCCAAATGGAATTCCGAACAATATCGATAGCCAAAACAATGAATTTAATTACAATCTTTCAAATTTTTTAAGTAAATGTGGAACTTTATATTGCAGTAGTAAACGGAATTTCAAACGATTTTGTAATAAAAACAAACACTGGCTTTCCACTATTTTTGATATTGAAATACCAAAAGTGAATATCGAGGAAAGTCCTTTACCACAACAAAATATTATAGAATTGGATGAGGCACATTTTTTATTACAAAATAATCCTTCAACTTCGAGAAGTAGTAGCTATGCCTTACAAAAAACTTTAAGACCCCAAGAACTTGGAAGACCCGATACCTGAAACTTCTTTTGGCGCTCATTCCAGTTTCACATCAAATACACATTTATTACAAAGTAATCCTTCGACTTCGGGAACTAGTAGCTTTGACTAACCTTCAATAGATCCGAAACCTGAAACAAATTTTGATGCTTCATCCAGTTCCACATCTACATTTTATGAAAATTTAAGTGATCGCCAAAAGCGCCGTGCACGTAAAGATCTTTAGGAATCGCTTGACGGAGAACCTCATTCAAAACTAATTAAAGTTATGTCGAGAATAGTAACAGACGAAACCGGCGAAAAACTAAATAAAAGTTCTACTCAGGAGTTTGAGTTTATAATAAAGGAATGCTTGAAAAGTCCAACTCGGCCTAAAAAAATCGCAGGAACCATAAAGTCAAAATCGGAACCCAAACCCTATTCTCCTGATGAAGCTCTTTGTTTAATGATTGATATAAAACTATCAGTGGAGGACTATATCTGTCGGCGCAAACTATGATTCGTTAAAATACGAAACAATAAAAAACACGTGCGCATCGCGCCATCTCATCGGTCGCAAACAACTGTGACGCATCCCCGCCACTACTTTAATGGAAGTTATAAAAGCGGCCGCCTTTCATTCCCGAGCTCAGAAGTGAGCGAGTCGCCGTGCGAGACGGAACGCTCCTGCGTAATAAGTCGCTCTGAGTTCGAACTAATAGTTTGCTATTTTATTTTATTTGTTGTTTTCTTTAGTTAAAATATTTTAATTTATGTAATTAAATAATAAGTTTAATTTCGAAAGGTGATTTTGCTCTGATTTAATAAATAGCATAAAAAAATACAGCGACTTCTAATTATGGTGCCACCTCCAAATCTTGGAAAGGATCCAATTGATCCAACATCAGAAGATGGGACACCACGTGATGAGCACCGGCATGATGATGTCATCCAGGTTATGGCAAATACATTCAAATCTACACTAAGTGACACGATGGCTCAGTTATCTTACGATCATCGCACAACCTTGGCAGAAATGATGACTATAATGAAATCTGAAGAAAACAAGCGTGTACGTATTTCGGACGTTTACTTTCCAGCATATGACCCTGATACTGGAACCGATGTCCGGGACTGGGTTGATCTCATTTCACGCACTCAAACTGAATATGGTCTTCGAGATCATGAAGTACGGCTAAAAGCAGCTAGTGTGCTAAAAGGACGCGCAAAAATATGGGCTGACAGTAGTCTTCTCAGAACAACAACTTGGATAGAGATGCGTGACGATATGCTGCAGACATTCGAGCCAGAATCAAGATACTTTGCTGACATCTTACGATATAGAAATTATACTCTTGATGATGCAGAAAATGTTCAAGATTATATCTCAAACGTTTGGCGAATGTTCAAAAGGATTGTCAAACCCAATCCAACAGAACAAGATGCTGTAGAATTTGTGATTGGAAGTATTGGTGATGAAAGAATCCGCACGGAACTTCTTAACAGCAAGTCAAATTCTGTTCCGGAGTTGATTGCCATAGCTAAGACTTATACCATGCGTAAGCGGAAAAATGCACAACCAAAAGAACACGAGTACTCAAAACGTCCACGTTTAGACTCGAATCGAGATAGACCCAATATTACCTGTTACGTCTGTGGCAAAACCGGACACTACGCTCGATATTGCACTGAGAACGCATTGCGACGTGGGACATCTTCAGCAACGGTTACAACAGTATCTTCTTCAGCAAAGGATACACCCACACAGTCCGTTAAGGAATGCTCTTACTGCAAAGGTACTCGGCACACTGTCGAAACATGTTTTAAGAGGATTGCTGATGAACAGCGTACTAAAAAAATAAACCTTTGCCAGAGCAAGGAAACTAAATTGTTCAATACTGTAATAATCCAAATTGGACAGATCTTATTGGAATGCATTTTTGACAGTGGAGCAGACTGTTCTTTGATTCAAGAATCTGTGGCATCGCGCATTCCAGGGCAAAGAAAGAACATAGCAAGATGTATGAAAGGGATTGGTCCTGTTCCAGTTTACTCTAATACACAAATAACAACTGACTGCAAAATAAATGAGATACTAATTGAGATGGAGTTTTGTGTGGTGCTTGATCATCAGTTACCCGCAAAAGTTTTAATTGGTAGAGACCTTCTCTTGATTCCTGGAATAACAGTGGAGTTATCAATAAAAGGCACTGTTGTTAGTCGCACAGCGGAACAATCTGTTGTTCTTCAACTTGAAGATATGAGTGCAACTAAAGTTCACATTGACACAGATCTAGGCAGTGAAGACCACGATGCCTTGATGCAAATATTAAACAAATATCAGCACGCCTTTGTTGAAGGTACTTCTTCTAACCGAGTGACTACTGGGGAGCTCAACATCAGGCTGAAAAACCCTAATAAAATTGTGGAACGACGACCATACAGAATGGCTCCAGTTGAAAGGGAAAAGGTCAAACAAATTACGCAAGATCTATTGGACAATGGGATTATTCGAGAGAGCAATTCTCCGTTTGCAAGCCCAATAATCCTAGTAAAAAAGAAAAATGGACAAGATCGTCTTTGCGTTGATTATCGTGAGTTGAATGCTAACACGGTTCGAGATCACTATCCACTACCGCTAATCTCAGATCAACTTGATCAGCTCGCTGACACAAAATATTTCTGTTGCCTTGATATGGCAGCTGGATTCCACCAAATTCCTGTAGCCGAGGACTCTATTGAGAAGACTGCCTTCATTACTCCTGACGGGCAGTACGAATATTTGACCATGCCATTTGGACTGACTAACGCCCCATCCGTTTACCAAAGATGCATTAACAAGGCACTGGGATCATTAAGAGGAGAAGCAGCTCTTGTTTACATGGATGACGTTCTTGTGCCTGGAAGATCAATCACTGAGACATTGCAAAAACTAGATTTGGTTCTAAAGGCACTCAGTGACTCAGGATTTGCAATAAACCTAAAAAAATGTTCATTTATGAAGAGGTCCATTCAATATTTGGGATATGTCATAGCTGATGGACAAGTGAGACCCGATCCTTTGAAGGTTGAAGCTTTAGCAAGATCCCCTGTTCCAGAAAATATTAAGCAACTCAGACAGTTTAACGGATTAGCTGGATACTTTCGACGATTTGTGCCTAATTTCTCCTCGGAGATGTCTCCACTCTATGAATTAACTAAAACGGGAATAAAATGGCAATGGACCGATCGCCACGAGGCAGCAAGAATGAAAATTATTAACTATCTTACATGTGCACCACTTCTCACCATCTTTCAAGAAGGTTTGCCAATCGAACTTCACACAGATGCAAGTGCATTAGGATTTGGAGCAGTATTGATCCAAATTAAGGAAGGACTGCAACATGTTATTGGTTACTTTAGCCAAAGGACAACTCGAGCTGAATCTAATTATCACTCATATGAATTGGAAACACTGGCTGTAGTTAGGTCAGTAAAACATTTTCGACACTTTTTATATGGCAGGAAGTTCACCATTGTCACAGACTGCAACGCCCTAAAAGCATCACGATACAAGCAGGAACTACTACCACGTGTCCATCGTTGGTGGTCTTTTCTACAGAACTTTGATTTTGAGGTCGAATATCGCAAAGGAGAAAAATTGAAGCATGCAGACTTCTTTAGTAGGAACCCTGTGACCCAAAACATCCTCAGTTTAACATCTGATAAAGACTGGTTAATTATGGAACAACACCGAGACCCCGTTCTAAGCAAGATAATTCAAACCATTAAACAAGGAGATTGCAAAGAAACAGATTACTTAATCAAAGACGAGGTACTATGCCAAAGGATCAGAATGGAAGATGGAAATACCAGAATCTTGAAAAGAATACCGCAATCTTACCAGTGGAGTATAATGAACCATTACCACGAAGCTTTAAAGCATTTCGGTTGGGAAAAAACTCTCCAAAAACTCAAAGAACACTTCTGGTTCGAAAAAATGAGTTCAAAAGTTCGCAGCTTCGTTAACAATTGCGTGGTATGTAAAACTATGAAAGGAGCTTCGGGCGCGACACAAGCTGAGTTGCATCCCATTAGAAAGATAGCTGAACCATTTCACACCCTCCATATCGACATCACTGGAAAACTAAGTGGACCATCATCTGAAAAAGAATACGTTTTCGTAGCGGTTGACGCATTTTCAAAGTTTGTAATTCTAAGATATGCCACAAAGAAAAACCAAGAGTCCGCCCTGCAACACCTCAAAGAAATAATATTTCTCTTCGGAGCTCCCAAAAGGATAATTGTTGATGGCGACGGTGCATTTGTGTCACAATATGAAAAGTACTGTAAACAGTATGGAATTGAACTGCATCACACTGCTGCCTACACTAGTAGAGCGAATGGTCAAGCAGAAAGAGTAATGCGCGTCATCAAAGATGGTCTCACAGTTATTAGCAACATTGAAGAAGATCACTGGGAATGTGCTCTAGCAACCCTACAACTCGCTATTAACTGCACAATATCAAAAGCAACTGGGAAAACACCTATCGAACTTCTCACAGGAAAAAATGGATGCGTCCCTCCAGAACTTATTTCAATAATTGACGAAGAAAATGAGAGAGTTGAGCCCGAATCTTTACGGAAAGTAGTTTATGAAAGGCTGACCGAGCAGTCAAATAAATCAAAAGCAAGATTCGACAGCACTAAAGCAAAAGTAAAAAGATTTGAAAAAGGACAATACGTTTTAGTTAAAGAATCCGTCCGACTAGGAACCAAATTAAGCCAAAAATTTGGGGGCCCTTATGAAGTTAAAAAGGTACTGCCCAATGATCGTTATGAAGTTAAGAAAATAACAGGACGTGGACGACCAAGAAAAGTAGCTCATGAAAATTTACGAGCTGCTCCAGACTTTGGAAAACAAAATGAAACAGCCGTGTCGGCGGAAGAAGTGTCACCCGAAACAGAAGAAACTGAAGTAATATAATCTTTGGTAAGAGTATTTTAAAATTTTTACGTAGGGTAATGGTTACCGAAAGATAGTTTTTGTGTCAGTCAAGTAAAAATCATGGGGATCATCAAAAAGTTATGATCACAAGCATGAAGGCTTGGTTGGTGCAATATAAAAGGCGTCGAGGCCAAACTGTGAACACCAGCGTGAAGGCTTGGTTGTTCAAATATAAAAGGCGTCGAGGCCAAACTGTGAACACCAGCGTGAAGGCTTGGTTGTTCAAATATAAAAGGCGTCGAGGCCAAATTGTGAACACCAGCGTGAAGGCTTGGTTATTCCAATATGAAAGGCGTTAAGGCCCAACTTTGGACACCAGCGTGAAGGCTTGGTTGTTCCAATATTATTCGCGTGAAAAATCGGCGTTGAGGCTTCACTATGAGTTGACTTGGTGATCTATTGCTCTACTTTTTATGTTACAGAATTGACGCAGAGACGCGTCTTGTGCAGTATGGCCGTGTCGGCGCAAACTATGATTCGTTAAAATACGAAACAATAAAAAACACGTGCGCATCGCGCCATCTCATCGGTCGCAAACAACTGTGACGCATCCCCGCCACTACTTTAATGGAAGTTATAAAAGCGGCCGCCTTTCATTCCCGAGCTCAGAAGTGAGCGAGTCGCCGTGCGAGACGGAACGCTCCTGCGTAATAAGTCGCTCTGAGTTCGAACTAATAGTTTGCTATTTTATTTTATTTGTTGTTTTCTTTAGTTAAAATATTTTAATTTATGTAATTAAATAATAAGTTTAATTTCGAAAGGTGATTTTGCTCTGATTTAATAAATAGCATAAAAAAATACAGCGACTTCTAATTATGGTGCCACCTCCAAATCTTGGAAAGGATCCAATTGATCCAACATATCTACATGCAACAAGGTGCCAAATCTCGATGATTTAATATTTACCCTGCCTATTATAAGATACAAAAAGCTAAAAAACATTGTTATCTTGATGTTGAAATTGAAATATCAGAACGAGAAGCCAAAGTACCTTTAAATGATTTACTTATGCACACGTTTCGACGAATCATTGACTCTTGCGACCAAAGGGTTTCGGAATATTGCAATCAAAAACAGTTAGATACACTTCACTGCGTTTTTGAGGGTTCATGGGGTTTTGATGGTAGCACAGGACAGTCAACATATAAGCAAACGTTTTCTGATAAAATTGATGACGAACACTGCCTCTTTGCTACTACCTACATTCCGTTGCGCATAAAAAGTCTTGATGGTTTTGTCTTATGGTCAAACCCAAATCCACAATCTTTTAGATTTTGCCAACCAATAAAAATACAATACAGATCAGAATCAAAAGATCTGATTCTGGAAGAAAGGAACTGGGTAGAAGAAGAAATTGAAAATCTTTCACTAATTTATTCGGAAATTTTTGCTGGATATGTCGTTGTCGGAGATCCAAAATTATACCTCACCATAATTGACGGAAAAGTCTTTAATGTCATCACAAATACCAGCTCACAATTACGGTGTGCGTGTATTATTACCCATGATCCATTACCGCAAAGTTTTGCTGATATTCCTAATACTGAATTGGTAACAGACGCTTCTGATGATAATATACTCGTATTATCATCACAAGAAGTTTTGACAAACTCCGATGATGACTGCTAGGTTAGCGTCACGTATCGTTGTAGTCTTAGAGCATTGAGAACATTATAGTAATTGTTTTCAGACAACAGAAACCCAGAAAGAGACACAGAAAGACACGAGAAAGAGTTTACTCAAAGTTAGTTAAATACTAACACACTACACACCTCTGCCTACCCCTTCGGGGAAATACAGGCGTGATGTTATGTTATGTTTTTTTTTTTTTTTTTTTAGTTAAATACTTGGGAAATATCTGGCACTTTTATTTTATTTTTTTATTTATTCAATTGCGACAACCCTATTTCCATAGAAATTTCAAAAATATTTAGAAACTCTCTATCTTCGTATTCCTGCTATTGACGCATGTCATATTTTAGTGTATTATTGACAATAACATTACGCATATATTTAAATGAAAATAAGATGCGACCGTGATAAGAAAACATGAAAAAAAAATGTTTTGTGTTAATCGGTAAAAGTAAAAAATCTCCTAATATATCAAAGGTACGATGCCCCATTTTTTTATCTAAATATATATTATGCTGTTACTTTATTTAAAGGACTAACTAAATATGTATTACAACAATTTTCGAAAATAAAAATTAATTTTGTTTTTCTCACTTTTCAATGAAACCTTAATAACTTTATAATTATAAAAAAAAACACTATAGGTATTTCTGCCAAACCTTTATCGTTACTATAGCTATCGAATAAAAACATAAAATGGACATGGCCGCAACTAAGGCAAAATAACAGACTGTGCTATGTCCAGCAGTGGACGTCTTTCGGTTGAAATGAGCCCTGCAGCTGCGTTTGATCCCAATTCCTTAGATTTGGTAATAAAGGGGTATTTGACTGTTATTGAAAAATCATCTAAGTGAATGAAAGAAGAAAGAAAAACCGGCCAAGAGCATGTCGGTCTCAGTATTATAGGGTTCCTTAAGTAGGTGTTACAAACAAATCAAATCGAATATTAATCACGGCTATTTTAGTTTTTGCAATAGACGGCAGCATTGGCGACCCAGAGAGTGTTGTTTGACGCCGCTAGATGGCACCAAATTTAAGAAGTGTGTCGTCAACATAACACAAAGTTACTTTTTGTGATTTTTTCAAATAGAAAGTAGCTAATGGAGCATTATTTGCTATGATCATTTTTCTCTTAGGTTAATGACCTTTGAACTAGGACGTTTTAAGTATTTTTCAGTTTTCTCTCTATAACTCAAAAATTTATAATCACAATATACTCGAAGTAATTTTAAAAGAGAGTTTTTACAAAGGTCTATCAATGTGGAAGATTATAAGTTTCTACGTTGCATAGTTTAGAAATGGCAGGGGGGGGGACACATTGCAAGCCACTTTGGCGGGCTATATTTCGCAGATGGTACATCTGATAAAAAAGTGATGTATGAAACATTACCTTCATTTTAGTAGACCTATTCAATGATACCCCACACGAGGGGGTGCAGCGAAAAAAATGTTTTCATCCCTCATCATTTCACATGTATGGGCGCTACCCCTAAAAACGTTACCAAGTTTTTTTTATGCTTTTAAAATTGAGATATATATCTAAACCATTTTTTAACAAAATTTAATTTACTTATGTTTATAACTGTAGAAGTTATTAAGCTGTAAAGGATTAGGACAGACGGACAGACGGACGGACATGACGAAACTATAAGGGTTCCTTGTAGGACTACGGATCCCTAAAAATGATTTATTGCCCCAAGTGTGTGCCTACTTAATAGTAGGTATGCCCAAAACGTATTTTATTCATTTAATTTAGCTTTAAATCCAACAAAAGTAACAAATTCGTAATTCAAGTGTTACCACTAACGTGCGGTCGGCTGTACAGTAGGTATACGCGGTTTCTTGCCTTGAGGTTTTTATTTTTAAACCACGTAACTAACTACGGTAACACTTGAATTACGAAATAAAGACAGCGGCATACTGCATTGCGGTTTTAAACCTGCATATTATTCCGTGTGCTACAGAATTGCGGTTAAAAAATCTCGCGGCTAGAAACCGTAGTATGGTGTCCGTGTAGCCCTAACACGCGCTTTCGGGTAGGAGGAACAACGCACTGCAATAAAAACTTTTTAACAAAAAATTGAACCGACGAAAACAGAAACTGAAAAGCGAAAAATAACTAATTATGAGTCGGTGCCAAACGAACTTTTTACAAGTAAAGTGCGGAAGCTTTTTACAGGAGAACGCATTTTTGGAAATTTATTGTTTATCGTTGAAAATTTCACGTTGTATTTGATGTGACGTTGTTTTTATTATTTATTTAAAGTAATTTAATGATCTTCGTTGATTGGTTGTTTGGCGCCGACTCATAATTAGTTCTTTTTCGCTTTTCAGTTTCTGTTTTCGTCGGTTCAATTTTTTGTTAAAAAGTTTTATTTTACATTTTTTTGTGGTTTTAATCAAACTCCAGGTCTCCATTATGTCGTAGTGTCTAGAACTATATTTATGTGTGTCAAGTTTCAACGGAATCGGTTAACAGGTAAGAATTCAGTGGGTGTACAAACACTCATCCCCTGTTTTACTACCCTTAGGGGTGGATTTTGATTTTGAAATTAAAATGGGACCAACTTCGAGATATACCCTATCCATTAAAAAAAGAATCATCAAAATCGGACCACTCTGTAAAAAGTTATGCGTGGTCATAAATAAAAAAAAAATAAAAAAAATATACGCGTCGTATTGAGAACCTCCTCCTTTTTTTCGTCGGTTAAAAATACACACTAAAGTCGCTAAGAATTCGACAGAAGTACCTACCCACCTCTTCGTGAAAATTCCCCACGTGGAAGATACCTACTTATTTCGATTATCGTGGAATTACTTTTGACTCGTCTGTACATTTGATCGGAGCTCGTCTCCTATTGCACGGGACCTCACATCGTATTAGCCATAAACATTAAAATTTTTAAAATACTCACTTATTCATTCATTCGTTAAAAAAAAAACGATAAAAAAATCCTTCCATTCTCGGACGAAAAAAAAAATCCTCCAAGCTTCCATTTTAAATTTTTTTGAAATGTGCGATTAGGAAAACTGACATGTATATAACAATTGTTATCAATAAATAAATTCAATTCAATTAATTTAAATTTATCATTAACAAACTGTAGGTAGGTGTACCGTGTAGTTAGCCTAGTCATATAACTAATACATCAATAGCAGTGAGCTTCCAAATCAATGGTAACAAAACCATTATAACCGAATCTGGCTTATATGTAAATTTCATACAAGACGAGCTCTGCTTAAACTGGTTGTTATCTCTATATGCGTTTGATTGTACGCACAGAAATATGAAAAAAAGATATTTGTAACTGTACAGTCCACCGCACGTCAGTGGTAACCGTTTGTCCTTGCCAGCGTCTTTATTTCGTAATAAGTAAGGGCAGTTTTCGTACCACTGACGTGCGGGCGACTGTACGTCTTACCTTCACATTTTGATGGCTGTGGCTTCGAACTGTTCTTCACCGAATCCTATGATTATGAGTTCTCCATAAATTGCAACTTTGTATCATAATCTTCAGCCTATGAAGTCCGTTAATCGAGAGGTTTCTTCAGTAAATCAGTAGCTCGCTCGGCCATTTACTGCCATCTCGCAGCTACAAGCCACTTTGCGAAGATCGTCACTCCACCTAGCCTAGACATTCCATCCTGCGTTTACACTTAAGCATTACATAAATTAACAAAAATAAACTTCATTTAACAAAATAATAGGTCTACTCTGCAACAGAAGTGCAAGTAAAAAGAAAATGGTGGCAATAATTTTGTGTCTACCTTCAACCAAAAAGTATAAAATCACTACGTTAATACCATAAAGGTATACTGACGTAAAGTATAGAAATGTCTTTGGTTAATACCTTCAACAATATAAAATACAAGGGCCGCGTTCAGTTATATCGCCCGACGTCGTCGGGGCGTTCGTTTGTATGATCACTCTATTAACTGAACCAAAGAGAATATAAATCGCTACGTTTAAGGCCCGTATTACAGAAGCTTCCTCAAGTACAGTTTAAACTCCAATCACCTGATCACTACTTAAGGATAGAATCGTTACTTGAGTATCGGTCTTATTCCAGAACGTTAATTATAAACTTTAATTCAACAACATAACACATTGGATTTGACCTGAAATATAATAGAAATCTCTACTCAAGCGTAGTCTGGAACACACTAGAGTGATTACAGATCAAATCTCAGCTCAAATACCGAAACAGGTGACAGTATAAAATAAAACTAAACTCAGCTGAACTGTGATCCATAAATCTCTGCTTGAGGAACGTTCTAAATACAAAGCTCAACTCAAAACTAGTTTTAAACAGAGATCAACGCTTGAGTATCGTTCTGGAATACGGGCCTTAGTGGTTATAATTCTCATTGCAAGAGGGTTACTAACTCAAATAAAAAATAGTACGTGTTTTGTGTTCTCCATTACAAAAAAAAATGAATTTGTTGTAGATATATAGGAATTTGCATGAACTAGAATAGTTAACTAGTAACTTCGAGAAAGAAATAAAGAATACTCTGAACAACGGAAGTAAAATATATCGCGAGCGGAGCGGCAAGCAGCCCACGACACAGGTGGGAAGCCAGCCTCAAAGGAGTGTCAACAGCATACTTTGTGGTCAACTCATTGACTTGTACCTATGGACCAGTAATACCTACGAAATAAGCGTGGTATACCTACAATAACCGGGCTACCGTTATGGTGGCCATAGCTAGGGAAGTAAGTAATCAAAACTAAAAAGTATCGATATCGATGCTCGTGTTTCGTACCAGCAGAGATGTGTGCTGATTAAAATCATTTTCAAGTAGTAATAAATAATGCAATTATATCAAATACTAAGTTCGGCTGTCCCTAGGACATAAAAAATCAAGCTTCTAGGTCAAGGTAATCATACGGCTATATCACATTTTGATACTCGCAAACTCACATAAAAAACCTCTAGGGTACTTCGCATTGACCTAGAATCATGAAATTTGGCCAATATATCGAAATATCTTTTTTTTTCAATATATCGAACTCCGATTGTATATTTAAAAATATCGATAGATCGAAAATCTGATATTTAAAAAATATCAACAGCCCTAGTTTGTTTACTTGACAGCTCATGTACTATGGGCCACATTGCGGGTTAAGCGGGGTTGCCACGCGGCGTAGGTATTTTGACATCCTGTAAAGATGTTGCCAAACAGAGAATATACAAATAGCATGCGATCTCTTTCACCAGACGACGTAACACGTTGGTTAACAAGAGACAAAGAATAGTTTCATAATTCAATAACGATTTAATAGATATTTGTATAAACTAGGTGGATATAGAAGAATGGGCCACTTCCATAGGTTTAATTCAACGGGTCAACTCAACAGGCTTGGATCGATTTGACGTTTTTGAAATGTCAATCTAGTCCGCGGTCATCGCTACTCGTCTTAAGGCCAAAATTAATATCCAATCTATCGACGATTTGCCCTACTAGAGATAGGAATTTGACATAAGCTCCATACTAAATATGTCAAATTTCTATCTCTAGTAGGGTAAATCGTGGATAGATTGGATATTAATTTTGGCCGTTAACCTAGTGATTATATTATCTTTGGTTGGGTCATCGAGAATTAAACCCTATAATCACATCTGCTTTTTTCGCGCTCCTATTAGCAAGGATGCTCGTGGCGTGGTGATTGACGATTTATCTGTGCGAATAAATAGAACAGTTTCGGAATTGGACGGCTCGTAATTCATTTTTATAGAGTTTAATTATTGATTTTCACGAGATTCTGCAATAGGGGTATAAAAAGTAATAAAAACACAATGACACTAGAAAAAACAATAATTTATTATAGAAACCTTTGGTATTGATATTATGGCACAGTTCTTAGTTATAAATAGGTACATATTCTAATTCTTATTCCTACTTAATTAAGGGTTGAGTCAACTTGAGTTATATCCACATTACACTATTTCACCGTAAAAATAATTACTAACACAATCAACTAGAATGAATACTTTTTCTTTCTATAGGCAAGTCCTTTACGAAGCAAGAGTGGGAAAGTTCATTATGCAACTTCCACACATCAATACTAGATGGTGGTAGGTTGCATCAATTGAATTTGTTACATGTTGCTTATATGAGATTGTGCATCTACTCGTATGAAGTTCTTGGTTAGATGAGTCAAATTTTAAAATCTTCAGTTAACTATAGTCCATTTAGGCACTCTTTCACAATGTCCTGAGTCTGGACATAGTCTGTTAA
This sequence comes from Asteroscopus sphinx, assembly GCA_949699075.1. Lineage (NCBI taxonomy): Eukaryota > Metazoa > Arthropoda > Insecta > Lepidoptera > Noctuidae > Asteroscopus > Asteroscopus sphinx. Next base: position 5,505,062 of record OX453030.1, on the reverse strand, counting down.
ATGTAGTACCACTATCAAAGCCTAAAATCTCCCTCTCCTCTTGAATTCGATATGTGAATGTACTTTCATGGGTACCGATGAAGTATGCAGAATGAGAGCATATGATTTGGTCAATTATTGCTATACCCCCATCCCCGTATTCATCTATTATATTAATGCTTGGTAAGAAAAAGTGTATTTCATACCCAAGATTGATTAATTCCATTTCTAGGTTGTTTAATTCAGACATAGATGCGTCAGTTGCTATAAAAACTTTTTTGATATTGGGCAGTTTTTTTAAAGTTTTGTTTAGTTGTTTTGCGGTACCTGAAATTGTTGGTACATCGTTGCCACGGCCACGAGCAAAGTCTTGTCTTCTCCAATGCACACTTAAATAAGTTTTACAATGATCCATATTACAATTTAAATACTGAGATATGTAGTTTTTGGCGATTTTGACAAGATCCTTGTTAAATTTCATGCTTTTACGACAGTCCCAATACGTTTTTGTACCATAGCTGTCATGTAGAGGTATCTCTCCATGGGCAAACATAATTTTTTTATCATGCGGATGCAATGATATCAGTTCCCATAGTTTAGAGTTTTTTCCTTGAAACTTTACACATAGGACCTCTTTTGCTGTGACATTATCATAGCCCCAGAACTTGCCGTTGTGGCTACAATCACCAACGACCTTCCATTTTTCCTCAAAGACACCATTCTCGAAGGCATCCTCAAAATTTTCCAAAATATACAAAGTGTCGAGTTCTAATACCTTTCTCTTGGTTTTACTAAATAATTCGTGCATTTCCACAACGGGAGCGTACGATTTTAAGGATTCTATGTTAAAAAATAGGCTCCATGGCCTCGGAATTCGGCGATCAGACTTCCAATGGAAGAGGTTATACCAAGGAGGTAAACCTAGCTCCCAGTTATCTTTACCTCGTTTCTGAGCTTCGGATAGCATAATGGCAAATCTCATGTAAACATCTCTGCGTAAATTGAAGCCTTCCGGAGGATTCACATCGTAGAAAATCAGTTTTTTTCCATCGGTAACTTCGATTTCTTTCTCACAGGATTTCCGCGTAATATCACAGTATTCTGTATTCGTATTTACATCAGCAGAAGTAAGAACTAAATTAGCAATGAATATACTTAAAAGAAACATGTTAAAGCTTAGAAATATTGCGAAATTGAAGCAAAATATTAATTCCAAATTATTGACATTTGGTTTGTTTGTTGACTTTTGAGAATTGACTTTTTTTTGACACTTTTTTTTTTTTTTTTTTCCTTCTGGCTTTGCACTGTTCGTGCTTTTAGCCACCGACAAATTATAAAAAACAGGAAACGAAACGCGAAAAAACAAATTGGATCGGAATTTGGAAAAGGAAAAGGAGATCAGTTATTATAGGAAACACAAAGAAATACATGAAAATATATATATAAAAAATATCGTTTTATACTGAATAAAAATAAATAATGGTGAATGAATGTATTATTATGTACACAAGAATTATATTTTAATATCGTTATTTACAATAAAATGGGCAATGGATTTGTATATATCTATATTACAATTACGTAAGATACAAGAAATAGAGGTAGGAAAAGGAACTTGGAGGGACACAAGACTTTGGATAAGAGAGGTGTGGTCATACAGGGAGCAAGCAAAAATTAGGTGATTCAAATCACCCACATCAGCGCCACAGGCACACATAGGGCTCTGCTCGATGCCAAGTCTAGCCAGATGAGCCGGAGTGCACACATGGCCCAAGCGCATACGTATAATGATAGAAGTAATTTTTTTGCTGAATTTAAATTTAGAAAACAATGGTTTTGTAGGGATATCAGGCTGAATTGAACGGTAAAATCGGCCCTTTTCCGAGTGCTTTGTCCAGAGCTCACCCCAGGATTCCTGTAAATGAATTCTGGGCAGAGCAGACAGGTCTTGAAAACTGTTTTTATAAGGGAATACATCTCCACAACTCACAGCCTCGTTAGCCAATTGATCTGCTCTTACATTACCCAAAATACCACAATGAGAAGGTATCCAAGCAAAATACACAGAAAACCCCTTCAAAGAACACTGTAAAAGTAGACACCGAGTTTCAAAAACTATATATGGATTTTGTGAATAAAAAGGAAATCTAGCTAAGGCTTGCAAGGCACTCATTGCATCAGTAAAAATAATTGCGTTTTGTAACCCCATGACTAAAATATATTCAACTGCTTTAAATAAACCAAAGCATTCCCCCGTAAATACTGATGTTTCAGGAGGAAGTTTAATCTTCTGTACCACATTGTAACGTGGGTGGTATACACCAACCCCCACACAACTATTGTGCCCATGCTTGGATGAATCCGAAAAAATATGATGGTATCCCCCCCAGTCCCTATCCATAATGTAATTGAAGTTTTGATTTTGACATGTGTCATTTTTGTAGATATTTAGGTTAAAGTGAATGTTTGGGGATAAAATTAAAGCATTGTATTTACAGTGAAATATTGGAAGAAGTTGAGAATTATGACAGGGAGCTTCAACTGAATTAAATTTTGTTAAACTTTTTACCAAGCAAGGGGTAGCTTTATTTCTCCAATAAACTGAAGAAACAACTTCATAGGACAGCCGGGAAACTATAGATTTTAAAGGGTGGTTAGCTAATTGTAAGCATCTGAATAAGAATCGGTCTGCTAGAAACTGTCTTCGCAAATGTAGGGGAGGGTCTCCGCATTCCACTTGTAGACAGTTGATAGGGCTAGATCTCATTGCACCTGAAATTACTCTCAATGCCTTAGACTGTACACCATCCAATTTTTTCAACCCAGCAGCACTGCCAGGCTCCAGCAAAAAGGTCCCATAATCTAATACACTTCGAATTAGAGTATTGTACATTAATTTTAATGAAAAAGGATGAGCACCCCACCAAACACCAGATAGACATCTGATGATGTTTATATTGCGCTCACATTTAGCTGCTATGTACTCACAGTGTGGAAGCCCTGTAAGATGTGAATCCAAAATAACACCTAAAAATTTTACTTGATTTTTAATAGGCATAGAGATGTTGTTAAACTGGACATTGACTGAAGGAGGTTTACGCATTCTAGTAAACAATACAATGCTGCTCTTATCAACTGAAAGTTCCAGACCATTATTTCCTAGCCAAGATTTCAACAAACACAAAGAGGAGGTTAAAGAAGTGCACATTTCCTGAACAGAATTTCCAGAAATATAAAAAAGTAAATCATCTGCATATTGAAGAATTTGTACTGATTCATTAAGGGAAGATTCTAAATCATAGGTGTAAATATTATAAAGAAGTGGACTAAGTACAGAACCTTGAGGAAGGCCTTTCCATACTAATCGGGTTAATTTGGACTCATCATCAAGGTACAGATTAATAGACCTTTCAGAGAGCATATTAATAATAAAATTTGTCATCATTGATGGAACTTTCAATGATTGTAGTTTTTGTTTCAGAACTGATACTAAAACATTATCATAAGCTGAGCTAATATCAAGGAATGCTGCGATTACAGATTTATTACAAGAGAAAGCTAAACGAATATTTGAAGTGAATACACTAAGGCTATCTAGTGTGCTCTTACCCTTCCTAAACCCAAACTGAGATGAAGCTAGTAAGTTTCTGCTTTCTACGAACCACTCCAAACGAATCTTAACAAGATGCTCAGTAATTTTGGCAAGAACTGATGAAAGTGCAATAGGACGATAAGAGGTGGCATTACAAGAAGGCTTGTTTGGTTTCAATATGGGGATAATGGTTTGAGATTTCCAGCTTGGTGGAATATTGCCAGATATCATCACAGTATTAATAAGATTTAAATAAACAGATAAGGCAGAGTCTGAAAGATTAGCTATAAAAGAATAGGGTATACCATCTTCACCAGGAGCTGAATCTTTGACATGTGAAAGAACACCCTTCAACTCGCCTAGTGAAAACAGGGAGTTAAGCTCAGAGTCACACATAGGTAAAGGAGGAGCATGAAGAAAAGAACTCTGTTCTGGAGCTGAAGGAGGGGCTAAGTTATCCATAAATTGATTAGCCAAGACTGGTGGCAATTTCGAAGTTGAAGATTCACTAAATGCAGACCTGAAGCGCCTAATATTACGCCACACAATAGAACAGCTAACATCTGGACAGATAGAGGCACAAAATTTCTGCCAGCCTTCGAATTTCTTTCGTCTAAGCAGTTTACGAGAAGTACGAGCTACTTCTAGATATACCTCGAAATTTTCTGTAGTCATACCACAAGAATAATTTTCCTCTGCTGCTTTTCTGTTTTTAACAGCCTGAGTACATTCAGCATCCCACCAGGGAGGGGAAGGAATCTTGCCCAATGCTCCATTTTTAATAGGGAAAGTAACTTCTGCGACCTCTATTAAAATGCTTGTAAATTTTTCAGATAATAATTGGGGATCCTGTACTGGAAAAGAATCAGCAAGTTCAAGAATTTTTTGCTCTACAGAACTTCTATATGAATCCCAGTCTGCATTATCTAATCTATACTTTATACGTGGTTTTGGAATATTTGTTACAGATTTCTTATAAGGAAATGAAATAACTAGCGGATAATGATCACTACTATGGACAGAAGATAAACGAGACCAAGATAAAATAGATGCTATATCAGGTGTGCAAATTGAAAGATCAGGAGCACTCAACCCCTCATCTGGACTTGTGAGACGAGTTGGAAGGCCAGTGTTTAAGATACACAGATTATGAGAATCCAGGATGTCCAAAAGTTTCTCTCCATAAAAGTTAGAAATAGAGCTACCCCAAGACTGATGATGGGAGTTAAAGTCTCCCATAATTAGGAATGGCTTAGGTAAAACCGATAACAAATTACTAACTTCCGATAAAATATTTACAGTAGGACGAGAAAAATATATACAGACTAAACAAATGTTATTTACAATAGCAGCGACAGCCGATATATCGTCGCTAAGAGGGGGAAGAGGAAAATTATTTACAGGAAAAGAATTCTTTATGAGTAAGGCAACTCCGCCAAACCCATCACTTCTGTCTGTTCTCAGACAAACATATCCAGGAATTCTAAATGTGAACAGTGGCTTAAGCCATGTCTCACAAATAGCAACCGCACATGGTTCGAATTTATTTAAAATATGTGACAATTCCGTTTTTTTATTAATAATGCTACGACTGTTCCACTGTATAATCTTGGACAGGTGTAGGTCCATTATAGGTGAACAAATTAGATAAATTTTCAATCAAAGGGGCAACGTTGGACGGTGAAATATTATTATTTTGTGTAAGTGTATTAATTAAAGTAATGATTAAAGCTAAAATTTGATTTTCATTGTTTGTTATATTTTGTAATGCACACCCATTAGAAAGAGATGGAGCGTCATTTTTAATCAGAGCTTGATGAGCTGCCTTATCATAACCCTTTGATGTTTTTGGAGGAGTTCGAGGTTTCATGAATACTGTTTTTTTATATGATCTAGATGAGGATAAAGGGGAAACTACTGAAGAAGAAGGTTTATTATGAGCTGATGGGGCGGACAATAAAATATCTGCATATGATTTCGACACTGGGGGGTGTAACTTTGATGCCTCAGCATATGAGACACAATTTTGAGCCATATAAAGTTTAATTGATTTCTGTCTTTCAAACTCGGGACATTTTTTATCAATTGCATAATGTAGGCCACCGCAAAGGCAGCATGCAGCATCAACCTCATCCTCTATACCACAAGTGTCGGCAGAATGACCCTGTCCGCACTTGTAACACCGAGGGGTTGACCTACATTGCACTTTTGTGTGTCCAAAGTGGCAACATGAAAAACATTGAATCGTTGGAAAAGTGTACAAAGTTACTGGTAAAGAATTGTAACATACAAAAATTCTCTTCGGTAACACCTGCCCATCAAAAGTAATTACTACTGTCTGAGAAGGCTTCCAAACAGGGGTTGGCCCCTGAACTTTATAGTTCAACCGTCGCGCTTTTAAAATTTTACCACACCCTACAGGCACAGAAATGTTTTCAATGATCTCCTCAGGAGACCATTCAGTAGGTACACCCTTAACTATACCCATCCTACAAACATTAAAAGAAGGAATGAAGGCCCTTAAGTTCTCCTTAGTAAGACAAATATCATTCACAAAAGAGTTTGCATCCTCATACTTGGAAAAAGAAATTGAAACTCGGTTCCTACCTATACGCTTTAAACTCCCATTTATAATATTTTGGAATGAACGTTTCTTGAGAAAATGTCCTAACGTGACTGGGTGAAGTGTGGTAGCTGGATTCCCTTCTTTTTGGATATGCACAACATAAGGTGCCAGATCTGTGGGCTCGTACGATGTCCTGGTTACCTGAGGCGCCTTTTGCGGATTATTTGAACTATTATCATCAATGTTTTGTTCAGGCCGTAAACCATTTACAGATTGTAAAGGTGAAGGACCCTCCTGGCATATTTCTTTTGAGGTGGTGGCAATTGATTCTGTGATTATTTGAGAATCACTGTCGCAATGACAGTGACTCCCTTTACTACTTTTCGCTGTACTATTACCTTCCTGACCATGCCGCCGTCTTTTGTTACAGTGTTTACACATTTTACGTGAAGCCCTCGTCCTTTTCCTCTCTCGAGTAACGGACCCATCCGTATCCATGCTGGATTCATTTTCCAAGGATACGGAGGAAACAATGGTGATATTTTCGCCTACCGAGGGGACTGGGTCCCCCCGGTCAGGCGGCTCCTTATCCATGGGTCAGAAACGAAAAAATTGTTAAAACTTACCTAAATATTCACAATACACTACAAACTAAATGAAATATAAACTAAATATATGATATTTACACAAATCTACTCAACTGGCCTCGTTTTACTAATAAAATATGAATTTTATCAAAAAGTTATATGAAAAACGCTCCCGCCTAATTCGAAGGTTTCCCGCCTTTTATCTTTGACACTTTGACAGTGACTTGGGCATTGACTTCTTGGGTGCGTTCACTATTATCGTCCGACGACGGCGGACGACGCCCGGAGCGTTGTTTGGTCGTTCAGTTACTCGGAGTGATCGTCCGGGCGTTCACACCAAACCGTTCAGTATTGTGAGCGGGCGTCGTCGAGCGTACGCACCGGTCACCCCGTGAAATAGTAGGGTAAAAGACGATCTGCTGTCATGTTGACAGATAAATGTATGAAATTACAGATAATTTGAGGTTTCGATTGTCATAATTGTCAGTGCTTCATTGTTCTAGTGTCAGTTTCATGAGGTCGCCCGAAGTCGTTCAGTATCTCTGAGAAAATCGTCAATGATCGAGCGATATTCGCACCGGGTGACTTTCACACTGAGTGCGTAATAAGTGAACGTAGCCCTTACATCTAACTTGAGTAGCAAATTAGCAATGTTGCTGTTTTAAAAACAGTTGATCTTCGTCGGGCGATATAATCTTTGACTAAAGATGGGCATTGACGTAGCATCCATTCGGACGCCGTTTTAATGACTACATCCAAAAAAGCTTTACTTGTTCTAAAAATAACATACGTTTTCAACATTCATGGACAGATTTTAGAATGCGGCCACGCCATTCTGACTGTTGGAAGCATCGTCAGTGGCACCCTTAAGGAACAAAGGATATAATATAAGTAAACAAGTAGCCAATAAAACTTTTTAACAAAAAATTGAACCGACGAAAACAGAAACTGAAAAGCGAAAAATAATTAATTATGAGTCGGCGCCAAACAAACTTTTAACAAGCAACGTGCATGCAAGTTGCAAGGGGCCGAGCGGAGAACGAATTTTTGGAAAATTATTGGTTATCTTTGAAAATTTCACGTTGTATTTGATGTTACGTTGTTTTTATTATTTATTTAAAGTAATTTAATTATCTTCGTTGATTGTTTGTTTGGCGCCGACTCATAATTAATTATTTTTCGCTTTTCAGTTTCTGTTTTCGTCGGTTCAATTTTTTGTTAAAAAGTTTTATTTTTCATTTTTTTGTGTTAATGCCCCAAGCCCTGCGACGTAAGTCCTACCCAGAAAGGCTTCACGCATTGCACCTCACAAGCCTTGAGGAGCGACGCCTCCGTGGTGACCTCATCGAAACATACAAAATTACTACATCAAAGTACAATCTTCCCGATATTCACTGCATGTTTGAAACGGTGACCGTCCCTAGAGCAAGGAGAAACCATGACAAACAACTGTGTCGCATACTAGCGAAAACCAACACTGCACACCACACCCTTGGTAATAGGGTGGTCCATAATTGGAACAAGCTGCCGGAGGATGTTGTTGCTGCCACCTCTGTAAACTCATTTAAGAATAGACTCGACAACTGGCTACAAACAAATCGACTCTCGTTGGCAAAACTGTGAACGCAAAAAAAATAAACATATAGCTAATTTTCAGCACTGTGTGATATAGACATATCAGCAATAGTGCTGCTCGTCTATAATCAATAAAATAAATAAATAATATCTAACTACGGTCTCCATTATGTCATAGTGTCTAGAACTATATTTATTTGTGTCTAGTTTCAACAGAATCGGTTAACAGGTAAGAATTCAGTGGGTGAACAAACACTCATCCCCTATTTTAATACCCTTAGGGGTGGATTTCGATTTTGAAATTTAAATGGGACCAACTTCGAGATATACCCTATCCATTAAAAAAAGAATCATCAAAATCGGACCACTCTGTAAAAAGTTATGCGTGGTAAAAAAAACTCCTTTTTTTCGTCGGTTAAAAAGTAGCCAGTAGCCATTGTGCCATTAGATCTGTGAGCCATTGTCTTGAAAGTTGACTGTTTGACATTGAGTATTGACATCTCTAATCATTTTTTTTGCCAAAGCCAAAAGGAGGGTTGTGGTTTTAGCAGGCTACGTATGTATGTTCAACTGTTCACTCAGATCTCCTAAACTAAAACTACTCGTCGTATCACACAATCGTCATACGCACGTGAATTTGTGAATTTTGAATAAAACCATTTTATTTTACTAAATGGCAATACAACTCATAATTCGGCACAGATTTATAAATATAGCAACACAAAAACACTGATGTCATTTTGCATCGTTCCAGAACAGAATAAATTGTTATTAATTGCATAAAGTGGGACAAGAAAAAAGAACAAAGCGATGTGTGTGACCAGCGTTGCCAGACGTACGATAATTATCGTAAATATACGATAATTTTGGCTCTGGTACGATACAAAATTGATTGAAATACGCAGAAATACGATAATTTTGATACTGAAAATCATTGTTTTTGTTTGTAGCTCAGCACTGTTTACGATAATATTTCACCAAATTCCTTGATATACGATAATTTTAGAACATCAGTACGATAATCCACTTGTACTCATCTGGCAACCCTGTGTGTGACATACATAACAACATTTCATGTTCAACATTTAATATATGAACTTGAAACGCCTCTAGTGAAAAAACGTACCCGAATGTGAAATTCACAATAGTGAAATTAATAGAAAACTCAGTTAAAATACCAACTCGTTACCAAATTTAGCCAACTATGGAGTTAAACGACGTGATTGTCAATCAGCCCGTCGTTATCGACAACGTAAGTACTATAAATTTTTAATAAATGATCTGTTTCCTTAGCAGTCGACGAAGCAAGTTTTTTCCCGTTAATGTTGTTAAAATCGATATTAGAACTATTTTAAATTGGTATCCGACTGATCATCGATCTTTTTGAAAGGTTTTAAATAGTTTATTTACTTGTTTTCATACAGTAGTGTAAGAAAATGAGTCATCAAACTTTACACACTACCTTATTAGTGTCATGTACCCTTTCTATGCCAAATTTGTTTAGTGTGCAAATATTTAGTATTACCGGTTTTTGACAGGGCTCCGGAGTGATCAAAGCCGGCTTCGCTGGTGATCAGATACCGAAATGCAGGTTCCCAAATTAGTGAGTAATTTTTTTTCAAGTTACATTATTATGCTGATTATAATAATAATAATAATTACCTCCTGACCGAATTTCGGCCACGGCGGCCATCTAAACATATTGTATTGCACAAGTCTATGCACACAAGTGCACTCTCTATTCCCTCACACTCATGATGCGATGGGAAGGCAATCCGACACGACCGAAGAGAGATCAGGCGCAGGACCGACGGCTTTACGTGCTTTCTGTGGCACTGAGGGGTATCGATGTGTAATAAAACTGTCACCCATCCACAGACTGACTGCGGCCAGCACGGCATAACCTTGCAGATTGTACAACGCGATTGTTACTTAGCTACAATGCTGATATACATGACTTTACTAGGCAAAAAAGAAGTACAGTAGGCTTGCTATGATCGTAGCTACAAAGCTTCTACTATCTGCATCCCCTGTCCTGAGATCTCTAACACATTTGTGAAAAAGTTGAATTGTGATTGTATTATCTCAATTTGTGTGAAGGATTGCCTTTCCCCCAGAATCTTTAATTGGATGTGTAACAGCCACGGGCATAGCTTTAACATGGGTGTCCAAAATTGCACAAAGATTGACTGGTTTTTGCCTGTGACTTCTTGCAAAAAAGCAGAGCTCTAAACAATCATAGTATATTAAGATGTTTCACCAGGTATTCTCTTCCTGCTATGACAGTGCAATGCCTCCAAGCTACGTCACAATCAGTGTTGCCATTGATTGATATCTTAAATATGTTTAAGGAGATTTTTGTTTATAATGAATATAAAATAAATTCCTAACTAGCCTATCTATTTATTATCTCCTGTTATTCATCTAATTAGTTATTAAAGGAAACTGTATAAAATTACTAGTTCAAAAGTGATTCTTTATAGAAGCAAGTAAATGAAAAATAAACATTTTTCTTGGGTAATTTATTTACACAAAGTGGCAGCGCATCAAACTGAAAAGTGTCACGCTAACAGCCCGCTATTGGCTCCACAGCCGATGACATAGTACGGAGGCAATCTCGTGAGCTAGCTGTCACGGGAAGAGAGATGTAAGCAACAATAAAATCAATCAATTGGAAATTACACAAACATATCATCCATATCACATGCAACTATGCAAAATCGAAATGATAGGTACCACAAAACTTTTATAATTTTCATTCATAGCTTTTCACAAACCACTATAGAACCTTAAACTTGTTACTTTTACACAATACTAATAATCTTTCCCAGCATCGGGCGACCGAAACATATCCGGGTGATGGCTGGAGCATTAGAAGGAGAGTTGTTTGTAGGACCTCGAGCTGAAGAGCACCGCGGTCTCCTCAGCATCAAGTATCCGATGGAGCATGGAATTGTGACGGATTGGAACGATATGGAGAGGGTGTGGAATTACATCTACAGTAAGGTAAGTAAAAGCCATATTTTTGGTTTGACTGCAACACTGTAGTTTTATTCCCTTTTGTTATAAACTTAAATTCCTCTCCACAGGACCAGCTCTCAACCTTCTCAGAGGAGCACCCGGTCCTACTGACTGAAGCACCACTAAACCCTCGCCGCAACAGAGAAAAGGCAGCTGAAGTGTTCTTTGAGACCTTCAACGTCCCAGCTCTGTTCCTGTCTATGCAGGCTGTGCTTAGCTTGTAAGTTTTTTAGGGTTCCGAAGTCCTACAAGGAACCCTTATAGTTTCGTCATGTCCGTCCGTCTGTCTGTCTGTCCGTCTGTCCGTCTGTCCTAATCCTTTACAGCTTAATAACTTCTACAGTTATAAACATAAGTACATGAAACTTTGTTAAAAAATAGTATACATATAGATCTCAATTTTAAAAGAATAAAAAAATCGTTTTTCCGTATTTTCGGGGTGGCGTCCATACATGTGAAATGGGGATTTTTTTTTTTTTATCGCTGCACCCCCTCGTGTGGGATATCATTGAATAGGTCTACTAAAATGAAGGTAATGTTTGATACACCACTTTTTTATCAGGTGTACCATCTGCGAAATATAGCCCGCCAAAGTGGCTTGCAATGTGTCCCCCCCCTGCCATTTCTAAACTATGCAACGTAGAAACTTATAATCTTCCACATTGATAGACCTTTGTGAAAACTCTCTTTTAAAATTATTTCGAGTATAATGTGATTATAATTTTTTTAGTTATAGAGAGAAAACTGAAAAATACTTAAAACGTCCTAGTTCAAAGGTCATTGACCTTAGAGAAAAATGATCATAGCAAATAATGCTCCTTTAGCTACTTTCTATTTGAAAAAATCACAAAAAGTAACTTTGACACTTCTTAAATTTGGCTTCTTGAATTTATCGCTAGATGGCGCTACTAACAACACGCTCTGAGTCGCGAATGCTGCCGATTATTGCAAAAACTAAAATAGCCATGATTAATATTCGATTTGATTCGTTTGTAATTACACCTACTTAAGGAACCCTATAATACTGAGCATGGCCCGACATGCTCTTGGCCGGTTTTTATTTCTTATTTTTTTTACTGTGAAGTATCTCTAAGATACTTTATTTGAATTACAGTCTAGCCTTGTGGCTAATATGTAATTTAATTTTAACTAAAATTGCTACGTAAACGTGTTCTGTGTTCTAAGAATGTGTCCAATAACTTTTCTTAGTTTCTATTAAGGGGAAGACACTTTGTTCCTGTGTTCTTTATATGCAGCATTTATCACTACATTATGTCTTTTACATAAAAAAGGAAAGGTATGTTAAGATGGTTTGGACATATAGAGAGGATGGACGAGAGGAGATTGACGAAACAAGTATACGAAGCGAGTGTGGATGGAAGAGTTGGAAGGGGACGACCTCGGCGAACGTATCGCGATCAAATCGCGGACGTTCTCAAAAAAATGCCAGGTTAAGAGTTCTCTTAACCGACGAGCATGCATGACGAGGTTAATGGACGTAGATGAAGCGAAAGAGGTGTGTCAGGATCGTAGCAGGTGGAAATCCATAGTCTTTGCCTACCCCAATGGGAAACAGGCGTGATAATATGTATGTATGTATGTCTTTTACTACACTATTCATTACACTAATTCAAATGGCTTTGTGTGTTTAAGTCTTTGCACTATTTCTGTGGTTTTGAAGAGTTGGATTTCCTCAACATTCACATAGTGGTGAAGTCTAAATACACGAGCTTCTACATCATTCTTTATTACTGTATCTATGATGTCCACATTAAGGTCCCAGCTTGTTTAAAATAATATTATTTGGTTATAGTTCATGCCAAACTTAAGTGGCAGTGGGCGGGGCACATTGCTCGCAGAACAGATGGCCGATGGGGCAGTAAAGTTCTGGAGTGGCGACCGCGTACTGGAAGGCGCAGCGTGGGTTGGCCCCCCACAAGGTGGACCGACGACCTGGTGAAGGTCGCGGTAATCCGCTGGATGCGGAAGGCACAGGACCGGTCGTTGTGGCGATGCTTGGGGGAGGCCTATGTCCAGCAGTGCACGTCTTTCGGCTGAAATGATGATGATGATGATAGTTCATGCAAGATAACAAGGCAATAGCAGATGTTGACCCCTCCTACCATTTATTTGTCCCATGTAACTATAGTTACATACAGTGACAGCTGACCCTCTGATGTATTCTATCATGTCAAAGATAACCATACATAAAATTGTTTATAACATTACATCACGCCTGTATTCTCCAAAGAAGTAGGCAGAGGTGTATAGTACACCCACATTTTGCCAGATAAGTTATAAGTCCCACGTAACAGGGGGCGAGCCTATTGCCATTAACCGGGCACAAATCCAGACTCCGGGCTCACTGAGAATTTCCTAATGAAATTGTTTATTATTTATTTATTTATTTCCACAAAAAAAAATACATACATTTGGCAGATACAGTGTAGAACATAAACCAGTTTAGGTCATTCATTCAGGTAATTTTTAACCATTACATGGAAAGTTGAACTAAATGGAATAGGTCCAATCAAGCAATGTATTTACAGAGAAAGAAAGTTCTTGGTAGATCCACCTCTTCAAAATTGGTTCCAATGAGAAAAATAATTCCCGATAGATCCATTATGGATCTCATAGATTAACACAATGGATCTAACGAGAAAGCAAGTTCTCTATAGATCCACTTTTTAAAAATTGGATCTAAAGGGAAAAAAAAATCCCGATAGATCCATTATGGATCTAGACTATGGATCTAACGAGAATGATCCCAAATCTCAGGTCAAGCTATGTGATTGGTTGTTAAAAAAAAATCCGGCCAATCACAGGAGCTGACATTAGATTTGACAATAGATCAATTTGATCAGCCTTCCCGAAACTGGGGGTCAGTGACATAGACATGCATAGTCTTTGTTTCTGTTTGGTGTACGTCACGATCGACCTAAACATATTCATCTCTACGCCACTGGGTGTCTACAACACGGTATTTCAAGCTGAGTGTATGGGCATCTTACTGGCAACTGTAGCAGTCATGGCACGAGAGGTAAAAGATCACTCTATTAGAATACTCTCCGACAGCATGGCGGTTCTACTGGCTCTCAACAGTTGTACTGTTAACTCTGGGCTCATCTACGAATGCCACCAGAAATTAAATCAGGTAGGCAGCTCCAACAATATAACCCTACAATGGATTAAAGGTCATAGTGGCTCTAGAGGCAATGACGCAGCGGATGAACTCGCTAGGAGGGGATCGAGTACAGACGCGGTAGGACCTGAACCCATAATACCTCTCCCCTTCGGTCATTTTCGTACTCTGGTAAGGAAACGCACTAGAGACAAACACAATTACTCCTGGATAAACCACGAGGTATGCAGACAGGCTAAGGAAGCACTCCCCGTCATCGACGGTAAGATCACCAAACAGCTCCTCCGGCTGTCAAAACAACATCTACGTACGGTTACAGCCGCCTACACCGGACACGGTTCATTTAACAAACACCTCTTTGTCATAGGTGTGACTGACAGTCCTCTGTGCAGAGCCTGCATGGAGACAGAAGAAACAGCGGCCCACGTGCTTCTCAACTGCCCGGAGGTCGCCTCATACAGGGCTAAGTACTTCGGAGATCCGGGTACTCTCCGAGAGACAGTCAGCAACATCAAGCGTCTGCTGGCCTTCCTCGAGGAGCTGGGGTGGCTCGAGTAAACGAGTTATTCCCACCCACACGCAAAATACACGCCGAGCGTGGAGTTGCGGAAAATGGCCCGTTATACCAATATCAATACCAAGAAATTGGTGTACGTACAATTAGGAATATAATAAATAAAGACTGTTTGAAGTTTTCCGAGCTTAATGCAAGTCGATTTATCCGCACACCCAATTTTGATTAAAGTGCAGAGAGAGTGCTCTGTTGTCGAGATTCTTTGCACCATAGCTCAGTTTCGTCACATCAAATCTAAAATTGCCCTTCTATTCCCCAGATACGCAACAGGCCGTACAACCGGCGTTGTCCTAGACTCAGGAGACGGAGTGACCCACTCGGTACCTATCTACGAAGGGTTCGCGATGCCGCATAGTATCATGAGGGTCGACGTTGCCGGCAGGGACGTGACGCGGTACTTAAGGTTAGTTGGTGGTTTTAGACTCGGGCGACGAGAGTCTATACTGGGTGTCAGGGAAACGCTCCCGAAACTGAAAGGCTATTATTATACTACCTAAACACCATCGAATACCAATAACCATTAGCTTTATATTCATTGTTTTAGTGATTTGGTATTTTGCAAACCCGCAATGTAAAGCGTACAAAACTCTGGATCAATGCCGCGCGTACCTAACCTACCTACGCTCGCTACGACACGGACTGCGTATGCGAGCGGTTGTCGTTCACCCCTAGCGCCAGCTGATATTTTATTTGAATTACATTGCGAAGTTTAAAAAATTTAGTAAATAAATGGGGTTTTTTTTGCAAATCAGTTTTATTTGACTGTCCAAAGCTAGTTATGTATGAAAAATCCAAAAAAAAAATGAAAATTTCTAAAAAAGAAATCGCATTTTTTTGTGGTTTCGTATCAGTAATCACCAGCACTATCACCTATCTTCGTTTTCGGAAGCGTTTCCCTGACACCCAGTATAAACAATCTGATTAAATTAAGTTGGACGTTGTTGTATAAACCATAAAGGTATTATACTGACGTAATAGAGACACTGTCACCTCATTATCACGTCACCGAAAGCAAAATGAGTTTATGTGCGAAATTGACACATGTAGGGGTGATTTTTAGTGATGTGACATGGACGTTTCCGCATTATCGATATAGTTCAACCAGCCTTACTTTTAAGGAGTGGTAGTATTTTAAAACTGCTAAGCTATTAAGTAACTATTGTTTTAAAATTACAGATATTCGAGACATAATTTTATTTGTTTTAAAAGATTGAGTTACGCAATTAAGGGCTATATTATAATTACATTATTAATGTCACGAAGGTAAGGAATACATAAGTAAGAAATAAAAAAATCAATTAATCATCATTTCAGCCGTAAGACGTCCACTGCTGGACACAGGCCTTCCCCAAGCATATATTGGGGGGATATGCCATAATCGCCACGCTTGGCAGGCGGGTTGGCGATCGCAGTTGGTTGGTTAAATACTCAGAGAACGCTGCTGCCCATCCTCTGGTGAATCCCTTACTAAGTCGCCTTTTACGACACCCATGAGAAGATATAGGCTGGTGCAATTCTTTACGTCCGGCACCACACGGAACATTTTACAATTAATCATATTAGTTTTAATTAGGTGTATAGAAAGGTTTTCAATCCCGGAACTAAGTTCCTATACACGATTCCGGAATTGGTCAAATTATTGAATTTTGATGAAAAATTACAATATCTATGAACTTGACAAGTTTTCTTGTCCAGTCAACATTGTGATGTCAGTTACACATCAGACTTATACATTATAATTTTATCGACTTAGATTTAGAAACATCAGTGTTTCGATAATTTCTAGTTATTAGTTAGTTTTTATTTCAAATAGGCAAAGAATTAAATGTCGAGAATTTAGTTGCACGATTCCAAAAACAAAGATATAGGATCTTTGTTTTTGGAATCGTGCAACTAAATTCTGAGGATGAAATTGGAGGTGGAGCAAGAACCTGGCCATGATTTTCGTTTCGATACAGACGACCAAATCATATAAAATCAAGTCCGCGTCAGCTCAAGAAAGAGTTTTCTCAGCGGCAGGCTAAATTTGCAACCGGCTAAGAATCTATCTCTTAGCATTCGCATACTTGACAATCTAGCATTTGCAAGAACCCATTTTCTAAATATGGTATATTGTTACAAATTGAATCTTCTTCTTCTTCGTGTCGACATGAGCTACATAATAATAATAGCTCATGTCGTGGGGAAAAGATTAGCCAGTCAGCAGGTTGATAGCGGGGCTGACTGCCCAGAGTGCGCCGGACGATCAATTAAATATCGTCACTCGTGGAGGCTCTTTTAATGCACAAATTGAATGATCACATGAGACTTTCCGTCTTCATGTCTCAGTTTGGCGAACCGACTGCAGTACCATTCAATTCAATTTCAATTTCAATGTTTTTTATTTCAAATAAACCTAATTACAGGCACTTTTGAAAGGTCAGGCTCTAGTTGCACGGTTCCAAATTGTGGGTCCTATGGAGAAGAACCGGCAAGAAACTCCATGGATAAACTCTTTTTAAAATAGGTTATTGTTTATTACATCAAATTTATTCAAATAATGTGAGTATAATGTAGGTTAATGTCAGAAATAAACAAGAGTTTAAAAGTGAGTATATTGCCTTTAGAAATAAACGTAAGAAGAGTTGCCATAGTATGTAGAAGCTGACCTGTCCCGACAGACGGCACCCGTTCACGAGCATGACGCGAGCATCAGCCATCGCTTAACTCAACCATATTGAAGGGAACTTAACGACCCGACACTAACGCCACCATCAGCATGACATTTAAGTGAGCATGACAGACTCATACTGCTAGACAACAAATAGGCAGGAATATATAGAATTACTGTAAAAAACATTAATGGCCACATGATACTTACATTTTACATTTTAATCACCTATTAAAAATTGTAAGCAGTTCATATACGTTGCAGTTCTATGTCAGAAATGCAATAAAGAAAAAAAGTGTAAATAAATTGTATAATTCCGAAACAGTAAAGTTAATAAAGTGTAAATAAATTTAATAATAAACAGTTAATAATAACTGAAAAAATATCAAAATAACATGACTTGGTAGAAAAATTACCAACAGATCGATACAAAAAATAAAATGTGTCAAAAAAAAAAACAAAATGTCAAAGGAAATAATAAAAATAGATCCAATGTCAAAAGTAAAAGATAGAAAATAAAACTAATGGTCCAATAGGAATAAAATTAACAATTATAAATGATCCAATAGGAAATAATTACATGTCAAATGCCAAGAGATATCAAATACCTAGTTGAGGAGAACCAGTGGGTCGCAGTGTGCAGGTGGGAATCGTATTCCAGACATTTTTATCAGCAATGTATTGGTTTATATCATAATAAGCTCTTGACATTAACACACGTTTTGTTACTAACTTGAATTTTATCAATGGTAGTTCAGTAATACAAGTTGGAAGTTTATTATAGAACCTAATACTGTTTCCCATAAACGACTTAGTACTAGTTTTTATAAGTCTAAAACCGGGTACAACAAGCTCATGCTTATATCGTGTATTGAAGCTGTGGGTATCACTTCTTTTATTGTAATTTAAGATATTTTTACGCACATACAAAATATTTTGATAAATATACAAGGACGGTAAGGTAAGAATATTTATCTCTTTGAATAACTCACGCAAAGACTCACGGCAACCTAGATTATAAATAGCTCGGACTGCTCTTTTTTGTAATATGAAAATAGTCTCTACATCAGCAGATGAACCCCACAGTAAGATGCCATAAGACATAATACTGTGGAAGTATGCAAAATATACTAATCTAGCCGTAGCCACATCAGTCATCTGCCTTATTTTTCTAATGGCAAAAGCAGCAGAACTCAGTTTGCCAGCAAGTGCCTCTATATGAGGTCCCCATTGCAGTTTAGAGTCTACTGAGATACCCAGGAAGACAGTTGAGGGAACCAGATCCAAAACTTTTCCATCTAGTCTTACATTAGTAACAATATGGTGTACATTAGGTGTCGAAAATTTTATACATTTGGTTTTTCCTGCATTAAGAAGAAGATTGTTAGCAGAGAACCAATTGGAAAGAATATTAAGAGTATTATTGGGTTCCACAAGGTCACTATCTTTCCTATTCACTTTAAATATAAGTGAAGTGTCGTCAGCAAATAAGACTATGTTAGTCTTTGTATCTTTTATTATATATGGGAGGTCATTAATATATACAAGAAACAGAAATGGGCCTAAAATTGATCCCTGAGGTACACCCATTTTAACAAGTGAGCCTACAGAAGTGACATTACCTATAGCTACCTTTTGTTCCCGATTCGACAAATATGAACTTACGAGATCAATAGATCTACCTCGGATTCCGTAGTGTTTTAATTTCAGAATGAGCGTTCGGTGATCCACGCAGTCGAACGCCTTAGAAAGATCACAGAACACTCCTACCGCATCCTGAGCCTGCTCCCAAGCCTCCAATACTGTTTTGATTAGGGTGGATCCAGCATCTCCCGTTGAACGTCCCTTCGTAAATCCAAACTGTTTATCATGAAGTATCCCATTTAAGTTAAAATATACTAACATTTGATTTAGTATTAGTTTTTCAAAAATTTTGCTTAAAGCTGGTAGAACAGATATTGGCCTATAATTAGATGCATTATCAAGGCTACCTGATTTGAAAATGGGCACAATTTTGCTATATTTCATTAGATCGGGAAAAATGCCATCTACGATGCAAGTATTGAAGATTGTCGCTAAAATTGGCGCGATATTGACTATTATTGCTTCGACAGCTTTTATGGACAATCCCCATAAGTCCTCTGTTTTTTTACTGGCTATTGTTTTAAATGTTTTTATTATATCAATGGGAGTAATAAAACTAAACTCGAAGTAAGCTGTAGTAGATATAGGCAAAGTAACATTTTCCTTTAAGAGTGTCTCAGCTGCTACGGGGGACGATGGAAGAAATTTAGTAGTCTCGAGTGGGATATTTGTAAAAAATCGTTCAAAGAAGTTAGAGACTACATTTTTATCTGAAACTAGTTTGTCATCTATTTTTATGCTCATTGTACTATCTGTAAGCCTACGATTACCAGTTTCAGTATTTATTATTTTCCAAGTCGTTTTTATTTTATTATTTGACTTCTTTATTTGATCACTAATATAAGCAGCCTTCGCTTGCACGCAAATCTTTTTAAAGATTTTTGAGTATCTTCTAACGTAAATATGAAAATTGATATTAGGTGTATAAGACTTTTTGTCATATAACCCATACAAAACATCTCGACTGCGTCTTATACCCTTTGTAGCCCAGGAGCTAAACATGATTTTTGGTTTTATAGTAATTTTTTTTACTTTGCATGCTTTTTCAAACTCATTACATATAACATTAAATAGTTTACTATACATATAATTAGGGTTGCCATTTTGCGATTGTAATGTAAGTAATTGGGATTCTAGATTTTTATTAAATTTTTGTAGACAATTTTTCGTTAATGACCTACATTGTATAATTTGGTGACTTATGATTTTCTTATAATTCAATTTAATAATCTGACACTTATGATCTGAACGAACGCCACTAATTAAATTCTTTTCAAATATTTTAAAGTTTGTCATAATATTATCTATGCAAGTAGCTGTGGTAGGTGTCACTCTAGTCGGCTCAAAGAACATATGTTTTAGGTTAAATGATTTAAATAATGACAAGAAGTTACGTTTATCTTTGGTATTTATCAGAATGTCAATATTGAAATCCCCACAAACTATCAACTTTTTATTTACATTTATTTTTCTAAGAGCATCCTCCATTGTTAAAAGAAATAGGGGCTTATTGGAGTCAGGAGGGCTATAAACACACAAAATCACATGCTCCTCCACTTCTGCACACGCGAGCTCACATACTCGTTCAACAGAGAGATTGCAAATATCTAGTCGCTCCTTACACTTCAGGTGTTGTCTAACCATGATTAAGGTTCCCCCACCTTCTGCTGACGCTCTCTGGAACGAACTGGCTATCTTAAAATTATCCACGTTAAATAACATTTTATCTGCTCTCAGAAAAGTTTCTGTGAAGCATAGAATATCTACATTATATCTCTCAGCAAATAATTCTACATCTAAAATTTTGCCAGAGAAGCGATTTATGTTTTGATGTGACATTATTAAACAATGACTCTGCTTCTCTGTTGTCGCTGTGGTTAGTTTAAATTATTTTGGTTAACCACCTTAATATTAGCATGACTATTATTAAAAACATAAGTAGTGGATGGAGACTTTGTCATGCTACTAATGACAGAGTTTATATTATAAGCCAATAGTGTTGTTATTTGACGTTTGAATTTAGTTGGTAGGTACACGGAATTCCTAGTCAGTTTTAATTTACCAACAAACTTGTTTGTGTCAAAGAACAGGTAACATTCAGGTAACAGACTAGTTGGTATTTCAGTCGTTATGGGCAAAGGTAACCGCTTAACATTAGGTGGGTCTTTAGCTCGTTTCGCCATCATATAACATGAAAAATAAGTGTATAAAACTTTTTTGTTGTATTTTTTGTATCTATGAGATTTTTTTTAGTAAAAAGGACCTATCTGATCAAACTTAGAGCCGCGGATAGCAACCTAGTCCCTTCCATGATTAAGATGCTCTATGAAGTTTCATGGGAATTTGTATTCCATGAGAACAGCAAGACCAGTGGTTTCTAGCAATGATGACCAAAGAGCCCAGTTCGCGCGCCGTTAATACTGATGATCTCCCGATATACGTGTGTGGTCATATTTGAAGAGCTTATTTATTGAGTGCTATCGAACAACTTTTACTACGAGGTCAACCCTGAAATCTAATAAAAAACAGCTATTCCCTACATTAGTGTTCACACGAATCGACAAAATGTAGTAAACAGCAGATTTTTTTCGCGATTTCAGGGTTGCTCCAGTTATAATAATGTACTCTGTGGTTGCTCCCATAGTAAATGTTGTTCGTTATGATGAGTTTTTATTTATTTTATTTATTCAATCACAGGTACAATTTCTTTAGCTTTAATTTACTAGAAAACTCACCAAACTATCAAGTTTAACGGCGAGATGCGCTCATACATATGTATATTATCTTACCCTTACGTAAACATGCAATATGAAAACAAACTTAATTAGCAACAAATCAAACCGTAGGTATGGATCGTTGGTGATTTCATTAAACGATACAGTTATCCTTAAAATATCTACTGCAAACCCTGTAATTTTTTCAAGGCTTTCAGCTTTTTTTATATTTTATTTTATTGTATAGGATGGCGAAACGAACTAAAGGCCCACCATATGTTAAGCCTTTGCCAATAACAACTGCAATACCATCTAGGCTGTTACCTAAATGGTACCGCAAGTCGGTTCGCCAAACAACATGAAGATGGAAAGTCTCATGTGATTGTAATTACACCGGCACCCGTACCATTCTGACCGAAACACAGCAATGCAAGCATCACTATTTGGCGGAGAATAGTAGATACGGTGCTTATTCGTTTTAACATTTGTGCCCATCCATTTTTCTTTAATAACAGCATTTACAGGAAATCTGGAAGTTATGAAGTTAGCCGGTCAATATTTTACAGCATTTTTAGCCCGGCCGCACATTGTCATAAAATAGCACCGTATTTACATTTTAATATGTCAAAAGCAGACATACGATTCGGAAAATTCTGTCAGTCTGCGGGGCTGGTACTAAAATTAACTGTATAAATGTAAAATAAGCATTATGAAAGTAGTATTGTCCTGCAGATACTTACCTGTGAAACGTCTCTTTGCCATAGACGTACAACATACTATTATAACATCGTAAAAGTACAACCATGGTATAGGTTAAGGTGCGTCAGATTTTTTCTGTGATCAATGAATGAATCATTGTGATTTCCTTCCAATGTGCGGCCGGACTAAATCAACCTTTCAATACTTTCAACCGACTTCAAAAAAAGGAGGAGGTTCTCAATTCGATTGTATTTTTTTTAAAGCAGTAAGGGACACTAACTTGTTACATGTATGGTGCTAGGTAGTACAAAAAATATATAATTGAAACTATCGACATATCGATATATTTTGAGCAATCCATATGCGAAACGGTTTCATTTTCACGTACACAATATTTTTTTATCTAACACATAATTATTTAAAATAACATATTATATAGAAAATACGGTATTTACTGCATGTTATTAATGCATTACTAAATGATTTAAAGAATAACTTCTATGAAAATAAGCATTATGAAAGTTGTATTGTCCTGCAGATACTTACCTGTGAAACATCTCTTTCTTTTGGTTAATAATGTAAATTACACAGCAGTATAACACAGAACACTAAACCAATACGATTATTGATATTAATTGGATAAAATACAGAACGATTGTGAAATAAATCATAAAATAATACGAGATTATATTTTGATGGGACGCTATGGGAGATTACAATTTTCAAAATCGGTTCTACTGACATTTTATTATGTCTCTTTCTAGCATATAGGTTTTTTCGTAAAGATCGGTATCTCAGTCGCACACTGTAGTGGTCTATTACGTTAGTATAGAAATGTCTTTGGTATAAACATATATCCATTTTAAATATTTGTAATAAAAAAATACATGACAAGCGTGTAAAAAGTATGTGTAAACGCACCCACAATACAGGAGTAATCCTAATTGGCTCAATTTTTTTTTCTATTGAAAATTATACAGGGTATTTGAAAAAATACCTGAAACCTACACTAACTTTGAATGATGACCCTGAAGAACGTTTGTTCTGCGACTTTTCATAATTCGAAACTTTTTTTAGGGTTCCGAAGTCCTACAAGGAACCCTTATAGTTTCGTCATGTCCGTCCGTCTGTCCGTCTGTCCTAATCCTTTACAGCTTAATAACTTCTACAGTTATAAACATAAGTAAATGAAATTTTGTTAAAAAATAGTATAGATATAGATTTCAATTTTAAAAGAATAAAAAAATCGTTTTTACGTATTTTAGGGGTGGCGTCCATACATGTGAAATGGGGATGAATAATTTTTTTTCGCTGCACCCCCTCGTGTGGCGTATCATTGAATAGGTCTACTAAAATGAAGGTAATGTTTCATACACCACTTTTTTATCAGGTGTACCATCTGCGAAATATAGCCCGCCAAAGTGGCTTGCAATGTGTCCCCCCACCCTGCCATTTCTAAACTATGCAACGTAGAAACTTATAATCTTCCACATTGATAGACCATTGTGAAAACTCTCTTTTAAAATTATTTCGAGTATAATGTGATTATAATTTTTTGAGTTATAGAGAGAAAACTGAAAAATACTTAAAACGTCCTAGTTCAAAGGTCATTGGCCTTAGAAAAAAGTGATCATAGCAAATAATGCTCCTTTAGCTACTTTCTATTTGTTAAAATCACAAAAAGTAACTTTGACACGTCTTAAATTTGGCTTCTTGAATTTATTGCTAGATGGCGCTACTAACAACACGTTCTGAGTCGCGAATGCTGCCGATTATTGCAAAAACTAAAATAGCCATGATTAATATTCGATTTGATTCGTTTGTAATTACACCTACTTAAGGAACCCTATAATACTGAGCATGGCCCGACATGCTCTTGGCCGGTTTTTTTTACTAACAAAACAAAACTACGATGAAATAGAAGATTTACTTCTCTCTCCAACTTAAAAATACTACACAAACACTCACACTCACATATACACACGCACTCCCACAACCACATTCCGCCCCCTTCCCCACACTTTCATACACTAACTCATCCCACTCTCACACAACTTATGCTTCAGGTGATTGTAAAGTTTGAATCAAAAAACTTAATTTGAAGAATCTAGTTTGAAGTAAATCAATATTGTATAATTGCCTACCTACTAGGATTTTTCATTTTCCTATTTTTTTTTCTACCGACATTTGTTTACTACGTACATACATATGTAAAAAATAATTTTTGGAGGAACACTGACTCCCAAGTCACAGGTAATAACCTAGTTTGGGAGCCAGGGAACCTTTTTATTGTTTGTGAAAAAAATTTGTGTGATGAATAAATAATTTAATAATTTAAATTACCAAGAAACTGAGAATCTGCTCAAACCCCTACTCAATTAGAAGACTTACTAAGTGTCCGAGGTGTGTTTTGGGAATTTTTCAACTATATAATCCAAAACTATTTCTTTGCATTCGCAGACTCCTTCTCCGCAAAGAAGGCGTAAACCTCCGTACTTCTGCGGAACTAGAAATAGTGAAAGCTATCAAGGAGAGGGCTTGCTACCTCTCGCCCAACCCTCTGAAGGAGGAGACACTAGAGACTGAGAGGGCGCAGTACACATTGCCTGATGGAACAGGATTGGAGGTAAGAGTGACAAATATGCAATGTTAGTCAAATACAAATAATTTATTGGACCAAGCACATACAGGATAAATTTTTAATGAGTGCGGACAATTTGCATAGCGGTTCAGTACCTATTCCTTATCGCAAACACATTACTAATATTCACTTTAAAACAAAATAAAATGTCGACTTTGTATGGGACACTCAGAATATTTTGTAGCGTAAGCTGCGTATGTCATACAAAACCATATTTTCATTTTGTTTTAAAGTAAATTTTAACAATGTTTGCGATATGGTACAGATACTGAACCACTATGCAAATTTAACGCACTCATTAAAAAAATATCCTGTATTTACACAATTGATTATCTAGTTATAAGTAAGCTTAAAAATAATGTACAAATGTGTCTGCTTCTTAGCATCCGCTGCCGAACTAGGCTATAAAAAGCTAATTAAATAATAATAAAATAATTATTTTATTATTTTAACGCATTTTACGCATGCGAAGCGAATTCTAAAGATATAAATTGTGGAAAGAAAAAATCGCTTCGCATGCGTAAAATGCGTTAAAATAATAAAATAATTAGTAAGGGTAGGCATATCTATACGACTTTGATTTAACTGTAAAGTTAGTCGAGTCGGTTAAGGAACAATGTTTCTTAATAAGATATCGCTGACGTCACCCAAAGACGTATAGTGGAGGATAATTTCGATACCACGAGCAGTGTTCACGGTAGCTTAGTGGCTAAAGCACTGGCGTACTGAGCCAGGAGTCGCAGGTTCGAATCCTGCTCGTGAGCGATTTTTTCTTTCCACAATTTATATCTTTAGAATTCGCTTCGCATGCGTAAAATGCGTTAAAATAATAAAATAATTAGTAAGGGTAGGCATATCTATAGGACTTTGATTTAACTGTAAAGTTAGTCGAGTCGGTTAAGGAACAATGTTTCTTAATAAGATATCGCTGACGTCACCCAAAGACGTATAGTGGAGGATAATTTCGATACCACGAGCAGTGTTCACGGTAGCTTAGTGGCTAAAGCACTGGCGTACTGAGCCAGGAGTCGCAGGTTCGAATCCAGCTCGTGAGCGATTTTTTCTTTCCACAATTTATATCTTTAATAATAAAATATATAATGCTGCAAAGCTTTCGAAACGTCAGGAATACCAATTTAAATAATATACGCGATTTAATCTGGTTAAACTTTGTTTTATTATAATGTGTAGGCTATAAAAGACTGTGTTTCAGCATACGGTGCCTCCAACCTTCGGGTTTGTGTATACATTTATAACAAAGCCTACGTATAAAAGGAAACAGTTCTTATTATAATAGGGAAGGTGACTATTTTTTTTTATTCGTTTTTATTAGAAATCTCGATACATTTTCAAGAAAAATAAGCAACAGTGAAGAAACCAATAAAATATTTAATAAAATGTTTAATAAAATAAGTGATTTAAATTTGTTCACTAGACAGAGACAGCACTATTAAAGAATGACGTCATTGTACAAAACATTCATAGTAACTTGACATCTCACTGAACAATGTCCGTTTTGCACGACAAGGATAGAAAATGCCCCTTCCAAAACCTTAAAAAGCGTGTATCTCTTTCATTTTTTCGTGGATTTTGTTTATTTTTTCTACAATGTTGTCCTTTCTGTACCTTCTTTTAAATAATATAACAATTTTGGTAATTTTTAACAGTAGTCAACTAACGGATTATTTAGAAACTTGTAAAACTAGTTAAACAGGACCCGAAGTAAAAGTCGGAAAGGGGTAATAATTTGAAGTGTAGGGGGCGGCATTGGTTTTGAAACTGTCCTTTTCTAACAAACGGCAAATTGAGCGTGTGAGAACAGAGCGCAAGCGCGATGTTTTGAAGTTTAAAAAAAAATGCATATTTTTCGGTTAATAACATGTAAATAAAAATCTGTTACACCATAATCTAAAAATGTACGGTCGACCGCACGTCAGTGGTAACAGTTTGACATTGACAGAGCCTTTATTTCGTAAGCAGTAAGGATGGTTTTCTAATTCAAGTGTTACCACTGTCATGCAGTCGACTGTACAACATGTATCTTATTCGCAAAAAATAATAGGAAAAACTATAATTAAATAGTACAAAATTTTATTGATTTGCGGTTTCCGTACACCAGAATCTAGTAAATATCATAAAAATCTTTAATCTTTGCATTTGTACGGACGCAGTGAAAATTACTTTATTCAAAGCGTACTGTACATCTCTGTACTCAGCGAGTCTGTGGTTCAGGTATACCCAAAAGGCCTACAATTCTCTGCGCGTCCAATTTAACAATGCCTTTAGGGTGCTGTTACGTATTCCACGCTTCTGCAGTGTTTCAAATATGTTTGCTGGGGCACGCATAGATAGTTTTGATCATGGTATAATAACACCAGGTAGTCTCTTCCCGTGACAGCTAGGTCACGTGATTGCCTCCGTACTACGTCATCGGCCGTAGAGCCAATAGCGGGCTGTTGGCGTGACACTTGTCAGTTTGAAATGCTGCCACTTTTTGAAAATAAATTACTCGAACAAAGTGCATTTTTTTTCATTTACTTGCTTCTATAAAGAATCACTTTTGACCTAGTAATTTTATACAGTTTCCTTTAATAACTAATTAGATGAATAACACGAGATAACAAATATTTAGGCTAGTTAGGAATTTATTTTGAACAAAAATCTCCTTAAGTATATTGAAGATATCAATCAATGGCAGCACTGATCGTGACGTAGCTTGGAGGCATCGCGCTGTCATTGCGGGAAGAGAATACCTGGTGAAACATCTTATTATACCATGGTTTTGATGCTATCTGGCGTAAAAAGGCAGCTTCACTGCTAAGCAGAATCCATGGGAATAGTAACAGCATCCTGAACATGATAAGTAATAGGTTTGAGAGCCCTCTGGTGTGGAATTTCATCCAGTGGACTAAGTCACTTGTAGTTATTAAATACTAATATAGTTTTAAGTTCTTACTAACAATAAAATTATGTAATGGATCTACTTGTCCGAATAAAGAATTTCATTATTATTATTATTATTTGCAGATTGGTCCGGCCAGATTCCGTGCACCGGAAGTGCTGTTCAGACCAGATCTCATTGGCGAGGAGTGTGAAGGTATATAACAGTTTTTTTAAACCTTATAGTTTACACCTTATAGCAATGCCCACACAAAAGTAGCCTTATTATTTCATTATTTTTAACGTACGCATGTGAAACGAAATATAACGATATATATTTATAAATTTGACAACCTCTGTGGTTGTATAATATTTTTTAATCTTCTAGTAACACTCGCGATATCCACACAAATGTGGTCAATTTTGTAACCTTATAGTCATCTATTGCGATAACCACACAAAAGTAGCATATTTCTGAGACTTCTCGTTACCTATTGCGATGCCCACACAAATGTGGTGGTCTATTTTTAACCTTATAGTCAATACCCACACTAAAGTAGTCTATTTCTGAGACCTCTAGTTACCTATTGCAATACCCACACAAATGTGGTGGTTTATTTTTTAATCTTATAGTTAATACCCACACAAAAGTAGCCTATTTCTGAGACTTCTAGTTACCTATTGCGATGCCCACACAAATGTGGTGGTCTATTTTTTAATCTTATAGTTAATTAATAACCACACAAAAGTAGCCTATTTCTGAGACTTCTAGTTACCTATTACGATACCCACACAAATGTGGTGGTCTATTTTTTAATATTATAGTTAATTAATACCCACACAAAAGTAGCCTATTTCTGAGACTTCTAGTTACCTATTGCAATACCCACACAAATGTGGTGGTCTATTTTTTAATCTTATAGTTAATTAATACCCACACAAAGGTAGCCTATTTCTGAGACTTCTAGTTACCTATTGCAATACCCACACAAATGTGGTGGTCTATTTTTTAATCTTATAGTTAATTAATACCCACACAAAAGTAGCCTATTTCTGAGACTTCTAGTTACCTATTGTAATACCCACACAAATGTGGTGTTCTATTTTTTAATCTTATAGTTAATTAATACCCACACTAAAGTAGTCTATTTCTGAGACCTCTAGTTACCTATTGCAATACCCACACAAAAGTAGCCTATTTCTGAGACTTCTAGTTACCTATTGCGTTGCCCACACAAATGTGGTCTATTCTGGAACCTTCTAACCTTTTAATATTTTTTCCAGGTCTCCACGAAGTGTTGATGTTCGCTATACAGAAATCTGACATGGATCTCCGGAAGGTGCTGTACCAGAACATCGTACTGAGTGGGGGCAGCACCTTATTCCGGGGCTTCGGGGACCGGCTGCTGGCCGAAATTAGGAGACTAGCGCCTAAGGATATGAAGATTAGGGTATGTGTTGTCAGGGCCGGTGGTTGGCCTGGTGGGCCTTTAGCTCGTTTCGTCATCCTTATATAATATGTAACAAAAACCCTGTTGTTCCTGTGAGCTACGTTATCACTACGGAATCAATATTCACAACTCATTTGGAAAAATTCTTTAGTAAAAAATTTTTACTAAAGAATTTTTCCAAATGAGTTGCTAAAAATAATAAAATTATATATTAAATCATTATTAATTGTGAATTGAAAGTGATTATATCACCCAAAACTCACTCACTCAGCCATTATATTAATAAAAATAATTTAATTTAATCATCATCATCATCATTTCAGCCGAAAGACATCCACTGCTGGACATAGGCCTCCCCTAAGCATATGTATGTTGGGGGGATATGCCATAATCGCCACGCTTGGCAGGCGAGTTGGCGATCGCAGTTGGTTGGTTAAATACAAATTAATAAAAAAAAATTAATAATATTAATAGTTTTTTTTTTTTTTAATTTATTATTATCTCCTTCATTAACATAATATTCCTATGATTTACATTTTTAAATATTTTATATAACCAGATAAAAAAACATTATTATTATTAGTAGTTAGTTTAATATTAAATCATTATAAATTGTAAAAAAAAATTAGGAAATTATTAGGAATTATTATTAAAAAATATTAAAAATTATTATTATTTATTAGGAATTTTGCCATGCATGTGTCAATAAACTCATTAGTTTTAAATGGTTAGGGTTAAATATTTCCACGCCTATTGTCGGTAGAATATGTGTGACTATTATAATTTATAACTTTAAGACCTCGATGTACCATGTTCTTGGAAATAAATATATAAATAAATAAATAATAAATAAATTGAAAGTGTTATAATCACTTAATAATGATTTAATATTTAATTTTATTATTTGTATTGAAGTGATTTTCCAAATGAGTTGTGTCCTTCCATATGAATATTGATTCCGATAACGTAGCTCGCAGGAACAACAGGGTTTTTGTTACATGTTGTATATCTCATTAAAAAAAACCTTTTTTTTCCCTAGATCTCAGCGCCACAAGAGCGCCTCTACTCCACATGGATAGGGGGTTCGATTCTGGCGTCGCTCGACACATTCCGTAAGATGTGGGTGTCCAAACGGGAGTACGACGAGGAAGGTCACCGGGCCGTACATCGCAAGACTTTCTAGAATGTTCTAGAAGGATTAAGATAGTGAAGAAGATGTATTTGGTAGGACATGTCTAGTAGGCGAATGCTATACACGCTGAAATTTGAATCGCTTATTTCCCGAAAAGGGGTCATTGTACTCATCATTATGAACAAGTTTTACTATGGGACCAACCCTGAAATCGAGAAAAAAAATCAGGTGGTCCCTACATTTTATCGATTTAAGTGAACACAAATGTAGGGACCAAATTATATTTTTTTCGCGATTTCAGGGTTGGTCCCATAGTAAAATTTGTTCATAATGATGAGTACAATGACCCCTTTTACAGAAAATAAGCGATTCAAATTTCAGCATGTATTTAATTAGTTTATTAATTTGCGGAATATGATTAAAAGATCGCCTTCTAAGCATTGCCTAAGGGCGTAATCAGATAACAAGATAACTGGTTCAAAAATAATCTTAAAGCAACAAGAATAATATGAAAAGTGTCAGATTTAAGTCAAAGAGGTCGTCAGTTCGAACACAAACCAGCTATTTACCCCTATACAGGTATTATTTATTAATAAGCATATTAAAATGTTGTGTTCGATTCGATTGACGATTGAAGAATCGATTGAACTTTGTATGATATTCATATTTTCAATTATGTGTAGTTTCTTTACCAATACTATCATGTCAGATATAGTTTGTACGGAATAACATGGCAATAGCGGACATTGACCCGACTTTTATCCCCAAATCCGGTAATTGACTTGTTAAAAAATACCAAAAACCTTATATTATTTAAAAAAAGGTAAAAACATTCAGACATATGACACATGTCATGCGACAGTATAATTATGATGGTAAACAATTATAATTATTATTAGATTACTGCTTAATTTGAATATATATATATGATGTAATAGACATAAAACGTATGTAAAAATAGGCGTAAAAGACGCAATTCTACAATGGACATTTTATTAAATATTTTATTGGTTTCTTCACTGTTGCTTATTTTTCTTGGACAAGTTTCGAAATTGTTGTTATTGCAATTTATAAACGATATCGCTACCAATACTAATCTGTCGTTAATTAATCCTATTACATGGGATGCTTTGCAACGACTGTCAACGTGGCCACTACCACGACACGGCAGTGATAATAATTTGACACGTTTCGCGTAGCAATTGTATGATGGTTATCATGCATGACAGAATGCATTAGAAAGGAGGGGTCAACGTCCACTATTGCCTTGTTATACCGCACAAACTAAATCACTTTAAAATTTACGATGTCAACTGACATTTTATACAACGTGTTATTGAAATAACTGAAAAACTCTTAAGGGGTCATTGTACTCATCAGTATGAACAACTTTTACTATAGGACCAACGCTGAAATCGCGAAAAAAAAAACAAGTTTTCCCTACATTTTGTCGATACAGCTGATATTTTTTTCGCAATTTGAGCGTTGGTCTCATAGTAAAAGTTGTTCATACTGATGAGTACAATGACCCCTTAAGAGTTTTTCAGTTATTTCAATAACACGTTGTATAAAATGTCAGTTGACATCGTAAATTTTAAAGTGATTTAGTTTGTGTTAAGAGTTTTTCAGTTATTTCAATAACATGTAGGTATTAACTCTGGTAACACTGGTTTTTAACAGCAAATAATATTGAATAATATTAGTGTTTTCTAAAATGAAATGCATTATACATTATTCTACTAGACAATTTATCGTCAAACTAATTCCGACGCTGGTTTTCAGAATTAAAACTAAAATGGCCACAGAGTCAGAGTAAATAATAAATGAAGTGTTAGACAGCTCTCATTTCTCCCTATAATCACTATGTCACAGAATACCTAATAGTACTACGTACAGAACGGCCACTCACCGCCCCCCGCCAATTAAAGATTACTCACCCGCGCCCCGCACCCACCCGCGGTTTGCCGGCAATTGGACTGCAAGGTTGCAATGATATCAATCGCCAGTCGCTATACAAGCACGCCATCTCTGAGAACTACTGAGAAGCGCTTGGAACCCAGTCGGCACTACGAGCGGCGAGCATCCCTAACCAACACGTGTGTGCGCGTTCGTATACAGACGTAATCTTGTGTGTAGGTTGTGCTAGCATTTATATTGTATTGAGTGTCCAAGGTGTGAATATGTGAAGTGCGCTAACTATACTAAATATTATACATATATAGTCCACATATAATTATCGGGTCTCTGTTTGCTTGTGCAAGTTTTGTGTCTATAGCCGCGTTGACACGATCTAAGTACACTTAAGACACGATGAGAGTCCACTTTGCTAAACTAGTCCGGACGATTTAGGCGCAGAAAGTCCGATTCGCATAACGTCCAATGGGGGAAAAAAGGTCCGATTCGCAAAAAGTCCGATTCGCAGATTGTTCTATTCTCAAAACGTCCGATTCTCCTATGCTCTTCAAAATGCGCTTAAGGGGAAACTTAAAATGAAGCTTTTGTTATAGATCATCGTTTATTTATTACAAAACAAAAACTTAAGTAAATAATAATATTCACGCAAATACATAGTTTTTCTACCTCGTTGGTGTAGTGGTTGCAAGCGCGACTGCTGAGCGTGAGGTCCTGGGTTCGATTCCCGGGTCGGGCAGTGTTATTGGGTTTTTTCATTAGGAAATTCTCAGTAGCAGCCCGGAGTCTGGATTTGTCCCCGGTTAATGGCAATAGGCTCGCCCCCTATTACATGGGACTTACAACATAACTGGCGAAATGTGGGTGTACTATACACCACTGCCTACCCCTTCGGGGAAATACAGGCGTGATGTTATTTTAAATAGTTTTTCTTTCTTTTTTAGGGTTCCGTACCAAAAATGTCATATGCTTTTAAAAATGCGCTTTCTTAGAAGGATAAATTAAAATAAAGTTGTTGTTATGAATCACCAACTTCAGTAAATAATAATTATTATTATTTAAATATAAATAATCAACATT